>CM062810.1:172239737-172839737 GCA_031772625.1 Pinus tabuliformis | reverse complement strand
TAATTTCCCATAATAAAGATCAAAGTGCTTAAAAACCTTTAAGTCAAAGAGGCTCAGAGCATTTCTTTGACTTTTTTAGGGATCGGACCCTCGGCTCAATGATTTAGGGATATCAAGTACTATACTCTCCCTACAAAAATTCATCCCCTCTTTAGTTCATTCATTTTCCTAATAATGTTCCTTTCCTAAGGTTAAAACACTTTTGCCTAGGAAAAGCATGTTTCCCCCTACATAAAGCGCTTTCACATCAAAAACCCACCACAACACATTACCCTAAGTATTAATGTTAATATGTGAAAAGCATTTAAATCACGAAAAAAAAAAAAAAGCATTTGTTTACTGTATTTTGTCCCTTTTCTGCCCATTTTCTATTAAATACTAATTTTATTATATTAAATCCCGATAATAAAACCCATTTCCCCGTATATATAACTCCTACACTTTAAGTTGCCCTACACCCTAGTTTAAATATAAAATATAATATATAGTCAACCTGACAAAAACCCACTAACTAATCAATCTGCAATTATGTTAGGCAAAACCCCGATTAAGCCCTCCACTAATTACCCCGATGGCCTAATCCCACCTTAATCCACCATTAACCTCGATACTGCCATAACTAAAGTGCCCGCCAGACCCCCCACTATCCTCTGTGCAGTTTCCTTGCCCGATCACCGTGCAATCGTCTCCCTCCACATCCGACAGCCCTCATCCATATCAGGCCAACCCAACGTCCGTCCTTTACCGTCCTTTACCTATCCGATAAAGTGGTTTCTCCCCCAGCCTCCGATGCTACGTGTCAGCCAATGAATGGAATCGGGCGGGTCCTCCCAAATACCACCGAGCGCCCAAAAGCAGTGCAATATAAATCGTTTATCACCCCATGACAAAATGACTACTGTTCACCCCGTACCTGCCAAAACTGACTTTTCATGCATAAAGCCAAAAATCCTGAAATCATTTCTTTTCTCTGAATTTTCAACTGTGAACCTTCAAACGCAAGCACACCACCTGCGAACGTCGAAGCCATCAACCCACGTCAAATTGCACTCCAACGACGCCGCAGACCATCCAGTCAGATTTCCAACCTACACAAAGCCCCTTCAACCATTTGTAGTCGCCACCCATCCTGTTCAAAATCATTTCATCCCATATCCAGGTATTTAAACCAGTATTCACCCACTGCCCTGTCAAATTCAAAGAAGCCAGTTACTGAGTTTTTTTAGTTAAGCTAAAAATTAATAGAAGAAGCTCAAGAACTCAAAACTACCCCGTATTGAACACCATTGCCCTAAAACTACAAATTACCCCCCATACTCAAATCCACAAGAACTGAGGATGGTTGCCCCAATTGCCATGGATGTGAGACCTATCACCACTCCCCATCTAGACCTGGACCACCTTCCCCTAGCCAACAAAGATTTTTAGATAAAAGACACCTCTGTCCAAGAATCTCTGCTCAAAGTATACTGTCAAAGTAGGGATAGGTACTTGAACCATTTAGATGAAATTGGTTTGTGGGATTCCAATTTGCCTAAATACCAATTCCCTCAAGTCCACATTTTCCCAGAAATTGTGCATTACTGTCAGGCCAATTATATTCCAAGTCAGAGAGCAGTCATGTCCCCTGACCAGACTATACTATTCACTATCACTGCAGAATCCATAAATGGTATGTTACAACTCCAGCGTGGCCAAAACTTGACTCCTCTTTCAATTGGAGCCTTATTAGACCAGTTCCCTAAGCTTACAATTGCAAAGTTGGCAGAGTTGTTCCTAACTTTCGTTATAGAAGAGAAACACATTCCAAAGGATCCTCCTCCATATGTTGCTACTATTTTCTCCTCATGGGGGAGAAACATTGTGGCCATGATATCTAGTGTCTTAGGTTATACCACCAGTGAATACACTGATGAGATTATCCTATCTTTCATGTCCATCTACACTCTAGGGAAGCCTCCTAATGTTATCTATGACTATGCCCAGTTTATAGATGATAGGATGCATGAAAAGTTCCTCAGAGTAAATAATGAGAGAGTTTTTAAGTATTCCTCTGTTTTGTATCACCTTTTTCTATATTACCAGTTAGACAAGTTTCCATTCACCCTGCAGAAGCTTGATACAAAGGGTCAACCTAGATCAGTCATTTTCTGGACTCCATTGATCCATGAATATTAGTCCCCATATTCATATGATGACTTCATTGGCCTTTTTGTACATCCAATTGTAACAATGCTAACAGGAAGCCCTCCTCCAAGAATCAGTGAAAACATTAAAAGGATCCTTCAATTGTCAAAACAGACCAAGGTGGGTGATTGGTACTTGTACCAAACCATACAGAAATCAAAATCTATGGTTGCATGCTAGCACCATACAAACTTCCAAGATACCTCCCAATGAGGTTATTTTCTCTAGAATACTACAGGCAGATTATTAACGTTGATGAGACAAATTTTGTCAATGCCAAGAAGAAGGCCAATTTTAAAATAAAAGACCAACTAGGCCCCTTCATTTGCAACTCTAGAGAAGCAGGCCATGAAGCAGAGGCTATATTACAAAGCATGAAATTCCAAAGGAGTTTTTTTTGGAGATATGACCCTTTGGAATTCATATCAAAGAAGAGAAAAAGGTCAAGCTAGGACCTTTCATCCACCATCCCATACCTGAGATTGAAGCTTATGCCAACCAATCAAAATGGGTGGAAGGAACATTAGTTGATCAGGACAGCACCAAGATAGACATAGAAAATGCTCTAATAGATCTGGAAAAACAACTTGATGAAGGTTCTTTCCTACAGGTGCCAGAACAATCAAGCAGGCCAGAGTAGTCTGACATGCCAGAACAATCAGAAGAACCAGAGACTACTTCAGGTACACATCCAGTCATGCAAACTCCTCAGAATGAGGAGAAGGTCCCAAAAAGAAACAGAGAAGGGGCTTCCACTTCAGGAATTCCCACCTCTGATTTACAGCAAGAATCAAGCAAGAGGAAAAAGCTCAACCCAGCCTCTAAGCAAGAATTTACAGAAAACTCAACTGAGGTCACCAACACAGAGGTTGAAAGAAGTAGACCCACCACCCCATCTAGAAGTATGCAGGAGCCTTCCACCTCACAAACTCAAATGTTGGTAAGGAAACAAAGTGTTGAGGTATCTTCCTTTAGAATGCCTGCAGATAAAGATCAAGATATAAAGGAAAGGTACAAAGAGATCAAAGCCAGAAATGAGAGGCTTAAGGCCCAAACATATGCCTAGTATTTGAAAATGACCCCTACCAATCAAACAAGGCTAATGTTAGCCTTTGATATCAAAGAGGGGAAAATGAAAATGACCTTCATCAAGCCTACCACTCAACAGCCAAAAACAACATCAAGCTTCAAGAAGGTAGATTTTGAAATACTGGTAAAGGACATTCATCAAATTGACCAGATTGAACTACATAAGCAAACAGGGGAGATGATCTACTCCACATTGATAGGAAAGGCCATAGCTTCCCACCAATTGCGAAACTCCTTAAATAATATGTCAGAACAGTTTTAATTGGAAAAGGCCTCCTCACAGGCCAAAGATACAAGAATCAAGTCCTTAAAGGACTTAGTGATTGAATTGGGACATGATCCCAAGGATGTAAAAGCTACAAAGTAGTTGATAAAAAAAGAAAAATGATGACATTGCTGCACTCAAGAAGCAGCTAAAGATTCCCCATCTGCATCATCCACAGAAAATGGAGGTCTTAGAAGCACAACAAGGACATGAAGAGCTCATGGAATTGGTCCTAAAGCTAAATGATCAACTCAAGGAGATATAGAAGGAGTTGGACACTTTAATTCAGTTGAAACAAAGTGACTTGGCCACAACTTCTAGAACTGTCATCCCCACAGTATCTACAGCAGTTTCTTCCACACTGGCAACATCTTTGGCACAAACAGCTCCACCTGCCACAACATTTCCAGTAACAGCAGAGCCTACTACAGCAACAGGTGCACCAGCAGACAAAGCAGCAAAAATTGTGAAAGCCATGGAAGATATGTCTATCCAAGCTACAAAGCTGAAAAGATTAAAGGAGAAGGTGGCAAGTTTGGAAACTGACTGCAAACTTGCCTAGCTCAAGCAGAAAGAAGAAACACAGAAGGCCCAAAGAATGGGTGAGAGAATCAAGGTCCTAGAAAAAGATTTGACACTACAGAAACCACTTGGACAAACCAAAGAGATGTTGTGGGCCAATATCATTGACTCTGTCAATGATATTTGGCCATCAATCCAAGTAATCTTTGAGCAGACATAATTGGTAAAGATAGCTACTGAAGCTATCCAGAAAGTAAAGGAAGAACTAGGGGATAAACTAGAGGATGCCAATCGACTCATCCACTTCCTAAACAGCAAGAACAGATATGAGCTCCATGAGCTTAACATAGAAGATAGGACTGAGGCCATTCTAGAGATTAGGAAGGTTCTTTCCAAAAGGAACCTTATGCTTAACTTAGAAGAGAAGTGCCATAATATGGAGGTAGCCATTGATAGGTTCATGGCTAAATTTCATATTTTGAGGGAGAAAGGTCTTCCCAGTCCTATGGTCATCAATGACAAACTCATGACCCAGCTAGACTATGGTGATAGACTAAGAAAATTGGCTAAGGAACAAGCAAGTTCTTCATCCATGAAAGCCCTGCCAATAGGCAAAGTGTTATATGACACATTGGAGAACTTATTTTTTCTAGAGCATGATGTGAAACATTTGTTCCTCACTAAGCCAAATTTTTCAAAGTATACTGAAGCTGATGAAATCTACCGTAGAATGGTAAATGTAAAGTTACCTGATGCAAAATGGTGGCAAAAAATGACAGATTTACTGTGATAAAATTACGTCAGAAAATTACTGCAGAGTAAATCTGAAGGCAACCAAGTAAACAAGTAAAAACAGGACATCAAGGTCAAAGAGTATCAAATTTAAAGAGTATCAGGTGGAATATGAAAGTAAGGAAGATCCTAGCGTAGAAATACCACAAATATCATCTAGATTAAAAGGTTCCAATTCAACTACAACAGCCAGCACCACCACAATAAAAGGGATAGCATGAAGCAGTTCACCATCTATCTCTATCTTCATGTAAGAAGATATTTGTATTCCTTAGATTAAGTCTCAAGTTGTTTTGAGATATTTTGTAAATATACTTCACATTTCGAAGTATTTGGTGTGGATTCAAAGACATTTCTATAGACTTTTTCTCTCAAATCAAAAATTCTAATGTATCAATGACTAGATTGGCTTGCTGGATCAAGGAATAAATGTCAGATATTTTACAAGATTCTTGTGTAAAGCGAAATACAAATAATATTCTCTCAAGTTCAATGTTGTTTTTTCTTATGTTTTTTCCATAATATTTTATGTATCTCTAAAATCTAAATGTTGTAACATGGAATGATATTTCAAAAATTTCTTGAATGCACTCTGTCTTGACTGTTATGCATTATTAATGTTATTAATGTTTTCTTCACAAATCTAAGTGAAGGAATTATTGATTGCTCCTTAGTTTAGGTGACCTCCTGTGATCTATAGCAAAGGATTCTTCATTTCCCTTTGTTCATGATTATCCCCTGTTCCTCATTCTGATCCCAGTCTAAGGATTCTTAAGTGCCCTTTCACCTTGGTTAGAACTACTTCACCCATTAGGCCTAAAGATTTGCCTTTTGCTCTACTAGTTTTCCCTATAAACATTCCCTTTAATGATCTAGTCCAATTATGCTATCTATTTGTTGACTCCATAGCCCAATGGCTTGAAGACCTAGCTCTATCCATCTGCCCCAAGAATTCCACCACCCAACCTTCAATTCAACACCAAAACCCCAATGAACATTAAGAACTAGCCTAAAATCCCATAAAAACAAAGCTAAACTATATAGATAGAACTCTCTCTGAGTCATAGGTTGGCTAGAGCCTATACTTGAAAGATTGGTTTGTGGTTACCTTGGTTTATTCCTTCTTCTGATAACTTCTAAGGAAATTTTAAGTGATAACATAGTGGCGACCATACTGGGGACCCAAATCCTTAGTTTTAATAAACCTTTAAGAAAATTTTAAATCTCTATTTCAAGCCTCTTAAATATTTTATTAGAACTTATTTACAAAATTTCACAAAAAAGAAAGTAATTAGAAAAGCTTGAATTTCTGGCTTCAAGGAGAACTCACTATACTAGGGCTAATCTAGATCCAAACCCTGCCCCAGTAGTGGATAATCCCAACCTGATTTCGAGAAAACCCAAAAAACAAGAAAGTTCAGTCAATCCAACACCTTCAATCAAAGCAGATTCATGCCCTGATGAGTGGTTGTTTTTAGAAGACCTTCCCTTTGATGTGCCATTTGATCTTTCCCTATTTAGAACCAAGTCTGAAAGTGCACTTGATGACATAGTTCTAGATCCAGAGTTTATTGCAGACCTTGAGGTCCAAAAGGCAAACAAGTCAATTGATGAGTACATTCTAAATTCCCCTCAGTCATCCCTCACTACTGCTAGAATCCCCGAGCTTTCTGAACCAGTGTCTATTACTCTTAGTTCACCATTATTCCCTTCAACCTCTGAAGTTCATTCCCCACCTCCATTTATACCTTCACTTCCTTACCAACCTACCATTACTCATCAATCACCTACTACTCCTAGTTCTCCATCTACTACTGTATCATCTCCAAGTACCTCAACCCCACTTCTTAGCCCTGCCCAACTTAGAGCCATGGAAAATAGATATGCTCCTCTTGTGTTACCTGCCCCACTTGGTGCCATGCCACAAGACTACCAAAACAAAATTGTCCAATTTGATGGCATAGGACCTTATATAGCACAACATCATGTAAACAAAATGACAGACTACTTTGAATTGCATGAAATTGATATTGGAGATGTTCAAATGAGACTTTTTGCTCAAAATCTAGTTGGTGATGTTAGGAAATGGTTTAGAGTGTTACCTGCTAATAGCATAGATAGTCTAGATATATTTTATCAGCAATTTTTAAATAGATGGGAAAAGAAAAAGAACCCTTTGCAGATCCTTTCAGAGTACGAAAATATTAAAAGAGGACCTAATGAAACAGTCCAAGATTATTGCACCAGATTTAACAATATATACAATGCAATACCAGTTAATCTTAGACCCCCACCTGACTTAGCATTAATAAAATTTCCTGATGGGTTTGATACTGATATGGCATTCCAACTCAGAGAGAGAAATCCCCCAACCTTAGAAGACATGCAGAGTGTAGCAGTTAGTGTAGAAGCAAATTTGTTAGCAAAAAGAGCTAGAGTTAGGAATGAAAGGAGAGGATCTGCAAAAGATGAAGCCTCACCCTCTGACCTTAAAATAGATGTTCTGGCCAAGAGTATGGAAAAGCTTATGGATATGATAGATAATATGGAGAGGAAGCCTCAATGGGATAATCAACAGGCACCTCTAGTTAGAAACCCAAACTTTAGAAAGAACCAAAATCAAAACACTGGAAAGAATGGACCTGATCAAAATATTAGGCCTCCCTTTCAAGAAAACTATGCTGAAACATCTCATTCAGATGACCCTGAACAAGACACATAGATTAACCTGATGGGATTGGATGATGAGGATACAGTCTTCTTGACCCAAGATGAGCAGGAACTGCATATGCTGCAGCAATTGCAAACCCAATCTAGAGAATCATTTGATTATAAACAAGGATATGATTCTGCCATCTTTGAAGTACACAAACAATATAACTTAAGGAGTAAAAATAACACTGATACTCCTGACCAAACCAAGAAAACAATGCCAAATCAACCCAAGAAAATCAAAGCAGCTCCAGTTACTAAAACTCTCCAAATCCTCCCTAGACCAAACCAGAACCCTCCTGGCCCCACCATTGTAGATATAACCCCTAATCAACCCTCTAATGACCAACCATCCACTTCAATTCCCTCCCAGGAAATAATGGAAAAATCTCCAAACACCATATCAGAAAATCCACATAAAAAGATCCCAAATAAAGAAAAAGAAGATCATCCTACTCAAATTCCTACTATGAAAATCCCAAGCCCTCAAACAGAAAAAGCCCCTTTGCCTTTCAATTTGGGAGCAGAGGTAGCTAAACTAAATATTTCAGTTCCTTTAACAAAACTGATTAAAAGTGAAACCTATAAGTCTCAAATAAACCAAACTTTAAACATTTCTGAGAATGGAGATTTTGTTAACTTGTTTGATGATCAGCTAGAACTTATATTTGGTCCTGATGTTAATGGAAAACCACTAGAAGGAGGTGTACCACCTTTCTATATCAGCCTTGGAATTCATGATAAAATATTACATAATGCAATGTTAGATTGCGGGGCATCACACAATTTAATGCCCAAATCAGTTATGGAAAAATTGAACTTAGACATAACAAGGCCTTACAAGGACTTATTTTCATTTGACTCAAGTCAAGTAAAATGTCTAAGGTTAATCAAAGACCTGTGTGTTACCTTAGTACAATATCCTGCTAAAATAATTCTCATGGATATAATAGTTGCTAACATCCCACCCAAATATGGCATGCTTTTGTCTAGATCATGGGGAGCCAAACTCCAAGGGTCTTTACAGCTTGACATGTCATATGCCACAATCTCTGTTTTGGACAACCTAAAAAGTTGTACCGACAAACTTTAATGAAATATGTGGTAAGTAGCCAGGATCGGCCTCAAAACTTTCCTATCTACTCCATGCATTCGGACATTGATTCTTTTATTTTGTATAATGCTGAACAAACACAAAAAACTATTGCAAACAGTATTTTTACAGAACCAAAAGAAATTGCAGTTACAACTAAAAATGAAACTATTCAAACTCAAGAGCTTTCTAATAAACAAGATGATCAAAATGTAGCAAACTATGAAAATTTTGTTCCCCCAGACAATGAAAATTATGAACATGAGATATTATGGCATCTTGAATTTGATGGGTCAGTAAATAAGTTAGGAGCAGGAGCAGGAGTGTGGATATACAATTTGGAGAATGATCACTCAGAGGGCCATGCTTACAGACTGAATTTTAAATGCACTAACAACATGGCTGAATATGAAGCCCTAATATTAGGTCTTAAACTAGTTAGGAATTTAGGAGCCAAAAGAGTTTTTGTTATGGGAGACTCTGAGTTAGTTATTAAAAAAATTAATGTTGTATATATGACCAAAGACCCTAGATTAAGTTTTTATAAAGAGATAATTGTAGAAATAATTAATACTTTCCTAGAAACTAAGCTTGCAGTCATTCCAAGAAAACATAATATGCAGGCTCATAGTCTAGCAATGTTTGCCAGCACTTGTAAGTTACCATTTCAACCTAACCATCAGTATACTGTTGAGGTCAGGCACAGACCTGCTATCCCAGATAACTTGAAAAACTGGCAAGTATTTGCTAATGACAAACAGATAAACAATTTTTAACCTTAGAAGAAGAATTTGTAAATAGCAATATAGATATTGACATAACAATAGATTCAGACTTTAAAAATAAAATAGAAATTAATGAAATAGAAAGTGAAGAGATAGATATATTCCATCCCACTAAATTTACAAAATCAGATGTAGACAACCTAAAGGAAATTGAGATTGATGAGATAATTAATGAAGACACTGAAGTCATTAATCTCAAAGACAACTTTTTGCCTAAAGGATTAACCCCTTTGGAAGACTTGTTTGACTCAAACGATGTTCCTAGAAAACCAAAAATGGAACCCTTAAAATCTGATATAGAGGAGTGTAATATTGGCACTAAGGAAAATCCAAAATTAATCAAACTTTCAAAGTCATTACCTCCAACTGAAAAAGTGAAATACATTGAATTATTAAAAGAATTCCAAGATGTCTTTGCTTGGAGTTATGAGGACATTAAGTCCTATGACACCAGCATAATACAACACACCATCCCCATAAAAGAAAACCAGAAACCTTTCAGACAAAAGCTTAGGAGGATTAATCCCATCCTATTACCTTCTATTGAAAAGGAAATCCAGAGAATGTATGATGCCAAGATAATAGCACCAATCAGATTTTCTTATTGGGTTTCAAATTTGGTGCCAACAAGGAAGAAAACTGGTGAGATCAGACTTTGTGTTGATCTCAGAAATCTTAATAAAGTTTCACTTAAAGACAATTACCCTCTCCCTAAAATGGATCATATCTTACAAAGGGTAGTTGGGTCAACCAGAATCTCATTATTGGATGGGTTTTCTGGTTACAATCAGATCTTAGTTCACCCAGATGACCAAGCCAAAACTGCCTTTACTACTCCTTAGGGCACATTCATGTATGTGAAGATGCCTTTTGGATTAAAGAATGCAGGAGCCACTTTCCAAAGGGATATGGACATAGATTTTGCCAAGGAGATTCATGACTTCCTAGTAATATATTTAGATGACATCACTGTATTCTCAAAATCTGATAATCAACACTTAGATCACCTAAGGCAGGTTTTCATTAAATGCAGGAAGTATGGAATTTCTTTGAACCCCAAGAAATATTTGTTTGGGTTAGAAGAGGGAAAGTTATTAGGTCATATAATCTCAAAAGATGGTATCTGAATAGATCCTACAAGAATAGAAGCCATCTTACAGATACAACATCCTAGGAACATTAGGGAATTACAAGCCTTTTTAGGGAAAATTAACTTTCTTAGGAGATTTATTTCTAATCTAGCAGAATTAATTAGATCACTGAACAATATGTTGAAAAAAGATTCGACCATAAAATGGATTGTTGAGGCTAAGAAATCCTTTGAAGACATTAAGCTAGCCTTAACTAAAACACCAGTTCTGGTCAGTCCAAAATTTGATAGAGATTTCATTCTATTTTCCTTTGCTTCAGAGCATACAATTGCTGCAGTCCTACTATAGAAAAATGATCAGGGTTATGAACAACCTATTGCCTTTTTTAGCAAATCCCTGAGGGATGCCCCTTTAAAATACAACATAATGGAAAAACAAGCCTTTGCTTTGGTCAAAGCTATCAAGGATTTCAGGGTTTACATTTTATATTCTCATATAGTAGCCTATGTCCCTAACTCAGTAGTCAAGGACATCCTAACTCAGGAAGGTCCAGATGGAAAGAGAGGGAAGTGGATAGCTACTATTTTGGAATATGACTTGGAAATCAAACCAACAAAGTTAATCAAAGGCCAAGGTTTAGCCAAACTCATGGTTGAATCGAACTGTCAGGCCTTAGATATAAATTTTATTGCGGAAATGGATAATGAAGAGGAGATGGTGACTCCACCAATCATCTAGGTCTTTATTGAATCACCATGGTATGCTAACATCTTATGTGTTTTACTAAACCTACAAGATCCTCATAAATTATCTAGCACCAAAGCAGGTTTTTAAAAATGAAATCCTTAAAATTTTGCATAATAGATAATACTTTGTTTGGAGGAATCATGAAGGTATCATTCTCAATTGTTTATTGAAAGAAGAATCTGACAGTGTTACAAGAGTATCATGCAAGTGACTGTGGAGGACATCTTTACTGGAAAACCACTGTTGACAAAATTCTCAGAGCCGGTTTCTATTGGCCTACTTTGTTTTCTGATGTAAAAAAAATATGTCACCTCATGTATAAATGTCAAATATTTGAAGGAAAGAAAAATCTTTTACCTTTACCCCTAAAATCAGTCTCTACTGAAGCATCTTTTCAATAATGGGGTTTAGACTTCATTGGTGAAATCCATCCACCTTCCTCTGCCCAACACAAATGGATCCTCACTGCCACAGATTATTTTACTAAATGGATAGAGGCCATACCTTCAAGGCAAGCCACTGACATTGTTATCATAACCTTCCTTGAGGCCAACATCTTATCAAGATTTGGATGCCCAACCAAGATCATCACTGATAATGCAACAACTTTCAAATCCAGAAGAATGATTGATTTCTGTAATAAGTATCATATAACCCTAGGCCATTCCACAACTTATTACCCTCAAGGAAATGGACTAGCAGAATCCTCAAACAAAAGTCTGGTAAATATCATCAAAAAGTTGTTAGAGGATAACAAGAAAACATGGAATAAAAAGCTAGTAAATGCCTTGTGGGCAGACAGGCTAACCACAAAGAAATCAATTGGTACTTCTCCCTACCAATTAGTTTATGGAATGGAAGTTGTTTTTCCATCTTCCTTGGGAACACCAATGATGAAGCTGCTCCAAGAGTTGCAGGTTGAACCAAATGACATCCAAAGAAGAATCAACCAAACAATTCATTTGCAGCAAACCAGGGAAGAAGTGTACATCAAATCTCAGGTTGTGCAGGAAAGGATCAAGAAGATTTTTGACAGAAGAACCAAGGCTGAGAATTTCTACCTTGGGGACAAAGTCTTGAAATGGGACTCAAGGAGGGAAGATAAAGGTAAACATGGGAAATTTGATTTCCTATGGAAAGGCCCATATGTCATTTATGCTTTCAGGGGTAACAATGTTTTCTTCCTAAGAGAAATGGATGGCACATAAGCAGAAGGTGGACCAGTGAATGGTCGAATTCTCAGACACTATATTGAACCTAGCTACTAATTTGACTTATCATTTGTACATGCTTTATTTTCAAAGTCTAGAGTTGATTGGATGGTAACAATGTAAACTTTGAAACGGGAACTGATACTGGTACCCATTTTGTAGAGATAGCAAAAAATTGACACGATTTTGAAAAGGGGCGATGCAGAATACACATATTTTTTTTAGAACATAGTTTTTGGCACTTTAAATAACCGATACGATTACCTGTTTCATAGAGGTAGTAAAAACATGACCCAATTTTGAAAAGTGGTGATGCAGAATACAATACTTATTTTTTGGAGCATATTTTTGACAATTTAAATATTCTTATGTATCAAATATAGATATTTGTTTTTAAATGTTAGTGATTTTTATGCTGATTTTGAAACATGTTGATGTAACGCGTTATACATCACACCTTTTTTTTTTAGAGGACTTATTCTTCACACTTTAAAATTTATTATGTCCATTTTTTTTTAAATTATGATTACTTAAAAAAAAATTAAGTTGTTTTATTTTTATTTTTTTAAATGTTGATTACTTCAAGAAAGTCATATAAAAAAAAAAAAAAGACAAAAAAAATGTTAATAAAAAAAATATTATCTCATAAACTATAAAAGAATTTGGAAAACAAAAAAAACAAACAAACAAAGAAAACAAAAAACAAAAAAAAAACAAAACAAAACAACACAACATAATTTAAAATATATATATATATATATATATAATTAAGTCAGTCAAAATAGAAAAATTAAAAAAACATTAACAAAAACAATAAGGAAAAAATAAATGAAAACAAACTAGATTAAATATATATATATATATATAGATATATATAATTAACAAAAATAAAAATAAAAAACTAGTAAAATTAACATTTAAAACATTTAAAAAAAAAACAAAAATACATTGAAAATTAAAAATAAATAAATAAATAAATAAAATTATATATATATATATATATAGTTTAACAATATATGTTTAAAAAAAAAATTAAAAAAACATGTATTTAAAATTAAAAATTAAATTTTTCAAGAATCATGTATTTTTCTATATAAAAAATAAAAAAACAAAATTGATTAAAAAAAAAAAAATTAAACTTACCTTTTTTATTTAAAACACTAAAAAAAACCTCGAATGTGGGTGCTAGATAGGATGGGACAGGCGTGGACGGATGGCCACATGCCGGCCACTGGCCATCACGTGGCAGACGTCGAAGACGCAGGTAAGGTACGCAGCTGGTATAAGGTGACGCTGCAGAGAACAGTTAATGCCCGGCACGGCAATTCGGCTCAAGCGGAGGTTGCAGTTATGGCGGGTGAGCTCCAAGGCAAAGCAGGTGAGGTTATAAGCGATGTTGCAGTGTATGGTCAGAGAATGTTGGTGGCTCCTCCTTCAAGCAGGTCTCTGCAACTCCGGTTGCCCTGCCTCTCCATCTCCGCCGGGATATCCTCTCTGTCTGTCTGGCTCATTCCACAGTCGGTTCCGGTAGCTGGGTGTTTGGATTACCCCGTGGTCTGTTGGAATTTCCTCCCCTTGACCCCTGTGAGAATGGTGAGACCTCGACAGCGTCTGCTTAGTCGTCGAGGCACTTCCAGAGGGGGAACCTCTCGCAGTCACGAGGCGGATAATGTTGTCCATTGCTGCCATTGCAATATCGCACGCTCCACTGGAGCTAATCCCCTCCACTCCAGTCAATTCATGGACGCGGGGGCTTCGAGCTCGGCTGCCTTGCCTGCCTTCGGCTCTGCTATCTTCAATTTTAGCAGTTCCATGAATAACCCGCAGATTAGTGCGCATGTCTCGGTCCTGTTCATTGAAAATTCCCAGGAAGACAATGATTCCCTGGATGAGCATGGGCAAAGGAAGACTGATAACAAGATGCACGAAGCAAAGGTTCCTGAAGCTCATCCGGAGCAGGAGGTTAAAGGTCCTACCTCAGACCTGGAAAATGCATCGCAAAACAAGCTCGATTAGAGGGGGGGATCGACGAAGAGGAAGATGTAAAAATTCCAATTAACAGCCCAAAGATCATCAATACCGAATATTTCACAAACAGAACTTAACATGATCTATTGTTTAAGATGACATACCTTGATTAACAGCGGAAGATGTAATGGATGCCATCTTCTTTCTTCTGACTCCTGACGGTTACTCTTCTTCTCAGAACTCGGTTTCTCTTTCTAGCCCTGTTTCTTTATGCGCTTCTTGATGGAGAAGAATGCGACTCTTTTCAGGGGGAGAGAGGACCCAATCCTTTTTATATTATTTAACACTAAATCTGGTACGTCCATCATATACCAATTCAACGCTTTAATGCTTTAATGCTTTAATGCTTTTAACGCTTTTAACGCTTTAATGCTTTAATAGGGTCACATTAAGATTTAGAAACTGCAGATTTCTAACATTTTCCCACTTGACCCGACTATTCATAATATTAAGTGTTGAACATCATACTATGATAAATTGCTGAGAGTTATGGCGGTTGTGCACTATTAATTCAATGCATTTCCTTCCATATACTACAATACCAGCAAACCAACAATTCATACTCATAATTTATATAAAACAGCATAATGGTCCACATAATGTCTTATATCATAATGATTAAACATAATATCTTTATAAGACTCTTTCTTGTTTAAAATTACATAAAATACGTACTACTATATTAAAACAAGAGACACATAATTGTATATCAGAAACACATAAAAGAGCTCAGAATGTCACACATCAATTATTATTAATACAACCAAGACCCATTCTTTGAACATGTTCCTTAAATTGTCTTGGTTGTAACCCTTTCGTCAAAGGGTCTGCAATCATAAGTTCTGTCCTGATGTGCATGATTGACACTCTTTGTTTCTGAACCTCATCTTTCACAACAAGATACTTCAGATCTATGTGTTTGGCACCTTTAGAGTACTTGTCGTTCTTTGAGAAAAATACTGCTGCAGAGTTATCACAATAAATTTTCAGTGGCTTGCTAATGGTGTCGACAACCTCAAGTCCTGAAATAAAGTTCTGCAACCATAATGCATGAATTGTGGCTTCAAAACATGCCACAAATTCTGCCTCCATAGTGGATGAAGCAACGATAGTCTGTTTCGCACTTTTCCATGATATGGCACCTTGAGCAATCATAAACAGGTAACCAAAAGTCGATTTTCTAGTATCGATGCATCCAGCAAAATCTGAATCGCTATATCCAATCACCTCCGCTTCATTGGATCTTCTATACATGAGCATGTAATCTTTCGTGCCTTGTTAGTACCTCAAAACTTTCTTTGCAGCTTGCCAATGTTCTCTTCCTGGATTACTTTGATACCTCCCTAACATACCGACCGCAAAGCTGATATCCGGTCTAGTACAGGTTTGAGCATACATCAGGCTACCAACAACAGATGCATATGGAATTGATTCCATTTCCTTTCGTTCAACATCATTCTTAGGACATTGCATGAGACTGAATTTATCACCTTTCTGTACAGGAACTGTCCCAGGTGAACATTTACTCATTCCAAATCTCTCTAGAATCCTTTCGACATATCCTTTCTGAGACAATCCCAATATTCCTTGTGATCGATCACGGAATATTTCTATTCCAATCACATAGGATGCCTCTCCCATATCTTTCATTTCAAAGTTCGTTGAGAGAAATTCCTTAGTCTCATGCAATATACTTAAATTATTTGCAGCAAGCAAGATGTCATCAACATAAAGGACCAGATAAATAAACTTGCTCCCACTGATCTTTTGGTATATACAGTGATCAACCGTATTTTCCTTAAAACAAAGGATGTAATAATGGTATTGAACTTAATATACCATTGTCGGGATGCTTGTTTAAGCCCATATATTGACTTCTTAAGTTTACACACCAATTGTTCTTTACCTTCTATAGAAAAACCCTCAGGTTGATCCATATAAACATCCTCATCAAGATCTACATTCAGAAAGGCTGTTTTCACATCCATTTGATGCAACTCCAAATCATAATGAGCTACTAATGCCATTATTATTCTTAGTGAGTCCTTTTTCGAAACAGGAGAAAATGTCTCCTTGTAATCAACACCATCTTTCTGAGTGTAACCCTTAGCAACAAGTCTAGCTTTATACCGTTCGATATTACCACTAGAGTCGTGTTTGGTTTTAAAAACCCATTTGCATCCGACTCTTTTACAGCCATGTGGTAACTCAACGAGATCCCAAACTTCATTATGTTGCATGGATTTCAGTTCTTCTTTCATGGCATTAATCCATTCCTTTGACTCTTTACTTTCTACAGCATGTGAAAACGAAACTGGATCCTTATTGATTCCAATATCATAATCTGATTCTTGCATATAAACCACATAATCATCAGAAATAGCTGACCTACGATTTCTTTGAGGTCTTCTTAATGCTACTTGTGGTTCATGCATATCAGCATTATGTAAGTCATTTCCTTCAGGAAGTACTTCTTCATTTATATGTTGTTCATTATCATCATGCTGTTCTACAACAGCTGGAACAACATTTGGAGTAATAGTAGATGGAGGAACTATTCTAGGCAATGTAACATTTACCCTTGTTTCCTTTATTTCTACTATTTCTCTTCTTGTACTCCCACTGACTTCACCATTCTCAATGAATCTTGCATTACCAGTTTCTACAATTCTTGGACTATGATTAGGACAGTAAAACACATACCCTTTAGATTTCTCAGGGTAACCTAAAAAATACCCACTGATCGTTCGAGAATCTAATTTCTTTTCATGTGGATTATAAATTCTCTCTTCCGCTGGACAACCCCAAACATGCAGGTGTCTTAAGCTAGGTTTCCTGTTAGTCCATAACTCAAAAGGAGTTTTTTGAACAGCTTTACTAGGAACCCTATTCAACAAATAATTAGCGGTTTTGAGAGCATACGACCACAAATTTTTAGGTAGTGTAGAATCTGACATCATACTCCTAATCATATCTATTAACGTCCTATTGCGCCTTTCTGCTACACCATTTTGCTGTGGTGTACCTGGCATTGTGTATTGCGCACATATGCCATGACTTTCGAGGAATTTTGCAAATGGACCTGGACACTGGCCTGACTCATTATATTTACCATAATATTCACCACCTCTATCAGACCTTATGAATTTCACCTTTTTATCTAATTGCCTCTCAACTTCCTTTACAAACGTCTCAAGGACATTCACAGATTGAGATTTTTCATGAAGCAAATAGACATAACCATAACAGGAAAAATCGTCAATGAAAGTGATGAAATACTTTTCTCCATTAAAGGCTGAAGTGTCCATAGGTCCGCAAATATCAGTGTGTATTATTTCAAGAAGCTGACTGCTTCTAGTGGCTCCTTTCTTATTATGTTTGGTTTGTTTACCTTTAATACAATCCACACATAATTCTAGATCACTAAAGTCCAAATTTGACAAAATTTCATTACTTACTAATCTCATCATTCTTTCTTTGGATATATGACCTAGTCGTTTATGCCACAGGAAAGCAGAATTTTCATTCACCATGCTACGTTTACATCCAACATTATTTACTACATTCAACAAGGAATTCGCATAAGTGTCATTCAGTTTCAATTTATATAAACCATCAATTAGAATACCAGAACCAACATTATCAGTATTCTTATATAAATAAAAACAACCAGATCCAATCATACATCTAAAACCAGAATTATCCAACTTACTTACGGAAATAAGGTTTCTAGATAATGAAGGTACATAAAGGGTACTGTATAAGTCTAATACATATCCACTTTCTAGAATTAGACGATAAGTCCCAATGCCTTAAATTGAAGATTTCATTCCGTTTCCCATAAAGAGAAAACGATCTTCATTTGGATTTATGGTTCGGACCATAAGAAATCCCTGCATATTATTGGAAACATGAGTTGTAGCACCAGTATCAAGCCACCATGAATTAATAGGAACTTCAACTAAATTTGATTCAAAACATACGAAAGATAGATAATCACCTTTCTTTTCGAACCAAGCTTTCCTTTTCGGACAGTCACTTTGATAATGTCCTTTCTTTTTACAGAAATGACATTGAACATCCTTTAGTTCCTTCTTTTCCTTATCCTGCCCATTCTTAGCAGGTACCTTTTTCTTCTTGAAATGACTTGATTTTCCTTTCTTTTCTTTACCAGCTTTATTACTCACAAAACTTACTGAGTGATTCACTTGATTTTTCAAACGTCCTTC
This sequence comes from Pinus tabuliformis, assembly GCA_031772625.1. NCBI lineage: Eukaryota > Viridiplantae > Streptophyta > Pinopsida > Pinales > Pinaceae > Pinus > Pinus tabuliformis. The sequence goes on along the minus strand of CM062810.1, from coordinate 172,820,986 downwards.
TTCCTGAACAAGTCTACTGGCCAATTCATTAACATTCCACTTATCCTTTATAGTGTTATAGTTAATCTGAAAAGGTCCATATTCAGAAGGTAGCGAGTTCAGGATGAACTGGACAAGAAAAGAATCCTCTACTGTAAGTCCCAGGGAGTTTAACCTTGCTGCAAGATTAGTCATCTCTATAATGTGCTCTTGCATAGTTCGCGACCCATCAAACTTCATGGTCGTGAGTTCTGCCATAAGAGTACCAGCGAGTGACTTATCAGCTGAACGAAAACGCTCTTCCACAGACTGCATATATTCCTTAGCACTTTCTGTTTGTGGAATTGTTGACTTGATGTTGTTAGCAACAGTCATCTTAATAAACATAAGGCTCAATCTGTTACTGCGTTCCCATGCTTTATGGTGTGATTTTTCTACCTCAGTACTATCTTTTGTAAGAGCAGCAGGTTTATCCTCAAGGAGTGCCAAGTCAAGATCCTGAACACCTAAATGGAAATTGACTTGTTCTCTCCATTCAGAAAAATTAACACCAGTGAACAATGTAACAGATGAAGCATGTGTATTCATGGGAACTCCTGCAAATTAAAAATGAAATAACTATAAGCTCATAACTAACGCGATTCAGATGTAGACATAATAGTATAATATAGCACTCCTTTGGGTAGATACTATCTTATACTTAACATAATTAAATACCAAAACATAAGTAGGTAATAAATATATTCAATTAAATAGAACTGACATCTTTGGATGATCAATATTTATTTAATCAAAATATCTATTAAACCTCATCATGTCAACTAGATATAGAACAAGACTTTCCTTTGGGTAAGTTCTCAGGTTCCATCATTAGTGACGCCAGTTTTAATTGGTATTATTATAACTGGCAATTTCTATCATTATGTCACTTATGCACTAAATGATTATTCTGATTTTGACCACTTTGGTGATTAACAAAATCATAAATCTCATGTGCATAAATGATTTATAACACATACTTTATGCAAAACAATCAGTCACAGAATAATTACTTTTATGCCCAAATTCCAAACGTCAATTGAAACTGTAACTTTCCTACAGGAGTTCTACTCAACTCTGTACTAAAATGATTGCTTTGTTAGTCTTCTTACAGTGCACAAATTCGACAATCTACCAGGATTCAATAACTTATATTCATTCCAACATACATCCATCATTATTTTTCCCGAAACCCTAGCGATTTCTGCAAGCCCACGACTACAGCCCTCACAGGCAGAGCCTTCGCACGGCCATTGCCAAAATTAAAATGAAAGAGAGACACCTAAGATAAGCACGCCTATATCCCCAACAAGCTTTACGGCGACCGCTACGAAACTTACAATTTAAAAAGGGCCTAATGCTTGCACGCCTGAAACCCTCAAAGGGCCTTCCGGCAGCCATTACCAGAGATAAAATTATAGATATCCTCGACTGCTACAGAATTTGCCTATAGCACTATGGCGCATTTGGAAATGAGTATTACGGTGTAAAACGAGTGATTGAGGTCCACAGTGGACGAGAGAAAAGAATAAAAGCAACCGTAGCATGCCTAAATAATCTTGAAAATCCATTTGGATGAAAGCGCTTGAATCAAAAGGCCGACACGCAAATATGGGGGTTATGTGTCACCATAGAGGACAGCATATTTTCGTCAAGCCATGAACAGATCAATTGCAATCATAGGAAATATTCAGTTATTGATTGGTGCTCTGATACCAAATGTAAAAATTCCAATTAACAGCCCAAAGATCATCAATACCGAATATTTCACAAACAGAACTTAACATGATCTATTGTTTAAGATGACATACCTTGATTAACAGCGGAAGATGTAATGGCTGCCATCTTCTTTCTTCTGACTCCTGACGGTTACTCTTCTTCTCAGAACTCGGTTTCTCTTTCTAGCCCTGTTTCTTTATGCGCTTCTTGATGGAGAAGAATGCGAGTCTTTTCAGGGGGAGAGAGGACCCAATCCTTTTTATATTATTTAACACTAAATCTGGTACGTCCATCATATACCAATTCAACGCTTTAATGCTTTAATGCTTTTAACGCTTTTAACGCTTTTAACGCTTTAATGCTTTAATCGGGTCACATTAAGATTTAGAAACTGCAGATTTCTAACAGAAGACACTTTTCCCACTGCTGCTGAAAGGGAAGCCTACGGTTGGTGCCGGGTAGAGGAAGTGCAAATGGACGATTGATGACGCCCGAGCACAAGGTTCTTTTGGCTCTTCTGTCTGGTCTTCTGGTCTCTTTTGCTGTCTGTTTTGGCTTAGTTCTAGCATCAATTCTTTGTGTTTATGTTTCTGAAACTTTGTTAATGGGATGGGTACGGTTAGTCTCCCCTGCGTGGGATAATCCAGATTTCTGGTTGGTGCCCCTGCGTGGGCTTGCTCTTTTGGACGGTCTCGCTTCTATGTTTGGCGCCCCTGCGTGGGCTAGTTTTCTGATTGGCCTCAACTGCTCTCGGGTGACATATCAAGAGCCTGGTTCTTTCTGTTTTATCATGTTGTAATTTTTGCCTCCTGTACATAATATAATAGTATAGTTTTTTACTGAGAAAAAAAAAAATTTATACAAATCGTCTTTTTTAATTAAAAAAGTATATATTAAATTTTTTTAAATAAATTGCTAAACAATTTTGTTTTTTTTTATTATTTAAAAAAAAAATTATTAAAAAATGTTTTTTTTAAACAAGGTTTTTTTTTTATTTAAAACAAAATTTTTTAAAGTTTTTTTATTTAAAAAAAAAAAGGCCCTCTGGGCCACCCGCGGTGGTGCGGCCCCGGGCGGAGGCCTACGTGCAGGACCTCCGCCCAGGGCCGCGCGACCGTGGGCAGTCCGGAGGGCGGAGGGGCGATTCCTGGAATCGCCCCTCCGCCCTCCAGGCTGCCCGCGGTGGCGTGGCCCCAAGCGGAGGTCCTGGAATCGCCCCTCCGCCCTCCGGGCCGCCCGCGGTGGCGCGGCCTCAAGCGGAGGTCCTACACAGAATCGCCCCTCCGCCGTCTGGGCCGCCCACAGTGAGCCGGGAGGGCCCAAATTTTTTTTTTTTAATAATTTTTTTTAAATAAGAAACCTTTAAAAAAATTTATTTAAAAAAAAAAAACAAACTTGTTTTAAAAAAATTAACATTTGTTAATAATTATTTTTTTAAATAATAATAATAATAATAAAACAAAACAAAAAACAAAAACAAAATTGTTAAGCAATTATTTAAAATTTTTTAATATATATTTTTCTAAATAAAAAAACAATATGTATAAAAAAAATTTAATTTTTTTTTTTAAATAGATAAATAAATGTTTCTTTAAAAATTTTAAGTCTTTTTAAATTTTTTGGTTTTTTTTTTTTAATTTGAAAAGACATATTTTTAAATTTTTTGGTTTTTTTGTTTTAATTTCAGTGTATTTTTATTTTTTTATTTTTTTTAAATGTTTTTTATGTTAATTTTACTAGTTTTTTATTTTTATTTTTGTGGATTTTCTATGTTTTTTTTTAATTACTTATATATAGTTTTAGAGAAGATTCTTCGGTGAAAATCACATGGAATCTCATTTGTCGACGCATTTCGAACCAACTAGTGTGGTTCATCGTCAGGACAAGTTGAAGAAACAGATCCAGTCTAGCAAGATAAATAGTCCAAGCAGAGACTCCAACGGCTACAAAAGATTAACGACTAATTTCTGACTCTAGAACCCAGGTTTAATTATTATTTTATTAATTTAATATTATTACTATTATTTATAACCAAGTAATATTATTACTTTTATATATATATATATATATATATATATATATATTTAATTTGGTTTTTTTTTTCCTAATTCTTTTATGGTGTATGAGATAAAAAAAAAATTACATTTTTTTGTCTTTTTAATATATATATTTTTAAATAATTAACATTTTAATCTTAATTTTAGTAGTTTTTAATTTTAATTTTTTTTTTATTAATTTTCTATGTTTTTATTAACTTTAATTTGTTTTTAATTTTAATTTTTTTTTTTTTAGTTTTTTGATAATGTTTTTTAAATTTTTCTATTTTTACCTAAATTTTATAGTTTGTTTCAATTTCTTTTCCATATATATATCTTTTCTTTTCTTTTCTTTTGACAATTTTTTTTATTGTTTACAAGATTTTTTATTTTTTTATTTTTTTTTTCCATTTTTTTAGTATGTTTTTTTACTATTTATTTGTTTCTAATTTTTAAGTGTTTTTTAGTTTTTTAATTTATTTTTTTTTTAGATTTTTATGACTGATTTTTTTTTTTATTATATGTTTTAATTTATGTTTTGTTAATTTTTAAACTTTTTTTGTTTTGTGTTCTTTCATTGTTTTAATTTTTTATTTTTTATTTTATTTTATGTCTTCATTATTTGTTTGAAATTTTAATCTTTTTCAGGGTCATGATAAAATATTTTACGTTATTATTTCGAAATGTTGAAATATTACCCTTGAAAAAAAAAAGAGAAAAAAAAAATGTTATCCCAACGTTAACACTTTTTGTTTTCAGGGCGTTTTCGGGACAATTTTTGCATAAAAAAATTGGTTTTCACCGCCATTTTTAAAACATGTTCAAAATTTACCCTTAAAAAAAAAAGGTCTTATTCCAGCATCAACACTTTTTGTTTTTAGCACTGTTATTGATGTTTTTAGGGGTTTTTGGGCTAGAGTTCCCGTGTTGAGTTTACAGTTCCCATTTCAAAGTTTACATTGTTTGGTGATTTTTTAAGTTGGAGCCCAGAGAGAAGGCCCTAAGCTTTAAAGGTTTTACTGTCATAAATAGTAATAATGGAGAAGCATAAAAGAGAAATGTTGCAACATGATTATCACAACAATTCAGAAGGCTAGTGATCTACAAAGTTCTTGACATTTCACCAGGAAATGCCATCCCCAAGTGGAGCCACTGTTAGGTTCCTATACCAATAGGAGTCATAATTTTGAATGACTGAGATTAAGTCTTGTAATATTGTACATACCTTTGCTTTTGCAAATGTTTCCCATATTCAAAAAATTAAAAAATGTAAATAGGGTATGTCCTAAAAGAATAATCAAAGGACAAAAAGAACAAAAAGACAAAAAATATGAACTCCAAGAAAAGAAAAAATACCATGAAAGTGAGCAAGTCAAAATGCCACTCCAATTTATTTTTATGCATAATAAATAATTGTATGCAGTTTATGATCTTTGCCACAATCCATGAAAGTCAAAATGTTTAAACTTGGCTATTTCATGTTTTCAATTTTATATCTATAGATAGAGAATAAATATCTGACCAAACAGTGTAAACTTGGTAGATAATTAGATAGGTAGAGTAAATAAAGGAGCTCAATTGTTTAATCTGAGCCATTGGACGTTATAAGGTTAAAAGTAGATAGTTTGCTATTGTAAAGAAAAGAAAAATATTGATAAGGGTTTGCTAGCTCAAATGCACCCTAATAAAGTGAAGTAAAAATGGTAGGAAAAGTAGATGGGTAAGTAGGAGAAAGGTTGCAGAAGTATGATGATTGATTACACAAAATATATTTATCATTTTTCATCATAAAGTTCCATAGATGAATGGATAATCAAGCATGCAATTGGATTTCAAACTCAATTAATTAACTTCCCCCATTCATTTCACCTTTTACTTAACTAATTTCCCATAATAAAGATCAAAGTGCTTAAAACCTTTAAGTCAAAGAAGCTCAGAGCATTTCTCTAACTTTTGGAGGGACCTGACCTTCGGCTCAATGATTTAGGGATATCAAGTACTATACTTTCCCTACAAAAATTCATCCCCCCTTCAGTTCATTCATTTTCATAATAATGTTCTTTTCCTAAGGTTAAAACACTTTTGCCCAGGAAAAGCATTTTCCCCCCTACATAAAGCATTTTCACATCAAAAACCCACCAAAACACATTACCCCAAGTATTAATGTTAATATGTAAAAAGTATTGTGTCCCTTTTCCGCCCATTTTCTATTAGCTACTAATTTTATTATATTAAATCCCGATAATAAAACCCATTTCCCAGTATATATATATATATATATATATATATATATATATATATATATATATATATATATATATATATATATATATATATATATATATAACTCCTACATTTTAATTAGCCCTACACCGTAGTTTAAATATAAACTATAATATACAGTCAACCCGACAAAAACCCACTAACTAATCAATCTACGATTATGTTAGGCAAAACCCCGATTGAGCCCTCGGCTAATTACCCCGATGGCCTAATCCTGCCTTAATCCATTATTAACCCCGATACCGCCATAACTAAAGTGCCCACCAAGCCCCCCACTAGCTTCCATGCAGTTTCCCTGATCGATCACTGTGCGATCGTCTCCCTCCACATTCGACAGCACTCATTCATATCGGGCCAACCCGACATCCGTCCTTTACCCGCCCAATAAAGTGGTTTCTCCCTCAGCCTTCGATGCTACATGTTAGCCGATGAATGGAATCGGGCAGCCCCTCCCAAATACCACCGAGCGCCCAAAAGCAGTGCGATATAAGCCATTTACGCCTTCTCGCTACATGACGAAATGACTATTCTTCACCCTGTACCCGCCAAAATTGAATTTTCACGCATAAAGCCAAAAAGCCCCAAAACATTTCTTTTCTCTGAATTTTCAACTGTGAACCTCCAAACGCATGCATTCCACCTACGAACGTCGAAGCCATCAACCCATGTCAAATTGCACTCCAACAACGCCGCAGACCACCCAATCAGCTTTCCAGCCTACGCAAAGCCCCTTCAACCATTTGCAGTCGCCAGTCGTCCTGTTCAGAACCATTTCAAATTCAAAGAATCCAGTTACTGAGTTTTCTTACTTAAGCTAAAAATTAATCAAAGAAGCTCAAGAACTCAAACCTACTCCGTATTGAACACCATTGCCCTAAAACTACAAATTACCCCCCATACTCAAATCCACAAGAACTGAGGATGGCTGCCCCAATTTCCATGGATGTAAGACCTGTCACCACTCCCCATCTAGACCTGGACCACCTTCCCCTAGCCGACAAAGATTTTCAGATAAAGGACACCTCTATCCAAGAATCCCCGCTCAAAGTATATTGTCAAAGTAGGGATAGGTACTTGAACCATGCAGATGAAATTGGTCTGTGGGATTCCAATTTGCCTAAATACCAATTCCCTCAAGTCCACATTTTCCCAGAAATTGTGCATTATTATCATGCCAATTATATTCCAAGTCAGAGAGCAGTCATGTCCCCTAACCAGACTATACTATCACTGCAGAATCCATAAATGAGATATTACAACTCCAGCCTGCCCAAAACTTGACTCCTCTTTCAATTGGAACCTTATTAGACCAGTTCCCTAAGCTTACAACTGCAAAATTGGCAAAGTTGTTCATAACTTTCATAAGAGAAGAGAAACACATTCCAAAGGATCCTCCTCCATATGTTGCTACTATTTTCTCCTCATGGAGGAGAAACATTGTGGCCATGATATCCAATGTCTTAGGTTATACCACTAGTGAATACATTGATGAGATTATTCTGTCTTTCATGTCCATATACACTCTAGGGCAGCCTCCTGCTGTTATCTATGACTATGCCTAGTTTATAGCTGATAGGATGCATGACCAATTCCTCATATTAAATAATGAAAGAGTTTTTAAGTATTCCTCTGTTTTGTATCACCTTTTTCTATATTACCAGTCAGACAAGTTTCCATTCACCCTGCAAAAGCTTGATACAAAGGGTCAACCCAGATCAGTCATTTTCTAGACTCCATTGATCTGTAAATATCAGTCCCCATATTCATATGCTGACTTCATTGACCTATTTGTACATCCAAATGGGACAATGCTAATAGGATTCAGCCCTCCTCCAAGAATCAGCGCAAACATTAAAATGGTCCTTCAATTGTCAAAACAGACCAAGGTGGGTGATTGGTACTTGTACCAAAACCATATAGAAATCAAAATCTATGGTTGCATGCTAGCACCATACAAACTTCCAAGATACCTCCCAATGGGGTTATTTTCTCTAGAATGCTACAGGAAGATTATTAACGTCGATGAGACAAATTTTGTCAATGCCAAGAAGAAGACCAATTTTAAATAAAAGACCAACAAGGCCCCTTCATTTGCAACTCTAGAAAAGCAAGACATGAAGCAGAGGCTATATTACAAAGCATGAAATTCCAAAGGAGTTTTGTTTGGAGATATGACCCTTTGGAATTCATATCTAAGAAGAGACAAAAGGTCAAGCTAGGACCTTTCATCCACCATCCCATACCTGAGATTGAATATTATGCCAACCAATCAGAATGGGTGGAAGGAACATTAGTTGATCAGGACAGCACCATGGTAGACATAGAAAATGCTTTAATAGATCTATAAAAACAACTTGATGAAGGTTCTTTCCTGCAGGTGCCAAAATAATCAGACAGGCCATAGCAGTCTGACAGGCCAGAACAATCAGAAGAACCAGAGACTACTTCAAGTACATATCTAGTCATGCAAACCCCTCAAAATGAGGAGAAGGTCCCAAAACGAAACAGAGAAGGGGTTTCCACTTCATGAATGCCCACCTCTGGTTTACAGCAAGAATCAAGCAAGAGGAAAAAGCTCAACCCAACCTCTAAGCAAGAATTTACAGAAAACTCAGTTGAGGTCACTAACACAGAGGTTGAAAGAAGCAGACCCACCACCCCATCTGGAAGTATGCAGGAGCCTTCTACCTCACAAACTCAAATGTCGGTAAGGCAACAAAGTGTTGAGGTATCATCCTTTAGAATGCCTGTAGATAAAGATCTAGATGTAAAGGAAAGGTACAAAGAGATAAAAGCCAAAAATGAGAGGCTTAAGACCCAAACATATGCCCAGTATTTGAAAATGACCGCTACCAATTAAACAAGGCTAATGTTAGCCTTTGATATCAAAGAGGGGAAAATACAAATGACCTTCACAAGCCAAAAACAACATCAGACTTCAAGAAGGTAGATTTTGAAATACTGGCAAAGGACATTCATCCTATTGACCAGATTGAACTACATAAGCAAACAGGGGAGATGATCTACTCCACATTGACAGGAAAGGCCATATCTTCCCACCAATTGCAAAACACCTTAAATAATATGTCAGCACAGTTTCAATTGGAAAAGGCCTCCTCACAGGCCAAAGATACAAGAATCAATTCCTTAAAGGACTTAGTGATTGAATTGGGACATAATCCCAAGGATGCAAAAGCTACAAAGAAGCTAATTAAAAAGAAAAATGATGCCATTACTGCACTCAAGAAGCAGCGAAAGATTCCTCATCTACATCATCCACAAAAAATGGAAGTCCTAGAAGTTCAACAAGGACATGAAGATCTCATGGACTCGGTCCTAAAGCTAAATGATCAACTCAAGGAGACAGAGAAGGAGTTGGACACTTTAATTCAGTCGAAACAAAGTGACTTGGCCACAACTTCTAGAACTGTCATCCCCACAGTATCTACAGCAGTTCCTTCCACACTGGCAGCATCTTTGGCACCCATAGCTCCACCTGCCACAACATTGCCAGTAACAACAGAGCCTACTAAAGCAATAAGTGCACCAACAGACAAAGCAGCAGAACTTGTGAAATCCATGGAAGATATGTCTATCCAGGCTATAGAGCTGAAAAGATTAAAGGAGAAGGTGGCAAGTTTGGAAAATGACTGCAAACTTGCCCAGCTCAAGCAGAAAGAAGAAACACAAAAGGCCCAGAGAATGGATGAGAGAATCAAGGTCCTAGAAAAGGATTTGACACTACAGAAACCACTTGGACAAACCAAAGAGATGTTGTGGGCCAATATCATTGACTCTGTCAATGATATTTGGCCATCAATCCAAGTAATTTTTGAGCAGACAGAATTGGTAAAGATAGCTACTGAAGCTATCCAGAAAGTAAAGGAAGAACTGGGGGATAAACTAGAGGATGCTAATCAACTCATCCACTTCCTAAACAACAAGAATAGATATGAGCTCCATGAGATTAACATAGAAGATATGACTGAGGCCATTCTGGAGATTAGGAGCTAGCCATTGATAGGTTCATGGCTAAGTTTCATATTTTGAGGGAGAAAGGTCTCCCCAGTCCTATGGTCATCAATGATAAACTCATGACCCAGCTGGACTATGGTGATAGACTGAGAAAATTGGCTAAGGAACAAGCAAGTTCTTCATCCATGAAAGCCCTGCCAACAAGCAAAGTGTTATATGACACATTGGAGAACTTATTTTTTCTAGAGCATGAGGTGAAACATCTATTCCTCACTAAGCCAAATTTTTCAAAGTATAATGAAGCTAATGAAATCTACCATAGAATGGTAAATGTAAAGTTACCTGATGCAGAATGGTGGGAAAAAATGACAGATTTACTATGATAAATTTACATCAGAAAATTATTGCACAGTAAATCTGAAGGCAGCCAAGTAAACAAGTAAAAACAGGACATCAGGGTTAAAGAGTATCATAGTTGAAGAGTATCAAGTGAAAGATGAAAGTAAAGAAGATCCCAGTGTAGAAATACCACAAATATCAACCAGCTTAAAAGGTTCCAAGTCAACTGCAACAGCCAGCACCACCACGATAAAAGGGACAGCATGAAGCAGTTCACCATCTATCTCTATCTTCATGCAAGAAGATATTTGTATTCCTTATATTAAGTCTCAAGTTGTTTTGAGATATTTTGTAAATATTGTTGTATATATACTTCACATTTCGAAGTATTTGGTTTGGATTCAAAGACATTTCTATAGATTTTTCTCTCAAATAAAAAATTCTATTGTATCAATGACTAGTGATGAGCCCATAAACGGGTAATTATATGGGCTCATTTTACCTCCTAACTGAGTAAAATCAACCATTCTCTTAGCTTATTGTATGATTTTATGATTATATTTATGCTTATAGGGTGAGTTGAGTTAGTTATTGTGCCATGTGGTCTAACATGTATTTAATGCAGATTATTGATGGATTTCGAGGTCAAAATCAAGGATCTAGTGGTCAAACTGCAGCAATAACTCAAAGTAGACAGAGGAGAGGACTTATAGCAGGGAATACCCCTCATTTATTGCTCCTCACTTCAAATTCCCCTTCATTCAGCTCGGAGTACAAGCAGTCGAATCATGCACTAGAAGGCAACCGAGCAAGAGGAAGATGATTGATAGTTATCTCGAGTTTTGGGAGCCAAGACTCCCTGATTTTAAGGAAGCTGTAGAAATTTTGAATAATTTAACACATATTCACAGAGATTATCCTGATCATACAATTATAAGCGGAACATGTATAATACATAATCTCCTCTACGTTGATCATCAATTTACAGAAGCAGAAACATTCACAGGCACAGATAGAAGCATCAATCAAACTTATTAACACAGTATGTATCCCGGGGAAAGCATCTCGCTAAAAACCCCACATTATCTGTATATTATATTGATTGAATCATGTAACATTACAAAGCATAATACTTCTCACAAGTATCTCCACCTGTTACACACAATACAACTCAGATTTGATCTCCAAATCTCCCCCGCTGCTTGCCTGCCTCCACTGCGCAATACCTGCTCAAGCACTGATGAGAATAGCTTCCCAAACTCGTTTTTCACCTGCAAAATAGTCACTCACTCTTTGTGGACGTGAGAAAAGGCTAAAAATGTGGGCCAAATACGTGAGCAAACTCATTGGCATACTCAATCCTTTGATTGTGCAAGATCTGATGCACAACTATAGTCACAACCGATAGCAATCTGATTCTCTACCACTTGTCCCTGTTGAACTGAACATGCACTGACATGCAACTGAGTTAACTGATGTATTCTTTAGTTGTATTATGAGTTAATAATTAGTTTAACAACTCATCATTAGTCTATCTGCAGTTAGACTAACTACAACTAGTTTAACTAAGTCAAACTGAACACAACTCCATCAACTGTACCTCCAGTCCACTAAACTCAACTCACTTGAGTTCTAACTGAAGTCATGCATGCAACAACTCAACTGACTCATAAGAAAAGCGTATTTCCTTCTGACAGCTGCATGTGCCACCTCTGTAGCTCAAACTGAAGTGCTCCAAGAGAATAAGATTAAGTTTATAGTCCAAATATTATTGTGAGATAATAATATTTGACTTTTCTATTTTTGACAGCCAGTCTAAAAATAGACTTTGATCACTCACACTTTCATCAAAAATAGAAGTCCATCTATTTTTCCCAACTTGATCAATCATCCATAAACATAGACATGATCCATATGTCTAAAAATAGACATAGTCTAAAAATAGACTTGCGCCAAAAATAGCCTACGGGCCCACTTAATGAAGGCGACTCTTTTCACTAAGCTCCATCATCTTGTTGTATTCTCAAAAAGCATTTCTTGTTGCATACTTTTCAACAGAAGCTGTTGGTAGCTTCATATGTATAAGTAGAGAGGCCTAGGGCCTCACTAGGGTCGACCTTTTTTCTTGTGTAAACTCTGCTCAAATTTCGAGCTCACTATTTTATGACAGTTTTATGTAATCTTGTTATTTTTTTATAATGAAGATGGAATCCTTTTTGAGCTAGCACTGAGTTACCTCAGAGGGCTAAAGCTTTTGGGTTAGGGCCCAATCCAAGTATCCAAGCTTCTCTTTACTTGTATTTGTATGCTTTACTTCAGTTGGAGATTAGTTTGTTGTTAGATATATTTCTTTTATGGTTAAGAATAGGTTGCTTTTGATGATTTAGTAGCTTGCTTCCATTTGTTCTTTCTGTAGCAAGTTAAGAAGTTATCAGAGAAGATTCAAAAGGCTATAAATAGTGCCTTGGCCTCTCTTCCTCCCTCTGCGACCATGATTTGAGGCAAATACTCTCTTGCTGCCCAAAAAACACAGATTTTCTTCATTCCTAGGACTTCTAGTGTTTGCAGCTCTCTAGTAGGTTAATAGTCCATTCTTGCTTTGCTCTAGATCTTCTTTATCATGTTCACTTCCTAATTTGCAATATTCATTTTGCATGCTTTCCTTTCTTACATCATTTCCCAGCATTTCCTTCTATACATCATAGTTTAGGCCCTTTTAATGCAAAACTTTGTTTTTCCTAGGATGCACCCATTTCATTGGTTGCTTGATTTTATTAGTTGACTATCAGTTTTTATGCAGCATATCTCTTCCAAAATTAATCCAGCTTACCAGAAATCACACCCTCCATCTGATCCATGCGCTATAGGTCTCCCAAACCTCACCTCCATTCTGCCCTAGTTTCCTTCATTTTTCATAGAACTTCTTCCTCTCTCCTTGAGCAAACCCAGTCATCCTTCTCTCTCCTGGTGATTCATGCTAGACCTTGGGCACCCTAACACCTCATTCCAACCTTCATCCACCTTTTCCACCCACTCTCACACCCTCAATATAGCGAAAATTTCTCTCGGCCTCCTCCTGTAGGCCTCCTATAGTTTCTCTATTTTCCTGCTGTAGTTTTCCTGTGTCCTCCTGTAGTTTTCCTGTAGGCTTTCTTTTGAAGGCTGAGTATGGGAAAAGCCTCCAAAAGGCCATCTAAGACCTCCTAGGACCCATCCACACCATCCTACATCCTCCCAATCTCCAAAACCACCCTCTAACGCCACCTGTTCAATACCACACTCACACACAATAATTTAGATGCATGTTAAATTCACATAAAACACACATAAAAATCCAAAAATATGTTTTTTGCTTATTTACTTCCAGAAATAGCATGGTTAGATGTTGTTTACTTCCTTGAGTAGGTAATGGCATTTCTTTCATCAATTTCATAGTGTTTTTGGCAAAAGTAGAACTAGGTTGTTAATTAGGATTCACTAGGTTTCGCTTTACATTCCAGTCTTTCTCCTTTCTGCAATTGGAATAGCATCTCTAAAGTAATCTTTCTTTCCTTTCATTACACATAGAGCTTATTCTTAAATCTATCGAAGTTGGCTTGAGCTCCTAGTGATCTCGCGCCAGCTGACCAAGTGACAACCTACAGTGAGAACTAGTACTTGTGCATATAGCACCGATGCTTCCAAGTTTGTTATGAACTATCGGTTGATAAAAGTAAAGTTGGTAGCCCAGGATTTGCAGCATTCTTGCTGTAATACTGGCAATCACCAACTGGATTGACTTGTTGGATCAAGGAATAACGATCAAATATTTTACAGGATTCTTGTGTAAAGAGAAATACAAATAAGTATTCTCTCATGTTCAATGCTATTTTTTATTATGTGTTTTCCATAATATTTTATGTATCTCTAAAATCTAAATGTTGTAACGTGGAATGATATTTCAGAAATTGCTTGAATGCACTCTGTCTTGACTGTTATGCATTATTAATGTTTTCTTCACAGATCTAAGTTAAGGAATTTTTTATTGCTCCTTAGTTTAGGTGACCTCCTGTGATCTATAGCAAAGGATTTTTAATTGCCCTTTGTTCATGATTATCCCCTATTCCTCATTCTAATACTAGTCCAAGGATTTTTAAGTTTCCTTTCACCTTGGTTAGAACTACTTCACCCATTATCCCTAAAGATTTTCCATTTGCTCTGCTAGCTTGCCCTGTAAACATTCCCTTTAATGGTCTGGTCCAGTTATGCTATCCATTTGTTGACTCCATAACCCAATGGCTTGAAGACCTAGATCTATCCATTTGCCCCAAGAATTCAACCACCCAACCTTTTGTTCAACACCAAAACCCCAACAAACATTAAGAACTAGCCTAAAATCCCATAAAAACAAAGCTAAATTATATAGAGAGAGCCCTCTCAAAGTCATAGGTTGGCTAGAGCCTATACTTAAAAGATTGGTTTGTGGTTACCTCGATTTATTCCTTCTTCTGATAACTTCTAAGGAAATTCTGAGTGATAACAATTTCAATGTCTTAAAATTAATTACCCATATTTTTTGTTAAAGTTATCTTCCTTAGTGATTCTTTAGGGTAGATTCAAATGGCAACATTTCCAGAGTCTACTAGTCAAGGATTCCCCTTAGATGGGAATCCTTGTTCTTTTCTTTCTTTTGGAAACATTGGTGCTCCTTATATGGCAACGTTGTCCCTCCCTAGGTCAACCATTGGTTTACCTATCTGGTTATTTTCGACCTTGGTGGTCCCAAGTTTCCAAACTCCTATCTAGCCATCTCCTTCATTTGAACCAGATCACATGGATTCTAAGTTTGACCTCTCACCTTCTTCCCCTGTTTCTTCATCTTTCTCTTCTACTTCGCCTAGTTAAAGTTTGAAATCCAGTAACCAGGAGGCTAAGAAGAAGAAGAAGAAGAAGACGAAGAAGAAGAAGTCAGATAAGCAAGAGGCCAACTGTGCAGTTGTTACTCCAAATGCACCTCCCATAGACAAACCTTCTAATCCTCCATAGAAGTTCAAATTTCCTTGCAAGTTGTGTAAGGGTGACCATCTCCTTTGATACTGTCCTGGCATTCCCAGAGTCTTAGAGGTATGGTCTCAAGACCTAAATTGACCATCCCCATCGACCTCTAGAGATCATGTCGATGCTACACCTTCAAATAATGATGATAAGAATAAGGGAAAGATTATATTCCCCTGTAGGTTATGTGAAGGGAAGAATCTTCTTCACCTTTGTCCTCTTATGGATAAATCTTCCAAACTTTTGGAAAACCTTACAGCTCCTCAAGCCCAACTCCCTGTTGGTTATCAAAGAATTTATTCTAACCCTCTCCTAGTTGGTAAAGAGATTTACTTGGATACATTTCTTGCCCATCCCGCTCTTCATGAGCATTGCTCTCTTATGTCTGTTCCTAACCAACCATTGGTCGAAAATAGTGTCAACTTGGCTCCACCTTCAGTTGTTCACTCTGTTCCCGAAAAGAGTAGTGATTATCATACTGCTCATGTTCTTCTCGTCTTCTCAGATTCTCATGAATCAAAGAGTGACCCTCTCATCCCAGTTGTTCATAAGAGTCTTTCTCCTTCTCCTGCAGGGCATGGGGGCAATCATATGATACCCCCACCAAGTAATTATGTCGTTTTTTTTTTATTGGAGTTAATTGACTACATTTTTCCTTCCCTCTTATGTGCCTTTCCAAATCACAGTACAAGCCTATAATATGGTAGTACATGGAACTATATTAGATGAAGGTGCGTCTGTTAGTATCATGTCTTCTACTACTTGGCAATCTTTAGGTTCCCCGCAACTTGTGCCTGTCACCCAAAATTTGTTGGCTTTCAACGGAGGAACTCGTCAACCCTTAGGGATCCTTATGAAGTTCCCTTTTACTTTGGGAGGAAAGGCCATCTATATAGACATGATGGTAGTCCAAGGTCCTTTAGATTTCAACCTCCTCCTTGGACTTGACTAAGATTATGTCATGGGATCTCTTATTTCTTCACTTTGTTGTGTGGTTTTTTTCCACATGAATGGAGAATAGTGACCATTGATTAATTTTCATTCATTGGTCACTAAGTGCCTCCTATGAAACCATCATCCCCTATTGGAAGTGCCCTCCCTGCCACAGGTCAATTATGTGGCTACCCGTTCCATCTCCACAACTATTGACGATCACACAGATGGTATAGTACATTATGTACTGGGGGCATTGGAACCTGATCTGTCATTGGTACCAGTTGACATGTATCCCACCTAGAGTGTGGTTCTCCCGTCTAGTGAGGACCTCTTGGGAGCCATATTCTTGTATGGTCCATGAATATATGTTCGAGCATATTTCCTTGTCTTGTGTCAAGCTCGTTAAAAAATGAAAGAAGGGATACAAAGCAGAGTTCCTTGTCTTGTGTCAAGCTCCTTAAAAAAGGAAACAAGGGGTATGAGCATAGTTCCCTGTCTTGTGTCAAGCTCGTTAAAAAATGAATCAAGATTTCCGAGGATAGTTCCTGATCTTGTGTCAACCTCGTTAAAAAATGAAACAAAGTTTCGGAGCATAGTTCCTTGCCTTGTGTCAAGGTTGTTAAAAAATGAAACAAGGGTCCGAGGATAGTTTCTTCCTATATCTACCTCGTTAAAAATGAAACAGATGTCCGAGGATAGTTCTTTTACAGTGTCAACCTCGTTAAATTGAAAAAACTCCTTTTTCCAAATCGAGTCTTTGATTAAGATCTTGTAAAATCCCAGACGAGTCTTTCCTGGATCTCCAAAGTGAACCTTCACTCCATCCACCTAGCTGAATGAAATGAAGCTTGGGGGGCATGTACCTCGAATTGAGTCATTATGTTGGGGGCATGCAAACTTAACTCAAGCATAGTTTGTATTTGTTTCAAGCTTGTGTAAAAATGAAACCAAACTCAAGCATAATTTTTCATTTCAAGCTTGTGTAAACATGAAGCTGAATTCAAGCAAAGTTCCCCATGGTTCAATCTTGTGTAAAAATGAACCCATGCCCGATTTACATCTCGTGATTGTCATTTTTATTAGCTAATTTTTGCTAGATTAGCCTTGGTTGTTTCATCCCATCGCCACCATATCTTTGGCCGATCATATGCTTTCACTTGGTTGTTTTTCCCTTCCTGAGGAACTGCAATGGTGAGTGGTCTTGTTAGCCAGCCTTTTGCCCTTTACATATTTTTAAGCAATTCCACCATAACCGAAACCAGTTGCTACCCTTTATACCACTCGTTCCTCCAGGACGAGTCACCTTTAAGCTCTTTTTTGACTCGTAAAAAATGGAAATATTACCAAGTATTTTTCCCTTTTAGACTCGTTAAAGCAAATAAAAGCAGGGAGTCATCTTTGAGCTCTTTTCTGACTCTCAAAATAGGAAAATATTTCTAAGGTCTTGTCGTCTTGAACTCGTTAAAGGCTGCGAAATGTCGTTTACCTAGTATACGTTTACTCTTCTTTGGATTGGGATAAACTATTTACTAAAAAGGTACTCCTCAAATGACATGGTCAAGAGGTTCTCTCAAGTATTATTTTCTACCTTTTCGGGCTAGAGAGATACAAATGTACAAAAAGGGAAATTTTGGAGTTTTCTTTTCCGTGTCTTTTTCAAACTCTCTAAACATGAAAAAGCTACGGAGTTACACCTTTGTCAAACTCGTTAAACTTAAACGACATCGGATTTGTCACCATGACAGACATGAGCTTCTCCTTCCTAGGGCTTATTAATCTTACAAGGAAGGATTCATTTGAAGGATGGACTTACAATGCAAGCACATGTTATCCCCTTCAAGCTTGCGATAAAAAATAATTGGGGTACTTGCCAGAAATGGTGGGGGGAAATTGGAAATCCCATCAGTTGTGTTGCCAATATGTTCAAGAGTTACCCTTCTACAGCTACACTCATTTCTGATTCTTTCTATTTGGTCAATTTAGTGTGTTCTAAATTGCTATTTAAAATGTAAATCCGGGATTCGTAAACTGACGAAGTGAAGTGTACTATATGTACAAGATAACCATTTCCTTAGTCTTTTGTCGTTTTTGAGTTTCTTTAGTTTGTTTTTGGATTTATCTTTCCCTAATGTGTGATGGCGAAAATGAAAGTTAAGTATGGATGTTAATGGTGATTTCTACAGTGATTTTCCCAAACTTAAAAGTGTTCAAAAAGAAAGCTTTAAAACAACTATAATGAAATCAATTCTTAAGAGGAAGTAAATGTATCAAACAGTGAACTAATGACAATGGCCCAATATCCTTGCTGCTGTATGAAAAAGAAAGTAAAAACTGAACTTAAAGCAACTAATTCACACTACTTCAACTCTTCTGATCCTTTACCCTTCAGCTCAATCTACCTTGTGGGAAGCAATCATGAACAAGTTAAGCAATATGATATCTAAATGGCAAGAAATTAAATTGCATAAAGGAAACTAATCACACTACTTCAACTCTTCTGATCCTTTACCCTTCAGCTCAATCTACCTTATGGGAAGCAATCATGAACAAGTTAAGCAATATGATATCTAAATTGCAAGAAATTAAATTGCATAAAGGAAACTAATCACACTACTTCAACTCTTCTGATCCTTTACCCTTCAGCTCAATCTACCTTATGGGAAGCAATCATGAATAAGTTAAGCAATATGATAACTAAATCACACTACAATAAGTAATATTCTGATTCCTTACTAATAGAGTCACTTGACTATAGAAAGAAACCATAAACAAATGAGTAGTATGATGTCTAAGTAGCAGAAAAATAAATAAGCAAAACACAATTTGAAAAAGGACAGTGCTGGAATTAAACTTCAGAAAATGAAAATTAGCAGGAAGGACAAGATGATCTCATATGTCAGTAGTTATCAAAAAGATGAAAATTTGCCCGGGCTGCCTAAGAAAACCTGTAGAAAAGCATTGATCAGCTGACAGCTATAAGAAAACATAAATGAAAATGTAAACAGCAGTGAATTAAAAACATCAAAACAGCATGTTATATACAAGCTAATGATTATGAAAACAGAAACATAATAAAATCAAATGAAAACTATACAGGGCTTTAGTGCGCAGGGGCCCTCTGCCACCTCAGCCAGTCAACGAACAGTCACAAAAACGAGCTCAGGAAAGTAGTCTTCTCATGTATTAAAGCAGCAGAAAAATATATAAAACAGAGTGCAGTGGGGTGATAATAACAACAGTTCAAAAATTACATCTCCAAAAGCTTCTACACAGCGTTTATCAACGCGTTATTTATAATGAAAAAGTGTTGTAACTAACTAACTAAGTCCTATGTTGTTAACTGCGTTGCCAGAGACACGTAGATCTCCTCAGCCCGAGATCTAGCGTAATGGTCATCATGTCCATTAAATCTTCGGAGTGGTAGCTGTTGGATTCAGGTTACAGGGTTGATCTCCAGGTGTGCCGATGTCTCCGTGAGCTGAGGACTGTGCCACGTAAACTTTCGCGTGCTCAAAACAGAGGCGTGCCACCGCTAAATTCCTTGGTTGGCTTTGCCTTTGACCCTTGTTGACCGTGACCTTTTATGGATGATTTGGCTGATCTTAAGGGACACGTTCCATGTACCCATCACTTGTAGCTTGCCCATGTGGCTCGTTTCTTCATAGGACACCTGTATCATAGCCTTTAACAAAATGGTTGTGGAATCCTGTGCTGGCTGCGGAAACTGACAAGTTTCCGCAGTTGCATGAACAAAAATCTAAACCAAACAACAGTCATAAGCATAGTTAGAAAACCATGTCCGAAGCTCTTTTTAGACTATAATGCAATGATTTAACAGCTTGGTGGATGAAGTAAGTGGAAAAAGAAGGCTGAGAGGGTGTATAGGAAGGTGCAGTTTTGAGGCGCAACACTTTCTATCATCCAAAATCATTATATCCCTTTGTCTTACATCGATGATGTGAGATACATCATGGCCCTCCTTCGACAAAGTCACTTCCTGTCGACTTCAGCACATTATCTAGGAAGTTGGTCGAGAGACTCCTTTCCAGTACCTTAGAGCTTGCAAACCCTAATGGCAAGTTCTTCGCACTCGATGACAAATTCACATCATTAAATTTCGATTGAGTGATTTCACGGGTGTTCGACTTCAATTCCTTATTCACATTCCATGGATTGTGCTGGTGGTGTTAGGGCCTAAATCTACCTCAAGCTGAGAAAGGCAAGTTTAGGGTAACTTCAAACCATGCTTAACCTGGTAGCTAGCCCTACTAGGTCGGGAGGGGCTCTCTCCTTGTCAATCTCAATGAAAATATATCAAGGAAGGCTTGAGATGACTGAAATGAATACTAATTTTAGGCCAGGTATGTTTTCTCAAAGGAATTTGTTTGATTTTAATGGTTGGTTGCTGGATCAGATGAGGAAGGTAGCTTTGGGTCCGGGAAATGAACACAGATTAGCAGAGGTTTCTGTGGGGCGAGGTTGGCAAGTGTTTTAGCACTTTTAAATGAGTGTAATGGTGAGTCTGAAGACTAGTGAGGAGCTAGAGAGGGCATGAAAAAGTCATGAGTCATCTTCAAATAGTAGAAAACATGTAGAACTAAATAAACCCCAAGGTAGAACACTGAAATACCAATGAATTCCACCTTTCGAACTTGATTCATTTAGTTATGCAGAAAGAGAGAGATGATGGCACACAAAAACATAAATCAACTAAATTATAGAGAAGGAAACTATGCCAATTCACATTACCACAAGAATCCCAAAAATGGCTGCAAAACCCTGGTTTATTTCCTTGCCAAACTGCAAAAGTGATATACAATAGTGCTCAATGCATCCATAAGAGTCCAACCTTTACAAATAACTGAAAAAAACACATGATATAGACCTCCAAACCACCTGTGCTATCCATCAGGGGTCGAATCCATGAGAACAGGGGTGGCTTCAACCATATCTAAACTAGAAATACAAAAATAGGCAGTGGAACAACTTGCCTCTAAAACCTAGGAAACTGATTCATTCAACTCTAAACAACCTACAACTGATGTATCTACCTTATCAAGTCAATTTTTATCATTTTTACATAATAGTAAATCAATTTAAATCATGTCACATCATGAATTTGACCATAAGAGAAAAAAAAAAAGTCAAACTAGAAGAAAACTAGGCGAAAAACAGAGTTTTTGAGCAAAATTGACACTTTTTCATCCTGTGTAGCACCATTTTTCTGTGTGTAACGCTTTTTCCAAGATATTTTTGGAGGCCTTCCCCTTCACAAAATTTGCTCCACAATGGCTTGTTGGAAAGTTCTGTCTGTATACTTTCTAGAACAAGTGGAATTTTTTGATTTGGAGTCCATTTGCCCCTTCAAAATTGCAATCTCCAAAGATTGCTTCCTGTGTGGCCAAAAAGTGGCAGAAAGGGCATTTTTGAGTTGTTTTTAGCCCTTTTGGAGGTCCAAAACTGTCAAAATTTCCTAGTAATTTCTAAGAATGCATAACTTTTTATAAGGAATCCAAAAATGCCAATTTTCCTTCAAATGGAGGTCCCTATCAAAAGCGAGCGCGGTGGCGCTACGCACCTACCGAAAAAATCTGTTTTTCCCCTGAAAAATTCAAAAATGTCAAAAAGTTCACCAAATTTCTTGAAATTTGGCATGAGTGATCTATGTCAGGTGCTATGCTGGGCCAATGAAGCTTCAGCCAAGATTTTGAGCTTATCTTGTTCTTTCTTGCTCCTCAAAGTATTTCTTAACTTGGCTTTTAAGCTTCTTATCCTTGTTTTACAAATTTTTTTCCGGGCCAAATAGTGATAAGCCATGTGTCACAACATCTTCTTCTCCTTATTGACCTTGTCTAGCAACTTCTCAAGGTGGATATTGACTCTTTCCAACCATGATTCTCGATCGACCTCTATTTCTTGCTCTAGTGAAGTTAGCTTGATTTTCCTCTTCTTTGCCAATTGTCGGTTTTCCCTTATGTTTTGCAGCTCCATGATTGTTTGTTTGTCCTCTAGCTGCTTGTTCCATTGCTCAAGGTAATTAATAATCCATTTAGCCCTCTCAATGTTAAGTGATAGGCTTTGGATCTCAGCTTCCTGCTCCTTGATGATCTCATCCTTGAGTGAGCCCAAATCAGTGTCCTCTTCCTCAATCAAAATGAAATCCCTGTCTTGGCCTTCAGAAGGCCCTTCATCATGCAATGGTTTCTTTCCTCTGTCCTCAACCTGCTCTGCTAAAGAAGAAGGAAAATCCCCTTTCACCCCATGTGAAGATAGCATTTGCCTATTGTCTGGTGAAGGAAATGAGACCCCTTCCACCCCTGGTGGAGATAATACTCATTTGGCAACTACAAATAATATCCTTGTGCCTTTTTCATAAGTAATAAATATTGGAACACCTATAGTTTGAGTCTCATGAACCTCTGGTTGATTTGAATTCCCTCCTTCCTCTTGAAACATTGATGGGGTCACCTAAGGGCCTTTGAAAACCTCATGTGAAATGAAGGTATCCCAAGAAATATTCAGCAAGTTCAGTTGACGCAAAACAACAATTTTGATCAATGAAAAATGATAAATGATATTGAATTGTTGAGGAAGAGGTTAACTTTGCACCAATGTAGCTATCTTCTCAATATTTCTGCATATGAAATAGGGGAGGTTCATCATTCTCACTCTAGTAAAGTGCATCAGCAATCTAATATGGTAAGTGTACAAGCGAGAAAACCTCCCTTCACAGGTAAAATATTTGATAATGAGCTTCATGAGAGGAGCATAAGTGTCCTGTAGGTATTTGAAAGGAAAGACCCTACCAATTTGCTTTTAATAACTAGCCTTGACATAAGGCTCATAATTCTCTTTGCCCACAAGTTTTCCTTTGTTCCGTTGTTCACCCACATTTTGAATACTTGTTTTTGTAGCTATAGTTTCAGGTGTCAAAGTGAAGGAAACACCTGCTAAGTTCACCTGGCCATTGTGAAGATGAAGGACAAATAGCCTAGCAAGTTCATGGTAGTATTTCACCCTCTCCGCCATCTCACAGAATTGGTAGCAAGTCTAATGTTTAAAGCATGTTACTACAAGAGGGCAAGCTAGTAACTCTATGAGTGTGGTGGGCTCCTCCTGGATGTGTTTTCCTCCCTTATGTGGTTTTCTTGGTGCATGAACCTCTTGGGAGGAATCACTCACAGTTTCCTCATCCCTTTCATAAGGTGAATCTGTTTCCATATTTGCAAATGTAGAATGTAGAATGATGAATATGAAGAGATTTGATGTGTTGACTGATAATAAAAATGCAAAAGAAGGTTTTGATTATATCAGTAGGTTTTTTAGGGAATGATAGGGTTTTGGAAAGGGAATTAGGGTTTGGGGAATAGTGGGAATTATGTATAGGGCTTAGGGTTTGGTGATAGGGGGTAAGTTGAGTGTCAATGGGAGAGGGAAAGGGGAAGGGAATTAGGGAAATTTAGTGTAGGGGGATAGGATATGGGAAAATCATACAAAGGAGTGAAAATAGCAAGAATAACAAAACCCTAGGCAGTTTTGACAACACAACTTTGAGGCAATTAGGGTTTCATTTTTTAAGCACTCACATCACCATCATGGATGAAAAAATCTCTTACTAGGGCAAATGGGAGGATGTACTTACTTGTAGGGAGGTTGTTTGCAAATTTGGAGGCCTGGAAAATCAATGGAATGAGTTTCTGAGCTTGGCTGACAGATGCACCGTGCCAACGCTCAGGTGCGTAGCACACTTCCTGTGCGTAGCACGTGTTGAAATTCCTTTGCAAATCCTGTGCCCCGTGCGTAGTGCCTGATAGGTGTGCCGCGCCAACGCCCAGGTGCGTCGCGCCACTGAAAACTGGAGTTTTTTGCTTCAACTTTCACTTGTTTCTCCTCAAATGCGATTTTTCCTCTTTCTCTCTCTCTTAGCACAAATGAGGTCTTCTAACACCAAGGATCACTTTACATACATTTTGACTTTAATCTTTCATTCAGAAAAACCCATTTTCTAAAGTTCCCTTTCACTTTACTTTTAAAACCCTGTTTTTGCATTTTGGCTCTCTTTTTGTCATTTGATGGACTGATGCTTGAATGTTATTGTTTCTTTTGCAGTAGCTGGAGTGTTGGAGTTTGGCAAGGTGGCCAAGGGCTGCAGATGATGCTTTATTACATATGAAACATTAAAATTACATAAATTTGTACATGAAAATAGAAAAACTCTATTTTCACCTCAAAATAGAGTTTTGAGGTAAAAACCCTTTATGAAGTAAATCATCAGTGAAATTTGTGATTTTATGAACTTATTAAACATCCTCATGTGCCTGTTGACCTCTTATTGAGTTTTTGAAGACCATGGTAGCAAACCCTAGACCTAATGAGACCTAAAACCCTAAAAATGGCTTTTGTAAATGACAAAATAACTGTAAATAACCTGAACTTGTGAAAATAGACCAGCAGGTAAAGACCATGAGGGAAATTTGATAATGAACCACTTCCATCAGTTGATCCATGACCTAATGGAATGCAACTAATCGGATGAAACACCTAAAATGCATGCAAAAATAATTTGATCACTGATGGAGGGATGAAGATACCGATACTAGCAGCTGGCACCTTTAGCGCCATCATCATTATTGGTGGTTTCTCTCACACTTGTTAATGGTTCACATCATTGACCGTAATCAAGCGAATTTATAGCATGTTCGAGTTTGACACATCTATTCACATGTTAGAATTTGTGCTTTGGTCGGGTCATGTTGGAGTGCAAAACCCTGGGCTCAGATTACACAAGTCTAGGTTGCAGGGTGATGTGACATGATCATGCTTACATACATGTCTATTTCAGATGGATGGCTACAACCATACCATGAGTCCATTATATGTGATCCTTCTCATTATTGGATGGTTGCGACCATACCTTGGGTTTGATATGATCCTTCTTACTGGATGGTTGATGCCTTGAAAATCGCTGCATCAACATCGGGGAAAACCACCCGGTCCAGACCTTAAAGGTAGCTCCTTTTCCGTTTGGTGTGGTGGCTCCAACTGGGGATAATGGGACCAGTTTCCCAATGATTTATGAATGGGATGGATAAGTGTTTGATTTACTTATATCTAATGGAAAATGGTGAAAGATTTATTCTAAAATGCAATAATGTAATTAACTAATCTATCCCGGGAAGTCTTTGTCTTAGTGCAATTCTTAATGGTTCTTATTGAAAAGTAGGCATGTAGATGACTCTACTTTTAAACAAAAATATTCATTCATATGATAATTACTTTGTTCAAGTAGTTGAACAAAGTAATAATTAAAACATTATTGCACTGATCTTTATATATCATTGACACATATATAGATGAAAAATAACAACTCTTGAACATTCAATAGTGATAAGTAAAAGAGATTGTTGTAAGAGCTTATACATACATCAATAATAGCAAAATGAATGAATGCTAGTTCACATAAAAGAATGAAGCAAAACATAGATAATAGTACCATATGTGTTTGAATCCCCTCCGATATGAATTGCATTTGGATCCCGCTTTCTAACTTGGAAATACTTTTATAGGAAGCAGTAGTGCATATCAGACAAAAGTACTCTTCATTAAAACTCAGAATTCAGGTCCAGTTTCATAAAAAAATATATATATCAGAAGCACAATAGTGCAACTTCTGATCCAAGTCTTAATACAAAATTTTTAGGACCCTTTCTAAAAACATGAAAGGGTCTATAAATACTATCTAAACTAACTAACTATGAAATAAAAATGTTGTGAGCTGGTATAACCAAATCACAAATATATGAAAATCTCCCCGAAATAGACATGCTTGCAGTCGGTAAGAATGGTTCATTGTTTCGGCTAACTATCTTTTGGCTTGAGCTGGCATATGGCGAGCATCGGTTGTAGTTCTGGAGGATGACTCATATGCGAATGTAGCTAGGCAGTATATGTGGCATCAGTAATTTCAAGAATCATGTAACCGATTGCATTGGTTAGGCATTTCATCATTGTCCTTTGACTATGTGGTTTAACAAGGAAGAACCAAAAGGTTTCCCATGTTAAAGTTTGAATGCCCGCAATCAATCTCTCCCTCTTTTCCAGCTCTTGTTTCCATGTCTGCTCCAATGCTTTCACCGATGGCAGTTTCCCTAGAGAACATTCTGAAATTAAATTTGACAAATAAAGAGTATCATTAATCAATTCAATCAGATTACTAGTCGCCGATCTGCATCTTGAAGTCACCCTTTCCACTTTCATCAGTTGAGATTGCCATTCTAGGAATAAGATTTCCTTATGTGATTCCAGAATTTGGGGTAGATTTGCAGCTTGTCCTTCCTTGGTTTCTTTCCAAGAGAGAAACTCTATTAGTGTTTCATCTGCCTGCTCCAATTTCTGTCTTGCATCAACTAACTTATCAATCATAGACGAGGAAATTTCACATAGGGGTAGAGCAAGAGAGATATTATGACATAAAAATCTCAACTGATTAGATAGTGCTTTAGTAATTTGGAGAGCCTCTGATTTGAATTCTTCCACTTGAGGAAATCGTTTGAACCTTTCTATTTGTAGTGACAGTTGAGAAATCTGTTCTTCTTTTGATTTGCTCAATTGTTCATTCATTGACTTCAGCTTGTTTAATGCTTGAGAGTGTTCCTTTTGCTTCTGAACTGCATGTTGATCTATTCTTTGTTTCTCTTTGAGAAATTGCTCGTTTAATTGGTCATTTGACTGCTTCTGTGCTGCTAACTACTTCTCTAATTGCACGATCCTCTGTTGTTTTTCATGTACCTGTGTCTCCATTAAGACGATTGCTTGATCCATTTCTTTAAGCAAATTTCTGACTTTCAGTGCCTTGTCCATAGTAGCTGTTGTGTATGCCCCAGCATACTGAGAGAGTTTAGTAAGATCCTTAGAAGGGTTGATTTCCTCTCTCCATACCACATTAGTTATCTGCATCTGTGCAGGTAAAAGACAAGATTGATCAAGTTTTCTATTTTTCCTTTGTCTCTTTATTACAGCCCTATGCTTAGGGTTGTAGAAGACATCCAAGGGTGGTATTTCTTCTACATGCGGAACAATTTCATCGGAAGTGTTTTCTGGAATCATTTCAACATATTTTTGAGTCATGGGTGGGCTGCTAGTTCCTTCAGTTGGAACTGTATTAGTTGTTGTCTTCTGACCAATTGTCATTTCAAGTGTACCAAATCCTTGCAAGCTCTCAGTATTGTTGATGATTGATTCAAACTGTTTCCAATCTTTGAGTAGTTTGGGATCAATATGAATGTCTGAATCAATAAGTTCAATGCCTTTTCCTTGTTCTTGTTCTTGCTCTGGTGTTTTTTCTTTCTCAAGAAATTTTTCCACTGCAGGAGTTTTATCGGCAGCTTGTTGTTCAGTTTCGCTTGACTGGACTGTCGAGGTTGTGGCTAATAGGTCTAAAGAAAGATTTTGCAACCTCTGGTCTTTAAGCCTATTAAACGTTTCTAGCCCTTCATCTTGATACCTCATTCTGGCCATTCCTTTAACCTAAAACAATGATTCAGCTGAAGCAAATAAATCATCGAAGTCATCAGCTTCATGATCAAATTTAGCAAGTTTGGCTTGAGATGTGATGTTATAAGAAATCTGTCTTGGATCATATTTCCTGTTAGGAATTGTGGCAAGATTCAGCATTTGAATCTTGTCAGTCTCTTTCTCGGCATGCTTGCAATCATGTAGAATGAAAATGCCACATCGTAAGGGAAACGTAGGCCACATGTGTTTCTTTGAATCCTTAAGAGTTCTGGATGTCCCTTCTACTGTAATTTGATAAGCCAATTTCCAAGCTAACAATTTATTAGGCACATACAGAATGAGAACATGGGGTTTAGTGAGGCTACCAAAAAGCCTTACATAGCTAAATTTTTCCTCCCTGAACCAACTACCTACTGCTGTCAAGTCAGTCTCTACTTCCTGGGATATCTTGGGAGCAGGCTTATTGAAAATAGAATAACATACTAGTAAAATAAAACCGTTGCAAATTTTGTACAGATGATTTTTGTAATGTGCCTTCTGTAACTGCTTGTGGTAAATATGGATTGGATTTGGGTCTTGGGGAGTCCATCTCCATCTGAATACTGGATATTCAGAATTAAAGCAAATAGTATCCATAATGTATGCACTGTAATAGAATGGGGGAATGGTCCGGGAAGTTTTACATGCATTTGTCTGTACTCTAAAATTGTTCTGGCTATTCTATCAGAAAAAATATGTGCCCAATCCATCACATAACCATTGATTTCAGCTTCCATTAGAGGGACCATTTCTATAGTGAATTTGGCAGAATCATGTATTCCCCACATCCTACACATCATAACTCCTACATAACAATAAGGGGAAGCCAATGAGTCAACAGAGTACTTACCTAATGACGCGTGCTTGTGCTTTTCTGGGAAATGCCTCCATTGTTCTATTGGGGCTGACTCTGAGTCATTTTCCTTTGCAAATGCTTCTAGGCATGCCTTGTTGTATCACTTCTCATGTTCAGGTAAGTGGTACATTTTCTTGAGATCCTCAGGCTGGAATGAGCTTAATATCTTCCCATCAGCTGTGCAATAATCTGTCTGAGACTGGAATTTTCTCTACCACCCATCTTACCACGTTATTATATAGCAGGATTTTAGCTCGTGTTGCTATTCTGTGAAGATAAGAACAAGCCAATTCTTTAAGAGTTCCTTCTGATTTGTTAGTTGAATCGGCTGTGGCTTCCTCTGATAATTCTTCGGGCTCCTCTGCTTCTATCAGATTATAAATGCTCTCCTAGCTAGTGTTTCCCAGACCAAGACACGTCGTATCTGAGATTAATCCTTTCTTTCTTGGTTGTGGTTCCTTGGCTGCAGGAGTGACTGTGGACTTCTTTGATTTCTTCCCCATTTTCTCTAGATTTCTGGTTTCGGAGGAATTCTGCACAAACAGTTGCAAACCGTGATACAGAGAAAGTGTTGCTGCAAGCCAATATGACAATGAATAGAATTACGTTGATTGGCATATGATAAATGAAATATAGTTAAGGATTACCACGGATAAAATCTTTTAAAAGATCTATCCTTAACTGCAGTATTGAATAGTCGTTTAAACTGTCAATCGTGGTAAATAACATCATAAATGCCCATCACATCGCTTATATGCCGAATGATTATTTCAAGCATGCTTTAGATTTCATTGATCGATGATTGGTGATAAATCGCAAATCGGCGATCGGGAGTGTCAAAGGGAAGGGCTTTAGCACTTGCTGTAAATATTTTCGATTACCGAAAGGTGATACAATATAATGCATGCAAACTATTTTAATGTATATTTACCTTTCGAGATGCGCACCCAATTAATAGATCGCAGTCAGGATTTGGCTTGAGCTTTATCCATTTGTCATGTGACTCTGTCGATTTCTGATTGCGATTTGCTTTATTGCATCGGGAGTTTTGATTAGGCCTTTTCATATGTCCCTTTATCATTGACATGGCCAATCTGTCGATTCCGATTTCTTTATCGGATTGGAGGAGTTGAGGGGCTTTGTTTTATTGTACCTTTGGCATTTGTTTTCCCCGATTACCGATTGTGATTACCTTTTCAGATCAGAGAATTGGGTGAGGTTTTGTTTTTGTGTGTGTTTCTTTTGATATTGCGATATGTGATCTCCGATTGCTTTATCACAATATAGAATGGTTTTATAATATTTTTAAATGAACACTTTGTTTTTAAAAGGTTCTATAAAATGATTCATTTACATCGGGTCTTTTAGTAAAGATTCTTCTTATGATGAGGTAAATACCATTTTATTCACACATCTAACTAAGTTTATTTTTAAAGGGACCCATTTCATATTAAGATCTTGTGTAAAGGTTTTTATGAAATGGGGGGTTGTTGTACAGCACAATAATTGGCGATTCACTAGAAGAAACAATTATCTCTGAGAAAATAATATAATACTTTAACTTCTTAATCTGAAAACCTTAATAGATAGAAAAAATCTAATATAACTAGGTAATCATAAATTCTGAATATAATGAAAATTATTTTTGCTATCTCTTTCTCATCTTAAAATTAAATACATCCTAAGTTTTAAGTAAACCTTACTTGGTTGATAATGATAAAACAAAGGCTTCCCCAACTTAGCTTGTATAATGACTCCTTTGTCATAGGTAGAGCCACTGCTGCCAGCAAACGTCGATAGTCTTGGCAGGGTTACCTTTTAACCATTTAATCATTCATTGTTCCATCCATTTCAGAGTATAATTTAAAAGAATGAATCCAAAAAGATATGTTTCTACATTTTTTGTATTTCATTTTCTCTTTTCTTATTTTTTCATTTTGTAAGATAAAAAGCCATTGTCCTAGTTTGGTGGCCAGCTCTTGACAATGCCATTCACTGGTTGTAATTTAACTGAACAAGATGGCTCATGATGAGACCCCTTATCTTATAATTATAAGCCATTACCCTATTTTGGTATGCAGTGTTAGTAATGTCAGTTAAACTAGTCCCTTATGAACATGGTAAGCAGGATTATGATAAGACCTCTTATCTTTTATATCAAAAATATTTTAAAATTACACTCTGAAAAATCATAAACTTTGATGGATGGGGTGAATAATTTTCTCCTTAAGAGAACATGGATGACATTTTTGACGGTTGAAGATGCTAACCTTGAATCAGTCTTTGTTTTGTATTGATAATCGTTTTTAGGCTTCTAAAACTTTAGAATGATTTACAATATTTTCAAGTTTTGAGAAGATTTCACAAAAATGAAAAGGGTTTTTAGAATTCAATTATACCTAATTCCCTAGAATTTTATTTTTCCTTCAAGGCTTCCATCTATCAAAAGTAAATATTAATACTCTTTTCTTTTGAGTGACTTCCTCAATATAGTAAATTCAAATAGAAGGTTGTTTACAACTTTATTTCCTAAGACAAAAACAACTAATTATTCACACAAATATAGATAAAAATTGAATATTTACAAAGTGAGAAGGGGTTACCTCCTCAATTGAAGAATTTTTTCAAAATAAGGCCATTGACAAGAAGAGAATCTCTCTTTCCTGATAGATCTTGTAATATGAATGTAGATGGGCCTATCTTCTCGCTGATTTGGAATGGTCCAAGCCACATTTTCTAAAACTTAGTGTGCTTTCCTTTATCCTCATGGGCTTTGTCCCACTTCAAAACTAGATCACCAACTTGTAATTGTTTTGAGCCTGTTGAAGTTGTATCAAAAGAAGACTTGATAATTTTTTGATGCTTTGCATGTGTAATTCAGGCTTTCTCCCTTTCTTCCTCTAGTTTCAGGATCTGATCATGTCTCAATTGAATGGAAGATGAGGGATTTTCTTCAATAAACTACACTAAGGCTAGTGATGGAAGTACTAAATTTGATGGTATGACAGCCTCCTTTCCATACACTAGATTAAATGGAGAAGTTCCTATTGAGGCCTTCTGTGTTATACAGTCTACCCATAGTGCAAATATTAAAGACTTATGCCAGTTTTTCTGATTCTGCTCAATAGTTCCCTTAATGATTTTGATAAGATTTTTATGGGTAGATTTTGCTAAACCATTACCCTGAGGGTAGTAGTTTGCAGAATATTTCAATTTTAATCCTCTTTTAATAGCAAATTTAAGCATAGAATTACCAAAGAAGTAAGATGCATTATCAAAAATAAGAGCATTTTGGACACCAAACCTGGTAATGATGAACTGATATATGAATTCAATGATTTCCTCAGAGTTTGTTGTCTTCAAAGGAATTGCTTCCACCCACTTAGTAAAGTAATCGGTAGTTGTAAGGATATACCTGTGTTGCTTGGAGGAATGTGGAATAATTTCTCCAAAGATATCCAATCCCCATTGTTCAATGGGTTGTTCAATGTTGACTGGTTGCAAATGAAAAACTGACTTCCTTTGTCTTCCACTGGTAGTTTGACATGTTTTGGCATTTCCTTACATATTCATGAGTATCTCTAAATAAGGTGGGCCAGTAATAACCAACATGAATGATTTTGTGGGTTGTTGTATCAGCTCCAAAATGTCCTCCTACCGAACCATCATGTAGTTCCTGCAAGACCTTTTGCGCTTCAGGTTTTTCTAAGCATCTTAACAAGATTTAATCATAATTCCGTCTAAACAACACATCATTAACAATTATGAAGTTTTTTTCCTTTAGTCTTATGGCACGTTTATTTTTATAGGAAATATTAGAAGGGGCATACCCATTTTTTAAATAGAATATCAAATCTGCATATTGGGATTCAGGATTAATGGTACTTATCTCATTGATTTCTTCAATACCATTTGTACCCTCATGTTCCTGAATATTAGAAGCTCCTACTAACAACCTGCAAAAACCTTGGCCTTTGACAATCTTTGCTGGTCTAATTTCCAAGTCATATTCTTGTAATGCCGTGACCCAATTTGCCCTTTTTTCTCCCAATTCCCTTTGAACTAGTAACTGTCTTACTGCTGAAAAAGGGACTATAACTTTTGTATGAGCCTTTAAGAGAAAGGGCCTGAAGTGTTTAATGGCTTTATATACAACAAAGGCTTGCTTTTCAACTTCGGAGTAATTGAGCTCAGCACCTTGAAGGTTTGAACAATAAAATGAAATTGGTACTTCCAAGTTTTGATCATTGATTTGTGTCAGCACCGCTGCGTAAGATGAATCAGATGCGAGAGTATATAGAATGAAATGATCCCAAAAATCAGGGGTGTTTAATGCAAGAGCATTTATGATTTCTTACTTGATCAAATTAAAAGCTTTTTTCTCTATATGTCCCCATTTAAACACTGAGTTTTTCTTAATCATAGTTTGTAATGGTAAAACAATCTGTGAAAAATCTGGGACAAATCGTTTTACAAAATTAATTTGGCCTAAAAATGATTGCATTGTTTTTCTATTATGTGGAAATGGAATTTCAGAAATCTCTTTCATTCTATCTAGGTCAATATAAATATCATCCTTTGAGACAATGAAACCCAAGAGTTTACCTTGGTCAAGAGAAAAAAAGGACTTTTTAGGATTAAGTGAAATTCCATACCTTTTACAGCGTTCAAAGATTCGTTTCAAGTCATGTAAATGATTTGATCTTTTCTTAGAGAAAAAAGTAATGTCATCCAAATAGATAACTACTAATTTATTGATTAGGCCTTTGAATGCGATGTCCATTGCTCTTTGAAATGTAGCTCCAGCGTTGATTAATCCGAAAGGCATTTTTTGATAGGCATAAGTTCCCCACTTGATTCTGAAGCTAGTCTTAAGTCTGTCATCAGGGTGGACCAAAATTTGGTTATACCCTGAAAAACCATCTAAGAAGGACATTAATTCAGAACTAGCTACTGAATGGAGAGTTTGCTCCATGGTAGGTAAAGGGAAGTTATCCTTTTGACTTGCTTTATTAAGATTTCTGAAATCAATACAAATTCTAATGTCACTGTTTTTCTTCCTTAATGGGACCATGTTGGACACCCAATTTGAATGTCTAACAGGAAAAATTATCTTAGCTTTCAAGAGTTTGTTTAATTCAGCTTTTATTTGACTCTCTAAGTTAGGATGAATCTTCCTTAATTTTTGTTGTACTAGTTTTTCTTCAGATATCATCGGGATTGTATGCTATATGAGAGATGTATCATACGTTTTCAAATCATCATAATAATTTGATAAATGTAATTCTTTCTTCTGAAGTAAGAACTAATCCAAAATTGATGTTTTGTGGATTCTCTTCAATACCAAGGTTTATTAATTCAAATCTCAAAGTAGAACTTTGGAGCTTTGAATTAGTAACCTGTTTAAACCTATCTTTGATGTCATAAAGATCTTCAAGTTTAACTACTGGTTTAGGTATTGAGTTTTCTTCAAGGTTTTCCTTCATTTGAAGATCATGTTCACTTTCATCAATAATTTGGTCATCATAGGATTTATCAGAAGTTAAGAAGTTTAAAATGTCATCATCATGATTGAATACTCGCCAGTTAGTGACATTATCGGGAATTGATGGTCTGAAAATTAACTCTACTGAAAATCTATCGGCACTGTAATCTTCAGATGGCAGGAGCTTAGAAGCAACATTAGCTAGTAAATCTGTCGCTGCATTCTGAGACCTAAGAATGGGAGAAATATTAAATGCTAGGAAATGAGATACAAGGTCTTGTACCAAGGATTGATAATGTTTAAGGTGACTAGAAAGACAATGTATAGTATTCCTGACTTGTCTTATAATAATTTCAGAGTCACCAAACACTTTTAAATATTGAACTTTAAGACCAATTGCTTTATAAAGTCCTTGAATCAAGGCTTCATATTCAGCAGTATTGTTTGTGCATTCAAATTCTAATCTGCATGATAACATGGTCTTTTCTCCCTCAGGACTAACCAAAATACATCTTGCTCCTGCACCTTCATTAGATTTAGACCCATCAAAATATAATGACCAAAACAAAGGTTTATCTACAGTTTTATTTACAGTTTCCTCAGCAATTTTAACACACCTTGATGTATCTTTTTGGGAAAAAAATTTGATTTGAGATGTGAAACTATTAACTGAGAAAGGTGATGATTGAGCAGTAAAATTACCAAAGAATGATTCAGATGAATAGTTACCCAGAATGTTGTTGTTGAATGCTATTGGCTGGTTTTCTTGCTCAAACTCAGTAACAGTATGAGTCATATGCTTCTCTCGATCAATCTTTATCTGATTTGGCTTTCCTTTATAGGGCAGCCACATGTGTGACCAATCGGTGGAAATGTAACCATGAAGTTTCTCAGACCAATCTCTACTTAAAATGAAACCATAGAACTCAGGAATATCAGCGATTAAAATATCAATTCTCTGAACAACTCTTGGGTCAGCTGATAACCTAATGGTAACTGAGTTGATTTCTCCTAATACTTGGACCTTAGTTCTATCCAACTGGACAATATGAATTGCAGACTTTTGGGGTTCAATATTCAGTTTAGAACAAACTGAAGCTGGCATTATATTCGAGGAGGCCCCTTAGTCTATCAAGCAATTGTGCATATTTCTATTATAAATCTTGTAGTTTAAGAGAAAAGGAGGAGCATGGGAAATTGATCTATCTCCTATTAAAACAACATCAGTAGCTTCTACTCTACCAGGAGGTGGCTTACCTATCTCATTAGCAGCTTTAGACAATACAACATTTGGAAGAGGAGAAGAAGGTACTGCATCTAACTCCTTAAGCAACAATTTTTGTTGATGTTTGAGTTTACTAAGCTCAAACATTGTGATATTTTCCTTTGTTTTCTTCATGTCTTCAATAATGTTGTAATCCATAGAGTCTGTAACTACTAACGTTTTAGATGTTGAAGGTGGATTTGAAGCTGATGGCTGATTTTGAGAAGGTATCGTTGTAGACTTCTTTGTGGGAACTTTTTCTTTAGTAGTGGTACCTGTATTCCTTTTCTTCTGAGTTATTTGAACAGGTTCAGGAGTACCTTTACTCCTGGTAGTTACAGGGAAAGCTTCCTATTCATTTTCTGTATCAGAATTAGGCAAGATAAAGTCCCACATCCCATGACATTCTACAGTTACCTCTTCTTCAGTTTCTTCAGATGATAAGACTGTCTCTTCTTCTTCATCTTCTTCGGGGTCTGAGTCTGCATTGGATATAGCATTTGGGGGTTTTGATTCAGGTTTCTTAAAGTTTCTAAATGGCCTTTTTGTTGAAGTCTCAGCTACTTGCTTCTTGATTTCTATCATTTCGTTTGACATAGTCTTGAGAACTTTTTGGAGACCTTCCATATCGTAGGGATCTTTAGCCATTTTCTTCTTTGAATCATCTTTGAAGGAGACCTTTTTTATTTTCTATCTTCAAGAGCAGCTTTCTTTTCTAAGGCAATGATGTGTTTCTCTACAACAAGTGCCTCTTTCATATTTTCTACTAGAGTCAGTTTTGTAGCTCTATCTACAAAGATAGCTATATTTGAAGGTAAAACTGTTATATACCATTCGCTTCTAACTTGTTCACTAGGTTTAGAGGTAGTCAGGATCTTATTTAAGAGTTTATTAAACCGTGAATTGAATTCTTTTATTGACTCTTTAGACTCTATTCTAAGGTTTGAAATATCATTGATTAACGTCACTACAGATCTGTCATCACCGTATTTAGTCAAGAACTGTTCTTGAAAAATGTTCCAACTAGTGATGGATCCTGATGGCAAGGAAAAGTACCAAGACCTAGCTGATCCTTGTAGGGTATAAGGGAAAAGTCTAACAACCACATCTTCTTCTATAACTCCTTTTAAGTTGACTAACAACATAAAGTTGTTTATGTGTTCATCTTCCTGTATGCCTGCATCTGGATTAAATTTCAGCAACCATTTTTCAGGATGAGCTAGCAATGGGTTCAAAGGTGCAGGCATTGTGACTGCATCGGGATTATTCCATGGATTCTGAGCCATTGTCAAGCTACTAATAGATGATAGTGCTGATGAAGTTCCAGATGGTTGGGAAGGAGCAGATATTGAAGTTTGAGGAGGTTGAGAAACAGATGTTGAAGTTTCAATTCCTTGTTGAACAACAATCTAGAGTGGAGGGGTGGATGGTTGACTTTGCACTGGAGAAGATGAAATGGATGATGATGATGAGAAAGTTTCACTATCAGATCCTTCAGTTGTTTTCCTTTCCCGTTTCCTTTTAGGCAAAGGTAACTCAGTAGGTTCAATACCAAGCTTTTCACTCTGAAGTCTGGTGAGGGGGTGAGAAGGAATGAATTGTGAAGTTACACTGCCTTGAGATACCTCAGATTTCTGTGGTGATATTGAGAATCCTTGAAGTTTATGGATGAGAGACTATACTTCAAGAGATTCTAGAGTTAATTTATCTGAGATATTTTGGGGTTGAGCAGTGGTCGTTGTCTCCTCTACTTCTCGCTTGAAAACTGGAGTTCCAACATGCAAAGGGGAAGTCGAAGGTGAGGTGTAGGGAGATTTACTCTCAGAATGGATTGTAGATTTGGGTTTGCTTGCCATTCATAGTTCATTCCCTCCTTCTAGCACCAAAAATGTTGATGCCTTGAAAATCGTTGCATCAACATTGGGGAAAACCACCCAATCTAGACTTTAAAGGCAGCTCCTTTTCCGTTTGGTGTGATGGCTCCGGTTGGGGATAATGGGACCAGTTTCCCAATGATTTATGAATGGGATGGATAAGTGTTTGATTTACTTATATCTAATGGAAAATGGTGAAAGATTTATTCTAAAATGTAATAATATAACTAACTAATCTATCCTGGGAAGTCTCTGTCTTTATGCAATTCTTAATGGTTCTTATTGAAAAGTAGGCATGTAGATGACTCTACTTTTAAACAAAAATATTCATTCATATGATAATTACTTTGTTCAAGTAGTTGAACAAAGTAATAATTAAAACATTATTGCACTGATCTTTATATATCATTGACACATATATAGATGAAAAATAACAAC
Organism: Pinus tabuliformis; assembly: GCA_031772625.1. Classification (NCBI taxonomy): domain Eukaryota; kingdom Viridiplantae; phylum Streptophyta; class Pinopsida; order Pinales; family Pinaceae; genus Pinus; species Pinus tabuliformis. The sequence goes on along the minus strand of CM062810.1, from coordinate 172,783,176 downwards.
TCTTGAACATTCAATAGTGATAAGTAAAAGAGATTGTTGTAAGAGCTTATACATACATCAATAATAGCAAAATGAATGAATGCTAGTTCACATAAAAGAATGAAGCAAAACATAGATAATAGTACCATATGTGTTTGAATCCCCTCCGATATGAATTGCATTTGGATCCCGCTTTCTAAATTGGAAATACCATTATAGGAAGCAGTAGTGCATATCAGACAAAATTACTCTTCATCAAAACTCAGAATTCAGGTCCAGTTTCATAAAAAAAAATATATCGGAAGCACAATAGTGCAACTTCCGATCCAAGTCTTAATACAAAAATTTTAGGACCCTTTCTAAAAACATGAAAGGGTCTATAAATACCATCTAAACTAACTAACTATGAAATAAAAATGCTGTGAATTGGTATAACAAATCACAAATATATGAAAATCTCCCCGAAATAGACATGCTTGCAGTTGGTAAGAATGGTTCATTGTTTCGGCTGACTATCTTTTGGCTTGAGCTGGCATATGGCGAGCATCGGTTGCAGTTCTAGAGGATGACTCATACGCGAATGTAGCTGGGCAGTGTATGTGGCATCAGTAATTTCAGGAATCATGTAACCGATTGCATCGGTTAGGCATTTCATCGCTGTCCTTTGACTATGTGGTTTAACAAGGAAGAACCAAAAGGTTTCCCATGTTAAAGTTTGAATGCCCGCGATCAATATCTCCCTCTTTTCCAGCTCCTGTTTCCATGTCTGCTCCAATGCTTTCACCAATGGCAGTTTCCCTAGAGAACATTCTGAAATTAAATTTGACAAATAAAGAGTATCATTAATCAATTCAATCAAATTACTAGTCACCGATCTGCATCTTGAAGTCGCCCTTTCTGCTTTCATCAGTTGAGATTGCCATTCTAGGAACAGGATTTCCTTATGTGATTCCAGAATTTGGGGTAGATTTGCAGCTTGTCCTTCCTTGGTTTCTTGCCAAGAGAGAAACTTTGTTAGTGTTTCATCTGCTTGCTCCAATTTCTGTCTTGCATCAACTGACTTATCAATTATAGACGAGGAAATTTCACATAGGGGTAGAGCAAGAGAGATATTATGACATAACAAGCTCAACTGATTAGATAGTGCTTTAGTAATTTGGAGAGCCTCTAATTTGAATTCTTCCACTTGAGGAAATCCTTTGAACCTTTCTATTTGTAGTGATAGTTGAGCAATCTGTTCTTCTTTTGATTTTCTCAACTGTTCATTCATTGACTTCGGCTTGTTTAATGCTTGAGATAGTTCCTTTTGCTTCTGAACTGCATGTTGATCTATCCTCTGTTTCTCTTTGAGCAATTTCTCATTTAATTGGTCATTGACTGCTTCTGTGCTGCTAACTGCTGCTCTAACTGCTCGATCCTCTGCTATTTTTCATGTACCTGTGTCTCCACTGAGACGATTGCTTGATCCTTTTCTTTAAGCAAATTGCTGACTTCCGATGCCTTATCCATAGTAGCTACTATGTATGCCCCAGTGTACTGAGAGAGTTTAGTAAGATCTTCGGAAGGGTTGACTTCCTCTCTCCATACCACATTAGTTATCTCCATCTGTGCAGGTAAAAGAGAAGATTGATCAAGTTTTCTCTTTTTCCTTTGTCTCTTTATTATAGCCCTATGCTTAGGGTTATAGAAGACATCCAAGGGTAGTATTTCTTCTACATGCAGAAAAATTTCATCGGAAGGGTTCTCTGGAATCATTTCGACATCTTTTTGAGTCATGGGTGGGCCGCTAGTTCCTTCAGTTGGAACTGTATTAGTTGTTGTCTTCTGACCAGTTGTCATTTCAGGTGTACTAAATCCTTGCAAACTCTCAGTATTGCTGATGATTGAGTCAAACTGTTGCCACTCTTTGAGTAGTTTGGGATCAATATGAATGTCTGAATCAATAAGTTCACTGCCTTTTCCTCGTTCTTGCTCCTGCTCTGGTGTTTTTTCTTTCTCAGGAACTTTTTCCACTGCAGGAGTTTTATCGGCAGCTTGTTGTTCAGTTTCGCTTGACTGGACTGTCGGGGTTGTGGCTAATAGGTCTAAAGGCAGAGTTTGCAACCTCTAGTCTCTAAGCCTATTAAACGTTTCTAGCCCTTCATCTTGATACCTCATCCTGGCCAATCCTTTAACCTGAAATAATGATTCAGCTGAAGCGAATAAATCATCGAAGTCATCAGCTTCATGATCAAATTTAGCAAGTTTGGCTTGAGATGTGACGTTATAAGCAATCTGTCTTGGATCATATTTCCTATTAGGAATTGTGGCAAGATTCAGCATTTGAATCTTTTCTGTCTCTTTCTCGGCATGCTTGTAGTCATGTAGAGTGAAAATGCCACATCGTAAGGGAAATGTAGGCCACATGTGTTTCTTTGAATCCTTAAGGGTTCTGGATGTCCCTTCTACTGTAATTTGATAAGCCAATTCTCGAGCTAACAATTTATCAGGCACATACAGGGGGAGAACATGGGGTTTAGTGAGGCTACCAAAAAGCCTTACATAGGTAAATTTTTCCTCCCCGAACCAACTACCTACTGTTGTCAAGTCAGTCTCTGCTTCCTGGGATATCCTGGGAGCAGGCTTATTAAAAATAGAATAATATACAGGTAAAATAAAACCATTGCAAATTTTATACAGATGATTTTTGTAATGCGTCTTCCATAACTGCTTGTGGTAAATATGGATTGGATTCGGGTCTTGGGGAGTCCATCTCCATCCGAGTACCAGATATTCAGAATTAAAGCAAATAGTATCCATAATGTATGCACTGTAATAGAAAGGGGGAATGGTCTGGGAAGTTTTATGTGCATTTGTTCTGTACTCTAAAATTGTTGTGGCTAGTTTATCAGACAAAATATTTGCCCAATCCATCACATAACCATTGATTGCAGCTTCCATTAGAGGGACCATTTCTATGGTGAATTTGGTAGAATCATGTATTCCCCACATCCTACACATCATAGCTCCAGCATAGCAATAAGGGGAAGCCAATGAGTCAACAGAGTACTTACCCAATGACTCGTGCTTGTGCTTTTCCGGGAAATGCCTCCATTGCTTTATTGGGGCTGACTCTGAGTCATTTTCCTTCGCAAACGCTTCTAGGAATGCCTTGTTGTATCGCTTCTCAGGTTGAGGTAAGTGGTACATTTTCCTAAGATCCTCAAGCTGGAATGAGCTGAATATCCTCCCATCAGTTGTGCAAAATGTTCTGTTCGAGACTAGAATTTTCTCTACCACCCATCTTACCATGTCAGTATATGGCAGGATTTTAGCTCGTGCTGCTATCCTGTGAAGATAAGAACAATCCAATTCCTTAAGAGTTCCTTCTAATTTGTTAGTTGAATCAGCTGGGGCTTCCTCTTGATAATTCTTCGGGCTCCTCTGCTTCTATCAGATTATAAATGCTCTCCCAGCTAGTGTTTCCCAGACCAAGACACATCGTATCTGAGATTAATCCTTTCTTTCTTGGTTGTGGTTCCTTGGCTGCAGGAGTGACTGTGGACTTCTTTGATTTCTTCCCCATTTTCTCTAGATTTCTGGTTTCGGAGGAATTCTGCACAAACAGTTGCAAACCGTGATACAAAGAAAGTGTTGCTGCAAGCCAATATGACAATGAATATAATTACGTTGATTGGCATATGATAAATGAAATATAGTTAAGGATTACCACGGATAAAATCTTTTAAAATATCTATCCTTAACTGCAGTATTAAATAGTCGTTTAAACTGTCAATCGTGGTAAATAACATCATAAATGCCCATCACGTCGCTCATATGCCGAATGATTATTTCAAGCGTGCTTTAGATTTCATTGATCGACGATTGGCACTAAATCACAAATTGGCGATCAGGAGTGTCAAAGGGAAGGGCTTTAGCACTTGCTGTAAATATTTCTGATTACCGAAAGGTGATACAATATAATGCATGCAAACTATTTTAATGTATATTTACCTTTCGAGATGCGCGCCCAATTAATAGATCGCAGTCGGGATTTGGCTTGAGCTTTATCCCTTTGTCATGTGACTCCGTCGATTGCCGATTGCAATTTGCTTTATCGCATCGGGAGTTTTGATTAGGCCTTTTCATATGTCCCTTTATCATTGACACGGTCGATTTTCTGATTGCGATTTCTTTATCGGATTGGAGGAGTTGAGGGGCTTTGTTTTGTTGTACCTTTGGCATTTGTTTTCCCCGATTACTGATTATGGTTACCTTTTCAAATCGGAGAATTGGGTGAGTTTTTGTTTTTGTGTGTGTTTCCTTTGATATTGTGATATGCGATCTTTGATCACTTTATCGCAATATAGAATGGTTTTATAATATTTTTAAAGGAACACTTTGTTTTTAAAAGGTTCTATAAAATGATTCATTTACATTGGGCCTTTTAGTAAGGATTTTTCTTGTGATGAGGTAAATACCATTTTATTCACACATCTAACTAAGTTTATTTTTAAAGGGACCCATTTCATATTAAGAACTTCTGTAAAGGTTTTTATGAAATGGGGGGTTGTTGTACAGCACAACGCACCCATACCTTGGATCCATTTACATGATCTTCTTCTAGATGGCTACGTCCATACCACGATTCATGTATCAAATATTTCAGTGATGTATATGTATCTATGGTTGCTTGCAGGTTTTCTGACGGTGGCCTCCGGTTCCATGCATTTACTAGTAAATAATTTCACCCCACTCTTGTTCAACCTTCATGCTTTAGGGGGCATCTGTTACACAACATTTTGTCACCGTCCCTGTACTCACCATTCCGCGATCCTAGAGGACCTCTACGGTGACCCTCATATGTTTCCCTTCCACGAAGAACATGTCCGTACATCCCTCTTCATCTGCAAAACATTTCCCTCCTTCATCATTTCCCAAGAATCTTCCTTCAAGCTCAGTTTTCAAGACCGACGCTAGTGCTCAGTTCTTCCCCTACGCTGATTTGCAAAGTTTAAAACCAGGCCTAGCACCGAACGACGCAAGTGATCCTTTCATCACTCGGACCAACCCTGTTTTGGCAAGTTTTTAAAGATGGAGCCAAAGCTTCCAGCACTAGAAGCTTCATGGAATGGAAGTCTGGTAAATGGTTGGGCCGGATAGAGCCAAGGAAGTCAATTTGAGCTTCTTTCCCCTATAAAGATGGAACACACCAAAGAGATAATCCCTCTCCCATAATAAGAGGAACCATCTTCCCTCCATCAAAGCTATATAAACTCCTCATTTTCCAAGTTGAACTAGTCTTTTTTGGAGCTTGAATAACTAACAAGATATCTATAGCCTTTTGCTTTCTAGTTCATGTGTGTAAAGGGAGAATAGTGTGTTTGGTTTGGTTTGGAACTAAAGGGAAGAAGCCTTAAACTCCCATTGTTGAGGCTAACCATGAGATGTTAGAAGTGGTGCTGAAACCCAGATATGTCGAAGGAGACCTGCAACATCAAGGCTTTGGTTGTATCTCTTTCTGAGCTTTATATCAATACAACTACTTATTTATTTCCTACATTGAGTGTCATATTACATTTAATGGCTTAATATTCCTTGACTTTTTAAGTAAATTGAATGCGATTGTATGTTATTACGTTTTCTATTGTTTCTTGTGTATTTGTTTCAGGTATTTGAAGGACAAGAACTCAAAGGAAGCCAGAGAAAAGGAGCAAGGTCATCATCAAATGAAGTAGCATTCTAAGAGGTAGACCCCCTTATTCAATTATAGTTTACAGAAGTTTTCATTAGGTTGTTCTCATTGCAGCTAGACCCACTCTAGGGCTAGAGGGATCATCTCTATCTGCAGAGGTTATTTACCTACTCCACGGGCTTGTTTTGAGCCCAAATTGAGAAAAATCATCACTAGAAGCCAAGATTAGGCCCCTACTTTCCCTCCAAGCCATCTGAACCATTGTACTCCTTTTCCTCCACACCTGTCTCCCCTACAAAAGAACCAAGCAAGATTAACATTTACATTTTTCAAGCAAAAAGATAAAAATGAAAAAGTTATTTTATATTTATTCATACACACAATAGTTAGCACTCTCTAGATCAGATTTCATGCTCAGTTAGTTTAAATCATCACATGTCATAAATAGGGTTAAGTTAGGTTTCTTTTACATTTATTTCATGATATTTATGTAATTAGAATATGTTTCTTTCCTTGTAATTTATTTCTTGCAATAGGTTAGGGTTTCCATTTCAGTTCATTTTCTGCAATTAGTTTAGTGTTTGATTTCAATAAATGCACTCCATTACATCATGACATCAAAGGAAGGACACACTGTATGTTGCACATATAGTGTTGATACCTCTTACTTTTGTGCGAACCTCAGGTTGATAATTAAAGTTGGTAGCCTTGGGAGTTTGTAGCATTGTTGTTGCAACACCGAGGCTCATCAATCACCAGACCTAAAGTGGGATGAACTAGATAAACTCATCAAGATCTTATCACATAAGGTTGTAAATCTTGAACTTGAGAATAAGAGTCTCTCCAAACAGGATGCTCAAGTCAACAACCGGGGTTACAACCCACAGTATTGAAGGCCTCCACTGCAAATAATTCCAAGGGAAAGAAAGGAACAACTCAATCAAATCCCTCATCCCCTATATTTAGAAGATGAGCCCGAAAAACAACCATCAGATACACAAGAGATGAAGGGAAACTTGTATTTTGCATTCCCTAAAGAAGAACATGAAAACATGGCTCAGCAGGAGACCATTCATGATAGAGAAGCAGCAACAAATGAGGAGGATATGGATTATTATTGTAAACAGTTTGAAGATTTCATGCAAGCACAACCACACCATAAGTATGACCTACGATCTTCAAAAAAGAGGTCAAGAGAACCAGAAAAACTAGAGGGAACTTCTCCCCAAGTTATTCCCCCAGTACTAGTTAAAGGGAAAGGTAAGATAAATCCTAACCTTTCCAAGATAAAGGTCTCCTCTAATAAGGAAGGTAATAGTTCTGAGGGACACTCTGAAAAGGAGGCACCTGTTCTGCAAAAAACTGTCGGTGGTAAAGAAGGAGAAACAGAGCCAGGAGGTATAGAAAAAGTCCAGCCTACATTCAATCTTCATAAGGAGCTTAAAAGGGTAAAGATTCTTGTTCCTCTGGTTGAGCTTATAAAGTACCCTGTTTATAAAGCTCAAGTCTCCCAATTCATGCATCCATCCGCCTCAACACTAACCCATGATAGTTTAAATCTTCAAGAGGAGAGGCCAATGGTTTTTTTGGGCCGCGTGTTTAAGAACTTGATCCTTCTACTTCACCCTTGTACATGACCCTAGTAATCCATGACCTCTTGTTGCATTTTTGCATGTTAGATTTCGGAGCCTCACACAACTTCATGGAATTAGCAGTGATGGAATAATTGGGCTTGCAGATCACCGAGCCCTACAAGGACCTATATTCCTTTGACACTAAGAGGGTCAAATGCTTGGGAATGATAAAGGATATGGTGGTCAACCTGGCTTAGCTCCGTATGAAGAGCGTGGTAATGGACATAGTGGTGGAAGATATTCCCGCTCGGTTCGGCATGCTTCTATCTAGATCTTGGAGTTCCAAGGCAGGAGGCTCTATCAAGTTAGATCTGACTTATGCCACTATTCCCACTTTTCGAGGTAAGCAAAGGAGGTTGTAGAGAAAGTCCAAGTTTGTAAAAACTGTGACCCCAGCTAAAGGCTCAGAAAACTCCCTAGTGCATGGGAAAGAAAGCGACCTCTCCTACCTATTCCTAGAAGAAGATGAGACCATCTTAGAGGAAACATCAGTATACCTAATAAGGCAGTTATAACACCAACATGCAAATGAAAACAAAGTATGGAAATTATACTTTGATGGAGCAAACTCAAAAGATGGAAATGGAGTTGGAGTATTGTTGGTATCAACAGAGGGAAGATGGATACCCCTATCATTCAAGATGGAGTTTGAGGAAATCAACAACATGGAGGAGTATGAAGCATTCCTTCTAGGATTACAAACGACAAAAAATATGAATATTGAATTCCTGTTGATCTATGGAGACTCTAAGTTGGTTGTAAGGAAGATCAGAGATCATTGCCAGACCAAACACCCCAGACTAAGGACTTACCAGAATGAAGTGTGGGATCTAATTGATAAATTCTTCCTATAATATCCAATTTTTCCCAGAGAAGGAAACATAATGGTTGACTCCCTTGATATAGCGGCAAGTAGTTTCAGGCTCCCTCAAAATCCGCTCCTCGAGGTAGAAGTCAGATACAGACCCTCTATACCTAATAATATCAAGCATTGGTAGGTATTCGAGGGCAACGAGCAGGTGAAATGATTCATAAAATTCGTTGGGGAGTTCACCCACTCCACCATCGATCAAGAAGAAGAAGAATCATATCAAGAAGCCACTTCGTGGAAAGACAAAGTGGCTGGGCGCAAAATTCTGCAACTGAAAGGGAATATCATCCCTCGTGGACTAGTCCCACTTGAAAGGCTTTTTAATAAGGATGACATAGCCTCCAAACAAATGGCTCAAGAGATAGATGATCAAGTAGAAGATTACAATATCGGCGCAAAGGAGGAACCCTAGATGATCAGGATATCAAAAGGAATCCCCTTGCAATACAGACAAAAGTATTTAAATCTATTCAAAATCTACAAAGATGTTTTTGCTTAGCCTTATGAGGATTTGAAAGCATTTGATACTAATGTCATACAACATAAGATTCCTTTCAAGAGTGGAATAAAACCATGCAAGCAGTAACTAAGGCAAATAAATCCACTCTTACTCCCCTCCATTAAAAAATAAGTGAGAAAGTTGCTTCAGGCAAAGATCATAGTGCCTTTAAGGTACTTTGAGTCAGTGGCCAACTTAGTCCTTGCCCGGAAAAAGAATAGAGAAATAAGGCTATGTGTATATTTTTGGAATCTAAATAGAGTGTCATTGAAAGACAACTACCCACTACCTAAGATGGATCATATGTTGCAGAAGGTGGTAGACACAGTCATAATATCCATGATGGATGGCTTCTCTGGTTACAACCAAGTAGCAGTCCACCCTGATGATCAGAAGAAGACTGATTTCACCACTCCGTGGGGAAAATTCATATACGCTCGCATGCCTTTCAGTCTTATTAATGCAGAGGCCACATTTCAAAGAGCCATGGACATAGCTTTCATAGGGGAGCAAGACAAATTCGTGGTGGCTTATTTAGATGATATCACATTCTTTTCTAACATTTATGAAGAACACATCCTCCACCTGAAGCTCACCTTTGAAAAATGCAGGAGGTATGGTCTTTCTTTGAATCCTAAGAAATATCAATTCACCTTGAGTGAGGGGAAGCTACTAGGACACATAGTAGCGCAGGAAGGGGTGAAGATCGATCCTAAGCGAGTCAAATCCATCAACCATATTCCCTTACCCAGGGATAAGAAAGAGGTCCAAGCCTTTTTGGGAAGAATAAATTTCTTGAGGAGATTCATACCCAACTACGCAGAAATAGTCAATGGTATTACTGACATGCTTAAGAAGGAAAATGAAGTCAAGTGGAACCCTGCCCCCGAGATTATTTCATTACAATTAAAGAAGCTTTTGTTGAAGCCTCGGTACTAGTCAAACCCAACTATTCAACTCCCTTCTATATCTTCTCTCTTTCTTCCCAGCATACTATTTTGTAGTTCTTCTACAGAAAAATAAAGATTGGCATGAACAACCCATCGCCTAATTTAGCCAAGTCCTGAGGGATGTTGAGCTAAAATATAACATCTTGGAGAAACAAGCCTATGCACTAGTCAAGGCTTTGAATGCATTTCATATGTATGTGCCACAATTGGAAACCACAGTGTTTGTCCCAACTGCAGCAGTCAAGGGTATCCTGGTGCAAGGAGACAATGAAGGGAAAAGGGGTAGATGGATAGAAAAAATACAAGAATATGAGCTAGACATAAAGCCTACTAAGATCATAAAAGGCCAGGGGTTGTCCAAGGTTTTATCTGAATCAAATTGCCAAGCTTTAGGGATAAACTTTATAATAGAGGAAGGCAGACCAGAGGATCATCAGAGCAGGATCAAAACATATGAGCAGAAGATTTATGCTAAATATGAGGGATCACCCTGGTATAAGAACACCATTCATTATCTCTTATTCCTAAGGTGCCCACTGGGGCTTGATAAATACAAATACCGAACTTTGAGATTTCAAGTGCAAAAATATATCATATCCAATGGTCTACTCTACTAGGAAGACCCAATGGGGGTATTGCTGTTACGTTTGGTGGAAGGCGAAACCCTTAAGGTGATTGAGGATTTTCACGGAGGTGTTTGTGGAGGTCATTACAGCTGGAAGACCATAGCACATAAAATCCTCAAGGCAAGATTCTACTGGCCTACATTGTTCGAAATGTTCATTCCCAGGTCAGGTTGTGCCAGAAGTGCCAAGTGTTTGCTGAGAGGCAAAATCTTTCTCCTCTCCCCCTGATTCTAGTACATGTGGGAGAACCTTTCAGACAATGGGGACTAGATTTCATAGGACAAATAAACCCACCATCCAGTGGGCAACACAAGTGGATATTGACGGCCACAGATTATTTCACCAAGTGGGTAGAATCCATCCCAACCAGAAATGCTACAGACTCAGTGGTAATCAAATTTATGGAGGAGAACATATTATTGCACTTTGGTTGTCCCTTCAAAATTATCACCGATAATGCTCAGGTCTTCAAATCTGCCAAGTTCATCAGCTTTTTCCATAAATTCAATATCTTCATCGGGCACTCCCCTACCTACTATCCTCAAGGTAATGACTTGGATGAGTCCTCAAACAAAATTATGGTGAGGGTACTGAAGAAGACCATCATCAAGAATCAGAAGAACTAGGACTCCCAACTGAAGTTTTCCCTATGGGCCAACCAGGTAACTCCCAAACGATCCATGGGGAAATCATCTTTTGAGCTAGTGTATGGTAAGGTTGCAGTCTTCCCGATCCAATTAGCGATGTCGGTGGTGAAGTTACTACAAGAAGCTGAGGAAGAGCTAAGTGCCATGACATGAAGGATAAATCAACTAGTCGAGCTTCATGAGAATAGAGAATAGGTCGGGGCAAAATTGTCAAATTACCAACAAAAGATGAAATCCTTGTTTGACAAGAAGGCCAAGGATTGACCTTTTCAACCAGGAGATTTAGTTCTCTGCTGGGACATCCAATGAGAATACAAACGAAAACATGGAAAAATCGATCTGCTATGGTTCAACCCTTTCAAGATTGCAGAAGAAAGAGGAAATAACACGTACATGCTTGAAAATCTGGACAATGAATCTCGGGAACTACCCGTAAATGGTTAGTTCCTCAAACTTTATTTCCAAAACTAGAGGTACTTGTCTTGCACTCATTGTAAATATCAGTGTGTGTATTGTAATTGTTATATGCAATTTCCAGTTTATGTTGAAAATTCCACTTTCACAGAACTATCGTTTGTTTTTAAATGACTCAATGCCCAATGGAAGGAAGGTTATTGGTCTGCAGGTTCTCAGCACCTTGCCAACAAGGTACTCTCCCCAGTTGGAACCAATGTTGTCACTCACTGCATTATGAATTCTCAGTTGGTCAAAGTTGTCAAAGAGCAATGAAGTTTGAAGCCATATTCTAGGCCACATAATCACTCAAAGCAAAATCTAACCCTCTCCATTACATAGTTCTCGGAACGAGCTTTCTAATGGTATATGGAAGTATGAAAATGAACTCCTGGATCCGAATATATGGCCTGTTGAAGTTCAGGGGTTTGGTATACACAAACCCACGTACACATGCGTTTATCTCAGGACAATGTCGCGTATAGGGAGTAAAACACTGTTTTTTGAATATTTGGACCAGGTCTGGAAGGAGGGGTTTCCCTAGGCCATGAGTGCAGCATCACAAACATCAAGAGTGAGATTTGGAGCTATAACATTGTTGCCTTTGAAATGAAGGATAATATCCTATCGGAGGTCCCGAAGAAGATCACAAATTGTAATTGCAGTTTCCTGGCAGCAACAGCGGGGAAGGACACAGAAAACCTACGATATATACCAAGTTTGGTGAAATATACCAATATCTTGTAGAGATTTTTCACTCTAACTCCAATATGTTTCACTTTTCCAATAACAACATGGTCTAGAAAGGATCTTCCCTTACTGAACACAACATCATAACCTCTGTCTTCCAAAACAGCTACAAAAATCAAAATTTTCTTTAGCCCATGCACATACATTAAATTTTTCAAGTGAAGATGGGAGCCTAACTCCCTCTTAAAGGTGATAGTACCCATTCCTTCAGTACTATAACTCCCACCATCTCCAACTTCTATGTGCAATTTGAGATCCTTCTCCTCTAGGCTACTGAAGAATTCCTTATTTCCTGTCATATGATATGAGGCACCTGAATCTATGTACCACTCACTCCCTCTTACTCTACATGCTATGAAAGTAAAGAGGGTGAAATCTAACTCAAATTGAGATGCCAAAGCATCTCCTCTTGCTCCTACTGCAAGCTCCTTGCTAGATTTCTTGTGCAGACACTTGGTTGCATAACGTCTGTATTCATGGTAGTGAAATTTTTTTATTTTTCTCATGTCCTTCTTATTGCTATTTTTCTAGTTGGACTTTGCCTCACCTTGGGCTTTCCTTCCATAAGCATTCTTTCCTTTATCAACTAGAGCACAATCTTCTTCCTCATCTGCAATGGATGTGACACCATCTCCATTGTTTCTTCTAATCTCCTCCAACACCAAATTAGATGAAAGTCTCTCCCAATATGGTAGCTTGTCTCTTCCGTTAACTAAATATTGATAGTTGTGCTAGGATTTTAGAAGGCTAGGGAGTACTAATCTCACAAGTTCATATGATTGCATGTTTTTCTCCTACTCCTCCAAGTTCATCTTGAACCTGAGTGAATCTAGATAGGTATTGAGGAATGGTTTCATTTTTCTGCATTTGAATGCTCCTGAGTTTATCTCTCAATTCCAATTTCATGGCATCATTGTTTATCTGGAAGATATCTGTGAGAGTTTTCCACATTGGAAAAGGAGTCTCCTTTCCATGCAAGTTCGAAACCACGTGATATCTGACACCCTCCAAAATAATCCTCATGGTTCTTGTTGTGTCTTTCTTCCACTTAACAAGTGTTTGTCCATCTGATGTTGTTGGTTTTAGAATATTAGTTTGTGTATATTCCCATACTCCATTATCAGTCAGGACAACTTCCATGTTGTCTTTCCAAGCACAAAAATTTGAGGTGCCCTCAAATGCATACTCCAACCTTAATCCGTTGAAAGAATTTTTTCCTACACTAAAGAGAATCTGCACCAAAAACTCTACAATTCAAAATTTCTCTAGAGAAGATCTGGAACAAGGTTTCTATGTAGTCTTCCGTAGCTCAAATACCATGTAGAAATTGTAAGAAATTTGCTACTGCTAATGAAATCGAACTAAAATCAAGAGGCAAAAATTTCTTCTAGTATTTTGTGGAAATGAAAACACATGAAATAACATGCAACCATCACAATGCAATGAACACAACGATTTTATAGGGAAACTCAACTCGTAAAAACCCCTCCACTGCTTTGCATTAATTCAGATGAGAAAGAGAAACAATTATAATGTCTTTCTTCAACTCTGAAGCACACCCTGCACTAGAAAATTGTTCTCCTGCTTCGTGACCTGCTCTAGCCAACACTTAGCCAATTCAAGCCACATCCAACCTTCTATTCCCTTGTGCAATATCGGAGTAATTAAGCTCCTAAATAATAGGGAAATTCCCTCTTTCCTTGCGCAAATACAAGGGGAATTGATCACCTACTCAGTGAAAAAGAATTGTACACTCAATAATATAGAATTGTAAATACAAATGTGCCTTTTCCATCCACTCAACTAGGAAATTCAAATTCCATGCATGATTGGGTCTATTTTTAGTCGATTGACTAGTTATCTGAGAGACCAGTGAGCTAACAATAGTCATACCTACTCAACTGACCTTCAACTAACTAAACTAATGACTAGAGATTAATTAATTGAGTTAAACTAACAATAAATCAACTAGATTGTTAGAACATTAGCAATCAACTCATGCGCAACTACTTTTAGCCTACAAACTTGAATTTACTGACTTAACTAGTAGACAAGGCCATGTCACTCTAGCTAACTACAATCCAAGTCATCCTGTTAATGTAGAAAATTGAATTTTATCCATTTGACTAAGGAACTAGTCAAATGAAGCCTTTTCTTGCTATAATTTTAATAGTGCAGTGGTGATAAGTGTAAACTAATTATAATGATATGCTACTCTAATTCAAGAAAGCATGTCCTATAAAAGAAAAGAAAACGACCTCTAGCCTAAAGGTGATCTAAATCCTTAAACAAGTCCTAGTCAAATTGTTTTAGATGGCCTTCCAAGACACTTCTTACTTGATGGAATCTGATCCCCACAAGCAAAGTTGTTTAGAGAAAGGTGGGGTAGAGGACCAACTGCTTGCCCACAACCAGTCCTATAGGGTGTTTTCCTAAGATTGGCCATTGTGGTTACCTTCGTCCCATGCGGGCAGTCATGTATCAAGCTTCTTGGTGATCAACAATGACACGAGATTCCATACCACAAGTTGGGTAGCCTTGAGTAGCACTTCTCGCACCATGACCTACCCTAACCCCCTCTGAATCGGGTTTCTGACACGCTTCAATTTTGGACTGTGGGATGGTGAAGGATTTTAAGCTCCTTAAAATTTCAATTGTCTATGTCTCAATGTAAGTGATCAGTGGATGTTATTGGAAGCCTATCCCACTGATTCTACACCTAACTATAAAGATTGTTTTGGTCCTAATGCCTAAGTGGGCTTAATCTATGTGATTTAAGTTATTACTATGGTGGAGTGTTTCAAGTATTGGCTTGGCGGTGATAACCAAACTCACGTTCTCTTAGGGTGTGTGTGTGTGAAAAATGTGTCAAGTGGATGAGTTAATTAACTATATTTTGATAATGCGAATTATGTTAAAAATAAAGTGCATAAACTATAAACAATACTAAAAATGAACAATAAAATAAACAACAAACTCAACATACAAAACCCAACCCAAGAACGCAATCAAGCAACAAGAAAAACGATGTCAAAGAAGAAACTCAAACACACAAAAATGGCCAAAAGATCTTTTGTCTAAGAAACTAGGATCTAAAGGCAAAAGTCTAATGAAAGTGGTGTTGAAAACCAATACAAACAGAGGTGAAAATGTTGGAAAAATATAGGCAATAAGTTGCAAAAACAAGGATACACAAGGCGATCATAAGGAAGGAAGACAACACAATATTATAAATGGAAAAAAGTGTTGTAAAAACCTGTCTAAAATGACTGGTAAACAATGGGAAAAGTAGTGAAAAACAATCACTAAAAATGTTGCATAATGGACTCCTCAACTCAACAATTCTCTTCCTAAACATTAAAGGTGTACTCTAAACCCTAGGGATATTTTTCCTTCCTCAATGAGAAACTACTAAGTGGATCTAGTCCTATAGGTGACTCAAGTAAGAACATAAACCCTTTCCAACACACACGCAACATTCTTGACAAAAACTAGAAAACCAGGAATTTTTTCTAGAAAAGTGTAGACATAGTTTTTGACCTGGAAATTGCATCCAAGCGCAGATTATGGGTTGAAAAGTGCATTGGGGGCATATAAAATGCGCCAAAAAGTGTGTTTTGGTCCCAATCCTTCTGCTCAATAGATCTAACCCATATTATGTCATCTCCCACTCAGCTAGTACCTGTGACCTGCGAAAAGATGTGAAACCCCAACATAGATAGAGAAATTTCCAGAAAATAAAAGAGATATAAAAATAGAATTTGAGAGGAATAAAAATTATGGACAAGCACTGAAAATATTTGAAACAACAATCACCAAGGTTCTGAATCACTAAACCAGTGGAGTTTCCATTTGTTAGTGTAAATTTTTCTGCAAGTGAGCGAAAATCCCTTCACTTAAGTTATAGGTGAGTTATAAACCTAACAAAAAAATATGATTATCTCTATGCTTCAGTGAGTGTTAGATAAAACCTTGCAACAAAATAGAACATGCAAATAGAAACATATAAAAACAAAAAATAGAAATACCATAGCCCAATGGAGGACTCAAATGAATAATTTTATTAATGAATACACTTGATGAGCAGAAATTATAGAATTAGGCTTGTAGATCCCCCTTCATGGGATGGGTCCTTCTTGGCTTTGTGCTTCAATAGTGTGCTTCTCTCTCTCAATATATGGTATGCAAAAAGGAAACAATAAAGGCTTGAAATCATGTGGGAACTCAAATTCTATGAGATGATAATAGGGACGTTGAAAATGGTCATGGTGAAGAATGGAGAGAAAACCCTCTATTTATAACAAAATATTGGAATAGATTGAGAATTAGAAAATAATAAAATATTATTGACTAAATCAAAATCTAGCTATTGTGGATATTTTCTTATATTATTTTAGAGGGAAAAGATATTCAAAATGGTCAGATATCTTTATGTAGAAAGTGGTTAAAGTAATTAACAAATAAAAATGATTTCTTAATCACTTTGTGAGAATTAATAAAAATAAAATTTTGAAATAATCATTAAATAATGATTTAACACTCTAAGATATGTGTAATCATTGAAACTCGAGAGACCCAGGTTCAAATTCCCCTGTTTGCGACTTGGTTTGTGGAGAGGAGGACAGGTCGTAGACCCCTAGAGGTTTACTAGTAGTCATTTGTGTAAAATTCCTTGTAGATCGAAACTGCTTATGCAATATGCTAAAACAAAAGACTTGAATCTACTCTACTCATTAGCAGAAACAATTAATCGATTGAGAAATCACAACATAAACATGAGATAATATTCAATCACATGTGCTCAGAGATTTATCTAAGGGGAAATCAACTACTCAAAACCCCTTCCTATATATATTGCATTAGTTAGAAAATAGGGAAGAAATACAAATGTTTGTTCAAGCCTAAACAATCTCTACACTAGTATAATTTATCTCATTGACTCACAAGATCTCTGGCCAATAATTAGCCAATTATTTTGCCTTCCAAGCTCCTATTTACTTGCGTTGTTTCCTTGAGAATTATCCCCCTATTAATTAGGGAAATTCCCAATTAGAATTTCGTAATCCCCTTCTCTAACTACATGCACCACCTATACAACTCAAAAAATTATACAACTGATATTACACTACCCTTGAACTCCAATTTCAACAGGGTAACTCAAATTTCATGCATGCATGAGTTAATTATGGTTGATTTATTAGTTAATTGGTTGAACAATGATGTTGCACCCCACTACTAGACCTCCTACTAGTTCCTCCAACAGTTGGAACTAGTTTAACTGACTTTAACTCAATTTAACTTAATTAAACTATTACAACTCAAATTAAAATCAACCCAGGATCCTAAAATTTAGGAATCACTCTACATGACTCAAGTTATACCCTCAACTTGAATTAACTAAGCCAACTAAGTGAAACTAACCTAGTTAACTCATTATTATTGTCTTGTGATTTGGAATTACAATTTTCTCCTAATTTAATTCAAGTGAAAATTAAATTAGGATTTTCTTGTTACCATTTTTAACACTCCCTCTTTACAAGAAAGGGATTATCAGATACCCCAATCCTATCTCTATGGAAATCGAATTTTCCTCTTGAAAATGCCTTTGTCAAAATATTTGCATCCTACTCCTCTGTAGGAATGTATTCCAACAACATGATTTGCCTCTGCATGCAATCTCATAGATGGTAATACTGAATGCCGATATGCTTGGATCGATAATGAAAAACTAGATTTTTAGAGAGATTGACACAACTATGAAATTCACAGTAAATCATGGTGGGTCCATCATGTGACCAAATAACCCAACAAGAATCTTCCTCATCTAGATAACTTCACAAATTGTTTGACTAGCACCAATGTACTCAACTTTTGTTAAATTGAGTGCAACTGATATCTGCTTCCTGATGTACCAAGAAACTGATGTTGACCATATACTGAAGACTCCTCCTAAAGTGCTCTTTCAATCTGATGGACTATTTTCCCAATCTGCAATTGTGAAGCCTTAAAGCTTTACTCCCTTTGTCTATTTGTACCAAAGACCATACTAAGTAGTGCCTCTGATTTATCTCAACACATGTTTGGTTTCCTTATAATATAATTTGGTTGCCTTAACCATCACTTGACTAAGTTGGTTAACTGCATAACACATGTCTAGTCGTGCGTTCACCAAATACATAAGTGAATCCAAAAGTTGCCTGTAAATAGTGGCCTCCACCTCCTCACCTGAGGTGGCATCCTCTTTCCTCCAAATGCCTGCTAGAGGAGTGTCCATGGGTTTGCTACTCTCCATGCATAACTTATTTAGTATCTTGTTGGCATACTTTCCCTGAGAGACAAATAGTTCCCCATCTCCTTTCCATACTTCCAAACTGAGGAAATAATGCATGAGTCCCATGTCCTTCATCTCGAATTCTCTTGCAAGATTTTATCAACTTCTCATCACTAGTTAAAATAAAATCATCAGCATATAATACTATAATCAACGATTTACCCTCAATAACAATATGGTAAAGGTTTACATCTGCTTCACTTTTGGTGAATCCCAACCTGGTAAAATAGTTGTCGAACCTAGTGTAACAAGCACGAGGTGCTTGTTTCAATCCATACAATGCTCGCTTGAGTCAACAGACATGTGACTCTCTATCGAAGGTCTCAAATCTCTCGGGTTGTTCAATGTACACCTCCTCCTCAATCACTCCATTGAAGAATGTTGTCCTCACACCCATCTAATGGATCTTCCATCCCATCTGCGCTGCAAGTGCTAGAATTGATATGATAAAAGAGTACCTTGCTACTGGGGAAAAAGGTCTCCTCATAATCAATTCCCTCCACACGAGATAACCCCTTTGCAACAAATTTGACCTTGTATTTTTCGATGCTTCCGTCTGCTACTTACTTCACCTTGTAGATCCACCTTGAACCTAACACTGAATTTTTCTCTAGTCTTGGGACAACTTCCCAAACATTGTTTCTAACTATGGAATCATATTCCTCTACCATAGCATCAACCCATACTGGCTTTTTCACTACTTCCTCGAATGACGATGGTTCTATCTCAACTAGCTCACTCATCATAGCCATGTACCAGTGTACTGATCTGGTGACCTCCTCTTCCTGCGTTGTGATGTGGATGTTCCCACATTCTCTCTAACATCATGCAATAATTTGTTTCGCTAGTGCACTTCCTTGCATTTATGAATGTCTCTGCATGAGTGGGTACTTCCACTCTCTACTCCTCTTCTTTTGGTTGCTCCACAACATCCTAAGGTTCTTCCTTTGGAGCCAAAAGCTCCTCATCTACATGCAAATGAAGCTCCCTATCAAGGGAACATCTCATGGCCTTCTCTTCATCTAAATTCACATATCCATGAACAATTTTCATCCTGTGAGATGGAAGGTACACTCAATAGTTGTGAGAAGTATCAGTGTACCCTACAAATATGCCCAATTCAGCTTTCAGATCTATTTTTTTCCTTGATTCCTTGGAAACATCATAGTAAATTGATGGACCAAAGATCCTGAAGTGTGACACATTTGGTTTCTTCCCTAAAAAATCTTCTTCTGGTGTACTCATCCCGAGAATCCGATGAGGACTCCTGTTCTGCACATAAACATATGTGTTGCATGCTTCAAACCACAAGTGCAATGATAAGCCCTGATCATGCAACATCGCCTGTTAAGATGCCACAATATTTCTATTCCTCCTCTCAACCACCCCATTATGTTGTGGGTTATGAGGTTTAATTAACTCCAGTCAAATGCCTTCTGTTGCACAGAAGTTCTTGAACTCATTCAACACATATTCACCATTGTTATCACTCCTGAGAACCTTCACTTTCCTACCAGTTTCTTTCTCAACAAGTGATTTAAATTCACAAAATTTGGAGAATGTATGGTCTTTCTTCTACATGAAGAAAATCCAACACTTACATGAGAAATCATCTACAAATATAACATAATACATGTGCTTGGTCGTGGAGGCTATCGAGAAGGGTCCACACACATCTGAGTGAACTCTTTCAAGGACTGCTTGTGCTCTATTGTCCTTATCATGAAAGGTGGCTTTGGTGTACTTCCCCAGTGTACACCCTTTGCATGTATCTCGCTGCTCTAGTGCACCCTTGGGAAGTCCTGTAGAAATTTGTTGCATGATCTTCAAATCTCCATGGTGAAAATGGCTAAGTCTCCTATGCAATAATTCACAAATGTCTCGGCTCTACACCTTATCTTATTTCGTGCTCAAAGCAACATATTATTCTACATCCAATTTGTAGAGGTTCTTCACCTGAACCTCGATCCGCTTAACATGTCTTGTGGTGATATGTCTAAGGTAATCATTTCCTTTGCTAAATATCACATCGTAGCCACGGTCTTCAAACATAGAAACTAAAACTAAATTCTTCTTTAGACCCATAACATACATGCCATCTTTTAATGTGAGAGGAGAACAAGACTCCCTCTAAAAAGTAACAGTATCAATGCGAGTTGCGCTATACCTTCCATCATCTCCCATTTCGATGTGCATATGGAGGTCCTTCTGCTACAATTCACTGAAGAATTATTTGTTTCCGACCAAATGGAATGAGGTTCCATTATCTAGATACCACACACTACCCGTCACCGATGTCACCATGCATGCAATGAGTGTGAAATCCAACTTGAATTTTGAACATATAGATTCACCTACCGCTCCTCCTAAGGGCTTCTTGTCGGCCTTCTTGTGTGGACACTTCGTGGCATAACGTCCCAGATCATGATAGTGAAAACACTTAATCTTCGATTAGTCTTTCTTCTTTCCCTCCTAACCAAAATCTCCTTTGGATTGGGATTTCTTCCCTTTCCCTTTCTTTGTCTTTCCAACAAAGGCACATTTCTCCTCATCCTCAACCTTGGATGAAGTTCCATCTTTGTTTCTCTACCTGATCTCTTCCTACACGAGATCATACCATAACTGCTCCTAGCTTGGTAGTCTTTCTCTACCATTCACGGAATCCTAATAATTGTGCCAGCTCTTCGGAAGACCCAACAGAGCTAGAGCTACCACATATTATTCTAGAACAGTAATACCAACCCCGCCAAGTTCATCACAACATTGTGTGAATTTTCTCAGGTACTGCGGAATTGATTCAGCCTTCTGCATTTTGATGCTATGAAGCTTGTCCTTCAGTGCTAGCTTCCTATGGTCATTGTTGTTCTCAAACAAGTTAGTCAATGTTTTCCACATCGCGAATGGAGTTTATTTCCCATGGAGATTCGAGACAATATGATCTCGAACTCCCTCCAATATGATCCTCCTCACTTTAGCTACATCCTTCTTCCACTGAGCAAGATCCTAGGCATCAGTTGTTGGGGGTTTAACTACATCTGTCTTGATGTAATCTAGTAGCTCATTATCATCTAATACCACCTCCATACAAATCTTCCATGCCACAAAATTTGTGGTTCTATTGAAGGCTCAAAAATCTCTACCTCAACATCGGGGAAAACCACCCAGTCGGGAACTTAGGGCAGCTCCTTTTCCATTTGGAATAGTGGATATGATTGGGTTTTTGGGACCAAATTTCCTTAATAAAATATAAAAAATAGATGTGATATATAAGTGTGGAATTGGTTATGTAAATGAAACTAAAAAAAATAAATACATAGACTTAAACTATCTATTCCAGGAAACATTTTTCTGTACATGTGACTTATAAAGATCTCGCATTAAACATGACAATATAGATCATCAAATCCTTTGTGAGGTTAAAATATATAAATATAACTAATTTAATTAAATAGTTAATTAAATCAGTTGTTGAAACATGTCACACATATCATATATCATTGTTCATTCATACACTTAAAAGATTTCAATTAAGCACATCAATAGAGATAAAGCTTAATTGTTTGCAAGCATGTATATGATAAAAACAAATATAGTAACCATTCAAATCATAAATAGAGAACTAGTATTCAGATAATAGTACATGATAAACGTTAACTCTTCTCATAACTGAAATAATAGTGGTTCCTCTTTCTATTAAGATTCCTCCAAGATACAGTAGTGCAAATCAAAAGCTTTCTCGCAAAAATTCAGAACCCTTCCTTCATAACAATGAAGGGGATTTATAGTTAGTAGTGAAAACACAAATATAGAAAAGTGCCATAGAACACTGAAGTGGTTTTAACAAACCATACTAAAAATAAATTAAAATACAATAATCTATTGCATTTGCAACAACTTGACTATCAGTTCGCTGATGAATCTCACATATATCTGTCGTTTGCCTTTTAATTTGTGTGGATGATGGAGTCGTATATGCATATATGTAGTGAATATTGCCTCTTTAAGTGCTGAAAGTAAATGAGTAGTGGTGTTGGAGAGACGTCTCAGTATCAACCATTGATTATACAATTTGAATAGGAAATTCCAATGGCATTCCGAGTCAATATTTGACAGATCTTTGATCCTTTTGTCTAGTCAATTTAACGTCTCAAATTTCTCTACATAAATTATCAATCCGGGTATCGTAAATTGATGAAGTGTGGTGCAACATATGTGCTTAATTAACCTTTTTATTACTTCGTTGTTTTATAGATTTTATTTTGTTTTGGGGTTTTGTTCTTGCTGATCTCTTAAAGAATCTAATGCAAATGGAAATCCTATTCTAAGGTCTTAAGAATACTTTTAAAGGTCAAGTATGGATGTAGATTTCAAGACAAGGTCTATTTCCCTAATGGTAACTTCCAAAACTTAGCACTTCAAAAGATCTTAAAACATGTTATTGATGGAATTAGTACTTAAACAAAAGTGTAAGTATGCAGCTACTTTAATCAAGCAAAAGATGAAATATTGATCATGAAATCACTGTCTCTGCTGCTTGTCTAAATACGGAAATAAAAGTTAAGCTATTGCACTCAAAGAAATAAAAAATTGCAAGGAAAGTAAAACTAAAATCAAATTACATATACATAATTTGATCCCTCGCCAGTAGTCCGGCTATGGTTTTCGGAGGTAACCGTCAATGATATGAGAAATTTAATATCTAATTTCAGAAAAGTAAAACTAAAATCAGATCACATCAATTCATAGTCTGACCCCTCGCTAGTTAGTCTCGCTATGGCTTTCAGAGGTAATCATCAATAACTTGAGCAATCTGATATCTAAACTAACTAACAAAGCAAATGAATAAGACTGAAATCAAAGCATAACTGAAATTGAAAAGCTAAAAAAAAACAAAGTCAGCAGAGAGGTAAATCTCATGTCACTATTTGATGCAAAAACATGTAAAGAAAAACCAATCTACAATCAACCGGTTGAACACACTTACATAAATTAAAATTGCATGAATGGAAAATCTAATTTATCAAACTTGAAAGCAATCAAATAACATAATGAAATCAAAGAAAAATTACAAAATGAAATCTACTCTACCTTACATTCTAATATGCTCCATGACATCTACTTCACATATCCTTCTATGTTGAGAACATCAAAGCTTTATTCAAATTCTTCAAAATTACAAAGTACAACAAAGCTCTCCAAAGCTTTCCAAAGCCATCTCACAAGCTAACAAGCTTAGAACTAACAAGCTAAGACTCACATGCTAAAAGACTAACAAATGAAGGAGAGATATCTCCTATTTATACAAAAAGATGAGAAGTTGTCTCATTAATGAGAGTCCATGAATCTCTCCCTCTAACTCTAGAGTCCTAATCAAAATAGGAACTGATAAGACACGTCTTCTTAGAGTTACAATATAATTAGGAGATGTGACACATATCCTCATGATCTCATGATTCTTTCCACTCAAATTCGAATTTGGCCTTAGAGTGCCACATAAGTGTCTTCTAGAAGCCTCCTTTCAACCTACACATGTCAACAATCTCAACCCATTTGTTAGGTATAAGCATATGCACATTATTTTCTAATTTTTAACCACAAATTCACTTAAAAGACTTAGAATTAATAAAGATTGGAAAAACATAAATGTGGCCCAATGATAATGAGAGTGGGATGAATGTGGTGACATAGTAGTGAAATGTAGGTGATATAATGGACATAATAGTGAAAGTGTAAAGGAAATGAATGACATTTTCAAGACTCAACACCTCTCAGCCTTCTTTTTCAATGATTCTTTCCATACTTTAGTCACCAATTTTACATTTAGAAACAATTTGAGGAGTTCTTTAGCCGAAGGATTAATTTTTTTCCCATGTGTTGGCCTTTCTCAGTCTCTGTTACAAGAATATCTTCAATTTAAAATTGTGTTGTGGCACATGGTAGAGAGCCTTTGGAAATCCTAGATCAAACTATTACTTTCTCAGTATCGACCCTGGGTTCATCCATGTTTCAGCCAAACATAGCTTATTAGTTCTTTTATTAAAATCAGACGAAAACTGAATTGAAATCTAAACATAACAAACTTCCCACAAAACCAATGAAAACAGACTTTTCAATCATTATAACAACGACCCCATATGGAAGTGACAAGTGGCAAGAACCATATGGTATCGAAGAAAGGCTCATCGCAACTTTTAAAATGAGACAACATGAAAAACTTGCGATATAGGTAGCTCTGATATGGAGCGGATGCGAAACCATATTCAACTCTTTTTTATAACTATATCGGATCCACAATATTGGATCTTTGTTTTGGCAATGTGATATCGAAGGTCTCATTCAAAAGTTCCTATTAGATAGGCAGACGCAAAATTCTTATTAATCAACATTAAAACACATATGGATCTGGATATCAGAGTGAAGAGTATGTCAGAGATCGTAGGTCGAAGGCGAATGGTTATTGCATATTGAAGATTGGCGATTCAGGAAATATCAGAGAACGGTAGATGGAGGATATCAGAGATCGGCAGATGGAGGATATCAGAGATTGACGGATGGAGCTTTGGAGATCAGTGACATAAGCATTGTTTTAAAAATGCCAATATTGAAATCCCCGATATCCTACGTGGAAATCTTGTGGGGTCAGGCTTTGTTGTTATATTTGCAAAAGAACACGTTTATTACTTTTTAGGCTTAAATGTTTGAAAACTCATTAGAAGAAAGCTTTAATTTTAAAAGAGGCCAAGTTATCATATTTGAAAAAAAACCCCCGATAATTGTTTTCCGATAAGGGATTTTAAACATAAGCCAATGTTTGTGAAAACCTGTGATGGACCTAAGCTACGATAAGGAAGATTTATCATTATAGTCAATTTTTGGAAAAATTAACCTAATATTATCTTATTTTATTGAAACTTAAAGGATTTTATCCTAAACTAAAAAGGGTCCCCCATATTTTATTAGTTCTACTATTAACTATAATGGGGGGGTTGTTGAGTAGTACAACAATTGGAGACATACTGGGCGGATCAATTATCTCTGTTAAAAATACATGAAGCTTTAAACAATTAAACAAGAAGACTTAGAAAGATAAAATATTGATTTTTTGAATAATAAAAAATTACTCTGAATAAAAGAATTCATCATCTTTTGAATTATCTCGTACCTATTTACTGATGAAAATCTTTATTACCCCTGTTGGTCATTCAATAAGTTATAAAGATAAAGTTAAGAACTATAGAATCTTAGCTTTTAAGATAGACATATTTGTCAGTAGACGTCCATAGACTCGACAAAGTTACCATTTAACAACAGATATATTAGTATCCCATCCACTTATAATAAAATTCTTAGGTGTTTCTTAATCTTTTTTTTTTAAGTTTTCTTGAAATCCATTGTCCTGGCTTGGTAACTAGATTATGACAATGTCATTCTCAGGTTATAATGATATTGAACAAGTCAACTCGTGATGAGACCTCTTGTCTTATGGTTATAATAATGTAAGCCATTATCATGGTTTGGTGGTTAGTGTTGATAATGTCAGTGTCATTGGTTTCCCACGATCATGGCAAGTCAGCTCATGATGAGACCTCTTATCTTTCAAGTTTTATATATTTTTGAATTACACTCTAAAAAATTTAAAATTAGTGGATGGGGAGGTATATTCACTCCTTAAGAGTAATGGATGACAATTGAAGCCAAAATATGCTAAAACTTCAAAATAGCCTTTACTTTTTAAAGAAAACCTTTTCATGACCAATCATAGGATAACCAGATTTTATAGAGTTTTCAAGTTATGAAACATTCACAATTTAATGGATATAAATATTTTAGAGTTAGATGCAATACTAAACTTCAAAGTTATAATCGGTCTTTCTAAGATCTCTTGTATAATCATTCAAATTTCATGTAAATAATAAGAGACCCCAATGTGAAGACCAAAATGTATTACCTAACATGACTAGGATTAAAGACACCAGTATATACATGTGGTTATTTACATATCCACAGAAGGACGGGTATCCTTAAGATTTTATTTTTTAAAACTAGCCCATTAATGGGAAGAGCATCCCTCTTTTCCTGTAGATCTTAGGGGATGAAGGTTGATGGGCCTAGTTTGTCAACGATCTAAAATGGACCTAGCCATAATTTCTGAAACTTGGTGTGGTTACCTGTTTCTTCATGAGCTTTGTTCCATTTTAGAACTAGATTTCCAATTTCAAAAAAATGTATTATTAACTAAACTTGCATCAAAAGAAGATTTAACCAATTGTTGATCATGGGTATGAACTTGTCTTACTTTATCTCTTTATTCCTCTAGCTTAAAAAATTGGTACATTCTTAATTGTAAAACCGAGGAAGATTTTTCTTTAATGGATTGGACTAGGGCTAGTGATGGAATAGATAGATTAGGAGGTAGAATAACTTATTTTCCATACTCTAGTTGAAAATGAGAAGTGCCTATAGAGACCTTCTGAATGATTCTATCAGCTCATAAAGCAAGAACTAGAGCTTTGTGCCAATTTCTTTGATTTTGGTCAACTGTTCTTTTGATTATTCTAATGATATTTTTATTAGTAGATTTTGCTAAGCCGTTTCCTTGAGGGTAATAATTTGCAGAATACTTAAGTTTAAAACCTCTTTTAAGAGCAAATTCAGTAATGGAATTTCCTAAAAAATAAGATGCATTATAAAAAACAAGGGCATGGGGAAGACCAAACCTGGTAACGATGAATTGATCAATAAATTCAATAATGTTTTCAGAATTGGCCATCTTGAGGGGTATTTATTTCACCCATTTGGTGAAGTAGTCTGTAGCAGTCAAGATGTATTTGTGCTGCTTAGAAGAGTTAGGAACAATCTCACCTATTATGTCCAGTCCCCATTGTTCAAAAGGTTGTTCAATGTTAACTGGCTACAAAAGTGAGGCTAGTTTCTTCTGTCTTCCTGAAGCAGTCTGGTAGGCTTTACATTTTCTTACATAGGCATGAGTGTCCCTAAAGAAAGTCGGCCAATCGTCGTATCCAGCATGCAGAATTTTATGTGCAGTGGTGTCTCCCCCACAATGTCCATCAGCTGGTCCATCATGTAGCTCCTACAAGACCTTTTCATCTTCAGACTTTTCTAGACATCTTAGCAAAATATAATCGTAATTCCTTTTAAATAAGACATCATTGATAAGCTGATATTGATTAGCTTTAAGTATAAGATCTATTTTCTTCTTGTAATTGAGTTCTAATGGAGCATAACCATTTTTCAAGTAAAAAATAAGATCAACATATTGAGATTCAATATCGATGGGACATACCTCTATGATTTGGACATTATTACCTGAATCTTCATCAGTTGAACTATCATAAGCTCCAGTAATTAACCTGCAAAAACCTTGACCCCTTACTATTTTAGCTGGTTTGATATCTAGGTCATATTCTTGTAGGGCAGTAACCCAATTTTCCCTTTTTTCCCGCATTTATTTTTAGATAAGTAATTGTCTAAAAATAGGGAAAGGAACAATTACTTTTGTACGTGTTTTTAGGAGGAAAGGCTTGAAATGTTTAATGCATTTGAAGATTGCAAAGGCTTTCTTTTCAACCTCTGAATAATTTAGCTCGGCTCCCTGTAAATTGGAACTAAAGAAGGAAATCAAAGCTTCAATTTGTTGCTCATTAGGTTGAGTCAAGGTTGTTGCATAAGATTGTTCGGAAGAAAAAGTATAAAAAATGAATGGTTTGGCAAAATTAGGGGTTGATAACTAAGGGAAATCAATGATTTTTTGTTTTATTGATTCGAACTCTTTTCTTTCGATCAACCCCCATTTGAAAATCGACTTCTTCTTTGTCATAGCTTGGAAAGGAAGTACAATATGAGAGAAGTTTGGAATAAATATTTTAACAAAATTAATTTGTCTAAGGAAGGATTGCATGGATTTTTTGTTATGTGGTAATGGAATTTCATATATTGCCTTAATTTTGTCTAGATATATGAATATTCCTTCTTTAGATACTATAAATCCTACAAGATTTCCTTCTTCAAGAGCAAAAAATGACTTTTTAGGATTTAGGGAGTTTCCAAACTTTCTACATCTTGGAATAAATTATAATGTCATCTAGATACACTACTGTTGGAAATAATACTGAGAGGGGGGGGTGAATCGGTATTATCTAGCAATTTAACAATTCTTCTTTATTTGATCTTTGAATTATTCTTGCATATCAGTACCATAAAATAATGAGCATGAACAAAGAAAACAGATAGTCACACCAAAGAACACAAGATGTAAGGTGGAAACCCAATGTGGGTGAAAACCACCTGCTGCAATACGTCTCTATCTTCTTTCAAATTAGAAACTCCTTTTACAATGATTTTGTACTGGTGCAGTCCTTTACCAGTACGCAGGCTGCAACCTGCAGAGAGCTACAACTCTCTACTTCTTTTTCATAAAGCATCAAATGATCATCAAGTACATAACAGTTACTGTCTACTACAGTTATCAGATCAGCAATAACAGAATTAACCCAGAACACCTTATCAACAGAGAAATATAATCAACAGAACAGAGACGCAGTTTCCCCTTCTGTGGCCTACGACCAGACGCAGTTAACCTTCTGCTCCCCTGCGTCCACACGCAGATATCCTTCTGCTGCGTTGCGTGCCCACGCACTGTTCGTTCAACTGTACTGCGTCTTTTTGCTACAGGGACGCACCCAAGAACACTATCGCGCCGCGTCCTGTTACCCCAAAGACGCACCCAGAGACACTATCGCGCCGCGCCTTTTTACCTCAGGGACGCACCTGAACCTGGTCTGTCCTGCGTTCCCCCGCAGATCTCCCGTTACTGAGCTGCGTCCCGGACGCACCTGAGCCACGACTGCCCTGCGTCCCCACGCAGGTTTCTCTCTGCTGCGCTGCGTCCCGGCGCACTTGGCCTTCACTGAACCTGCGTACCTTCAGATATGAATGATTTCAAGACCTTAAGTGTAACCCAAACAGTCAGATCTACAGATATGATCTTGCGCCAAAGAGATCTTAGTCCTTTAGTAGATTCGCCTTCTTTAGATTTAGACTAGATCTCACCCAATAAGATATTCAACCAAAGACATACTCAAACCAAATGATCTCCTTTGCTTTATATGGGCAAGCTCCTCCTCAAATCAAGGAACAATACCACGAGCCGACACCTTAAAAACACAATACCGTCGGCTAGATACCAGGAGTAAATCACAAGAAACCCCCACGTGTGCTTTTCTCTGCCTTAAAAAATGTGCACTGGGTGGACGCACCTTCTGAACGGCTGGACTGCGTCCCTGGACGCGGTCTATGCATGGATTACCTGCGGGTACGCACTTTCTGAAAGGTGTACCTGCGTCCTTCTTAATTTTTTCAATAAATTAAGAGTTGATCATCAATCTTTGCTGCTGACATGAAGAACAGTGATCTACCACCTGAATGGGTTGCCATCAAGGACAACACCTGAACCATAATGCCAACAATCTCCCCCTTTGGACTTGATGGCAACCTCATAATCTTCAGCTTGATTCTCCCCCTTTGACATCAAGGGCAAAGGGTATGCTCCCCCTAAGATCATGCTCCTCCTGAATATGAACCAGATCTGCAGCGACGAACCATAATCTACCATGAAAGAGATAGAGACATATTGCAACAATTTCCAAGATCTCCTTCTGACCATCCTCCATAATGCCAACAATGCATTATGTGCTCCCCCTGAGCCTGTATCACCAATAAGAAGAGGTTCAACAATAAGATGATGCATCAACAACCCCCAACTTTTGCCTGAGGTACTCAAAAGTGTCCCTGGGCAATGGTTTGGTGAAAATATCAGCAACGTGTTCCTTAGATGGAACATACTCCAATTTGACCTTCTGTTCAAGTACTTGTTCCTGAAGAAAATGATACTTGATTGGTATGTGCTTGGTTTTTGAATGCATAACAGGATTCTTTGAGATGCTGATTGCACTTGTGTTGTCACATAAGATAGGGATTGATGGAGTACAAGTGATTTGAAAATCCTGCAATGTCTGCATCATCCAAAGGAGTTGGGTGCAACAAGATGCAGCAGCAACATATTCCGCTTCAGCTGTAGACAAGGCAATTGAACTCTGTTTCTTGCTGAACCAAGATACCAGTCTGGAACCCATAAAGAACGCACCACCACTTGTGCTTTTCCTGTCATCCACGCTTCCAGCCCAATCTGCATCTGTATAAGCGTGAAGTGTAAGATCTGTATCTCTAGGATACCATAAGCCATAATTTTGAGTCCCTTGAAGATATTTGAAAATTCTCTTCACTGCCTGAAGATGAGTCTCTTTCGGATTTGCTTGAAATCTTCCAACTATTCCAACTGCATGCATGATATCTGGTCGAGTACTTGTCAAATAAAGTAAACTTCCAATCATAGATCTGTAGGTTGGTTGATGTACTGCTGCAGATTCATCATTTGCACTGAGGCTACATCTTGTGACCATGGGTGTACATACTGGTTTTGCATCTTCCATGCCATATTTCTTCAAAATCTGTTTGAGATACTTGGTTTGAGATAAAAAGATTCCTTCTTCCTTTTGTTGGATTTGCAAACCAAGGAAATATGTCAGTTCTCCTAGTAAGGACATTTCAAATTCTTTCTGCATGATTGAGGCAAAGCTTTGACTCATAGCTTCTTCATTGCTGCCAAAAATAATGTCATCTACATACACAACAAGAATTAGCAACTTTTCATTTTCAAATTTTATATATAGATTGCTATCTGCTGAACCTTTTGAGAACCCTTGTTGATGAAGATATTTGTCCAAGCGGTAGTACCAAGCCCTTGGAGCTTGTTTGAGACCATAGAGGGCCTTTTTCAATCTGCATACGAGGCTTGGATCATTTCCAAGAATAAACCCATCTGGTTGTTCAAAGTACACTTCTTCTTCCAAGTCTCCATTCAGAAAGGCTGATTTCACGTCCATTTGAAATACTTTGAAGTTTTGAAAACTTGAGAGAGCAAGGAACATTTGGATGGCCTCAAGTCTTGCAACAGGAGCAAAAGTTTCTTCAAAGTCTATTCCTTCTTGCTGTGCGTACCCTTTACAAACAAGTCTGGCTTTGTTTCTAATTACTTCTCCATTTTCATTCAATTTTTTTTTGAAGACCCATTTTGTCCCGATAACATTCTTATCTTTTGGTCTAGGAACCAACTCCCAAGTGTTGTTCTTTTCGATCTGCTCAAGTTCTTCATCCATTGCTTTCATCCAACATTCATCTTTGCATGCTTCCTTCACATTTTGTGGTTCAGTCGAGGAGAGTAATGCCAAATAGCTTGAGGCTTCTGCAACTGTTCTTCTAGTTTGTACACCTGTTTCTTTCTGTCCCATAATCTGATATTCTAGATGGTTTTTCTGAACATATCTGGATGGAGTCTTTTCTTCTATTCTTGTTTGCTCCTCTGGTTCTTCTTGAGGTTCTTCTTCTTAATCATTCTGTCTTTGAGGGTAGCCTTCATCTTCTTCGATATCTTCCCGATGCACTTGCCTAGGAATGTATCCCTTCTCATCCACCACCACATCAATGCTGTCAACAATTCTGCCAAGTCTTTTATTGTAGCACTTGTATGCTTTGCTATGTGGAGAGTAACCAAGAAGAATGCCTTCATCTGCTCTAGGTTCAAGTTTGCCAAGCTGCTCATCAGTATTCTTGATGTAGCATTTGCTCCCAAAGATTTTGAAGTGCTTTACCGAAGGACTTTTACCACTCCAGAGCTCATGAGGAGTTTGAGTGCTATTTACCCGGACATTTGTTTTGTTGAGAATAATAACCGCAGCATGTGTAGCTTCACCCCAGAAAGTTGCGGGAGTTCCTGATTCATCAAGCATAGCACGAGCCATTTGTTGGATTGTTCTGTTCATTCTTTCCACAACTCCATTTTGCTGGGGAGTTCTTGCTGTAGAGAATTCTCTTCTTATCCCATGTTCTTCACAAAAATCGAAAAATTCATTTGAAGTAAATTCCCCACCTTTGTCAGATCTGAGGCACTTAATTTTGTGACCTGATTCATTTTCAACCAAAGCTTTGAAGGATTTGAATTTTTCGAATGCTTCATCTTTGTGCTTCATAAGTCCCAACCAAACAAACCTGGAGAAATCATCAATGAATAATATCAAGTATTCTTCTCCTCGAGGTGTCCTTTTTTTGAAAGGACCGCATGTATCAGTATGTACTAGCTCAAGAGGCATGCTAGCTGATCCCTCTTTCTCTGGAAAGTTAGTTCTGGTTTGTTTTCCAAACTGACATGATTTGCATATGGTGTTGTCAGGAATTTTGATATCTGGAAGATCGCGAACTGCCTGATATTTGCATGCTTTCCTTATTTGTGAGAAGCTTAGATGTCCCAACCTTCGATGCCATAACCAGTGCTCTTCATCCTTGCTTAGATAGCATTGTTGTTGTCCTTCTTCAAATATGTACAGATTATTTGGAGTTCTTTTGCCTTTGAGCACTGTTTTACCTGTATCAAGATCACGAACAAGACATCCATTTGATCTGAATATAACCTCGGTTCTTTGATCACACATCTGGCTGACACTTAGTAGATTATGCTTCAATCCATCAACATACAAAACATTTCCAGCCTTGACATTTTCTTTTAAAGGAGCAATACCTTTTCCTTTTATAGTTGCAGGAGTATCATTTCCAAAAGAGACTTTCTTTCCCTTTTCTAACGTAGAATAAGACTCAAGTTTTTCTTTTTCACCTGTCATATGCTTCGAACATCCACTGTCAATGTACCATAGATTTTCCTGTCCCTCTGCATAGAATGCTATCCCACATCTTTCTGTTTGAGGTTCCTTTATTCTCCATGTTTTGGTGCTTGAGGCTTGTTCCTTTTTCCGCTCTTGTTCCTTTCTCTCCTGAAACCTGCTCCTGCATTCAGAGTCTTCATGACCAAAATTATTGCAAATGGAACATTCAACTTCATTTTCAAGGGCCGAAAAGTTGTTATAGGTCCTTTTTGTAATCCCTGTCATGCTTCTTTGTTTTTGAGCTTCCCTAGTCATGATTGTTTTATATGCAACACATTGAGCTGCTTTGTGACCAAAATTATGGCAAGAAAAGCATTGTCCATTGAAGAAGCTTCTGCGGTTATTGAATCTACCTGCCAACTGATTGTAATTTCTATTTTCATCTATTCTTGAACCAGACTGAGAAGATTTTACCTGTGGCTGGTTGTAGCTTTTGTTCACCCTTAAGCTGGATTGCCCTTGATAGTTTCTGTTTGTATTTCGTCCCTGCTTCACCTGATTATCTTCATTGTTCTTGTGCTCATTTCTTCTTGCCGCATCAAGATAACTTTTTGAGGTGGATGCTTGAGAGGTTTCTCCATTATAACCCAAACCTGTCTTGTTTAGAGGAGACCGCTGCACATTGATAATCTCATCCAAAGTTTCAGATCCTTTGACAAACTTAAGATTAATAGCTTTTGTTTTCTCAATTTCTTTTCTGAGACCAACAATTTCACCTTCTAGTTTTTCAAGGTGTTTTTCCTTTTCATCAATTTGAAATTGTAGAGTATCAATGATCACATTCTTTTCTTCTATACATCTCTTGAGTCTAGTAATTTCATCATAGAGGTTATTCACATCTACAGCATCCTCATAATCATCATCTTCAAATGCCATTAACAATTTATATTTATTACCTTGTTCATCTTCATCACTGTTTGATAAACCATCACTGTCTTCATGGGTGTAGTAGCTTTTCTTATTTGTACTTTGTTTCTTGTTCCATCTAGCAGGTTCTTTACCTTTATCCTTATAGGGACATTTTGCAGCATAATGACCTACTCTTCCACAAGCAAAGCATTTGAAAGGTAGCTTACCTCTGAACCTTCCAGAACCCCTTTGAAGATTTCTGACAAAATTTGATTCTTCTTCCTCTTCTTCTGGAACATGGCTTGCTTCATAGTAATCTTCTTTGCCTGATGCCTTGAAAGCAGCTTCCCTTCTGTCTGATGGACCTCCCTTTCTCATTTCATAAGCAGTTAGAATTCCATGTAGCTGAGACATAGTGAGAATTCGGAGATTTTCCTTTTCTTCTATTGCAGATACTTTAGATTCAAACTTGGGGGATAATGATCTTAGAATCTTTTCAACTACTATAGCCTCTTTTATTTCTTCACCCAAATTGTTCATACAATTAACAATCTCATCTACCTGAAGAAAATAATTAGCCACACTTTCATCATTATACATCTTGAGAGTCTCATACTGAATCCTGAGGGTTTGAAGTTTAGCTCGCTTTACCTGTTCATCTCCTTCATAGCTCGTGACCATTTTGTCCCATATCTCTTTTGCTGATTTGAAGTGCATTACCTTCATGAATTCTGTTTGGGATATACTTCCTAATAGAGTACTGACTGCTTTTGCATTTGTTTCATATTTCTTCTTCTCAGCTGGATCTGTAGGAGTAGCTGAAGGAAAAGCGTAGCCTGTTTCTACAATGTCCCAAACTTCTGTACCAAGAGATTGAAGATATGCAGTAACTCTTACCTTCCAATAGTTGAAGTTTGTCCCATCAAAAACCGGTGGCCTGATTGATGCTTCTCTCTCGTAGTTGCTCATGATGAACGATCTACCTTCAAGTGATCAAGCTTCTCTGAAGGACCTGCTCTGATACCAATTGTTGGAAATAATACTGAGAGGGGGGGGTGAATCAGTATTATCTAGCAATTTAACAATTCTTCTTTATTTGATCTTTGAATTATTCTTGCATATCAGTACCATAAAATAATGAGCATGAACAAAGAAAACAGATAGTCACACCAAAGAACACAAGATGTAAGGTGGAAACCCAATGTGGGTGAAAACCACCTGCTGCAATACGTCTCTATCTTCTTTCAAATTAGAAACTCCTTTTACAATGATTTTGTACTGGTGCAGTCCTTTACCAGTACGCAGGATGCAACTTGCAGAGAGCTACAACTCTCTACTTTTCATAAAGCATCAAATGATCATCAAGTACATAACAGTTACTGTCTACTACAGTTATCAGATCAGCAATAACAGAATTAACCCAGAACACCTTATCAACAGAGAAATATAATCAACAGAACAGAGACGCAGTTTTCCCTTCTGTGGCCTGCGACCAGACGCAGTTAACCTTCTGCTCCCCTGCGTCCACACGCAGATATCCTTCTGCTGCGCTGCGTGCCCACGCACTGTTCCTTCAACTGTACTGCGTCCTTTTGCTACAGGGACGCACCCAAGAACACTATCGCGCCGCGTCCTGTTACCCCAAAGACGCACCCAGAGACACTATCGCGCCGCGCCTTTTTACCTCAGGGACGCACCTGAACCTGGTCTGTCCTGCGTTCCCCCGCAGATCTCCCGTTACTGAGCTGCGTCCCGGACGCACCTGAGCCACGACTGCCCTGCGTCCCCACGCAGGTTTCTCTCTGCTGCGCTGCGTCCCGGCGCACTTGGCCTTCACTGAACCTGCGTACCTTCAGATATGAATGATTTCAAGACCTTAAGTGTAACCCAAACAGTCAGATCTACAGATCTGATCTTGCGCCAAAGAGATCTTAGTCCTTCAGTAGATTCGCCTTCTTTAGATTTAGACTAGATCTCACCTAATAAGATATTCAACCAAAGACATACTCAAACCAAATGATCTCCTTTGCTTTATATGGGCAAGCTCCTCCTCAAATCAAGGAACAATACCACGAGCCGACACCTTAAAAACACAATACCGTCGGCTAGATACCAGGAGTAAATCACAAGAAACCCCCACGTGTGCTTTTCTCTGCCTTAAAAAATGTGCACTGGGTGGACGCACCTTCTGAACGGCTGGACTGCGTCCCTGGACACGGTCTATGCATGGATTACCTGCGGGTACGCACTTTCTGAAAGGTGTACCTGCATCCTTCTTAAATTTTTCAATAAATTAAGAGCTGATCATCAATCTTTGTTGCTGACATGAAGAACAGTGATCTACCACCTGAATGGGTTGCCATCAAGGACAACACCTGAACCATAATGCCAACAATTTTCCCTTTTTTCCCCCATTTATTTTTAGATAAGTAATTGTCTAAAAATAGGGAAAGGAACAATTACTTTTGTACGTGTTTTTAGGAGGAAAGGCCTGAAATGTTTAATGCATTTGAAGATTGCAAAGGCTTTCTTTTCAACCTCTGAATAATTTAGCTCGGCTCCCTGTAAATTGGAACTAAAGAAGGAAATCAAAGCTTCAATTTGTTGCTCATTAGGTTGAGTCAAGGTTGTTGCATAAGATTGTTCGGAAGAAAAAGTATAAAAAATGAATGGTTTGGCAAAATTAGGGGTTGATAACTAAGGGAAATCAATCATTTTTTGTTTTATTGATTCTAACTCTTTTCTTTCGATCAACCCCCATTTGAAAATCGACTTCTTCTTTGTCATAGCTTGGAAAGGAAGTACAATATGAGAGAAGTTTGGAATAAATATTTTAACAAAATTAATTTGTCTAAGGAAGGATTGCATGGATTTTTTGTTATGTGGTAATGGAATTTCATATATTGCCTTAATTTTGTCTAGATATATGAATATTCCTTCTTTAGATACTATAAATCCTACAAGATTTCCTTCTTCAAGAGCAAAAAATGACTTTTTAGGATTTAGGGAGTTTCCAAACTTTCTACATCTTGGAATAAATTATAATGTCATCTAGATACACTACAACTATCTTATTGATCAAACCTCTGAAAGTGATATCCATAGCTCTTTGGAAAGTAGCTCCAGCATTAATCAGTCCGAAAGGCATTTTTTGATAAGTGTAGTTCCCCACTTAGTCCTAAATGTGGTTTTCAGTTTGTCATTTGGATGTACACGAATTTGATTGTAACCTGAAAAGCCATCTAAAAAAGACATTAGTTCAGACCCAACAACCGATTATAAAATTTGTCCCATTGGTGGCAAAGGAAAGTTATCCTCTTCACAGGCTTTGTTCAAATTTCTGAAATCTATACAATATGAATATCCCCATTTTTCTTTCTAACTGGCACAAGGTTTGAGACCCACTTGGAATGTCTGACAGGAAAAATGATTTCAGCTTTAAGAAGCTTATTCAATTCAGTTTTAATCTGAGATTCCAAGTTAGGGTGGATTTTCTTGAGCTTTTGTTGGATTGGCTTGAAATTTGAAAGCATAGAAATAGTGTGTTGAAAGATGGATGTTTCATAGGTTTTCAGATTATCATAATTCCATGCAAATATATCCTTATATCTTTTCAACAAATTAATGAAAGCAAATCTTTAATTTGGTGAAAGTCCAAGGTCAAAATTAATTTTCTGAGGCTTATGATTAGATCCTGCGTTAACCAATTCAAATCTTTGAGTTGAACTTTGAAGTTTTCAATTAGTTACCCTTTTGAATCTATCTTTCAGGTCATATAAATCTTCTAGTTTAACTACAGGTTCAGGTAAAGAATTTCCCTTAGAATATTTATTCAATTGTTTGTCATGTCCATCTTCATTGATAATCTGATCAGAGTAAGACCCTTCAGATGTTAGAAAACTCAAGATGTCATTGTCATCATTAAACACTCTCCAATTAGTAATGTTGTCTAGAATGGAGGGGCGAAAAATTAATTCAATAGAAAATATATCTGGATTGAAATCTTCAAGTGGAATGAGTTTGGAAGCAACATTTGCTAGGAGGTCGACACCAAAATTTTGTATTCTCGGAATAAGAACTATGTTGAATGCAGTGAAATGAGAGATGTGAGTTCTTGAGTCAAAGATTGATAATGCTTAAGGTGACTAGAAACACAATGGATGTTGTTTCTAACTTGTTTGATAGCAATATCTGAGTCACCAAAAAATTTAAGATATTTGATATCAAGACTAATAGCCTTATGTAAGTCGTGTACCAATGCTTCATATTCTACAACATTATTGGTACATTCAAACTCTAATCTTCAAGCTAGCAAAGTTTTTTTTCTCCATAAGGATTAACCAAAATGCAGCCAGCTACTGCTCCTTCATTAGATTTTGATCCATCAAAATAAAGGGTCCAAAATACACTATCATGCTTATTTACAAGGTTTTCTACAACATTTATACACTTAGAAGAATCTGTTTGGGAGAAATTTTCAATTTGAGATGAAACAGAGTCAACTAAAAAAGGAGATTCATGCACTTGAAAACTGCCAAAGAAAGACTCAAAGGAATAACTTCCAAGAATATTGTTTGTAAAAACCACTGATTCATTTTCTTCATCAAAATCAGTGACTGAATGTTTCATGTGTTTTTCCCTATCAACATGAATTTTATTGGGTTTTCCATTGTAGGGAAGCCACATGTGTGACTAATCGGTTGCAAAGTAACCATGTCGTTTTTTAGACTAGTCTCTTCTTTGAATAAGACCATAAAATTCAGGAATGCTTCAACTATTATATCTATTATTTGACAAACCTTTGAATTGGAAGCTAATCTTATTAAAACAAAATTCATTTCTCCCAAAACTTTGACTTTTGTCCGATCTAATTGAACAATTTGGACAAAATCGTGTTATATTCAATTTAAGACATATTGCATAAGGCATGACATTTGATGATGCACTAGTATCCACTAGACAGTTATGAACATTCTTTTTAAAAATATCAAAACTCAATAAAAAGGGACAAGTATGTGAATTTGATCTATCTTCGATCAAAATGGAATCTGATGAGTCAATCTTATCTAAAGAGACATTAGGAGGTTTTCTCCTCCCTTTTGAGGCTTTTGTAGTGACAACAGTAGGTAATGGACATGCAGGAACTACATTCAATTATTTAAATAAAATCTTTGTTGTTGTTTTAATTTAATAACCTCATAAAGGGAGATGTTGGATTTGACCTTTTTCATGTCCTCAACAATATTGTATTCCATAGTGTTAGAGATTATCAAAGTCTTGGATGAAGAAGGAGATTTAGAATTAGGCAGAAGAGAATCTGAAGGAGTAGAAGACTTTTTAATTATGTTTTTGTCATTATTAGGGAGAGTAGGGGACTTCTGTTTTTTATTTGTTGTATATGAATCAACAAGTCCCTTACTTATAGTACCTACTGGAAGGGCATCTTCTTCTTCTTCATTTTTTGAAGTAGTTAGGATGAAATCCCATAAACCATAAGCTTCTGCTAACTCTTCTTCTCGGGATTCTTCAACAGATAAAGATGATTCTTCTTCTTCATCATCTTGATAAAATTTAACATTTTATATAATGGCAGGTGGTTTTGATTGTGATGGTTGAGTCCTTTTGAAAGGTCGAAAGGCATTTTTAGAGGTTTCAATTACTTGCTTTTTAATTTCTACCATTTCATTTGACATTGTCTTCAAAACCTTTTGTAATCCTTCCAAGTCAAAAGGATCATTGAGAAATTTATTTTCGGATTCATCTTTAACAGTAACATTTTTTATTTGCTTTCTTTCATCAAGAGCAATTTTATTTTCAAGGGTAAGGATTCTCTTTTCTACAGATAGAGATTATTTCATGTTATCAAGCATAAATGTTTTGTTGGCTCTATCTACAAACATAGTTACATTTGAAGGAAGAGCAGAGATATACCATTCAATTTGCACATCAGTCCCTAGTCTAGAAGTGGCTGGGATCTTATTCAAAAAGAAATTGAATCTGGAATTAAAACCTTTGATTCTTTCGTTTAGATTGGTCTTAAGATTTGATAAGTCACTAATCAAAGTGGCAGTTGTTTGATCATAACCAAGTTTCAATAAAAAATTCTCTTCGAACATATCCCAATTTGTTATTGATCCATAAGGAACAGAAAAATACAAGGATCCTGCAGAAACTTCAAATGTGTATGGAAAGAGTCTAACAGCACAATCTTCTTCAGTGACTTCATTTAGATTGATGGATAACATGAAATTATGAAGTTATTCCTCTGCAGGGAGGTCATCATCATGATTAAACTTAGGAAGCCACCTCTCTAGGTGTTTAGGAAGAGGGTGTAATGGTGGATCCATCTATATTGCCCCAGAGTTATTCCATGGTCTTTGGGCCATTATCGGAGCACTCGGAGCAGAAGAAGTAGTATGAGATGAGGGGGAGGATGGTGGTGATTGAGTCATTGTGAAAGATGTTCTTGTAGTACTACTGATTATAGTTTCCCTGCAGGTTTGTGTTTGAGGAATGTGAATGGATGGAATGAGAGGTTGATTAGAAGAAGGTAAAGAGGTAGAAGAAGTGGAAGGACCAAGAGAAGAAGTAAGAGGGGAAGATGGTGATGTAATCTTGCTAGTGGAAGAATGAGTTTCTGGAGTAGTTTTCTTTCTCCAATGAGTGGTTAATGGAAATTCAATAGGTTTAAATCCAAGTTTTTCACTTTGGGATCTAGTTAATACACCAAAAGACTGTAAAGATGAGGAAACACTTCCTTCAGATATATTGCTTTGGACAATTTTTTCTCTAGAAATGGAAATTCCTTCCAATTTTTGGATCAAAGACTGAAATTCAGGAGACTCAGTTGGTATTTGAGAAGAAGTTTGGCCAACTGACTTTGGAAGTGTGCTAGGAGTTTTGGTGGATTTTTGAACAACTTCAGATCTTGGATTAGGAGATTTAGAATGTGATCTGGAAGTTGGTGGTGATTTTGAGGGAGACTGACTCTTAGAATGAATTTTTGATTTAAGAGTGGATCTTCTTGCCATTCATAGTCTGAAGGCCCTCCTTCTAGCACCAAAAATGTTGAAGGCTCAAAAATCTCTGCCTCAACATTGGGGAAAACCACCTGGTCGGGAACTTAGGGCAGCTCCTTTTTCGTTTAGAATAGTGGCTCTGAATGGGTTTATGAGACCATTTTCCCTTAATAAAATATAAAAAGAAGATGTGATATATAAGTGTGCAATTGATTATGTAAATAAATTTACTAAAAAAAGAAATACATAGACTTAAACTATCTATCTCACGAAAGATTTTTCTGTACATGTGACTTATAAAGATCTCGCATTAAACATGATAATATAGATCATCAAATCCTTTGTGAGGTTAAAATATATAAAGATAACTAATTTAATTAAATAGTTAATTAAATCAGTTGTTGAAACATATCACACATATCATATATCATTGTTCATTCATATACTTAAAATATTTCAATTAAGCACATCAATAGTGATAAAGCTTAATTCTTTGCAAACATGTATATGATAAAAAACAAATACAGTAACCATTCAAATCATAAACAAAGAACTAGTATTCAGATAATAGTACCTGATAAACGTTAACTCTGCTCATAAGTGAAATAGTAGTGGTTCCTCTTTCTATTAAGATTCCTCCAAGATACAGTAGTGCAAACCAGAAGCTTTCTCGCAAAAATTCAGAACCCTTCCTTCATAACAATGAAGGGGATTTATAGTTCACAATCAAAACACAAATCTAGAAAAGAACCATATAATGTTGAAGAGGTTTTAATTAACCATACTAAAAATAAATTAAAAGACAATAATCATTTGCAGTTACAACAACTTGACTATTCGTTAGTTGTTGAATCTCTCATATATTTGTCGTTTGGCTTTTAACTCAGCTGAATGATGGAGTTGTATATACATATGTGCAGTGAATAATGCCTATTTAAGTGTTGAAAGTAAATGAGTAGTGGTGTTGGAGATACGTCTCAGTTTCAGCCACCAATTATAAGGTTTGACTAGGAAATGCCAATGGAATTCCAAGTCAATCTTTGATCCTCTTAGCCTTCTTTTTTTATGATTCTTGCCATACTTTAGTCGCCAATTTTACATATGGCAACAATTTGAGCAGTTCTTTAGCCGAAGGATTGATTTGCTGCCTAAGTGTTGGCCTTTCTCGGTCTTTGTTACAACAATATCTTTAGTGTAGAACTGTGTTGTGGCACAAGGCAGAGAGTCTTCAAAAATTCTGGATCAAACTGTTACTTTCTCCTTATCGACCTTGGGTTCATCCCTATTTCAGCCAATCATAGATTATTAGTTCTTTTATTAAACTCAGATGAAAACCAAATTGAAATCTAAACTAACAAACTTCCCACAAAACCAACGAAAACATACTTTTCAATTATTATAACAACGACCCCATATGGAAG
This sequence comes from Pinus tabuliformis, assembly GCA_031772625.1. Taxonomy (NCBI): domain Eukaryota; kingdom Viridiplantae; phylum Streptophyta; class Pinopsida; order Pinales; family Pinaceae; genus Pinus; species Pinus tabuliformis. The sequence goes on along the minus strand of CM062810.1, from coordinate 172,740,681 downwards.
TGACAAGTGGCAAGAACCATATGGTATTGTGGAAAGGCTCTTCACAACTTTTAAAATACAACAACATGAAAAACTTGTGATATAGGTAGCTCCGATATGGATTGGATGCAAAACCATATTCAACCCTTTTTTATAACTATATCGAATCCACAATATCAGAGCTTTGTTTCAGCAATGTGATATCGGAGGTCTCATTCAAAAGTTTCGATTTGACAAGCAGACGCAAAAATATTATTAATCAACATTAAAACACATATCGAATCTGGATATCAGAGCAAAGGGTATTTCATGGATCAGAGGTCGGAGGCGAATGGTTATCGCACATCAAAGATTAGTGGTTCAGGAAATATCAGAGATCAACAGATGGACGATATCGTAGATCGGTGGATGGAGGATGTCGGAGATCGGTGGATGGAGCTATGTATATTAGTGACATGAGCATATTTTTAAAAATTCTGATATTGAAATCTATGATATCCTACATGGAAATCCTGTGAGGTTGGGTTTTGTTGTTATATTCACAAAAAAGCGCATTTATTACTTTTTAGGCTTAAACGTTTGAAAACTCATTCAAATAAAGTTTCAATTCACAACTTTTTAAAAGAGGCAATGTTATCATATTTGAAAAAAACCCCAATAAATTTTTGTCGATAAGAGATTTTAAACATAACCTAATGTTTGTGAAAACGCGTGATGGACCTAAGCTTTGATAAAGGTTCCGATAAGGCAGATTTATCATTTTAGTCAAGCTTTTGGAAAAATGAACCTAATATTATCTTATTTTATTGAAACTTAGAGGATTTTATTGTTGGGTTGTGTTATATCTTGTCCAAGACTAGCCCACATAGTTAACCAGGGGGTTAGAGGGGGGGCGGAACCCCCCCTTCGTTGCGTCGATTGTGTAGCGGGGAAGTCACAGGGGGTCTGAGGGATGCAGGTAACCCCCCTCTATGGGGTCTAGGACAATGCCCCAGAAAATTTTGTTTTTTGGACCCTATATTAGATTGGGTAGACCTACCTATGGTTTTGTGAATGATTTTCGCACATAGTTTTGTGCATGATTTTCGCACATGGTTTTTTGGACCCTATATTAGGTTGGGTGGACCTACCTATGGTTTTGTGCATGATTTTTCGCACATGGTTTTGGACGCGATGGTTTTTGGTCCATGGTTTTGGACGTGATGGTTTTTGGTTCATGGTATTGGATGCTTCGGCATGTATAAATATGTATTGTAACATTGAAAGGAACATAATGAAAAATCAAGCTGGTAGTCTTCGTTTTTTGATCTAGGGGAAAATCTCTATGTATATGTGTTTTATGTGTTATGCTCTCACACTATTTATTTTCTGTGTTTTATAATTCATATGTAGGTAATTTTTGTACAGGGTTAAAACCTACATTTGGTATCAGAGTTGTTTTGGCTTCAAGGGGACGCCTTTGTTGCTGAGGGGTTTCGCTCGGGCCTCTGGTAGACCCTGTTCAATGGGAGATCTGCGAGATCGATTTTGGTGGTGAAAGAAGATGACGAGCATTGGAAAAATAGAGATTGAGAAATTTAATGGTCAGAGTTTTGAGTTGTGGAAACCCAAGATGGAAGATCTATTGGTGGATAAAGATCAATGGATCGTGGTAGATCCGAGTACTAAACCAACGGGAGTGTCCAATGAAGAATGGAAGAAGTTGGATTGGAAGGCAAAGAGCATAATACGATTGTGTGTCTCAGATTCAATATTTTTGAATGTATGAGGGGAAGCTACGGTGAAGGCTTTGTGGGACAAGTTAGGGACCTTGTACCAATCTAAGTCTTTGGTGAATAAACTGTTCCTGCAGAAAAAAGTTATATAACCTTAGGATGAAAGATGGAGACTCAGTGACAGAGCATCTGAATGCATTTAATACTATGGTAAGTTAGTTATTATCTATTGATATTAAAATTTCAGATGAAGATAAGTGCATCAGTTTGTTGTGTTCTCTAGAAGATTCGTGGGATAGTCTAGTTATTGCAATAGGTAGCAATGCAACTGCCTTGCAGTTTGATGAAATAGTCTCATCCTTGCTAACCGAGGAGATGAGACGGAAAAATATGGAAAGACAGAATGGTGATGCCTTGTCTATACGAGGATGGTCCTAAAACAGAGACAAAAATAAGTCATCGAGTTTGAGATCTAAATCTAGAGGGAGATCTAAATCTCCAGGAAAACCTATACAGGTGGTGTGTTGGAAATACAGAAAGGAAGGGCACTACAAAAGGGACTGTAAATCTAAAGCTCCTGATAAAGGAAAGGGATCTGATGATGCTCCTTCTGCAGAGGCGAAAACCACCTCAGATGAAGGTGGGGATGTGTACTTGGCTTCTTCAAGTACACATGTAGATCATGAGGCATGGTTTATTGACTCAGGTGCATCCTTTCACTTCACTCCCCATAGAGAGTTGTTCTGCGAGTATGAGAAATACGATGGTGGTGATGTCTTCTTAGGGGATCATAGGAAGGCTAGAATCGTTGGTCGCATAAAAGTAAGGTTGAAGTTGCAAGGTGGAATGGTTAGAACACTTCCGGGTGTTCTGCATATTCTTGCATTGGCCAGAAATTTGATTTTTTTAAGCAAGCTGGATGATGCAAGTGTAAAAACAGTGTTCGAGAAGGATACCTGCAAGATGGTTCGAGGAGCACTAGTATTGATGCGGGGAGTTCGGATTGGAACTCTGTAAAGGATGCAAGGTAGCACTGTTGTTGATGGGTGCAACAGCTCTGTGGTTCTTGAAAGTGGAGCAAAAAATCTAGTGGTCTCTAGAGAGAAGACCATGTTGTGGCATCAAAGGCTTAGACATATTAGAGAGAAGGGACTTTGAATACTTCATGGTAAAGGTATGGTAGAAGGTATGAGTAATAGCTCTCTGGATTTTGATTTCTGTGAACATTGTGTATATGGGAAGCAAAATCGGGTGAGTTTCCCCTCTGGTGGTAAGAGGGTGAAACAAATAATAGAACTTGTGCACAGTGACGTGTTTGGACCTGTGAAGGTTCCATCACTGGGCAAGTCTATGTACTATGTATCATTTATAGATGACTTCCCAAGGAATACACGAATATATTTCCTTAAGAAGAAATCTAAAGTCTTTGATAGGTTTAAAGAATTCAAGGCTCTGGTGGAAAACTAGATAGAGAAGAAGATAAAGGTGTTGAGGAAAGATAATGGTGGAGAGTTTTGCAGTAAGGAATTTGAAGAATTATTTAAAAGTGTGGTATAGCATGACAGAAGACTACTCCATACACACCTGAGCAAAATGGAGTTGCAAAAAGAATAAACAAGACGTTGATGGAAAGGGCAAGAAGCATGCTCAGTGGTGCCGGGTTAGGACAAGAATTCTCGGTAGAGGCGGTGGAGGAAACATTTTACCTGGTCAACAGATCACCTTCATCAGCGTTGGAGGATAAGACTCCACAAGAGGTATGGACTGGTAAGAAACCCTCTCTTTCACATCTGAGGGTATTTAGATGTGATGCATATGTACATGTTCCAAAGGAGAAACGAACCAAGTTGGATAGTAAGGATGAAAAGTGCATCTTTATTGGCTATAAGAATGGTTTAAAGGGTTATAAGCTTTGGAACCTAGTAACAGGAAGGTTTTGTACAACCAAGATGTGGCATTCAAAGAGGTAAAATATGTTATTAAACATGAAGTCCAACCAAAGGAAACTAAGAAGATAGAGTATGAGCTTAAGGAGGAAGAATCAGACTCTACAATAAAGGAGGAATCAAAAGATGAAGAGCCACAAACTCTTGATGTAAGAAGATCAGTGCGAGAAAGAAAACAGCCATAAAGGTATAGTCCATCTTATTTATGTTCAAATTTTGCTTTATCTATTACTGACAATGATCCCAGAACTGTGAAGGAAGCAGTAGATTCAGAGAATGGCAAACTTTGGAAAGAGGCCATGGTTGATGAAATGGCATCTTTGCACAAAAATGAGGCTTGGGATCTGGTGGAGTTGACGGCTTGAAGGAAACCCATTGGTAGCAAATGGGTGTTCAAGAAGAAGACAAATACAGAAGGAAAGGTGGAGAAATACAAAGCTCGGTTGGTAGCAAAAGTTTATTCCCAAGTGCCGGGAATTGATTTTGGTGACATTTTTTCTTCTGTTTCCATGGTAACTTCTATTAGATTACTTTTATCTGTTGCTGTTGCTTTTGATTTTGAGGCAGAATAGATGGATGTGAAGACAACATTTCTTCACGGGGATCTGGAAGAGGAAATCTACATGAAGCAACCTGAAGGCTTTGCGGTGAAGGGTAAGAAAGAACTGGTAAACAATCACCAAGGATGTGGTATCAGAAATTTAATACATTTATATGGGAACTTGGCTTCACCAAAAGCAAAGAAAATCACTGTGTGTATTTTAAATTAATTGGTGACCATGTTATTTCTTTGGTCTTGTATGTGGATGATATGTTGCTGGCTGGAAATGACAAAGAAATTATCCAGGATTTGAAGACCCAGTTGTCCTCCAAATTTGACATGAAAGATATTGGTGCTACAAACTATATTTTGGGCATGGAAATTAAAAGAGACTCGGCAAAGAGGAAGCTCTAGTTAAACCAGAGGAAGTATGTCGAGACAATACTACAGAGGTTTAATATGTAGGGTAGTAAACTGGTGAAGGTTCATATTCCTATTGGTGTGAAGTTATCTGTTGAACAGTGTCCCAAGACACAAGAAGAGGAAGAGGACATGTCCCGTATTCCATATGCAAGTGCAGTTGATAGCCTGATGTATGCAATGGTCTGTACTAGACCAGGCATTGCACATGCAGTGGGAGTATTGAGCAGGTTTATGTCAAAAACAGGGAAGGAGCACTAGACAGCAGTGAAGCAAGTTTTCAGGTATTTGCATGGCACTAGTGATTATGGTTTGTGCTACCAAGGAAGACCAGGATTGGACAGTGTTGGATATTCATGGGTTTGTTGATGCAGACTGGGCTAGAGATCTGGATTAGAGAAGATCTACAAGTGGGTATGTGTTTAACCTATTTGGAGGTGCAATCAGTTGAATGAGTAAGAAACAATCTGTAGTGGCACTATCAACTACAAAGGAAGAATACATGGCATCCACTCATGCAAGCAAGGAAGCAGTTTGGTTGCAGAGATTGTGTTCAAGTATGGGGTTAGTACAAGGAGCTATAAGGATAGACTGTGACAGACAAAGTGCAATTTTCTTGGCAAAGAACCCTGCATATCATTCAAAGACAAAGCCCATTGATGTTTAGTATCACTTTGTGAGGGATATGATAGAAGACAAAAAGTTGTTGCTAGTAAAGGTAGACACTTTGAAGAATATTGCAGATGCATTGACAAAATCTGTGAGCTCTGAGAAGTTCTCTTGGTGTCGAGAAACAATGGGCATTGCAGGGTTGGATAAATGACTAAGCTCTCTTGTGGCCCCCTGTGGAAAGAAAACAACAAGTGGGAGAATGTTGGGTTGTATTATATTCTTTCCATGACTAGCCCACGTAGTTAATCGAGAGGTTAGAGGGGCGGCGGAGCCCCCCCTTCATTGTGCTGATTGTGTAGCGGGGGGGGGTCACAGGGTTTTAAGGGGTGCAGGTAACCCCCCTTTATGGGGTCTATGGCAGCGCCCCAGAAAATTTTGTTTTTTGGACCCTATATTAGGTTGGGCGGACCTACCTGTGGTTTTGTGCATGATTTTCGCACATGGTTTTGGAAGCGATGGTTTTCGGTCAATGGTTTTGGATGCGATGGTTTTCGGTCCATGGTATTGGATGCTTCAGCATGTATAAATATGTATTGTAACATTGAAAGGAACATAATGAAAAATCAAGCTAGTAGTCTTGCTTTTGGGATCCATGGGGAAATCTCTGTGTATATGTGATTTGTGTGTTATGCTCTCCCATTGTTTATTTTCTGTGTTTTAGAATTCATATACAGGTAATTTCTGTATAGGGTTAAAACCTACACTTATCCTAAAATGAAAAGGGTCCCCCATATTTTATTAGTTCTACTATTAACTATAATGGGAGGGTCGTTGAGTAGTACAACAAGTTCCTTCCAAAGCATGCTCGAGCCTGAGTCCGCTGGAATTCATCTTCTCAGTCTTGGAGAAAACGTACAACACTGATCTTGTAATTTGAACCTCTTTGACAAACTTCAAATTCTCTTGTCTACTGTGATTCTAGCTTTGATACCATGTATAAATTCCTTGTAGATTCAAACTGCTTATGTAATATGCTAAAACAAAAGACTTGAATCTACTCTAATCATTAGCGAAAACAATTAATCAATCGAGAAATAACAACATAAACATGAGACAAGTTTCAATCACATATGCTCAGAGATTTATCTAAGGGGAAAGCTATTACTCAAAATCCCTTCCTATTTGTATTGCATTAGTCAAAAAATAGAGAAGAAATACAATGCTTTTTCAAGTCTGAACAATCTCTGCACTAGTATAATCTATCTCACTGCCTCACAAGCTGACTCTAGCCAATACTTAGCCAATTATGTTGTCTATCAAGCTCTTATTTCCTTGCATTGTTTCCTTGGGAATTATTCCCCTATTAATTAGGGAAATTCCCAATTAGAATTGGCAATCCCTGGAAGCCCTTCTCTGATTGCATGCACCACCTGTACAACTCTGAAAATTATACAACTGATAGTACACTTCCATTGAACTCCAATCTCAACTGGGTAACTCGAATTTCATGCATGCATGAGTTAATTGTGGTTGATTTATCAGTTAATTGGTTGAACACCGAAGTTGCACCCCACTACTAGACCTCCCACTAGTTCCTCCAGCATTTGGAACTAGTTTATATGACTTTAACTCACTTTAATTGAATTGAATTATCACAACTCAAATTAAACTCAACCTAGGCTCCTAAAATTTAGGAACCACTCTACATGACTCAAGCTAGGCCCTCAGCTCGAATTAACTGAGCTAACTAAGTGAAACTAACTTAGTTAACTCATTCTTGTTGTCTTATGATGTGGAATTACAATTTTCTCCTAATTTAATTCTAGTTAAAATTAAATCAGGATTTTCTTGTTGCCATTTTCAACAACGTGCAAGGCGGGGTATTGGGTTCCTCCGGGTCACAAAAAATAAATATTATTATTATTATCCAATTTTAAGGTCACGTCCAAGCTAGACATTAAATTGGTGTATGAGACCCCCTTATTTGTGGGACAAGGGACCCACCTCCACACAAAGATTTAATTGTTAAGTCTACAAAGGCATAAATCCTCTACCCCCTCCAGTTTTGAACCTATGACCTCTTAGGAGGAAACACATGCTCTTAACCATTAAGCCCACTCAAGCTCTCTCTCTCTCTCTCTCTCTATATATATATATAGAGAGAGAGAGAGATATCAAAAAGGAAAATAGAGAATAAACAAGGAACAATAAATAAATAATGATTTATTTAATTATTGCAAGGTGATTAAGTCAAAAGTGATAATAAATAATTATTTCTAGATAATATTAAATAAGTAATTATTTGTTTAATTATTCTCATTGGGTATTTTAGATTTTAATGAGAAATAATTTAGAAAACTGATCTACTAAATTATTTCCTATGGTGAAAGTGGGTTTTACTATGGTAAAATTAATCCTACAAGGTGTATTTCCATTCACCTAGTAAGAAATAGCTAGGTGAACATTTTTTTGGGTGATAACAACTTTGTCCCACCATAAAGCATCATGTCCTTTCAACTTTGTGACAACAAACTTAACTTGCTTGTCTTCTGGTATCTATGCATATTCAAAATTCTTATTCAATGCATTTGTCGAGTCCACCAATTCGTCTAAATCCAAACTTCCACTATATGTAGGTACTTCTTCTTTTGACCCGAAACTTAGATAAAAAACTGACTTCAAAATCTCACTTTTGAGGGTTCTACAACTATTTCCTCTACCTCCTCTAGAAGTTCTTCGTCACTTATATCACCTGTATGATCATGATGTCTGATAGCTTCCATGGCTTCTGTTGTGTTGATGGGGCCTAACCCAGGTTCAACATTATTTGCGACAACCAACAAAACCTTAAACTACCAGCCCTTTTGGCAACAACCCGTGTAGCGCAGGCTGCAAGCTCACCCTAAGCAATACTGGGGGATGACAAAACTAGGTTTTTGCATCTAGAGGCATGTGTGATAGGTTCCTGCGGCTCCTAGGGCTTAGTTCTACCTTCATGAACCCTAATCCTTCCAAAACAGATAATTACAATAATTCATTCAAACAACATATAGACCTTTGCGAAGGCATTTAACTGTTTATAACATGTATAATTTGTACTGATCTACTACTTTCACACACAAATTAAACATTCATTCATATAAAGTGCAATATAGAGCGAAAATATAGAAAATTGTAGAAGTAAGAATAAACACATAGATGCACAAGAATTGGATCAAAACAGTCTTTATTAGATGTAATCGTTTATATACAAACTCTTTTTCCTTGTGCACTCAGTTGCAGGGGCCTGCGCACTCAACCTACAGACTTACCAAGGTCTCTGCGCACTTAGCTGCAAGAGCCTTCCCCTTCGCCTAAGTATAAGAAACAGACCTGTCCTACCTTATCTTACTTGTCCTTACAAAGATTTCTACCAATCAGATAATCCCTTAGACTTGATATGAATATTCTATTTATAGCCTTGCACTTACAATACCAAGGTTTGTGGACCATGGGCAAGTCTCAAAACCTTCCTATCATCTACCCACTTAAGGGAATAAATCCACTTCGACTTTGACTATCTTCGTGCTTCGCTTCCGCATTTCGCGAAGACTTTACATCTTTACAAAAAGGAATTGTAAAATTTTACCAAACTTTACCCTAGGGACCCCATCCCAACAGGTCCCCAACACAATTTGGTGACTCGTCCTTGAGTCAATAAGTTGGCGTTGCAATCTTTTCCTGGGGTTCGTGGAACTCCAACTTCAGAACTTGCAGATCAATTGTGCCTTGTATAGCTGCCTGTTGTACTTCGTCGATAAGAATTTTTTGTAGTAGGGCCTTCCACTGCGAGGCCCATAGTCCTTTGTGTCTGCTGGATGCCTTTTAACTTGTTTTGCATGGACAAAGTGAGTTGGTTGGCTTCCTCTGTCCAAGGTTGGGTTCTAGCCCTTAGAATGGCCTCTTTCCTGCGTAACTCTTCAATTTCAGTTTGTAGCTACTTCCCTTCCTGCAATCACGTGAATCGCTGTACAAGCGCCAAACTGCGTGCATTCGACCTTATTTCATCAAATTGTTGCTGCTTTTCTCTAATGTCAGTGCCAATCTTCTTCAGAGTGGGGTCCTCCTGCAAAGATGTCCAGATCTCCATGGTCTGCTCAAATAATTTGGTGCAGTCCTTGACTGCTGCATCTAGTGTGGCCATTCCCTCCTTGATAGCTGCTTTGCGCTGCTCCCAGACCTCTGGCAGATTTTTTGGTTGTAGCTTCAATTGCAGTTATAAAATCTGCACCTGTAGTTCAAATCAGACTTGGTCGATTTCATCCTTTGACTCCATAAATTCTGCAACCAACTTCTATATCTTCTCTATTGATTATTCTTCTGTTGGAATATTGAGTTCAGGCAACACATTACATGCCTGTGTAATCGATGCTTCCAAGTGTTGGATGTGCGTGGCAATTTCTTATTTCTCTTTCAGTGCCTATGCCTTTTCTGCGAAGATCTGCTGGTTGTTAGTCTTAACTTCAGTGATCACTAGCAGAACGCCCTATTCTGGAGGAGGTTTGAACTTACCTATACAGTTATCAATTAACTCCTAGAGCCCTTCTACCACCTTTCTATCCCATAACAACTTCATATGAGTCTTCAGAAATGTAGCTGATAACAAAGGATCTATGTCCTGTGCTTTGTTAATTCTGCTAGACTTTTCCTGACTTCCTGAGGTGGAGGCCTCAACAAAGCTCTTTTTGGCTTCCATAAAGGTTTCTTTGGCCCAGTTTAGATCAAATCCAACTTCCTTCTCTGCAGCCTTGTGTACCCATCCTTCACTTTCTAGATGATTTCCCTTATCTTCTCTTGTGGCAATACCACTTCGCGTTATGATATTAATACTAGGCTCTTCTTCGTGAGGCTCCACTCTCATCATTTGAATATTCTGTGTAGGTGTTTGAGCTTTCTTCTCTTGAATCTTGGTTATTAATACTAGGCAATCTTCTATAACATGATCAAACTGTCGGCAATACTTGTAAGAATGATGCGTTGGGCTCTGACAGTCGTGCGCAAAATGACTAGCCTATCCATAATTATAGAAAATTATTTTTCTGCGACCCCTTCCAACCCCTCCTCCTCATCCTCTTCCTCAGCCCTGGAATCCTCCACACGTTGCACCCGCGCCCTGATCCTGGGGCCAGTTTTATATCTGCATTCTATACATGGGGGTCTGCTCCATCATTAGTTTGTAGCTCCGACAATTGCACTCATCATGGCCAACTGATTTACATAAAGTACAAAATAACTATTGTAGTGTCTGCACAAAATTTTATGGGAGATGACATTTATCAGTCATGTGCTTCCTGGCTATCTGATAGATAACGCACCATAAGGATACTCCCGCGCTCAGTCCAACGATGTTTTCCGGTTTTAGAGGAATAGGACCTCCCCCAATGAGGTAGTTCTGATAAATAGGACAATGATCCTTATCATGACCCTAGCCTTTATATTTCAAGCACCAAACTTCTGCGCGCACCTCGGGCTGAACTTCCTTTCCCTTCTTCAGGCTCTGCAATTCCATGTGCAATCTTGCCAGCTGCGATTGAACCTGTTGCAACCCTATATTCATAACCTGCACTGGTGAAGCTTCTAATCTCATGGAAATCTCCATTGCTTCTACTTTTGTTGTTATTTTCTACAGCGACAATGATAATCTCAGATGCGGTAGGAGCGAAGCAATGTACTAGTCTCTGTGTTGATCATCCATGATGTTCATATTCCCCTGTTGAATCAAACACTTCAATCTTTGATCAAAATTCCACGTGAACTCATTTACCCTCTATTGAGTGTCCTTGAGATCTGTTACAGACTAGGTTTGAGATTTAGGCTTCTTAAACTCATTATTCAACGCTTGTTGAGTTTCCAGCATAGTCGCGTTGGGCTTATCTGTGAATAACTTGATGAACCAACTCAACACCCTATCTTGCAGCGTTGTGACTAGCTATGCTTTATTCATATTATCATCAGTGATTTGTTGTGTCGTCCATACAACATCTGTGACAAACCAAAATTGTTCAGGGTCTTCAGTTCCCACACCCTTAAATACATGCATCTTCATTGTATTCACCATATTAAATGATGGAAGTGGAGGTGGAGGTGGAGGTAGAGGTGTAGGTGTAGGTGTGTGAGGCAGAGGTGGAGTAGATGGATGAGGTATCCCTGCGATACCCTAGCTCACAAGCTGTAGAGCACCTCGTAGTATTCTCAGAAGATTACCCTCTTCGTCACTATTAGAAGATCCTAACAGCAAGCTATATTTAGAACTTGACTCTTCATTCCTTCTGAATGCTCTCCCACTTTGCATAGTCCCAAACATCAATGTAAGGGCATAAACCATTTTTTGCACAATAGCATCTTAATTCAGGTCTTCAGAGATTTTAAGTACTTACCTCTTGGTCCTTTGAAGAAGTTGCACTCTACTTCACTATAATTGGTAGACAAATAGATCGCGAACTCAATGATGAATCCTCCCAGAATACGTTTGATCCAGTGGCCGATGACCCAGGTGATGTTATTTTCTGAAGCCTCCAAGAACTTAACTAGTTTTGGGGTCCACACAATAGGGTTGTCAATCTTCCATGTACCCTGACTATCCGCCAATCTGGACAGCCACTCGTGTAATTCACAGGGAAAGAGAAGAAGAATATTTTGAGTTCATCTGTGAACATGTATCTATTCATCCAATCTTCCTTTGATAAGCATGGATTTCTGTTCTCCTGAGCTGCAAATGCGTGAAACTTTCGATCGATCCACTTCTCAATTTCCTTATTAGTTGGGAACCATTTATTCGACATCACACATTCCTTAGATAGATCCTGGTCCCAGTAACGAAACCATTAGTTGGCCTGAGATGGCCTGACCCAGGTCCAACGTTATCTGTGCTAACCAACAAAACCCTAAAATGTTGGACCTTTCGGAAACAACCCGCATAGTGTAGGCTACAGTCTCACCTGAAGCAGTATTGGGGGATGACAGAGCCAAGTTTCTACATCCAGAGGCCTGTGGGATAGGTTCATGTGGCTCTTAGGGCTTAGTTCTACCTTCGGGAACCTTAATCCTTCCGAAACAAATAATTACAGTAATTCATTCAAACAGCATCCAGACCTTCACGAAGGCCTTTAACTATTTATAACATGTATAATTCATGCTGATCTACTACTTTCACACACAAATTAAGCATTCATTCATATAAAGTGAAATACAGAGTGAAAATACAGAAAATCACAAAAGTAAGAATAAATACACAGATGCACAAGAATTGGATCAAAACAGTCTTTATCAAATGTAATATTTCAGATACAAACTCTTTTTCCCTGCGCACTCAGTTGTAGGGGCCCGCACACTCAGCTTGAGCACTTACCAAGGTCTCCACGCACTCAGCTGCAGGAGCCTTCCCCTTCGCCTAAGTATAGGAAACAAACCTTTCCTGCCTTAGCTTACTTTCCCTTACAAAGATTTCTATCGATCAGATGATCCCTTGGACTCGCTATGACTCTTCTATTTATAACTTTTCTTTTACAATACCAAGGTCCGCGGACCATGGGCGGGTCTCAAAACCTTCCTATCACCTACCCACCTAAGGGACTAAAGTCCCTTTGACTCTGACTATCTTCGCTCTCCGCTTCCACATTTCGCGGAGACTTTACATGTTTACACAAATAAATTACAAAATTTTACCAAAATTTCCCTTACGGACCCAATCCCAACAACTTCCAACCTTTGCCGGAGAGTTATCATGTAACAACCCTGGTGAAAATCCCATGTAAACATATATAATACCACAAATGATGGGACATGTATTCAAGTTGAATGGTGGGGGAAACATCCTAGTTGGCATTGATTTAGTTTATTATGGTTAAGGAAATTGGCAAAGGCTAAGGCTAAGGCATTAAAAGGCGAAAAGCCATTTTTGGCACAATTATTTATGAAAATAATGGAAATTAGGAGAAAAGTAAGGTGAAAGGTCACAGGTTTCTTGTGAAGAGAAAATTGAAGGAAAGTGATGGAAGTTGAAGAAAATAGAGGCCTCATTTGATAAAACGGCTTATGAGGATCAGTGTGCAGAACTTGGTCAATTTAGTGTTGGAGTTCTCTCTCTCATTATTCTCTCTCTCTCTCATACTCTTGGATACTTAGAGTTTTCTTGGAGCACTATTTGAGGGTGTGGCATACTTGGATTCTTGGAGCAAGAAGCAAAAGGAAGAGCAGGAAAGTACAAGAAGGCATTGGCATCAGCATCTACATCAGATTTGCTTGCAAGTACCGAGTTGCATGTATGATTTCTTCACTAGTTTTGGCATGCATGGCATATGCATGTGGATCCTTGGTTATGATCTGCCATTGACATGGAGGATTTCTTGGACTGACAATGGATTGCCTAACCTTTCCATTTCCTAGATAGTCATGGTGATTGTGGGTTTACTTTCATTGTTTTTTTTGTTGGTTCTCATGTTTCCTTAGCTTGGGTTGAGTTATTAGTCCTGGAAGCCTTGGTTGGAGAAACGCTCTGGAAGCCCTATACCAACTTGAGTTGAGTTATTAGTCCTGGAAGCCCTTGTTGGACAAATGATCTAGAAGCCCTTGGTGGGTTGAGTTACTAGTCCTGGAAGCCTTAGTTGGACAAACGCTCTAGAAGCCCTGTATAAGTTGTGGGTTGAGTTACTAGGTCTGGAAGCCTTGGTTGGATAAATGCTCTAGAAGCCCTAGAAGGCTTGGATGGAGACCAATCTGATGATGTCCGACTGTGTGGTGGAATCGTTGTTTGATGGGTTGAGGTGGATGGCCTCTGGAATCCCTGGATGAGTTTTAATTGATGTGTTCTATGAGATCCCACATTCATGCTTGGAATATGGCAGGGGGGTGAATGGTTGAAGAGAGATTTGGCTCAACCATCCTATGGTCAGGTCGAATGTGGTAGTCCCATCTTTGGTTGGTTCATCCCATTCATTAATGAGAAATCCATTCCATTGATTTTCATGTGTAAAGGTACTGATGTATTTATGGATTTGATGGTTGATTTGTTTATTGTATTTATGTTCCTATTATGCTGGCTATATGCACATTTTATGACAGCAACTATGAATGGCTCTCAGCATGTTTTTACTTGTATGTGAATGGATAATGTGTTTATGACTTAATGGAGTATAATGCAACAAATGACATGAGGGAACAATGGTTCATAGCGATTCTCAGATAAGTATGAGATCCCTACACTTAATTATGTTATTTACACCTGTAGATTACATGTCAATGATATGTTTGACGAAACGATTATCATGGCTAGTAGGGTTTTGGTTATGGTCTTGTTTAGTTTATTGCTTTTGCATCCTTGTTTCCTTGTATTCTTACCAATTTTAAGTGATCATTCCATTCTAGGCAGTGTCTCGGGCTTTGGGTTAAAAAGGTGGCTCAATTCCCGAAATGCTAGCAAACAGAGCGTTAGTTTAGAGACTAACTCACCTTGTTAGTGTCTGGGGAGTGTTATAACTCGCCTTGGCAATGTCTGGGGAGTGTTATAACTTGCTTGGGCAGTGTCTAGGGAGTGTTAATATGCCCTATGTCTCTAAAACAATAGTAGGACCTAGGGACAGGTTGTCTGAGTGGCTGACTTGTCTCCTGAAGGTTCTGTGGATGATGTTGGATGATTGTGTGTGATGTTCCATCGATTCCATTGCCTTAAAGTCGCCAAGGAGTTTGAATCTTATCATAGTGGCCTCTCGTCGCATGTTTACCCCGGCTGGTCGATTGCTTGGGTAGATGTGGGAGGAGGGTGTTACATCTCACTTCTTCCCTCAACTCTACATTCACAGTTGATTGACCCCTTCATCGGCCTCTACCTCTTCCAACTCTAAATTCCATCTTTGATAGAATAAATCAAATATAGGGACACTTAACAATGTTTAAATCCTTCCTTTCCAAGAGCTTGTCGCACTCTGATACCACTTGAGGCAGAGTCGGCCCTTCACTTTTCCTCTAACAGTTTGAAACTGTAAACCAATTCACTCTTCAACCTTCAAATTGCCACTCGCATCACATTTGCCTTGTTGTAAGTGACTTTTTCCAATGCAACACTCAGACTTTTTCTCTCGGCTCTATCCAACAAGGGATTCTTTTTCACATCATAATCGAGACGCTTAATGGTTCTGGAATTGCAAAAATACCCATTAACTTTACAACCATATGACTCCTCCTTTCAATAGTCGTATATCAACCTTCCAAGGATTCGATCCACTACTAAATTTGATGACAGGTTGTTCTCCCTTATTCTGGTAAAAGACTCAAGTTCCCATGAAACCAAGCCTTCGTCACGATTTCCATGAAATTCTTACGATGGATCAATCAAATACTTTATATCTTCACAACTTCTGTCACTGTGTCCTTTGTGATGTCATATCGATCTTAACCTTCAAGTTGCCAAAGACTCATTGCGATTTGAAGATAGGGATTATGATCATTACTTTGGTTCTAGGCATAAGAAGAAATCCCAGAATCATCAATAATTACGATACCTTGAGGAACTATTAAAATCACAACTTCCCTTGTAGGATATTTGATCACTACAAACCCCCATTGAATCACCTCTATTCAACACAATAAAAGATGGACCACTATATTCCCATCGTTGTTTCTTGGATCTGCAATGAAAAAGACTTATACTAGAAATTGTGATGCCACTACAAAGTTGATCTGTGTATTTCTAGGTCAACACGATCCATGCAACACTTCCTGCAACACATTTGATCCGGATTTAAACAAGAATGCAACAAATTACAGAGGTAACCATAAACACCTATATGCAGCGGAAATAATAATTCATTTCATTAATGTAAAATACTGAAATATGCTTATAAACAGTAATGGAAATAAACCAGCTAGGGCGATGGTAACTTATCTCTGAGAAGAGATGTGGCGGCTACATGCCTCTGAACTGTGTTACAATAAGGCTCGAAGGCCTATTTATTGTTGAGAAACAATGGAAAACCCTTTACATCCCAAAACCTAACTCTAGAAGATGAAACGCCAAATTGTGGGCCCCGTTTTGGGTAAGTTTGTACATCAACTTCCCGGGGTCGTAACTTTGGCATACGATCTCTGTTTGACGCGTACAATAGCTCATTAGAAAGATATATCCGAGCACTACACACTTTGGGAAGGGCAACATCGATCCATGGGCCCATGTTGCTCCCAAAGTTTCCAAAAAAACGTCGTTTAGGGCCTTAAAACGGCTCCGGAAGTTCAGGACCCGAAAAATTGCTAAAAATAGTAAACTGTGCTACAATTTAGGAAACTGAAAAAACTGAAAGAGACAGTTGTGGGGGTCCAAATGGGATAGGTGGGTGGCCACCAACATCCACCTAGATCATTCCTGCCCCCTTAGGAAGCATTGGTCCCCATTGCGTTGAGTTCCTCCCTGGGATGAGGAAGCTTTTGCTGAGCTAGGTCTCTGGTGAGTTGTTTTGCAATCTCTAATGTGTCCAGAAATGGTGGGAAACATGGTCGACGACGGTCCACATTGAACACTCGGTGCAAGCAAAGGAATGGAGGAATGTTGTGCTTCAAAGCATTGTTGCTCGTAGCCTTGGTATTGGTGTAAGGACCATGTCGGAGTGGTCTGAGTTTCTGATGAGTTCTGGTAAGGTATTCTCTCTGCAAATTTAACCAAACTTTGTCGCCCACCTGAAACTTGTGTGGTACCCCCTGTGGGTGAGGAGAAGTTGTTCTTGTGTTCTTTCATGACCATATCCCTTTGTTGCTGCTGCTACGTGGAGGAACCCTTTGCGGGGGTCATGGATGTAGCAACGATCTTCCCCTTACTTTGGGAGCGAACTAGACAGGAAATGAATTTCCTAGTCTGGGAGATGAGCTTGCTGCCTTTCTTAGCAGTGATCAAAGAGGTGGTGGTAGGTGGGGCTACCTCTGGTATCCTATACAATTAATTATCCAAAGAAATAATGACAGCGCAAGGCCTTGACTCATACACAACATGTCACCTCCACAAGTATGGCTGGCTTAATAGTGCATCGCAAACATCCAGAGGTGTAACATCACACAATACCTCATCTGTGAAAGGCTTGATGCTGTAGGGAAGGCGGCATTGCTGGCGAACTTTGAGATCTCGTCCTTCATGAAGTCACCCAATATTGTACGGTTGCGGGTGTGGTGTAGTCGGTAGGCCCAATCGCTTCACGACCTTTGCTGAAATGAGGTTCTTTTGGCTCCCACTGTCAACAATGAATTGCAGAGGTGAACCTTTCACCCACATTTGTGAGTGGAAAAGGCGTTCCCCCTCCTCTGGGTCTTCAGGCTCATTCTTCTGGATCTTGGCGGTGGCAACAGTGGCGCTGGGCTCTGCATCAATGATCTGCTTCCCTTTGCCATTCCCCTTATCGAGTTCTGGCTCAGGGTCGGAACATGCATTTGATTCGGAAGCCTTCAACTCGGCCACCAGTGACTGCTTGGCTCGACACTCACTTGTGTTATGAGTGGGACTCTTACACCACTTTCCTGTGTCTTCTTCGACTTCGTGGTGTTGTTATTTTCTTGCGGCTTCGATGGGTTGTCTTGGGTCACCCCGCCTTGGCTTTGTCCTTTGGGCTTCGGATTTGCAGATCCAAAGTCTCGCTTCTTTTCTTTGAACTTTTGCTCGATTTTGACAGTGTATCGGTATGTTGTGCCGAGTGAGGAGATGTTCAAGAACTCCATCTCTTCCTGGATGTATCTGTGTAGGCAGCCGCGGTATTTGAGTACCAGATGCAGCTCAGAATCTTTGATACCCAACTGTGTGCGAAGGGTATGAAAAATGTTTGTGAACTCCGACACATCTTGGTCTTCCCTGCCGCAGTGTGGTCCATTTGATGTATTTGTCCTCATAGCTTTTGACAGGGTAGTACTACTCCTTGATGGCATCCCGGAAGTCATTCCAAGTGGGTGCGGCTGAAAATAGTGAGCCTGTACTTTCATCCTTCTTCTCGCAGTAGGTTTCCCACCAGTCCTTGACGTGGGGGCCTGGTTTGAGAAG
Source organism: Pinus tabuliformis (assembly GCA_031772625.1). NCBI lineage: Eukaryota > Viridiplantae > Streptophyta > Pinopsida > Pinales > Pinaceae > Pinus > Pinus tabuliformis. Next base: position 172,722,423 of record CM062810.1, on the reverse strand, counting down.
AGCGAAAACAATCTTTTCCCGACTCGAAAATTCATGAACAGAAAAATACCCATCTAGCAAATTTAACCATTTATCTACGACATCTGCGTCTATTTGACCCTCGAAGATGGGGATTTCAGAATTAAATTGTACCTTAAATGGTGTGGCGTTTCCAGAGTAGCTGTTGGAAGTCGATGCGTCGCCTCTGGGTAGCCGCTGAAGGATTTGCACAAAGCTATCCATCATCACATTCCTTTGTCGCTTGAGGGCTTCTTCGAGCAAGATCTTGATAGGATCTCTTGCCCCCTCGTCTTTCTTCTCATCCGTCATGGGAGGCCGTCAGGATTTGCGAGGCTGGTCTTGCAAAGGTTCGACCAGTTCAAGCCCTAACTCCTTATATCCCAACCTTGTTGGGGACATGCAAAGAAAAACAGAGAAAAAACATACCACTCTCATACCACTAATCCAGATTTAAAGAGGAACGCAACAAATTACAGAGGTAACCATAAACACATATATGCAGTGGAAATAATACTTCATTTCATTAATGTAAAATACTGAAATATGCCTACAAACAGTAATGGAAAGAAACCAGCTAGGGCGATGGTAGCTTATCTCTGAGAAGAGATGTGGCGGCTACATGCCTCTGAACTATGTTATAATGAGGCTTGAAGGCCTATTTATTGTTGAGAAACAATGGAAAACCCTTCACATCCCAAAACCTAACCCTAGAAGATGAAACACCAAATTGTGGGCTCTGTTTTGGGTAAGTTGGTACATCAACTTCCCGGGGTCGTAACTTTGGCATACGATTTCCGTTTGATGCGTACAATAGCTCGTTAGAAAGATCTATCCGAGCACTACCACTTTGGGAGGAGCAACATGGGTCCCAAAAAACGTCGTTTAGGGCCTCAAAACGGCTCCGGAAGTTCAGGACCCGAAAAACTGGTAAAATAAGTAAACTGTGCTACAATTTAGGAAACTGAAAAAATTGAAAGAGACAGTTGTGGGGGTCCAAATGGGATAGGTGGGTGGCCACCAAAATCCACTTGGATCAACATTCCTGTAACATTTATGGAAAAAAATGAATTATAGTAAAAACAGATGGTTGCAACAGGATGATTCACAATTTCCACACAAGATTTTCCAAATCACACCTCACTCGCCTCTCCTGTGCAGGTGTATTTTATTTATTAAAATGTGGACACAAAATGGTTACAAACAAACAGTGTTTCGTTTAGATACAAAAATGTAGGATCTAATTGACACAAATAGAAAAGGAATCATATTTAAATTTTATAAACACGACACACAACAAGTAGCTCCCAACCTCCGAATAATTGCAAACTACACTTGACCAATAGCCATTTAGTAAAACACACTTCATCATCCACTCAACAAACTTAGATTTTCGAGAAATTACATGGAAAACAAAAATTTTGCATGATGCTACTGCATCAATGGATCTATATGTTAGTTCTTAAGAATGTGTGTGTGTGTGAATTCCATGTTGAGCATGTGAATCACACTTCTCCCACATGTTCAAAATCACACTACTCAAATGTTTTAACAGCCATCTTAACTCTAATCTATCATTTGCCCAAAGCTCTTTGCTTGTAAATCTTTCCTTAGGTTTTTTTTTGGGGTTAAATGTGGATACACATCAATTTATAATAAACATCAAAACCTTTACTTCATGATACATCTCATCTTGATTAAAAAAAAAAGATAAAATCTACGTATATTATAACTTTATTATTATTATTAAAAGAATTAATATATAAGTTAAACATAGGCACATTTAAAAAAACATGGAACACAATTTTTAATCATGGAGAATTATCTCCACTTCATCATGAAAATTTATAATATCTAAATAAGTTTTATTACAATACCGTGACTTATCAAATCCAAATGCCCAAAATACCATAACTCACTTCATATGTGATTTGTTCATATAGTATTTTTTTAGTTAATCAATTAAATTAAAAAGGATAAAAATAACATAACTATTTTGAAGATAAATATCAAACATTACTTTATGTATATTATTATAAATATGGTAAAATATTCTATAAAAAATTAAATCTTTATTATCCATTTAATAATAATTATTAATTAAATTAAAATCACCCTATCAACTTAATTATAATATATTTTTAAAATATATATACTTTTTAAAATACATTAAATTTTTATATCTCTTTAACTGGTTATCGTCTTTATTTTCTTGATTTTTCAGATGGCAATGATTGGTTTGCCCAATGGCGTTTATATTTGCTACTTCTTTGCTTTTGAATGGGGATAATGCTCTAGCATTGTAGGACTGGGTAACCAATTAATTCTTCTAGAAAAATTCAACAATTCCAATTTAATAATCCTATAGACCTCTCTTTGTACCTTTTGAGACAATTGCTAATTTTAAAATATATATATTTTTAAAATACACTAAATTTTTATACACATAAAAATTTGAATGAGCGAAAATGTGGAAGGCCTCCTTTTCTTTATCGACGAATGACAAGTGTCTCTGCAGGTAACATCATATTTTTTCACATCTCACAAAAAGCTACGAGGAGCTTAACTATTTACGTTTAGGTCCGCAACAAGGTTGAATTGTTAACTTATTAACTTTGAGACATTTTCCACTTATTGTTAAGTGGATCATATAGTTTCCGCGGCATTTCCAACGTTTTCTGGTCGTTCATATTAGGAGCAACTAGTTTCTAGTTTCTAGTTTCTGCACAAATTAGGTGAGGAGCGTTGGCAAAAGGCATGAATCAGACCCTGAATAGATTTTGAAGGAAAGCATTATAGGCGCCTTTTAAATTTACACGCTGACTCATATGCTAGCCTCCTTCCGTCAACGCTCTGCTCGTTTTGGTTTCTGGCATTATCTTTTGAAAATGTCCTTAGTTCACTGAAGAGAATTTGTGAAAAACGAGAGGCGAAAACTTAAATTTCAAGGCAATGGACAACATAGCAGAGATTAATGCTCTCTCAATCATTTCGGGCCTTCAATTCCAGGTACATCCTAGCCCCGCTCTCAGAAGCCCTATACTCCCTATATCTCTCATTTCTGCTATCTCATTCATATTCGTTAATTTGTTGAGAGCAGTAATGACGGTTGGGTTCGGTTGTGAGCTGCGTAAATTGTCCCTGAAAATATTGGATTTTCTAGTGAGATTTTGGTGAAATCCAATATTTTTTTTGGGAATTCTTAGTTATAAGTTTCAAGATTTTAAGGGTTTTTAGAGTTTTAATTGTGTTGAATGAATATATATATATATATATTTTTTTTTTTATGAAAACAAGATTCAAAGCCAAATTCTAATTTGCAAACCAATTTACTCCTTTGCTAGACAACTTGGTTGAGCTAGGCTTCTTGCATTACCAAACTGGATTGTCGTTGTTAATTTCTCTATCAAAAGCCCTACGTTTTTCCTCTCGAAAGCCGTAATCCTTTCATCGGCTTTGGAATGAGAGATGGGTTCCGTTTTGAGCTCGGTTGTGGATTGCTATTATTTCCTATGAGACCACTTCTCTGAGCGCTCTCAGGAGCCTGAGTAGCTTAATTTAATGTGGACAGACGATGAGGGGCTAAGGTTAACACTTTTATTAAAACACCTTTGATAGCTATGACTTTTACTAAACATTACAGCTAGACTATCTAAATTACTCTCATAATGTATGAAATTGAACTATTTACACGGTATATTGGTTAAATCTTCCCCATACTAATAATTTGCATAAAATACCTAAAATTCATTCCATTTGTATTTTATATTTACTTATGAAAAGAAACATAACATAAACCCTGTAAATTCGCTTATTATCATTTCTGTATCGAAGAAACCTCATCTACTGAGTCCATAGATCTACCATGAAGAAAGAACCGTCATACCACATCATATGCACATAATCTGTACCTCAGAGTTGACATTAAACGCCGTGTTTTTCAAACTTATGCAACCCCTGAGCAGAATTTTTTTGGATGTAAGATTTAAGGCTTCCCAAGCAGAATTTCTCATTGAATGCTAAATGACTAATGCATTTATTGATTATTCAAGAAATCCCGGCTTATGAAACCGTGCAAACATCATCTGGTAATCTGCATTTCTGACTAACGTAGCATCGCCCAAAAGTAGATCAGTAAATTATTTTGCTTGATCTTAAGCTTGTAAAGCGAATTCACTTTCAATTTTATTAAATTTTGACTGCTTGCATTGGAAACAAGTCCAGCTTCCTCGGCCTCTTGTAATATCTTAATAACAGTGAGCAGCATACAACACTCAAAGAAGAAGCTCCCATGGCAGCCCCAGAGATCCATGGAGGAAGAGGGAATCTAGTAAATGGAAACAATAATCCACCTGCTAGGGGGATAGCCATTACATTATAACCTAATGCCCACAAGTAGTTCAGTCTGATTCGGTTGAATGTGCTCTTTGAAAGGTCAATGGCAGTAATGACATCTTCTAAATTGCTTCTCATCAGTACTATGTCAGCAGCTTCAATTGCTATGTCTGTACCGGCCCCAAGTGCCATGGCCACATCGGCGGCCGCAAGAGCTGGGGAGTCATTGTTACCGTCACCTACCATTGCCACCGTCATCCCAGACATCTGCAGAACCAGAAGCACAGGGAAACAACTTCTCTTAGTAAGAAATTGAACACCTTTCTACAGTAAAAAGTTACAGTAAAAAGTTAAAATATTGAGATGAAAAAAGTTGTTTTTGTTTTTTGTTTTTAATTAGGTTAGGGCTAGCCTCAATGTTGGATGGAAGCTATTATCGGGATTGTGCGAAACTCAGTTGAGTTTGGATGCCCTTTGGATAGTTTAATTCCCCAAAATGACTGCCCAACCTAACCCCTCCCATGAGATTTGAACCAATAACCCAGTGGAAACTAAACCCCAAAGAGAGCACTTCACCTACACTTGATGGGTTGAGAGATGAAAAAAGTTTCCAACCTCTTGTAATCATACAGTATACAGAAAAATGTACCCAATCAGAGTAAATAAAATGGACCCAATCAGAGTAAATAAAATGGACCCATTCAGAGTAAAAAATAATTTAGGGAGGAGCAAATGACTTGGGTGGTCATCAAAAGAGAAACTGAAATGGTGCTAGCGGGGATATAAAATACCTGTAGTTCTTTCACTTTTTCTGCTTTTACTTTGGGCAACATTTCAGCATTGACAGTCTCAATTCCAACCTCCTTGGCAATGGCTTTTGCAGTACTCCAGTTGTCTCCTGTGACCATAATGCTTTTAATTTTCATCAATTTCAAAATGGACACCACCTCCTTTGCCTCTGGCCTAACTGAATCTGATACTGTGATAATTGCAACCAACTCTCTGTCAATAGACACCAAAACCGCCGTTCGAGCCATCCCTTCAGCCTCATTCAAAATGTCATAGGCATCTTCAGAAACAGATATTCCGGAATCTAACATCAGCTTAATGTTGCCCACAAGAATATTCTTGTTGTGAACTCTAGCCCTAACACCATGGCCAGTTACCCACACAAAATCCTGCACTTCAGGCAGCCTTCTTGTTTCTGAATTTCCTTCACCAAGTGTTTTGGCATACTCAACCAAAGCCTGAGCCACAGGATGCTCGCTCTTTGCCTGAAGCACAACCCAATGTTAAATATCGCTAATGAAAAATAAATCCCTTGGCCCTCAACTTAAAAAAGAAAAAAGACGGATGCAACTCAATGGTAAATATCAAACAATAATGTGTTTGCAATAGATAATGGTAAGTATCAAGCAATGGACGGTTACAGGGTTGCAACTTCAAAATGAAACCTTTTGGACAACTTTATTGTTAATTTTGATAGTTGTAACCAGGAAGGTAGGTTTGGAAGAAGTTTTAACAGTATTTGAAGTATTGTCAAATTCCACTTGTAGATGGTTACATAGGGTTGTATTAATGTGTACTTTAACTTTATTATCATTCTTTTTATATTTTTATGATCTGCATCGTAGGTCAAATTTGGCTTCCCTTCACAACAATTTTTATCTGGTACAATTGGTTCTTATTCTCAAACTTTTCTTTAAAATTTGAATCAAAAGTCTGGCACGGATTAAATCTCACACAAATCAAATTTGAATCAAAAGTTTGGCACAGACTAAATCTCACACAAATCAATCATCGAAGCAATAACTTTAATCACATAAATCACTCAGAAATCAACCAATTCCGATATAAATAAGATAATCAAATAGTAAAATGCAGGACTCACCTCTGCGGCAGCAACAATTTTGTAGAAGTCACGAGGGACCTTGTTCTGTAGAAATTTAGTATCAACAACAATAGGTTTTCCAACCGTGAGTGTCCCCGTCTTATCAAATATAATGCAGTTCACCTGTGGATAACAGAAACTCCATTCATGAATGAACTTTTTCTTTAGAAGGGCCAAACATAACAGGACAGGAAAAAAGTACTTCACTCGCACCTTTCAAGTTCACACAACAGAACATAACAGGAAAAACCACCCAGCAGCTAATATGTCACTTACTTTATGTGCTCTCTCCAGCACCTCTCCCCCTTTCATTAGAACACCTTGCATGGCACCTACTTCAGTAGCCACCATGACTGCAATGGGTGTTGCAAGGCTCACAGCACAGGGACAAGCAATAACTAAGACAGATATCCCAAACTGAAGAGCAAGCTCAAACTCATCCATGGAAGAAGGGATCCAAGATTTGGGGTATAAGCCAATCATGCCTGCTACAAACCATTCTAGCCAGGTAGAAAAGGAGAGAACAATAACCTACAAAACAGGGAACAAAGGTAATTGATTTCAGAAACATATTTCTATATGAGCTGTGTTCAACCTACCAATACTTTTTCGCTTTTGGTGGAATCATAAAACTACCGAAATTTTATATTGATTGTTTGTAAAATAAATTTTTAATTTGAATTTCTATATTATGATTGTAAATGACAAATTTTATTTCTTGGTTATCAGTGAAAAATGTTATGAGTGAAAGATATTTATCTAACTAATTATACAATTATAAAATTACCCTGTATTAACAAATAACATCATGAGAATAAAAAGAATAGTTGTGTTGGAACCATGAAGACATCCAATTATCTCAACCAAACCGCATTCAATAATATGGTTGTGATAATTTTGCTAAATCTAGCCAAGCAGGAAACTACTAAAGAGCATTTTGCTCAATACCATTGGGACTAAGAAATTTGCAATTTTGTCTGCAAACTTCTGCACCGGTGGGTTAACCATTTGGATTGTTTCAACAGGCCGAACTTGTGTAACTCTTATATGAAGTACTCCATTTTCATTTACTGTTCCACCAATGACTTCATCACCTATTCGCTTAGTAACAGGCCTGGCTTCACCTCTTATCATACTTTCATTGACATGACTTCGTCCCCAAACAACCAAACCATCTACAGGGACTTTCTCACCTGGTAAAATCTTAATAATATCATTGCGTTGGATAAGCAGACTGCTAATTGTTCGTTCAGATAAAACATTCCCATGGCTGTCAAGAGTCAATAAAGTAGCCATAGCTGGTGACAAATTCATCAACTTGGCAATAGCTTCAGAGGTTTTTGCTTTGGCCAGAACTTCCAAATATTTTCCCAGAAGAATAAAAGAGATACGCATGGCACTAGTCCCAAAATAATCAGTACCCTTGAAGGTGTTATCAGTTGCAGCCCTGAGGATTGTGTAGACTGAATAGAAATAAGCTACATTTGTTCCCAAGGCAATTAAAACATCCGTGTTGACTGAGCCATGGCGTAAAGAATTATATGCATCGGTATAAAAGCGCCGTGCAATGATAAATTGCACAGGAGTTGATAAGATGAACCTTAGAAGTTCTCCTACTGTTAGCATATTCACCAACTTGAATTCCCTGGCTGCTGGAGTAAAGATAAAAATCATGTTCAGGAAAAATACTGGTACAGAGAAAACCAAACTCCATAGAAAAGACATATAGTACTGCTTAATCTCTCTACTTCTCTCAGCTCCTGCTAGTCCTCCAGGCTGATATAAAGTTGCCTTGCAGCTTCCAGGACATGTGCCCTCAATCACGTCGATGAATGTTCTGGGTCCAGTCAAATCTGGGTTAAATGACACAGTTATTTTCTCTAGTTGTGCATCTACTTCTGTATCTTCTACTCCTGGCAATGCTTGGAGTGAATTCCGAATCACTCTAATTTCCCCCTCAGAAGGGATTCTCTCCAGTTTGAGATGAACCTTATTCTTATCTTCTCTGGTACTAATCAACGTAGCTTTGTAACCAGCGTTAACAACTGCATTAATCAATTGTTTGTAATTAATTTGGTTAGGATCATATCTGATTTCAGCTTCTTCAGTGGCGGGAGAGACTGAAGCTTTATTCACTCCTTGAACCCTTTTCAAGGCAGATTTCACAGTGGTAGAGCAAGAATTACATGTCATTCCTTTTATGCGAAGACGACATACAGTTCTTGCAGATGTACCATCCACATCTTCCGTTATGATGGCTTCCGAAACAGCATCTTCAATTATTTTCTCCGCATTCGATCCCTCCTGTAGACATGTCGAAAACGGTTTTACCAAAATGAGAAGAGTAGATCACATAGTTGGAAAAAACCATAATTAACTTCGATTAAATGGCATGTATAATTTAACGTGGGAAAATTTATGAAGTTTATTTTTCAAGGAGAAAGGGGTGGCAGCCGGTGGTATTTGTATGGCCTCGAGGCCATGGGTTCTTGGTTAGTGTTGGTATTTAATATTATAAACAAGAAAGAAATGCACATAAGAAACAGAAACTAAATTCACAGAAGTAGAGAAGTAGATATGGAATTTTACTTGGTAAAACTTGACAATTTATTAAGAGAACCTCTACCGGGTAAGGGATTAGAATTCTTATTATTTAATGTCAAAAATGATTCTCCAACAATACATCAAGCCTCTCGCTTCCTATAGTTACACAATTGTGTAAAGCTAGATCCACTGAGGTAATTACATTTATAACAATCTTTTAATTGTTGTTATTCTTAACAATCTTCACCTTGACAACAATTTTCCTAATCCATTGCCCATGCTCGTTCATCATCTTTTATGCAAGCCAAGAGAAGCCAAACATCGCTGCAGCTTCTTTACCAATACTGGTTTTGTGAACATGTCTGCACAATTCTCTTGTGTGGACCTTCTTGAGAGGTACTTTGCCACCATCAATTATGTGTCTTACATCAATATGTTTAGTCTTGCTGTGATAAGCTGGATTAGCAGTGAAATGAATAACGCTCTGACTGTCGCAGAATGCATTCACTTTTTCCTACATCCTTCCAAGCTCATAAAGTAGACCTTTCAATCAGATTGCCTCTTTACAGGCATCTGAAGCAACTATATACTTTGCTTCAGTAGTGGACAATGCACATGTTTCTTGAAGCTTTGACATCGAACTAATTGCTCCACCTGCAAGAGTAAACACATCCTGTACTATATCTCCTCTTGTCTAGGTCACCAACATCAACATATCCGCACACTGAATCCCCACAATAATTAAAGATGATACAATGGTCACTTGTGCCTCTCAAATAATGAAGCACCCATTTCAATGCTCGCAAATGTTCTTCTCCTGGATTTTCCATGAACCTACTCGCAACTCCCTCTGCATGTGAAATGTCAGGTATTGTAAACACCATCGCATAAATTGAGTTTCTTACTACATTTGAATATGGTACACGAGACATATACTTCTTTTCTTTATTAGTTCTAGGATTCAAACCTGAAGAAAGCTTAAAATGAGAAGCTAAAGGAACATTAACAGGTTTCAAATTGTTCATATCAAACTTTGCAAATATTTTCTCTGCACACTTTCATTGTGATAACTAGAGCTTTCCATTTTTCTTGTCTTTGTGTGTCTTCATGCCTAAGATTTGTTTTGCAACTTCAAGATCCTTCATATCAAATGTCCTAGAAAGTTGAGCCTTTAACCTGTTGATCTCTTCCATGTTTTTGCTTGCAATAAGCATATCATCAACATACAAAACTAAGATAATGAATATACCATTGAAATATTTAAAATACACACAATGGTCATATTCACTTCTAGTGAATTTTTGGCTCACCATGAAGGAGTCAAACTTCTTGTATCATCGCATGGTATGCTGCCTCAAGCCATACAATGATTTCCTGAGCTTGCAAAATAATCTCTTGTTGCGACCTTGTACAAAACTTTTTTGTTGTTCCACATAGATCTCCTCATCTAAATCTCCATGAAGAAAAATTGTTTTAACATCTAACTGTTCTAACTCAAGGTCAAGTTATGCAATTAGTGCTAACACAGTATGAATAGAACAAGTTGTTGTTGTTGTTGTTGTTTGTTCTTGTAAGTCAAGGGAACTAGAGACCTCCATGGATATATGCAAAAACCCACAAGCCACATATATCGAAAACTCACAGTTTAGCCTAGGACTGAGACGTCTAGAGACCACTGAAACTGGAGTCGGGATCCCAGACTCTAACGAGACGCCTATCCTTCCAACATTACTATGACCGGCCATGTCTTCGGGGTCTTGAACTCGGGTGGATGGGATGGCAAACCACCATCCCTACCACTCGAGCTAAGCACTCGTTGACAAATAGAAACAAGTTTTACGACTGGTGAAAAAATCTCATGAAAGTCAATACCTTATACTTGAGAGTACCCTTTTGCTACTAGCCTCGCCTTATATCTTTCAATACTTCCATCTACATTTCTCTTCAATTTGAAGACCCATTTGCATCCAACAACACTTCTCTCTTTAGGAAGTTCTACAAGATCCCAAGTTTTGTTCATGGCTAAAGAATTCATTTCCTCATTCATAGTCTTCCTCCATTTTTCACTATTTGCATCATCCACTGCTTCCTAATAACGAGAAGGTTCCCCATCCTCAGTAATCAAAGATACAAATGAAGCATAATCTTCATACCTCTTGGTTGTTCTTCTTTCCCCTTGTAGACCTCTTTAGAGTGATTGGTTGTTGAACTTTTACAGTTTCCTTTACATCTTCTTCACCTTTTTTTTTAGAAGTTTCTTCTTCCTTCCAACTTCCCGAAAAAGGTTGAGTCTCCAACTAAATTTGTTGATTCGGTGATACCCATTCCTGTTCAACTTTTCCAACATTTGATTTTAGGTTGAAGATTCATCAAACGCTATGTCTCTACATATAACTATCTTATGTGAAGAAGGATCCCACAATTTGTTTCATTTCACAACATCGTCATACCCAACAAAGACATAACATTTTGCTTTTGACTCTAATTTAGAACATTGATTCTTTGGAACAAGAGCATAGGCATTACAACCAAAAAATCTTAAATATGAATAATGACAACACTGACCCGACCAAACTTCTTCAGGGATTTTGCAATTAATAACGACTGAAAGTGACCTATTTACCCAATAACGAGCAGTGGATATTGCTTCTGCCCACAACGCCTTCTATAGATTAGCATTGTTGATTATACTTTTGTCTCTTTCCATAAGAATCTTGTTCATACGTTCGGCAACACCATTTTGCTGAGGAGTATAAACAACAATTTTGTGTCTAACAATCCCTTCATCCTTGTAATATTGTTCAAATTCTAAGGAAGTAAATTCACCACCATTGTCAGTTCTTAAATATTTAATTGTATTCTTGTTTTGTTTTCCACCATAGCTTTAAACTATTTAAAAGCATTAAATACATCAACCTTTATTTTTAACATATAGACCCAAACTTTCCTAGAGTAGTCATTAATAAATGTTACAAAATAGGATGCACCTCCATAAGACATTGTAGGAGATGGTCCCCAAAGATCAGAATGAATATAATCCAAAATTCCTTTACTATTATGACTACCAATTTTAAATTTTTGTCTACATTGTTTTCCATATACACAATGTTTGCAAAAATCAAAACTCAACAATTTCAAATTAAGAAGTAATTTGTGATTCATCGGTACTTGAAGGCCTTTCTCGCTCATGTGACCCAACTAGTGATGCCATAGGCGAGTGTCTTCTCCTACCTCCTCATATACAATTGCTTTCTCATTGATCTGAGTACTTCCTTTAAATCTGTAAAGGTTTCTAATCTTTTCCGCCTTCATAACAACTAGAGCACCTTTTGAAATTCTCAACTCCCCACCTTGACCTGTAAACTTGTAACCTTCTGAGTCCAATATTCCCGAAGAAATAAAGTTCTTTTTCAACTTAGGTACATGTCTAACATTAGTCAATGTTCTAATTGTACCATCATACATTTAATTCTGACATTTCCCACTCCAATAGTTTGACAAAATACATTATTACCCATAAACATAGATCTTCCATTCATAACTTGATATGAAGTGAATTTCTTTATGTGGAACATTGTTTTTTCCATTCTGGTTATCTAATCAACGATGATTATAGGGGGGAAATTTGAGGTTTCGTGTCTCTCTAGTTTGTTTCCCTATCAATTTGCAGTGTACTTTATTACTCCTCTCCTTCCCACCTCGCTTGTTAGCCCCCTAACCCACCTTGCCATCAAACATAACTCTTTATTGTCTTACACTAGATGGAGGTTAGGGAGATGGAACAGGTGGACTTCAAAATCAATCCACCCCTTGACCCTATTTTTGGTTTCTAGCATGAATTCTCCCTTCCCTTGGGCCTCTTGCCTGTGTCCGTCGAGGTTATGTCTCCATACTTTTCCAAATCTTCTTTGAAAGGGATAGGTGTTTCCTTACATGCTCCTTCTTTTGGTTTATCTACTCTCATATATGATCCCTCATTCTTTTCCATTCCCCCATCATTTCCCTTTCATCCTTCCCCATCATCTATTCCACCTCCTATTGTATCAGTTCCCTTGTGTCAGTTTGAGCCTCCCTCCACCTTGGCTAGCTCTGCAATGTTGTGACAATTGGGACAATACATGTGTAAGTGAAAAGAGGCAGTGTGCTTAACTATTGGTAAGGATATTTTTTTTTGTAAGCTTGGTAGGATTTTTTTCGTTCATTCATTTTCATCAAAAGCAGGTTACAACCATAGTCAAGATGTTTAGTGTCCTCAACCCACCCATTGGGAAACCAGGTTTGTTGGCCATCGAACAACATTATATGCCATCGAAAAACAAAATATGTTAACTTTGTTTAACAGTGCCTTGTAGGACCGAATCTTTGGAAACCATTTCAATCCTAAATATCTATAGCATAGAAACCTAGTCGACATATACATCATAAAAAATTAAACAAAAAAAAAGTGCAGCCATAAACAAGCCAATTGCTAATCATCAAAGGACTCCACAGGAGCTGGGTCCTTTGCACTTGAACTCAGTAATTCAGATTGAGGAAGACACAAAATGTGTTTTTCAATGCGGTTGAAAGAAACATTTTGCTGTTGAATTTAGAACTGTATGAGTTGAAATTCTTTCTGAATTTCTTGAAAACCTAGATCAGATTTGATAGAGCCATCTGGAGAGGTCATTAGAGCCTTAAACACATGCTTTTAATCAACTAGTAGAGGTGAACAATTTTCTTGTATTGTTTGGTGCAACCTCTAGAATGTCTTGGGTCAGGAACTAAGTCATGTCACTCTTCCACCTGAACTTTTGCTTTTGCCGCTGGTTCAATTCAACTTCCCAATTTGAAATTAATTGTCGAACTTGAGCTAGAGTACCTATTTGATAGGCTTGCACTGCATTGTAGATGATCTTAGAAACTGGTTTATGGCCACGTCCTCACGTTTGACGAGCCGAGGATGGGTTGTTACCTCCTCGCTTCCCCATTTTCCTTCCCGACCATGGCCACCTCTACCTGAAGAACTGGCATTGGCGGTTGGGCGAGCCATATGGGTTTTCCACCAAACAACAGAAAAAACAAAAGCCTTAAGCCACATAGAATGAACCACGAACCTGGGCAACATGTCTTCTTGGAGTCAAGGTACTTATAGTGGTTGTGAGGACCCGACACAATAACATAGCATAGAAGCAAGGTGCAACTTACATTAGGCTCGAGCTTGTCAAATATCCTAAGGGTTGAATGGGACTGCCAACCTTGACATAAGATATCGAATCCTGGTTCCCTGAGCCCAAGTGAAACCATAAACAAAGGCAAGCCAAGGTGGGTCTGTCTCCCGAGAAAAAAGGCTCCATAGACCAGTTCCTCGAGCCCAATTTTAGCAAAACCCAAAAGAGAGACACAATGAATCAAATGCAAAAGGTTCAAAATCCTTCCCATTCTTAGAATCAACAATTCAATAAAATATCCAACACCGATGAACAGACATGCACCAACCAGATAACTCCAAACTAGGGAGATATAATACAATCCATGTGAGATAAAATAATGCGAAAGAGGATAGATACATTCATAGAAAACGCAGACAACACATAGGACAAGACAACGAAAACTTTCCAATTTTCGAGACATCGATTCCATTTCCCTTACAAATATTATATTGCAGGACTTGTCTTTTAGGATCCGAGAGACAATAGAGTAATTTGCAGACCACAGTTGGAGAGGAGGAATAAAGAAAATTACATACCCAACAGAAGATGCCATTAAACTGAGGAAACCAGCTGTGTTCGAGAAACTGACTCACCTAGTCTTTCTTTTAGATGAGAATATGCTTACCAGGAGCCTTCAGTCACCACGAATTACCAAAACTATACGCAAAATAGTTAAACACTTAGAGTTGTGAGCCCTTACCACTTGGAGGGAAAGTTCACACTTGCTTGTCTCATCACCATTAAGAATTAGCATGCGCGCTGCCACCCAACATTGACAACCAAGCATGTGAGGGCATAGGTAGAGCCTCCCTCGTGCCCCTTCATCAATCGACATACTCATAACGTGGATCTTGAGAAGAGCCATTAGCTGTGTCGGACCCCAATCAAGGATCTTGGTTCACTGCATTGTCAGAGGTCTGATTGGGGGAAGCATCCTACACCAAGATCTACTTCAGAGGGTCCATATCTTCACTTTCGCTTAACATGCGAGGGAATGATGTAATCGAAGCAAGGAATGAACTCGATTATATCTTGAACCAAGCGGGTTGTCCTCCAACTGTTGCTAAGATTCTCCCAGTGAGTGCCATGATTCAATTTTTTAACTATTTCAATGACTAGATTAGAATCTCCTTCAACCACCAACCTTCTGTAACCTTCTCTTCTAGCAATGAGGAGCCCATGTTTTACAATAGTGAATTTTTCCTCGCTGTTGCTTGTAAAGTCGTAGTTGGTTGCATAAAATATTTACCTAGAACTAGGAGTCCTTGAATAAGCCTCTTTACCCAACATCTCTTGGGTTACCTTGGAGGCCCCATCAAAATTAAGTTTTAAGAAAATTAACAGGAGGAGCTAAGACGCTGAAAGGAGAGGATCTAGGGGAAACCAAAATATTCCAGGAGGATGGGGCAAGGATTTGTGGAGATAGATTCAAAATATTGAGGATCCTTGCTTCATGAGGGACAACCTGCTAATCATCTAGATGCCATTTCTTAGCTAAGATAGTTTCTCTGATATTCTGGATGACCCTTGTCCATACCTCTGCCTGGGAGAGTCTTTTCTCTTTGAAGATCCTTTTATTACGTTCTTTCCAAATTGCACATAGGAGAAAACCCAAAGCAGTGCTCCAAGCCTATTCAAGATAGGGCTTGAGAAAATTCCATTCCTCCACATGTCAATGGAATATTTGATACTATTATTATCACGGTCTAGGTGACCAAAAAGTTGATCGATGTTTCTCCATAGTTGGTCTGCGAAGGGACAAAGGTTCAAAAGATGTTCCATATCTTCGTTATGAGATTCACACAAGCTGCATAGGGAGGGTCCTTGGACACCTCTTTTCTGGAGTTGATCCCATGTAAGAATTCTTAGTCAGCACAACAACCACAAGAAGTATGTCACCTTCGACCAAAGGTGTCTTGTCGATATCTTCCTCCATACAGGGCTAAGGTAGTCTTGAAGCTCATCTGTAGCAAGTTTATAGGCTTCCTTGATATTAAACATTCCTCTGGTTGCATAACCACATCGTAAGATATCTTGGCCTTCGAGTTTTGCAATCTTTCTGGATTGAAGCTCCTTCT
Source organism: Pinus tabuliformis (assembly GCA_031772625.1). NCBI lineage: Eukaryota > Viridiplantae > Streptophyta > Pinopsida > Pinales > Pinaceae > Pinus > Pinus tabuliformis. The sequence continues at coordinate 172,706,386 of CM062810.1, read as the reverse complement.
CCATGTTCTCCTAGTGGTCAAAGTTTGGGGGATTAGGCCAATCTTGTTTCCCTTTTCAATGCCTCCACGCGGGATCTTGAGAAGGATGCCAGAAGTGCTCCACATATGTACATTGATGCCTGCTCGTAAAGAGGAATATGTCCCCAAGATCCTGCCTACTGAAGAACTTAGCTCGTTGTTTCCATGAATCTTGTTAGAAAAGTGCTCTTATTACATCTCAGATTTCCCAGAAAGTGTGTGATCGAATGAGATCTTTATTATTCGATGCTAAATTCCAGATTGAGGAACCTTTAGGGGTGTCCTGAATTCTTAATTTATCTTCAATAGAGTCAGGGATTTGGTATTTTTAGTTCCATATAATCTTCCATAGATCTGATCCGCCCAGAATCCATCTCCACCATAATTCCGCACCCATAACTTGATTGAAGGTATAATGATCCCGAAGACCAAGGCCTCCTGCTAATTTGTGCTTGGTGATATGGGTCCATGAGTCTAAAGCCCATTTCTTGGCCTCTTGAGCACCCCTCCACATAAACTTTTTGAATATTTCAACCATATCAGAGCACGAAGATTTGGGAGTAGCTAAACCCGATAACTGGTAAATAGACATGGATTAGAGAACAACCTTCAGAAGAACCACCCGACCCGCTAAATTAAGAGCTCTAAAGGACCAGCCATGGAGCCTGGATTGAATTTTCTAGAAGGTATTTCCAGCAAGCGGTTCTTAAGGAGTTAAGCACCAGAGGAATGCCTAAATATTTGGAGGGAAAATATCCAATGCTAAAACCTAAAATACGGGCCAAGAAAGATTGGGTAGGGACTGGGGTATTTAAGAAGAAAATGTTAGATTTTTCATTATTGATCAGAGTACCAGAGGCCTACATAAAGTCATGGAGAATATTTTTATTCTCTCTAATTTCCCAGATGGAGACTTGGGAGAAGTGCATGATGTTGTCCACTACATGGACTAGAGAACAACCTTCAGAAGAACCACCTGGCCCGCTAAATTAAGAGTTCTAAAGGACGAACCATGGAGCCTGGATTGAATTTTCGAGAAGGTCTTTCAAGCAAGCGGTTCTTAAGGATTTAAGCACCAGAGGAATGCCTAAATATTTGGAGGGAAAAGATCCAATGCTAAAACCTAAAATACAGGCCAAGAAGGACTGGGTAGGGACCGGGGTATTTAAGAAGAAAATGTTAGATTTTTCATTATTGATTAGAGTACCAGAGGTCTGCATAAATTCATGGAGAATATTTTTAATCTCTCTGATTTCCCGGAGGGAGACATGGGAGAAGTGCATGATGTTGTCCACTAATTGTTGATGAGTAAGTGGAAGGTATTCACCCCAAAGGCGGATGCCTTTGATGCAACCCGATTGAATTGTTGATTTAATGTAACAACCCAAGCCTTTTGCAGCCAAAATAAAGAGGAAGGGAGAGATAGGATTGCCTTGTCGAATTCCTCTTGAAGGATTGAAGATTCTCGACGAGGAGCCATTGATTAAAATCGAGAAAACCAGAGAGGAAATGAGAGGAAACCCAGTGGATCCACCGGGGGTCAAAACCGAAGGCCTTTAGGATATTCAGTAGATAGGGCCAGCTAAGACGATCATAAGCTTTAGAAAGGTCTAGCTTGATCAACATACCCTTGGCTTTGAGATGCTGAAGAGAATGAATAACTTTCTGGGATGTTATAATTCCATCTAAAATTTGACGACCTTGAACAAAACTGGTTTGTTCATGGGAAATAAACGAAGGAAAAAGAGGATTTAATCTCGTGACCATGATGATGGATATAATTTTATAAACTAAATTATACAGGGCAATAGGTCGGAAACCTTAAGGATCCTCAAAACGAGCATATTTAGGAATTAATGCTATAAAAGTGGAATTGAGAATAGGGTGTACCTTTTGGGATTTGCGAGATTCCTCCACCACCTCTAGGATGTCTTACCCTAGAAAGGACTAGGTTGCCTGAAAGAACTCCACCGTGAAACCATCTGGTCCTGGCGCTTCATTCTTAGCCATCACTTTGAGAACCTCCTTTACTTCCTCCAAGGTGATGGCCCTCATTAGAGCCAGGTTCTGGTCCCTACTAACCAGTCGGGGGATGTGTCTGGTTATTCTTTGTATAACTCCCAATCGATCTGGACACGACTTGAAAAGGAGGGTATGAAAATGGTCCACCAAAAGGTTTTCCATCTCATCATGATAAACTAGACGATTTCCTGATGAGTGTTCCGCTCCCCTTCTCTGAGCCACTGGATCTGAGATTTTTGTTTCCAAAGGATTTCTTCTTGCTTTTGCCTTTCTTCTACCCAGGTGAAGATTTGTCCTTCCTCTACTACAATGGCCCCTGAGCGTCCTTCAGTGATCATCCGTTGTTGAATATTCTGCATTCACTATTGGAGGTGGTGTTGGTCCTTCATGATATGGCCAAATTCCATTTGGTTCCACCGTTTAATTTGTTTCTTAAGCTCCTTTAGTCTAAGTTGGAAGGTATGCATGCAGTTCATGCCTTGCACCGAACTAGATTTCCACCAACTCTCTATTTTACCAAGAAGGGAGGGGTCGCGAAGCCAGAAGGACTCGAATCTAAAAGGCCTGTTTCTGGGGGCCAATTTCAGATCCGAAGAATAGAATATTCAAAGAAAATATCTCTGCTTATGATATTTTCTGATACTAGGAATCTATCGAGGCATGAGGAAACTTGGTGAGATCCCCCCCCCGACAATTATTCCATATGTACACTCCATTAATGGTAGGTATGTCTACTAATTTCAGATCTGAAATCAAGTCTCTAAATGTCTCCATCTCCGGATCCTATCTCGTGATCCCTCCATTTTTCTCCTCAGTCAATGAGATAAGGTTGAAGTCCCCGCCAATAATCCATAGTTCATCCAGACAACTATTTCTAAGCTTTCCTATATTCTGAAGGAAAGCAACTTTCTCTCCTGGAATGTGAGGACCATAGACAATGGATAACAAGATCTAGTGTCAAGTTTTGATGTGTCTGAATCTCCCCGAGAGAATTCGAGGCATGCTGACCCAGTGTTCAAAAAGGATCTTGAATGGATTCCAAAGAATGGAAAGCCCACTCGAGCTTCCCCTTGCATCTAAGGTCATCACCTACTACAAGGGTCACATACTTCTTATAATTGCCTTTAGTCTCTCTTCAGACACCTTAGTTTCTTTGAGAATCACAATACTCAACGTTTCCTGTTTTAAGCGTTCCTTCAAGTACCTTTGTTTGCCTCAACTGTTGAGGCCTCCTACATTCCAGGAGATTATGATCATTGGGAAAATTTATTGATTTGGTGGAAGACCGCCAAGAGAGGCACCACCCTTCCTGAGTTGACCAACAGATCTCCAACCATCTGTATTGATTCTTGTAATTCTTGCGACCCCGTTTCTTACCTCCTTTTCCTTATCCCCCTTGATCTGTGCTATTACCTAGCTGAGAGCCAAGTGGGTTAGGAGGATCTGGAGGGATTTGGATTTGCTTGGCTTGGTATTGTTGAAATGTGTCTCAATACAACTTATTTTGATCTTCTGATATGAATCTCTCATCTAGATTATTCCATTCATTCAAAAGCCTCTTCGGCGCTTGTTCCTTTGTACTCAAATCATCCTTTGATCCATCGATCTCCATATTTTTTTGGTGCTTGGGCGGTTCATGATCTTACTTCTCTGATGGTTCTCCTTGAGATTTTCGCTTGGGCTTTGAAATAGTCTTTGGCGGAACCCTACCATTCGCGGTGTCTTTTTGTTGATCTACCACCTTTGAACTTTCACCTCGATCTTTCAAAACCTCATACCTATTATGATTCTCCCGATTTCTCTGCGACGGGGTAGGAGGGTTTGCCTTGCGAGGTTTTGAATTTCGCTTTTTGTGGGGAACCTTCACTATCATCCTGCGGCTAAGGTGATTCATCGGGGGAGTTTGTTTCCACAAAATCCATTTGATTCCAAGGACACACAAGTGCCCATATTCATGACATCTTCGGCATCGAAGGGAATATGTTCATAGTCCAACAGTTGCTGCCAAACCTCATCCTGGTATTCAAGCTCCACAAATTCATGAGGAGGCTATGTGATATTCATATAGACACATATTCGAGCATATAAGTGTATCTCCCGCGGCAGTTAGAATCAACTACTTTGACAATTCTTCCAATAGAGTTACCTATCCCTTCTAAAAATTTTGGATCCCAAAAATCGACTATTAGGGAAAAAAGTTCAACCCAGATCGGGGCTACCATGAATTGTTCCCGATCTGGGTTATAAAATTCTTTCCAGAAACGCATGAAGAGACCAACATTGTAGTAAAAATATGGACCATTTTAAAAAAATCTCTCCTTATCCTCTAAGCTGGTGAAAATGACTGTGAAAAAACCCATGACTCCCATTTTTAAGTCTATATGGCCTTTCGGTTGCCATTTTAACTGGATCCACTTGATCAGATCTCTTTCTGAAGGCCATATGCCAATTAACTTACAAATCAAGGCATGGTCCTTCGTAAACTTGCAGTAGTTCTCCAATTTATTGGATGGGATCACAAATCTTGGTTTTTTGTTTGCTCTAGGCAGGCATTGTCGTCTCAGTCGAGCTTGCACTAAGATCCCATGATTGGATCGTTGTTAGGTCTAACTCCATGATTACTCACTGAGGGGTCTCCTCCTTTGTTGCTCGATTCACCCGCAACAACACTTCGGTAGGAGGGGATCTCTTCCCTCCCCACAGGGGCGCTCATACAACCTGTCAAAATCTGCGGATGTGAAGGAAGCGTCCAAAAGTCTTTAGATATGACACCAAAATATAATTTAGAACCAGTCATCCAAAACCCTAGCGTAGCACATGTTCAACTCCCACTTGGTTGGAATATTTGGAGTTAAAGCCTACACTTCAGCCTCGTTGAGAATGTGGGTTACATCATCCTTACAACCCATCTTAGGATATGCGCTGGCTTTTCATTCGCTGGTGTGAGGATGGATTCCATTTGTTTTTAAGTTGGAAGGTAGATGCGTGAGGATCAAGAACCAGAGGTGGAATTGGGATAAAGACGATTTGCTATTAAAGTTTTTGTTTGTAGGTTTTGACCCCATAAGGGAGCTTGTCAAAACTCTTAGGGTTTGGGTCATTCTGCCCGATTGTCTCTTCACTATTGGAGTATGGAGTGCTTTAAAGCCATTGGGGATAATCTTGGATTATTTGTTTGGGTTAAGGATAGATGAAAAGAGGAGGAGGATTGGCAAATGACCTAGGTTCATGCAGATTTATGCCTCAAGGGTAGTTTAGTGGACAAGTCATTCATTGTAAAGGATGAGTCTTCCTAGCAAAAGGTGCACTATTGGAAACTCTTGTTTTTTCCATAGATGCCATGGGGTTGGTCACATTAAAAAATTCTACCCTCGATAGGGCCCTACTGTGCCTCATCATTTTGCTTCTCAATGCTTGATGGCTCACGCATTAGGGGAACTTCAAGGTAAAGAAATGGGCCCCAAAACAAAACAAAAAATGTACTAACAAAATTAACTTTAAAAGAACCAATAGGATTAAAGATGATGATTTCATCCCCCTCTTGACTTTGATCTGGAAGAACTTTTTAGATTTTTCTCCTCTCTCCCTAGACCGACCTTTGGCTACCATAGCTTCTGGCATGGAAGTTTCAATGCTAGACTTCCTCCATACTTCTTCAGATAACAAAGCTCCTACAACAGAACCAAATTCTAGAGATTCGGTTGTGCTCAAATTGATAGGAGTCACAAAGTGATCCCAAGGCTCAGGAAATGAACATAAGAAAGTTAATGGCTATATCTTCTTCTTCAAATTTGACCTCCATATCAGTCAATTAGCAAATAAGTGTGTTAAATACATTTATGTGTTCTACAATTTTAGTGCTCTCCTTCATTCAGAGGTTATACAATTGTCCCTTCAAATAAATTTTGTTGGTTAAAGACTTATTCATGTACAAAGTTTCTAATTTACCCCACAAACCTCCCGCTGAGGTTTCTTCAACAATGTTGAAGAGAATATCATTTGCCAAACACAACCTGATGGTACTGAGAGTTTGGACATCCAAGTCCTCTCATTCCATATCTATCATGTCAATAGGTCTCTTTCTAACCTCATCTAATGCTTTGTGCAACCCTTTTTCCACTTACAAATATCATACCTTCAGTTTCCACAATGGAAAAATGTTTTTACCAGTGAATTTATCCACCTCAAACTTGGCATTTGTCATTTTTTCCATTTTCCTCCTACACAGGCTCCTTAAATAATTTTATTTTTGACGACTGGATTATTTCAAAAAATTATACTATGAGTTTTGCCTTCAACTAGGGTTTTCCTAAATTTATTTTTTCCTAGTTTCTTTCACTAGGGTTTCTCTTTTTTTAATATCTTATAAAAACAAAATTATGCATCCCTTTTCCAGAATACCCCGAAAAAAGTTGTTTTTTGTCTTTCAAAAGAAACAAAACCCTACATCCTTTTGACAGAATGGAAACTAGAAAAAAAAATGAATTCGTTTACACAAAAAAACTTCAACAATCTTCGGAAGCCCTACTTATTCTTCAACAATCTTTAGGAACCCTACTTATTTTCTCATTCACAGGAAAAGTCAACTCTTCAATGATTATTTCTAGAAATAAAACTCTACAAGGTTATTTGAAAAAATTACCCGACATTCACAGTGAGCTGCGTCTAGCTCCAAGGCTCCTCTGCGACCCTACTCGATAGTTCTTCTAAGGCTCTTCCTGCTTTGTGCATTTTCCACAAGTTTATTATGACAACTATCTTTATGTGTAGCTTCCCAAATTGATCAGTTATGCGTGGCTTTTCTTTCATGCAAATTCCAAAAAATAAAATTGTGGCTTTCCTCCCACCAGATCAACGCACTACGTACTTACCTCAATTTACCGCTGCTACCAGACTTCTCACTGACTGAAAATTCCTTCACTAGGTCAACAAACATGCGGCCGATACCCTTGGCGGCTAAACAAAAAACTAGTGGTGGCCTTTCTTTTGCATGATTTGAAAACGGCTAGCCTTATCTTGTCATCACACAAACTGTCCTTTCCTTCAACGACGTTCTAGTGGACGTAACTCACACAACACTGGATGCGTTGTTCACCATGGCCTAAACAAATATTTTTGTTTTTGGTCACAACAAGAATTCTCTTTCCATTATTCCAACTTCGTTCAACCGCATATCAGTGAATGCATATCACGACCCTCACAATCAACTAAGCTTTGATACCACTTGTTGGTATTTGAGCCCATAACTATCATAAACAAGAAATAAAATGAACATAAGAAACATAAAATAAATTCACACAATGTGTCAAGTAATTTTATGTGGTAAAACCCTCACAATGTGTCAAGGAAACCTCCACAGCGCAAGGGATTGAAATTCTTATTATTCAAGGTAAAAAGTGACTATCCAACAATAAATCAAGCCTCTCAGGAAACATCATTAAAATAAGAAAACATCATTACATAACTTCCTATTGTTACACAATTATTTGAACGATAAAGCCAAATTTACTGAGGTAATTACATCTGTAACAATGTTTTAATTATTGATATTTTTAATAGTGATATGACAAATAATCAAACATAGATATATGGTCTTTACCATGGGCTTTTGTTAACCAAAGAAAAAATAAAATTAGGTGGACACACTTATTGTTATGGGAGGTTATCTCATAATCCTACATCCTCTGGTCAAAAGCTCCCTCTCAAAGGAGAAATCTATGGAAAACATTATGAAAAGAATGAGGCAAATTGCGGAAGATATTCCATCCAAAGCATATTGTTGTGTCCTATGAAACTTAATAGAGAAGTAGAAAGTATTCTGATGAGGGGTATAAATTGAAGATAGGTGAATTAAATATTAATGGCCAAATTAGAGCCATTATAATTCCCTAATGGTGGATGAAGTTTGCTAAAAAATTCCCTAGTAAGTTTATAATTTCTTTTTCCTAGTAGTATTATGTGTTGTAAATTTTATGTTTTGGTGGGGCAGTTTTGTAATTTATTCAATAAAGAAATAAACAAGTATGCTAATTGTTAGGATTAGGAAAGAGTGATATAAGTGGTGGTGTTTAAGCATTATTGTGTTCCCAGTGGCCACTGGGACAAATTAGCATTGACTTTTTGAATTCTAAATAGGTTACATTGGGGATTAATACCATGGGCCAAACCATTGGTTGTCATATCCCTGAAGCCCAAAAACCACTGGTAACTTGATTGCGTCAAGTTTACATGAGCCATTCTAACAATCTCCCCCTAAACTTGACTAGGGGAGATTAACCTGGTCTCAATCATTCATTAACCAAATCACCTCAATCATTCATTAATCATCTCACCTCAATCATTCATTAACCATCTCACATGATATTTAACATTCTCCCCTCAAGCTAGGATACTAGTACACCAATACATCTGCCATCATGGTACCTCTCAAAGTGGTCCATCCACAACTTGATGACTCCATGCGCCACTACAATGCATGTATGTCTGATCAAAGATCTAATGCCTTACAACAATGCATATTCCTATGCAACATGTATGCCTAAACATCAGGTCTCACAACCTCCTGAAGAAATATACCTACCAATGACAGGATTTCATAACTTGGACCAAAACCCTTAGGGTGTTCACACATCACACAGATGATCCTCACTAAACATCAACACCACTGACTCCATCTTTGTTTTTTCTCTTGTCCATACCACCTCTCTCTCTTGCTATAGCTTTGCATGATCCATACCTTGACTTCGCTCATACCTTGACTTCGCTTTTAATTGCAATTTATACTTGCCACTTCTATGCTATTCATTTGCGTCCTTGTTATCCTTATCTGTCTTCTCCCTGGTTTTTTTTTGTTCCTCGAGAGTTGCAATATTTTCTTCCCGTGCACGACTTAGTTCTTCAGGTTCGTCCGTGTGATCTATAGGAGTGTGCCAATTTCCTTGACCAACGCGTTTTCTATTGATCTCATAGCCTTGTCCAATACAACTCCAATGTTCATACTACCTCCAAGGCCTCTCAGTTTCATCACTAGCATCATTTATACATCCTCCATTGCCACGTCCCCTTCCATATCCTTGTCCTCAATTGTTGTCATATCTGTTTCGATTAAAATGGTCACCATTGTTTCATGGCCTCCAAAACGTGGATTCTGGTGTCCTCTTCACATACTCCACTCCATGGGTCTCTAGAAACCACTCAACAACCTTACACTCAGATTCATCGTTGGCATACTTATGATCACCAACGTCATGTAACAATGATGCTAACTCCATGATATGATGTTTACTATTTTGTCTCTCTCTTGCTATTTTTCATCAACCTAAACTATTGCCTGGATCCTTTCCTATTCTTTGCTTCACCACATATTTTTTTCTCTGCAAAATTCCTCAGCACAGAGCTAAATTCTCTTCTGGAATTTCTCTCCACAAACTCTAGCTCTTGCACCTATTGGTGGTGGCCTTCTCTTCTACTTGATGTCGTTGTCTATTCTTTTAGTGATTGAATACGCGTACCCAAATATGACGAATCTTCTTCTAACTGGTCGCAAATATTATGATATCTCTTGTTGAGTACTCGCTTCAAATAATTTTTGGGTGTTTATATCTGCTCTACGTGCAAATTGTTGACACATCTAATAAAATCATTTCTGAGCGCTTATATTTGCACTATGTGCGAATTGTTGGCACCTCTAATACAAATAGGAGGAAGAGGGGACAATCTTACATGTATTTATATTTTGAGGTAAAATTAGTTGTCTCTCGGTCCTTTGATTTCTTTCCCAACCAGATGGGACACTAACCATCGTTGTTAAGTGTCACAAAACCTAATAATTTGTTGAACTCCTCATCATTTCTAACAACTAGCTGGATGTGTTGAGGTACAATCATGTTTTTCTTGGTATCCTGTGTTGCATTCCCGGCTAGCTCAAGCACCTGTTGAATGTTTCAGATCATGTAGAACTCTAGTCATCATTGTTCTAGATTTTGTAGAAGTCATCATTTTCAGTATGAGTCAATTGCAGTTAAGTAGATGAATCAATTATATTTAAGTAGAAGTTATTATCCTTTATGAGAAGAACCTGTCATAAATTTTGCGTTGGTCTGCTTTAATAAAATCTTGTGTTTGCGTTATCATATCTCTATTCTAGATATTTATTTAAGTTGGTATCTGAGATAGTGAGTAGTGATCCGACATACCAAATTCAAATCTGAGTTTTGAAAGAGGGTGCGTTGATGGGTGTTGTTGTGTATTCCATGTAAGAGTTGGTGCAGTCATTGAACCATCGTTTAATTGGGCAGAGATACATCCCATCGGATTTGATCGTTAAGAGAGTCGTGTGCAACATTCGTTGGCAGAGCCACTGACTGAGTGTTCATTAAACTATCGTTTGGAAGATCTTGTGTCGTCATTATGAAAGACGGTTATTAGCCTCACCTGTCGACAACCACACTATTTATTTAAGTTGTTTCTATCAGGGTTGGCCTAACGTCGTTGAACGGAAACTCTGACTAGTTACAAAGGTTTAAGAGGTTGTTTTTAAAATACACTTATATATCAAAGTCACCCATATCATAATTGGAGTAATATGATTGGATATTCAATTAATTTTGCTGGATTTTTAATTTGTTTGGAGTTTAAACTAATCCACTTGCCTTGTTTTCACATAAAGTAATTAGGTGTAAGATCTCAAACCTTAAAAAATTTAATAGATCTAGCACTTTTTAGTATTCTAATTATAAATGTTTGCAACTAAATCATTGAACGCAATAACATTTAGAAATGTAGCTTTTATTTATATTATTAATTAAAGAAAATAGTACATGCCTAGACAATAATATCGGAGCCCTGCAATGGCATTGATGGTTTCTCGTCAAAAGAGAAAACAAAAAAATTGAAGCACTATATTATTAACTAAAGAAAATAGTACATGCCTAGACAATAATATCGGAGTCCCTGCAATGGCATTGATGGTTTCTCGTCAAAAGAGAAAACAAAAAAATTGAAGCACAATCGTGGACCCTGGATAGATCCACCAGAAAAATCACACCCATGGGGTTTTCATCTCTGTGGTCAAACTAGAACTGGCCACGCCAAGTTCTCAATAAAAATACAATAAGATAGATAAACTCAAGATGATCCAAATGCCTAGCTCCTATCCCCTTAAATAGGCTTGAGGGACTCTCTAGAAACCTTATTTTATTATTTTCCCTCGAAAAACGAAGGCAAATACTATGGGCAGATCCCATGGGAAAATACCATGGGTAGATTCCATCCATTTTGACCACATCAAGAAAAGGGAATATTACAAATCCTCCCGCCCAAATATTGCTTGCCCTCAAGCAATCCACTTCTATCCATAACAAAATAATTTGTATACTGATACCTGGATCCCATACAAACCAATGTGTTATTCCATGCCTCCACACTAAATGATCCTCAATGGATTATTCGATACTTGGATCCCAAAAAATCCTCTGGCCAATCCTGCCCTCAATAGATTCACATGGATCCCAATGCCACATATGTCCCAGGCCCTGTGGGTTATGATACCATCTCAACCCTCCATCATTGCATGTGCCTAAGAGCCCAAGATGCAATATGTCCTTTGCTAAGGTTATCCTCCTAGGAATCATCCCAATGGTAGAGTTCCAACTCATAACCTCTTGCCAATTCATCTTGTGTGAAGGATCTAATGTAGGAATGCCTAAACATGGAGTAAGTATACTATGTTGATGTTGCCTGATGCTCAACTCATGCTGATCCACTCGGTCACCCAACATGATCCATTTGGAGAACTCTACCTTGCTCTCCCCAATGTATAAAGGCGGGTTGGTAGTGCTGCAAGCCTTATCTATGTACTCCTGTAGAGGGATGCTCTGGAACTCTCAACTATACTCCTCTTGCTGCCTTGTGAGGGACTTGAGTTGTTCCTCAACACTAGACAACTTGGTCATTGATTCATAACTTAACCCCATGAGCTCCTCAATTTCCTATTCTCCTGTAAGACAATGTATCAGACTGTCCAGACTCTCTACTTCAACATCATAAGATGTGTCTTGAAATGCATGATCTTTTCTCGAAAGTCCTCTACTGGAAATTCTAGTGCCCTGCTGAATGCCTCTGTATCTTTTTGCATCGGATGCTCAACTATCATAGCTCCAGCTTGAACCTTTGACTAACTCTCCAGAAATGGTTCATCTTGTGTATTGTATTTGTCATGCTTCCCCTCATGATCATGCACATCATGCTGATTTATTACTATTGGCTCCTCACTTGATTCTCCTTGAATGTCTCCTTCTTGGCCTTCTCCACATGTGGGGACAATCTGTTGTCCACCTTCTTTGGTTTTCAAACATGGATGTACTGGTGGACTATTATCTACACCTGATTTCCCATACTCTTTATGGATGTCCTCCTAGATATCTATGGATTCAATTGTACAAGGGTATACCACATCGTCAAGAGTAATTAACTCCTTCCTTTCCCCATGTACTTTGTCAAGCTAACTAATTATCATTGGCTTGTCATGCAAGTCTCTCTGAAAAACATTGTGTTGTTGTTCACCATTTGTACTTGACTATTCAGATTCTTCATGGGTGCTCTCTTGAAAACCGATGAACCCAACTATAGATTAATCCCCATTATCTGAAGCAATCTTCTCTTGTTATGTCCTTGTTTCCTCCTTCCTATCACCTGGATATGAATGGTCAAGTGCTCAAGGCCCCTTGAAGATAAAGCATAGTCCTCTCCTTCTTAGTTCATTATTGTTGCAAGTTTTACTACATTTGTTCTTGCTTCCTCCATTAATCCTTTTAAGCTCCTTCTTAATCAACACCCTTCTAAGCAAGTTTACGTTTTGCATGACCAACTTCTTGACTAGATCATAGGTGGTTGGTGATACAATTAGTTCCTTTCTCCAAATGGTCAACATTTTGTATTCTTAGCATCTTGCAGATGTCGACATCTCCTTCTAAAAACAAGGACATAATTTTTTGCTTGCTTATTTTGACAAAATCTTGATGAGTTGATGTAATGTTGGTGTAAAAGTTCCAGAACACCTGAAAGATTAAGTCCTCACATTCCAGATTCAGCATGAATGTTGCAAAGTTAAATTTTCCCAATGAGTTCTAAGATTTTGTGCTACTATAGAAAGGTAGTGTTGAATTTCCACGATCTTAGGTCCAGGTTAGAATCTTATATTCTCTGGCGCTACCAAACCAAGAATCTCAACAAGAACTACTTTGCACAACGCAAAATATAAAGCAGTAAATCACGTATGCACAAGTATACAAAATTTTTAACAAATATTGTACAATAATGTAACACCTAATCTTTGTTATATTAAACCAAATCTGAATAATACAACAGTCTATGGTATACACGATATAATGACAAAATTCACTGCAACTTCTAAGTTGTATCTTGTCCTGTTGGTCCTTCGCTCCCCATACTGCTCACTAGCTGCCCCTTAGTCCTTCAAAGGAAAAACATCGAGACTTCAGGAGGGCTACCACCTAACACTGCCGCAAGTCACTTCTGCTGCATGTACACAGGCTGATCCAATCTGCTCTTCTAGGCTGGCCAATACCTGAGCTCCAAACTTCCAATCTAACATTCACTTTCGTACATCCAAGTGCTGCTCATTAGGCTCAAAATTCACCCAACCTTCAACTCTCTTCGTCACTTCAAGATAGCTTGTCTAGGGCTACTTTGGGTAGCGAACACACTGCCCTCCACCAAATCAATGGCTTCTAATCCTCTACTACAAGTTCTTCTCTTAGGATGGACTTTTGACCTCCACAACAAGTCCTCCAAATGGCATCCACAGGTTGCTAAACAAATCGATCCAAAACTAGTCACAACTATGACCCAATCACAAGACAAAACTCAATCAACCATACCTTTTTATTGTTGCTCTGATCTGAAGTAAACTATTGTTGGGCAGTGGATCCCCTGCGCAACGGTTTTGGGGCTTAAAGCCTACAATTTTGGGGTAATTGTGTTGTAAAGGCTTCGCGAATTACACGGAGCGTGAATTGTCAAGAGTCAAGTCAAAGGGTTGTCCACCCTCGAATAATGTAATGAAATATAAAAGTGTGTTGGCCTGCCCATGGTCCGCAGACCATGGGAATGTATAAATAGAGCAAAGCTCTAAGAGTTTGAGGAAGTCAAGAAGAGTATTGATGAGTGATTGAGCGAGAGAGAGTCTGCAAGTCCGTGTCTGAGGTAGTAGAGTAGGTAGGGGTTCCGCAGCTGTGTGCGCAGAGGCCTGGTAAAGTCCGTAGCTATGTGCGCGGACCCCTGTAGCTGTGTGCGCAGGGTAGGAGTTGGATTGTAACTGAAGAGAAAGCATTAATAAAGATAAGTTGGTTTTGGAACATCACGTATCTGTTTCTGTATTTCTGTTTATGCATCTGTTTGCAGTGTATGATTGCGTGTATATCTATTTATGTTGATTAAGTGAATGAAAGGATACTAGGCCTACTTAAATTAATTCAAGGTATATACTAATAATAATCACAGTAAAAGCTAAGGAACATTCGCGCTGAGCAATTAAGCCTTGCGAAGGTAGTGGTTTAAGGTAAACAACTGCACGAAAGCAGTAAAGTGTGCAGGTTCGGATCGCGACCTTCCAAGACACATCAAGACATCCCATGGGTGTGGAAACCTGGTTCCAACACCCTCCCATACTACCTCGGGTGAGACCTCAGTTCGCACTCCGCGGACTGTTGCCGAAAGGGTCGGTAGTTTTGGGATTTGTTTGGCTAATTCACGACAAAATTTGGGTCAGGCCCCATCAAGCCAAAAAATGGTTCTGTTGCCGGGATTAGGATATGCCTAAGGGATGTCTGATATCGGAGCGTTGGAACCCTACGAAGAAAGAAATTGAAGACTGGTTAATTAACAGGATCCATGGGTTCGTGACACAGGAGAACAAAAATCCGTGAATATCCAGGGAACAATGGTTGGATCGGTCCCTGTATTTAGAAGGGCACGAAATTTTCTTTGCGCCATTCCTAGTCAAGTTGTATGAGTGGATCGCGAAGTTGGCAGACAGCCAAGGAAGGTGCAGATTGGATAAACCAATAGTGTGGACGCCAGAGTTAGCACGCAGACTAGAAGCCTCGGAAGATAAGATCGCGTGGGCTGTAGATCATTGGGTGGATTGGGTCATCGGTGGATTCATTACTAAACTAACAGTAGATACAATTGTCAGTTACATCGAAGCAGAGCGACAGTTTCTGAAGGGCCCGCAAGGTAAGTATATTAGATCTTTGAATACTTGGATTAAAATGTTGTTGTGTGAGAAATGGGTTATGCGAGTAAATTGATGTTGGGGACTACGAAGTGGAAGACCATATAGAAACAAAGAAATAAAGGATAGTCTTTTGATTTCACTGCAAAAGGAAAGCGCGGAGGAACTCACGACAGTTTCACCGAGTAGCGCGGTAAGGCCAATCAGAGAAGGGATCTCGCCGATATCTCCACCAACCCCACCTCCGCGACCGTCACCGTTTAGTATGGCGAACACAATTGAGTTGCTGATATTCAAGGGCGTAGGAAATGAAGACCCAGATCAGTTTTGGTTTATGGTACGCGCAGTATGGGAAGCGCATGGTGTAACAGATGATAACATCAAGAAGGCGACTCTGGTGAGTGCGCTGCAGGACCGCGCACTGACATAGTATATCAAATATTCTAATGATCACTCGAATGCAGGAATAGCGGAAGTGCAGACCGCGCTACACAGGGAGTTTAGAAGACCGAAGTCAGAAACACAGTCGATCATCGGATTGAAGGAAAGCGCGATGCTCCCGGGCGAGACCCCCTGGGACTTGGATCAGAGGTTGAAAAGCATGATCCGCGAAAAAAATATGACGTTGACTGATGCGTAGCACTAGGTCTGGTTCATAGCATCATTGGCACCTCACTTGAGAACGACGCTGACACAACAGAAGTTGACCATGCACGCTGAGGCATTGGAGATGGCAATGAGGCTGCATGAGACCCCGATACAGGATCTAGGGTTGGGGGTCCAGCAGATTCACGCGCAGTTGCAGAACCTATGTTTGGAAATGAAGAGTCTGAAGTAAGAAAGGACCGCACAACTGGAAGTACGTGAAGAAGTATGGTGCATTAAGTGTAAGGGAGAGGACCATGACAAGGATCACTGCTCTGTCTTCACGAACTATCTAGTAGGAGGAGGACCTATGCCGCTGACGCCGGAAGCACAGGTAGGGCCCAGCGGGGCGCTTGCCTTGTGGTGTGCTATATGTTAGATAGGAGGGAAGCATAATACGAACAACTGTCATTTGTTACAAAAGTACATGCAGATATCGCAACAACTTTTCTGTAATTTTTGCAGATTAGTAGGGCATGACGAGCGCACCTGTCGGAGTTATGAATTGATGATGGACCAAACACCTGCCTATAGAATGCAGACCGACGCGCGAGGTCCGGATCCGGCGGTAGCGATAGCGCGCGGTGGATTCCATGGACACGGATGAGGGAGAGGAGGAATGGGACCCGGTAGGGGTCGCGGACAATTAATTTGCTATAATTGCAGAGGACCAGGGCACTACGCGCGAGACTGTACGAATCCGACAAGGGTATGTTGTTCGTATTATTCATAGTTTGATCACGAAATGATAGATTGTCCTATGTTGATAGCACAGATGCGTGAGAAAGGGGTCCTTCAGACATCGCCACCTACACAGAATGTGCAGATGATGAGATCGGAACCACGCAAAGAGGAACCGATAGTGAATATGATGCTGAGAAGTGGAATCGCGACAGGAGAAGACAAGGGAAAACAACCTGAAGAAGATAATTGGGTTCGCAAGGCTCCTGCAAAAGAGCTCGAATTTGATTTGGAGCGCGTGAAGGAAACCTTTATGGAAGTTAAGAAGAGCTTCGCGGAAGCCTCCACGTCAGGTAGCCAGGATCAACCAGAGGCAGGAGTGGATCCTTCTATGCTTACTACCTTTCTGGAGACCTGTATGAAGTTGCTACGAGACAATAGGGTAGTGAAAGGTCTACATGAATTAATTACCAGGTGCACAGGATCTGGGGAACCGCGAATGGTATGGAAAATTGGGAAACATGCCTCGCGCACAGGGAGAGAGATGAGGTTGACCACACAAATAGGCGAATATGAGATGGACCAGGTAATTTTGGACTTAGGATCTTATGCAAATGTACTACCGAAATAGACATGGGAGCAAATGGGGAAGCCTGTGTTGCAATGGTCTCCCATTCAGTTACGAATGGTGAACCAGCGGAAAATTATACCGATGGGAAGATTGCAAGGGGTCACTGTTGATATTGAGGGCGCAAGCGCGTTGGCAGAATTTGAAGTAATCGAGATTGTGGATGATAACAATCCTTATCCTGTGCTGTTAGGCATCGATTGGGCTACGGATATGAATGGAATTATTAATTTGAAGAAGCGCAAGATGATTTTCGAAAAGAAGGCATTGCGCGTGGTCATACCCTTAGACCCTGCTGAGGGCGCATGATACATTGAGCCAGTGCGCGACGACGATAGCAAGGACGAACTCGATTGCATTTATCAGATCACTGTGCACGAACAAGATTCAGTGGATCCAATTGCAGATGGAAGAGTTTCGTGGGAATGCACATCTCTTGTACCTCAGATTCGGATGAAGAAATAGAAAGGTGGCAGAATCAGTTACATGAGGTGACAACACTTAATTGCAACACGTTGATAAGATCTCTGTGATGTGTAACTACAGAGGTGCGCAACTTACCAATGTATGATGGGGTATCCACGGTAGAAGAATTTTTGAAAGAATTTGAGGATGTGGTGCCTGAACAACAACGGTTTGATGCATTGACCTGAGCGTTGCGCGGCGCACCCGCGGAATGGTGGAAGGCATATCAAGGAGATTTGGGAAGTTGGCGCGAATGTCAGAAGATGATGAGAGTACCTTTTGGGAAACCCTAGCTAAGGAAGACTGGTGGGTAGAACAACTTGCGTGCACACCTTAGCCGATGGGTACAAACGCAGAACAAACAGATTGCTCCAGCGTGCAGCAGTATCAAGGTAGACAACCAGACCAAGGCGCGGTGGCAGGAAAGAAGGATTGTGCTACTAGTGGTTAGAAAGGAAGCGTTTGCTAAGGTACGCGAAGTCATAGATAGGGGATAGAAAGTACAGTGCACAAAATGGGACATGCGCGTCTCAGCGGCCAGATGGGCGTATACGACAATATGCAAAAACTTGGCCGCGAAGTTGATTCCGAGGATGTGGGATGACAGAGGAACTGGGGTCCCTAGAGAACCTCCACAGGAGACATTGAATGCAATAATACCGACGAAAGGAATCGCGTGCAAAGTCGGGACTAAAATCACAAGGCCGCACGAAGAAGAGTCTGAGTGGATTCAAAAAGCCATTCGACAAGGGAACGAGCAACTTCGCCAACTAGAGAAAAGCAGGATACTGCTAAAAACAAAGAGTATGGTGCTGGACGCGGAGATTAAGTAGCTGGAAATGGAACTAAAGGATGACTTTCTGAACAAAAAACCTGGAAAGATGCAACAAGATACGCGCAAACCTAGGGATGGATTGGAGGAATATCGCCACGAGCTAGTTGGTCAGATGCCGTGGTTAAGACCACACTTTACTCAGGATGGAAGTCAGGCAAGCGCGCTGCATTCAGCAGCGCGTGTGGCGGCAACAATGAAGGCTAGGTTGCGAACTAGTGGAGAAGGCGTGATAGCGTTGCACTAAGGGGGTGCGACCACCTGACTAGCCGAAGAGGAGACAGTCTCACTGCCTCGGACAGTTGAAAGAGAGCGCGAGACTATAAAATAGTCTATCTGGGGGCTGTGCGACAACTGGGGTGTGCGCAAGGTTGGTATGTCACAGAGGTCGTGGACGCGCAGAGGGGGCTATGCTGCTACGCGAACAAGTGGGAAAATGACTGTTGATGTCACTGCTCATTACAAGATGTCGAATTTAAGGCCAAAAGGAGTGGGCAACGGGTAATTAAGATGCGAATTAAATGCTAGATTTGAAAAGATCTGCCGCCAAAGTCGCATTAATGAGCCGCATAAGGAGGGAATGGTTAACTTTGAAATCCACCGGGCCTATAACTCACGAATGGGCATCCACTGAACAACCCTTGACATCTTGAGAATTCAGTTGTTGTGCTATCAGTTGCATATGGATCTTGCGAATTTCCAGGCTTTGAAAGCGAGTCCAGTTTTTGCAACGTTGTCGAAAGCGATGCATGACTTTATGAACAACATTATGTCAACATCCGGAGAAGCCGTGTAGAGCCCAACGTCACCGATCAGAGAAACACCGAAAATTCCTCGATCACCCCAGATGCCGAGACCCAAAAAGGACCCACAGTTTGCAGGACCAGTCTGTATGTCACCGCAAAACCTGCGGTTTGGTACGCTGTCAATGGAGAATAAGGGCAAGACCGTTATTTTTGAGACAGACGATGATGAGGAGGAGGATTTCTAGACCTTCGTCGAAGAGCTCGAACTGGATGTCGTCATGGAGGAAGAAATTCAGCCAGTACGTGCTGCAGCCAATTTGCCCAAATATGTTCCTCTGCAAAAATGTAGAGTGAAAGTTCCTAAAAATTTGAATGTAGTAAATAGTGCCCTAAACACCTCGTTCATCCCTGAAGACATTCCGTTTGAAGGGTCGTTGTTGGGCCGCGTGCCCACGATGAAATTTTAAGATTGGGACCTCATGAATAGCGAGAAGTTTCCCCATTTGGAGACCACTTTTATCATGAATCAAAGCCAAGAAGGGGCAATTACAATGTTGCAGCCTCGGGAATGGTTGCGCGGAGTGGAGGCAGCCGAGTTACTTCACCTCCTAGGGATTCCGCACTTTCACCAGGCACCAATTACAATATTTGTTATCATACAGTTACTTTGTTTAGTGCACGATGGATATATGTGGCTAGAGGGGCCGATTCCCATCACTGTGGAGCTTATTCACAGAATTTCCAAGCTTCCTTGTACAGGGAGGGACCCCGCGAAAATAGCCGACAAAAGTGGAGACTCGGCGCTTGCCGAGGCTATGAAGCAAAAATACAAGTAGGAGAAGAAGCAACATGGCTATGTTATTACTAGTATTCCAAACAACGTGGTGCACGTAGCCACCCAGTTGTTGGCAGGAAAAGTGATGAGAAAGTGCCGCGGAAACAAGGTACCAGTGACGGTCATTTCACTGGCTGAACAATGTGCCGAGGGGGTGCAGTTTAATTGGGCACAGTTCCTCTGTGAGGAATTCCTGACAAACTGTAGGGAGGCCCAGGAGCAGGGGAAGGCCTTCCACTATGCATGGCTGCTCCTCTCCATCCTTTTGGTTGCAGGAGATTCGCCAAAGGATAGTCAGTTCCCCCCGGTGGAGCAAGACTTGCCAGAGGCAGCGAAATATGCGTCGTTGTGGGCAACAAAGGATGCCACGCGCATCCGCGAGACTAAATTTTTTTGGATCCTGATGGAGGCAAGCATGCGGATGTGGATCAAAAAATGACCACGCCTATCCCTCGCACTGTACACAAATGTGCGAAGCTTTGCAGAATTTAAGGTAGACATGCACAATGTCTATACCAAGGCATGGAGGGATCCGGAACAGACATGGACTACACTCCCCTTCATCGCCATTGATGATGTGGTGTTTGCGGTGCTTGATTCGTGGCCACCCGAATGGCGCGCAGTAGATCTAACAACGCGCGATGAGATGGTGATTCAACGACAGAAGGATTCCAGCAAGCAGCTGGCATAGTAGAGAAGGAATGAGCAGCTCACGGAGGAGGTGAGGGTCACTTGTGAGGCCGCGAAGGTTACCGCGGAGAAGAACAAGGCAGCAGAAAAAGTAGTACCACCACCAGGAACTGGGGCACCCACGACCACGGAGGAAAGACACCCGGACCCAATTATAGAATAGGGGACAGATGACACAACAAAAGGATCGTGCACGTCATCAGCCTAGCTGAAACGACCACACAACGTGGAAAGGACAGGGCCCTGGAAAAAGACCAAAGCTTCCAAGTTAGATGGGGAACCTATTACCCTAACCGATGGTGACCTGTACGACATCGGCGACATCGTTCACGAGGTCACCAGGGAAGCATTGCAGGAGGCAATGACGGAGAAACAAATTGTGTTGGGGGCGCTCAGGGTGCAGCTGCAGGAAATTTAGGTGCAACAACCCCAAGAAGGAATGGTAGCCGTCTGCGGTGCCAAGAAAGCGATGGCAACAGAACAATTGGTGTGAACCGACAGGACCAACACCGTCGCTCTACCGGAAGGAGCATTGACCACAGACAGGATGGAGGATAGAGCCGTGCTAGGACAGATCCAGGGACTTGGCTTGAACCTGGCTGCCCTTCCGAGCGAAGTATTATATCATCTACAGGATGGCGTGACAACAGAGCTCCGGGCTCAGGAAGGATGCGTGGAAGAAGTACTCAGAGAACAACGCCTCAACGTCGAGCGGTTGAGTCGCCAGCGCGATGAAGCAGTGGCGCAGAATCAACAGTTGGAGCAGATTGTCGAAGAAGCGTGTCGCCATGTACCTGAGTTAGAAATTGCAGCAGATCTACCAGTGGGAGTATGGATCCACAAATTGGCCAGTGGGTTCTGCGAGGCCAAGGAGGAAGCAGCAGGGATACAGCTGGACCTTAATATGCAGATTTCAGAGCTGCGACTAAAGGGGCAACCATCAACACCCTCAAAGGTTCACGAGCAGCGCGCAGGAG
This sequence comes from Pinus tabuliformis, assembly GCA_031772625.1. NCBI lineage: Eukaryota > Viridiplantae > Streptophyta > Pinopsida > Pinales > Pinaceae > Pinus > Pinus tabuliformis. Next base: position 172,684,592 of record CM062810.1, on the reverse strand, counting down.
AGATCTAGATGGGACTGAATGAAATTGCGCAGGTCGTGTAGAATTGCACCAAGTTGTTGGAAGAATCCTTCGAGGTCCTCAAGGCCTTACAAGAGGACCCCACTATACAACGACTAGAAACAGAGGTGTTGGAACTCCAAGAGTAGTATGAGAATGTGCACGGGACGGTACAAACAGTAGTCCTCACCCAGTTGTTCGCAAGGCTACAGGAGGCAAAATCATTGAAGGAGCAAGTGGACGCATCATGGCAGAAAGAGGCTATACTGAAAGCACACGTGCAACCTTGGATTAATGAGGCCTTCCTCATCACCTCCGGTATCGAGGAAAAGCTCGCACACATGCAAGAGGTGCAGGTGCTTCGATAGGAATGTATGCCGGCCAGTGAATACTTAGGGGAGCGAGTGGAGCAGATCCAGCGGACGATAGAACAATGTGTTGCGGACCTTCGCGCAACACAGGAGTAGTTGACAGGGTTGCACAGCGGGATCGCCGAACAGTGACTCGAGGGCGAGTCACGATGTTTGTGTTGGGGACTTGTTGGGCAGCAGATCCCCCGTGCAACGGTTTTGGGGCTTAAAGCCTACAATTTTGGGGTAATTGTGTTGTAAAGGCTTCGTGAAGTGTGCGGAGCACGAATTGTAAAGAGTGAAGTCAAAGGGTTGTCCACCCTCGAATAATGTAATGAACTATAAAAGTGTGTCGACCTGCCCATGGTCTATAAATAGAGCAAAGCTCTAAGAGTTTGAGGAAGTCAGGAAGAGTCTTGATGAGTGATTGAGCGAGAGAGAGCCTGTAAGTCTGTGTCTGAGGTAGTAGAGTAGGTAGGGGTTCCGCAGCTGTGTGTGTGAAGGCTTGGTAGAGTCCGCAACTGTGTGCGCGGACCCCTACAGCTGTGTGCATGGACCCCTGCAGTTGTGTGCGCAGGGTAGGAGTTGGATTGTAACTGAAGAGAAAGCATTAAATAAAGATAAGTTGGTTTTGGAACATCACATATCTTTTTCTGTATTTTTGTTTATGCATCTTTTTACAATTTATGATTGTGCGCATATATGTTTATGTTGATTAAGTGAATGAAAGAATACTGGGCCTACTTAAATTAATTCAAGATCTATACTAATAATAATCACAGTAAAAGGTAAGGAACATTCGCGTTGAGCAATTAAGCCTCGCGAAGGTAGTGGTTTAAGGTAAACAACTGCATGGAAGCAGTAAAGCGCGCAGGTTCAGATTGCGACCTTCCAAGACACATCAAGACATCCCAAGGGTGCGGAAACTTGGTTCCAACACTCTCCCATACTACCTCGGGTGAGACCTCAGTCCGCGCTCTGCGGACTGTTGCCGAAAGGGCCGGTAGTTTCAGGATTTGTTTGGCTAATTCACGACTAAACTTGGGTCAGGCCCCATCAAGCCAACAACTGTTGTAGATGAGGCTGCTTGGTTAGGGCTTCCAATTGCCACTTGTTAACCCACTTATCCACCACCTAATAGCATGCTACAATTTCATCTTAGACCCTCATATTTGTTGCTGTCATACACATGAGCATAGGGCTAAAACTAGCCCCTATACTCACCCAACAACCTACTGTTCTAGGAATTGGTATCCCTGCAATTATCCCTATGCCAACCGTTGCCTAAATAGTGCTGAAAGATGCCACAAACTCCTTCCCAAATAGCACAGAAATGTCACCTTGTAATGCGACCTCCTTGCAAGATCAACCAGCCCTTCAAACAGACCCTAGAAGGCTCCATGTTGCCTTCTTTTCCTCACTGAAGTTGCCTTGTTCTTGCGGCCCAAAACTGAGGTGTCTCTCTCCTTGCACTCTGCCTTGTATTGCACTTTTGGATGCCTAAATGACTCCTCCTCACCTCTTATTTATACAAATAAGAGGGCCCCTCCAAAGCATCATAACTGGGGCTTGTACAATTGTCACAAGGCTAAATAACATTAAGCTGACCTTGACACTTCTTGTGCAAACCCACACTTTGACTTCAAAAATCCATAACTTCATTTCTAGAGCTTCGATTTGAGTGATCTTCAAAGCGTTGGAATCAGCATGCCAAGCTCTATCACATCAAATTTTATCATGCTCAAATTCTTCATGGTATTGTCCCAAATCTTGATGGGTGAAAAATCCCTACCTTTGGTTCCAAGCCCACAAGTGACTCTTGTGGCACTTTGTCATCCAAGCCCTGAACCCTAGGGCTTGGAGTACCTCCCAAGATACTAAAAAATAAACACTCCCTCTAAGTGACGGAGGTACTTCCAAGACTAGGAAGTAACTTATCATCATCATCACTACTCACAACACTTGCCCCAATTCTTGGTGCTCACAATTGCAACAATACCTGTTCTGTGAATTACACCTCTCTCGGAAATGTCACTGTCACTGCTAGAAGCACCCTGCTTCTTCTTATTTTCCTGTATCGCTTTCCAATCCTTCCATGATTCCTTCTTGGTAGTTGGAGGAGCACTCTTGTTCCCCACTGACCACACACTCTTCTTGGCCTGTAAAGTCTCCCTCTGAACCTGCATGCTCCCTCTCGAAATCAACTCCCTATAAGTCTCTAGAACCTAGACCTTCTTCTCAGGAACCTATACCTACTCCTCTGAAGCCTGCACCTGCACCTACTTCTCTGGAACTTGCACCTCCTCCACCTTCTTCTCATCATCCATAGGCTTTCCCGTCAGCCTATATAGATCATGCACTCTAACTCCAAGCACGATACCGACGGAACTAGAGCCTCTAGGCCTGAGTCTTGCCTTCCCATCCTGGAACAAGACCACAAACCCCTTCTTCTCAATCATCGAGACAAAGATAACACTATATTTGAGTCCTGATACAAATAATACATCCTAGACCCACATCACTCGTCCTATCTCCATCCTGAATGGCACAACTCCCTATTCTCGGATCTCCTTCCGACTATTTTCGCCTAATACCGTGTGCAACTTTGAGTCCTATTCAACTAGTCTCAAAAACCTCCTATGACCCTATCATATGTTTTGTCACACCACTGTCCACATAGCATCCATCCTCATCGATAGTACCCTCTGAGAAATGAGAGATCATGGAAAAGTCTGCTTCCTCCAATCTCTTAGTGAGATCGTCTATCTCACCAGAAGTGACAACATCAATGACATGTTTTCCTTTCTTCTTCTTTTCATCTCCCTTCTTCTTCATCAGACATCCTGACGAAAAATGACCCACCTCACCACAATTGAAACACTTGACCTTACTGAAGTCATTATTCTTCTTAGCCTTCATTCGCTCTACAAGTGCCACATCATCATTGAAAGTCGTCTTCTTTGGATGAATATCCTCGTCTCGCAACTCTTTCTGAATGAAGTCATCCCATAGTCTATTCCAATCTGGAAATTTCTCTCTGGAAACAATCCCTTTGATGAAGGGCTTCCATTCCTCGGTGAACCCTTTCAAGGACATCCTCACCATATATCCATCTGAAATAGTCACACCAATGACAACAAGCTCATCTTTGACCTAAGACAATCTCATCATATACGAAGTCACGCCTTCACCCTTTATCATCTTGGTTTACTTCAACTTATCCTATAATACCAATACCTGGTTCTTGTTCTTATTCTGGAGCAAATTCTGAAGAGCCATCCACATCTCATGTGTGGTGTTCTTCTTGGACAAATGAGGTATTAGTGCTTCCTTCACACTATCTCGGATGATCAATCTCGCCCTCGTATCCAAATCCTCATACACTTCCAACTCCTTTGGGTCAGTTGGCTTCTTGATGGATTTCTTGGCGAACTCCCAGATCCTGTTGACTTGTAAGACCGACTTGATCCTTTCCTTCAATGGAATATAGTTGGACAACCCCTCCAACCTGTCCTCATACTCGATACCAGCCTGCAACAACGAAATTGTTATCGACAATGTGACCAACTCCCTCTTAAGTTGTACTTCGTTGTGCACAACTTTGATTCACTGACTTCCAAAGTAGCTCAGACACACTCTGATACCATATTGAATTTCCATGATCTTGGGTCTAGGTTAGAATCTTAGAATCTCTAACCCTACCAAGCCAAGAATCCCAATAAGAACTACTTTGCACAACGGAAAATATAAAGTAGTAAATCAACTATACACAAGTATACACAATTTTTAACAAATATTGTATAATAATGTACAACCCAATATTCGTTATATTAAACCAAATATGAATAATACAATAGTATATGGTATACAAGATCCAATGAAAAAATTTGCTGCAACCTCTATGTCATATCTTGTCCTATCGGTCCTTCCCTCCCGTACTGCTCACTAGCTACCCCTTAGTCTTTCAAAGGAAAACACATCGAAACTCCAGGAGGGCTCCCACCCAACACTGTTGCAAGTCACTTCTGCTACATGTACACGGGCTAATCCAATATTCTCTTCTAGGTTGGCCAATACCTGAGCTCCAAACTTCAAATCTAGCCGTCACTTTCGTCCATCAAAGCGCTGCTCACTAGGCTCAAACTTCACCAAACCTTCAACGCTCTTCATCACTTCAAGATAGCTTGTCTATGGCTACTTTGGGTAGCCAACGCACTACCCTCCACCAGATTAATGGCTCCCAATCCTCCAGTGCAAGTTCAACTCTTAGGATGGACTTTTGACCTCCACAATGTTCGGAATCATGATTATTGTTAGACCAAAACCCACAGGTGTTAGTCAATGATCGCATTGCCAAATATAAGGATCCACGAGAGGTGGTTAGTCCATGTCGCGAAACACATGGGGAGAATTGGTTTATCCAATGTCCAACAATCTCCCTGCCAATGCGAGCCAGGTGTGTATCGAACTCGTGACCTACACTCTGATACCACTTGTTTGGAATCACGATTGTCATTAGACCAAAACCCGTAGGTGTTAGTTAACAATCACATTATGAGAGATAAGGATCCATGAGAGGTGGTTAGTCCATGTCGTGAAACACACTAGGAGCATTGGTTTATCCAATTTCCAACACACAACAAGTCCTCCAAATGGCACCCATAGGTTGCTAAACAAATCAATCAAAACTGGTCACAACTATGACCCAATCACAAGACTCAGTCAAACATACCTTTTGACTGCTGCTCTGAAATGAAGTAAACTGTTGTAGATGAGGCTGCCTGGTTAGGGCTTCTAATTGCCACTTGTCAGCCCACTTATCCACCACCTAATATCTTCCTAAAACTGCGGCTTAGACCCTCTTATTTGTTGTTATCATACACAGGAGTATAGGGCTAAAACAAGCCCCTATACTCACCCAAAAACCCACTATTCTAGGACTTAGTCTCCCCGAAATTATCCCTATGTTAAGCACTGCCTAAACAGCGTTGAAAGGTGCCACAAACTCCTTCCCAAACAACCTAGAAATGTCACCTTGTAACGCAACATCCTTGCAAGATTAACCAAAACTTCAAACAGATCCTAGAAGGATCCACACTGCTTTCTTTTCCTCGCTGAAGTTGCCCTAGTCACGAGGCCCAAAACATAGGTGTTTCTCTCCTTCCATGCTACCTTGTATTGAAATTTTGGATGCCTAAATGACTCCTCCTCACCTCTTATTTATACACATAAGAGGGCTCCTCCAAAACGTCATATTTGGGTCATGTAAAACTGTCACAAGGCTAAATAACATTAAGCCGACCTTGACACTTGTTGTGCAAACCCACACTTTGACTTCAAAAATTCATAACTTCATATCTATAGCTCTGATTTGAGTGATCTTTGAAGTGTTGGAATCAACACGTCAAGCTCTATCACCTCAAATTTTCTCATGCTCAAATTCTTCACGGTTTTGGCCCACAACCTGATGGGTGAAAACCCCTGCCTTGGGTTCCAAGGCCACAAGTGACTCTTGTGCGCTTTGTCCTCCAATCAACAAACCCTAGGGCTTGGAGTATCTCTCAAGCTACTCAAAAATCAACATGAAGCATTATGTTGTTCAACCTTTGAAGGGATTCTACTATCAGTTGTAATATCTCCCTCATGATATCATTATTGTAAGGCGGTAGAGGCGATGTTAAAGCTAGGATCCTGCTGAGACAAGAGGAAATTATGAGCCTAAATTCTTCACAGGGATGCTTGAAGAGTTTGGGTTGTATCAACGCAAGAATGGATGGCTTGAGATCCCAACTAAGTTTCTTCCATTCTAGTTGTCCCACCCTGAATAGACACGTGTCTAGTTCCTCCAACTCATGAAGGTCTGTGACTAAATTTGTACGTTGTAATTCAGATCCAAGTGCGAAAAGACACATACTTTTTACATATTCCTTCTAGATATCCTTTGACTGTTGAAGGATAGCATGGACCTTCTGAGAGAAAGGCCTATTGTTTTTCTCTTGCTTTTGATCTTTAAGTTGTTTCCATTTTTTATTCGCAAAAACATTGTAGCCCAGAGGATTAGCAGATGTATTACCATGTTGATTCCTAAGGTGTTTCCAAAAGTAAAGTGATGACATTATGGCTTAGCTTTCTCTCTCCTCGGATTTCTTCAATAAAATCAATTTACACCCTTTTGAGAAATTGATCTATACTGGGCTTGAAAGGAAACAAATGATAAATATTCAACCTCCATAAGGCAATTGAACACTTGCAGGTAATAGTGGAGAAAAGAATAACGCAATGTAACAGACACGTTACCAAAAATTTATGACTTGTATTTATATTTCAATATACAACAAAGAATTAAAGCAGCTACATGTGAATTCTTTTCAAGGAAACCTCGGCCTGGAATGATTACAAGACTGTTGAAGATTTGATCCTCAGTTGTAAGTGTGAGTAGATTCAACCCACAATTGTTGCACATGACAACTCAATAAGGCTGCTAAAGATAAGGAAATTTTGACTTCGCCCTGTTGTTGATAATTAATCCTTAATTTTGTCCTTAGGACTGTGAGAGAGTTTAGCCCTTGGTGAGGAAAAATTTTCAAATGCACCAAGTTGATGCCAAGACTAGAACCAAGCTGATGGAGAACAATTTGTTAATCAAACAGATTGCATGCACTCCAATAAGGTACTTCCGTTAAGAAATAACCATTTCCCAGTTCATGGGGTGAAATATGAGCTTATTAAATCTAATTCTTCAATGGTTACAAGAGAAGATTAGAGGCATAACCCTGGAACATATCAATGAAAAAATTACAAAACCTAACTTGACCTCCTTGATAAATTATTCCAGCTCTTGATGTCACAAAACTTGTCATGCCAAGAAGTTGATGGCGATTTCAAACCAAAACAATATGTGCCTCTAATAAATTCGTGCAATCCTTGACAGAACTTGGGGACATTTTTCTAGCTTCGCAATTCTAATGCAACCCCATTGAGTAAATTTAATAAATTCCTCTCTTGGTACAAAGTTCACTTTGACACTATAATTTTGGAAATTGCAAGCATAATTTGGCCAAGGTAGTACTCGACCTCTTACCTGAAGATGCACCTTAAATTTTGACTAATAATTTATGCAACCTCTTGAGAATTTTATAGTGTTGCAGACTAATAAAATTCGACCTCTTAAATGGATGCAATAAATATGCCCTTCGCACTGGAGAATAAGTAACTTGGCCTCATTTATACCAGAGAATTCAACTCTCAAACCCTGGTCACTGTTGGTGGAAATTAGGCAGAGGAATTCAATCCTGAAACCCTAGTCAATGTTGTTGGGAAACTATGTAGAGATTCAACAGATCATGATTATATTAAGCATTCCATCCCTCTTCTGGTAAAATAATTTTGACCCTTATCTACTCCAACTCTTATCATAAAAGTATTCAGCTTGCAAAGAAAGAAGAAACTCGGCCTCAAATGAGTGGATCTCCTAGAGCATAAATTGACCCCCGTTAAATTCAAATTAGGAACAACAACTCAGTTAAATATGTTATTCGTCCCTCCGGTGATGACAACTTGTTTAATGACATTTGGTCTGCAAGGAAGAGAATTCGACCTTCCTCAAAATGATGCAAACTCAACCTCTACGATCAATCTTCAATTTTTGTATTTTCAGCCTCACTAACTAGATGATATTCAACCCTTTTAAATGATGAAGTTTGGTCTTTGATATTTAATATGGCCTTTCAAATGATTAAACCTTGGACTCCTTCAAAATTTTCAACCATTTAATGATGCTGCTCAGTAGAAAGAATTTGTCCTCCTTCACAATTTTGAACCCTTTAATTATATTACTTAGTAGAAATAATTTGGCCTCAACTTTTTGTAGGAAACATATATATTATCTCGTCTTCATAATGATGATTGATCTCCAATATGTCCTCATGAAAAAACTGATATATGGTGCCAAATATGAGAACAATCACCCCTAAAATATCAACCCTCGATAAGGAATATATTATCAACATATTAGTGATGAACTCAGCTAGGAATATGACCCTCATCTCAGGTGCTTTTAGCCTGTTTAAGGTTGACTACTCAAACCCAACAATCACTCTTAGAAAAGGATGGTATTTGGCCTCTGTGGTACAAGGTCATCATACCCCTCACCAAGTGTGCTTTGGTTTTCTAACCTAGTAATAGTAGTGCTCGAAAAGACAATTATTCAGGTCTGCCAAATAATAACAATAGTGCACAAAAAATGCAATATAATCTTCCCTACCAATATGAAAATGGTAATACCCAGAATTATAAGAGATTTTTGCCTCCCAACAAGGGAGATCACGCTAAGAAGATTCAAGGTCCTTAGCCTTTATCACAATGGTAGCTCCAACAAATGCAATAAAATAACTAAGCTCTAGGAATCTATATAACTATTAGAGTAACTCAACCTTCAAAAGATTTAATAATTCGACCAAGTGGAATAGATATTTGGCTTTTAAAATTTAGTTCTACGCCCTTAAATACTTTTAATCAAGCAATGAACTTGAGCTAAATATTTTCCTCTCCTTTAAAAAATATTCTTCTACAACAAATGACTATCACAATGGCTTCTTCAAAGATCAACTGCAAAACAATAAACTCCGATTTTTTTTTACAATAATAAGCCAATTAGGGAGGCAATAGAAAACCATCGAAATTTTCGAGATTTTGGTTACAGTGAATATGAAGGATCATTGAATACTAGTTTCTCTTAAACCCTCGATCTTCCTCGAAGTTGATCAACAATAAACCCTTAGTCTGGCAGGATGCCCAACTCTGATACCACTGTAAGATCCCAGACCTTAAATATTTTAACAGATCTATCATACTCTAGTGTTCTAGTTAAAAATATTTGCAATCAAAACATTAAACACAACGGGATCTGGAAAGGTATCCTTTATTTATATTATTAACTGAAGAAAATTTTACATGCCCATACAATAATATCAGAGCCCCTGCAATGGCATGCACGACTGCTCATCAAAAGAGAAAACAAAAAAATTGAAGCACAATTGTGGACCCTAGATGCATCCACGAGACAAATCACACCCATGAGGTTTTTATCCTTGTGATCAAACTAGAACTAGCCACGCTAAGTTCTCAAGAAAAATACAATAATATAGATAAATTCAAGATGATCCAAATCTCTAGCTCCTATCCCCTTAAATAAGCTTGGGGGACTCTATATAAACCTTAATTTATTATTTTCCCTTGAAAAACGAAGGCAAATACTATGTGCAGATCCCATGGGAAAATACCATGGGTAGATTCCATCCATTATGACTACATCAAGAAAAGGGGATATTACATTATTATGTGGTATAAGTGTTTTTTGCGTGGTATAAACCTTATTATAAGATATAGTTTTGTGATATAAAGTTTGTTATAAGGAATATTCTATTTGATTTATGGTGCCAATTATATTTGTATATGGTTGATAAAAAAAACTATTTTTTGAAATTTGGTTAGTTGATTGGTGAATTGGGGGATATTTGGATTTTACTTTTATTTTTTAAAATGATAAATCCATTTGCTGATTTATACGTAATTGATCACACAAAGTTAGACGGAGAAAATTATACAAATTGGAAATTTAAGTTGCAGACAATATTGGAAGAAGTCCATGCTTGGTCAATAGCAACAGAGGATGAAACCAAACCAACAACACCAACAACTTCACTTCAATATTGTGAGTGTAGAGAGACTAAAGCCAAGGTACTATTGTAAATGTTTGTAGAGGACAATATTATTCCACATATTATTACATCTCAGGAATCTTGGGAAACACTTAAAGGGTTGTGTATAACTCCCAATACTAATAGAGATTTATTTTTAAAGAAGAGGATTTTCTTAATTAAGATGGAGGTAAACAAAACTATTAGTAATTTTCTTTGTAGAATCAAAGAAATTTCTGATAAGCTTGGTGCTATTAGTGAAAAGATTTCCAATAGTGATCTAGTGCCAATTACATTGAATGGGATGTTAGATGATTATCATATGTTTATCATTGGAATTTCAGCTAGGGAAAATAATCCTACCTTTGATAATTTTGTAAGTATTCTCCTACAAGAAGAAGATGTTGGCATTATGATACATGTATTGTCCTTGATGGCAACTCAGTCAGATGACAGTTCACAGTGCAACAGGTTAACAACAAAGGATTACATATCAGACTCCAAAGATTGAAGAAAGAGAGGTATATGCTAGTTCACTTTGTCCAAGAAGCATATACACGTGGGTTAACAGAACAAAAGGAGTGTATACATATACACGCACTTTCATAGGAGGAAAAGCGCAGACATGTTGGAAAACCAAGGTATTTTGATCCAAGGTATTTGGTCCAAGCTATTTGGTCCAAGCTATTGGCTCTAGGTATTTGGTCCTAAGTGGTTTTGGTCCAAGGTATTGAGAAAGGCCTAAGAGTATATAAGGAGGAGAAGATCATTAGGCCATGTGTGCAAGTACTGAATATTTGATGAAGTGTTAGATCAAATATGCATGTTATGGGTTTATGGTGCTTTGCTTGATCTGAACTAAGGATGAACCTTAGTGGTTGATGAGGGACGAGATCTAATGATGGATTGGGATCTAAAATGAATTATTGTTATCATGGATAGTCTAGATCTGAATACTGACGCATGTTTTGTTCTGTAAATGTTATGATCTGCGTATGACTAAAGTCTGGAATAGCTATGAAAGTTTAAGTTAGTATTTATAGATCTGTACGTTGGTTCGCTTTGGTAAAAGCATGTATACATGCTGGTTCGACACATCGAAGTAGCGTATACCTAATGAAATATGATATTTGAAGTTGCAGTTGGATCTGTTTTCTGGGTTCTGCTTTGTGTTCTAGTGACTGTATTCTAGTGACATTGTTCTAAATATTCAGGTTGATTGATTATGATGGTGGTTAGTATGTGGTTGATTTATTGTATAAGTGAAAAGAAGTGATCTCTGTTGCTGCCCGTGTAAAGCTTTGTAAGTTGACAGTAGATATTCAATATATTGTTGGTTAGTACAGATCTGATTCAGAAGTTGTATGTTTTCAGTAGTTTTGAAGGTATACGCAGGTTTGATTAACGGAAGTAGCATATACACACAGTTTGGGTTCAACAAAGTAGCGTATACATTCTAATGCATGATTTTTGAGGTTATAGCTAGTTCTGAATGATGATGCAGGTTTCTGGGTTTAGCACAGTGTTCTGGTGGTAGTGATCTAATTGTTTAGATTAACTGAATTTTGGTTGGTACAGTTTAAGTTTAAAAGTTTTGATGGGTCCAGTATGAAAATATGATGAGACGCAACCTTCAGATTGTGGTGTTGTGTTTCAGGAGTATCCAGTCTGAAAATTTATGAAACGTGGTCCCTAGAGGAAGAGAGAAGGTGGTAGCCTTCTGTAGGTCGACGCCTACGTACTGGTAAACATATCGGCCAGTACAAGAGCCAGGGGGTTGGAGCTCCCTTCTAGTAGAAGATGGAGAACGAGAGAAGGTTGTAGCCTTCTGGAGGTTGGTGCCTGCATACTGGTATGATTCTGCACCAGTGCAAGATTGTAAACAGGTTTTTCTTATATTAAAAGAAGACATCAACAGGTGGTTTTTGTCCCGCATTGAGTTTTCACCTTAAATCTTAGTGTTCATGTGTGTTTCTTATGTGTGATGGTTTATTCTGTTATTATTGCCCATGGTAACTGTTTATATGGTTAATGAAATACTAATGCACTGATTAAATATCAACATATGATGAATTAACTGAATCATAAGTTTGCTGGATATATGCTGGTTGCTTTAAATATAGTTGCGTATACACGCGAGTCACCTTCATTGAAGTAGCGTATAGAAATCAGAGTATGAAATGAAAAAGTTATCGATTTGACTAATACTAATTCACCCCCCCAATATTATATCCAACAATTGGTATTAGAGTAGGTCCTTCAGAAAAAGCTTGATTGCTTGAAGGAAGATCCATCAAGATGAATAATCATGAAAGAATGGGATCCATCAGACCACCAATCTTCGATGGGAGCAACTTTGTTTATTGGAAAATAAGAACCACATCCTATCTACAATCCCTTGGAACAAATATTTGGGAAATTGTGGAAGGAGGATATCAATTTCCAACAACAATTCCTACAGACACGGCAGGTAAAAAGCAATATGAAACCAATGCGAACACTGTCAATACTTTATTGGGAAGTTTATCACAATCAGAGTTTGTCAAAGTCATGCAGCTCAAATCAGCCAAAGAGATATGGGACAAAATCGTTCAAAGCTACGAAGGAGACTCTGAGGTAAAACGTGCTAAGCTTCAAACTCTCAGAATTCAGTATGAAACTCTTAAGATGCATAGTGAGAGCAGGTCCTTTAGAAAAAGCTTGATCGCTTGAAGGAAGATCCATCAAGATGAATAATCACGAAAGAATGGGATCCATCAGACCACCAATCTTCAATGGGAGCAACTTTGTTTATTGGAAAATAAGAACCACATCCTATCTACAATCCCTTGGAACATATATTTGGGGAATTGTGGAAGGAGGATATCAATTTCCAACAGAAATTCCTACAGACATGGTAGGTAAAAAGCAATATGAAACCAATGCGAACGCTGTCAATACTTTATTGGGAAGTTTATCACAATCAGAGTTTGTCAAAGTCATGTAGCTCAAATCAGCCAAAGAGATATGGGACAAAATCGTTCAAAGCTACGAAGGAGACTCTCAGGTAAAATGTGCTAAGCTTCAAACTCTCAGATTTCAGTATGAAACTCTTAAGATGCATAGTGATGAGAGTATAGCTAGTTACTTCTTACGTATAGATGAGGTTGTTAATTGTATGAAGAATCTGGGTGAAGAAATAAAGGAAATTACCTTAGTTGAGAAAATTTTGAGATCCTTGTTTGCTAAATTTGAATCAAAAGTATTTTCCATAGAAGAAAAACAGGATCTGTCGAATATCACTGTGACAGAGCGTCACAGAATCCTAACTACTTTTGAGATGAGAAAAGGAGGTCCATCATATATGAGAGAAGTCGCGTTTAAAGCTTCAACAAAAGGAAAAGAAAAGGAAGAACATAATGAATTAGGACACATTTTAGAAGAAGAAGATGATGTAAATTTTGTCAAGAAGCTTCAATGGGGTTCTGGAAGGTTCAGAGGTAAGCCACCTTTCAAATGCTTTGCTTGTAGTAGAGTCGGTCATTATGCTACTAGATGTCTTCATAAAGATAAATATGAGAAAGGAAATGAATATGCAAAAGGGAATAGGAAACAAGTTGTGAATAGGAGGAGTTACTATATTCATGAAGATAGCAATGGTTTATCTAATAGTGATGAAGATGAAACTGGTCAAGATTACAGACTTCTCATAGCTTATGATAGCGATGATTTTTGGGATAGTTTAGAAGAGGATAGTGATGGTTTATCTAATAGTGATGATTATAGACTTCTCATGGCTTATGACAATGATGATGATTTTTGGGATGCTTTAAAAGAGGAAAACCTTCATGAAGAAATATCTAAACTCAAAATCTGTTTAGAAGAAAAGAATATGGTCATAGATACCTTGACATACCAACTTGCTAAAAAGGAAAAATACAATGAAAAACTAGAATGTGAAATTGTGGGTGTAAGAAAAGATCTTGAGAAAACAAAATATTTCAATCTTAGATTTGCTAAAGGATCAAAAAATTTAAATGAAATTATCAAAGTTCAGTGTTCTCCTATGATAAAGACAGGTCTTGGATATACTGAAGAAGCATCTCAATCATAGAAGCCGTCAACCTCCACCAAAATCTATCTTGATGCAACAAAGACTAGTGAACAATATGAAAATCGTCAGCATAGACATAAAGATTATCACTAGGTAAATCATACTCAATTTGCTCCAAGGATGAATATCAATAGAAGCCACAACCAACCTCAGGAAAATCATACTCAATTTGCTCCAAAGATTAATATCAATAGAAACTACAATCAACAGGTAAATAGATTTGATAGTCGCAGAAACTTCTTTAATGGGCAATGTTTTTCATGGAATAATTTTGGGCACAAAGTTGCTCAATGCGTTGCTTACAAAACCATCATGACTAAAGAAGCACGAAATCAAAGGAATGTAACAGGGATCAGGAGAAGTTCCTACAATAACTTTTATCCTCTTGAAAATGAAATAGAATGCTCAATTTGTAACAACTTTGGTCATAAAGAATTTGAATGCAGGAGCAAATTTCGGCAAACACCTCAAAAGGAGAAAACACCATTAAATCCCAAGATATGGAGAAGGAAAGAATCTCAAATAGAAAGATGTGGTATCTTTGTATGCAGAAGGAAAATAAAATCAGTGCTACATCGACAGTGGATGCTCCAAACATATGATAGGTGACAAAGAGAAACTTCATTCATATAATGCCTTAGAGAAAGAAAAGAATGTCTCATTTGGTAATGACACTCCAGCTGTCATAAAAGGTAAGGGTTCTGTTTTCCTGAAAGAAAAGGTTAAAGCTGGAAATGTTATGTATGTAGATGGTTTAAAGCATAACATGTTGAGTTTCAGTGAAATCTGTGATCAAGGAACTGAAGTGGTGTTTCGATCAAACGGTTGTGTTGTTCATGAGCTTGATACATGAGAGACCGTGATCAAAGGTACAAGAACTCCAAACAACTTATACATACTCAAAAGAGGACAACAACAATGCTATCTAAGAAAAAATGATGAAAATTGGCTGTGGCATAGAAGATTGGGACATCTAAGCTGTTCTCATATAAGAAAAGCATGTAGGCTCAAGGCAGTTCATGATCTTCCGGATATCAGCATCCCAGAAAATACCATATGAAAACCATGTCAAATCGGTAAGCAAACAAGAGTTCACTTCAGTGAAAAGGAAGGGTCAGGAAGTAAGCCTCTTGAACTCATCCATACTGATTTATGTGGACCAACAAGGAAAAAGTCACCTCATGGAGAATAATACTTTATTTTGTTTATTGATGATTTTTCCAGAATGTGTTGGATAGGCCTTCTAAAGCACAAAGATGAAGCATTTTAAAATTTTAAAGCCTTCAAAGCCTTGGTCGAATGAATCAAATTGAAAAATCAAATGTCTTAGATCTGATCGAAGGGGAGAATTTATATCAGATGAATTCTTTGATTTTTGTGAACAACATGGAATAAAAAGGCAATTCTCCACCGCAAGAACTCCTTAGCAAAATGGGGTGGTAGAAAGGATGAACAGAACAATTCAACAAATGGACCGAGCTATGCTAGATGAATTTGGAACTCCTGCAACCTTCTGGGGCTGAAGTTGCATTTGCTGTTGTAACTATTATCAACCAAGCAAATGTTCGGGTAAATAGCACTCAAACTCCACATGAACTTTGGTATGGTAAGACTCCTACTGTAAAATACTTTAAAGTTTTTCGAAGAAAATGTTTTATCAAAAGGATTGATGAAAAACTTGGTAAGTTTAAACCCATGGCATATGAAGGGATTCTTCTTGGTTATTCTTCCAGAAGTAAAGAATATAAATGTTGTAATAAAAGACTTGGGAAAATTGTTGAAAGCATTGATGTTGTAGTTGATGAAGCATGCAAAAATTCAAAACAGATAAAATCAACAGAAGATTATGACAATGAGGAAGATGGGGATTACTTTCCCACATCAAATCAAAATTATATTGAAGAAAAAACCAATGAAGCACTAGAAGAAGATATAATGGTAGAAGAAAAGACTATGTCCAGGTAAGTTAAGAAAAATCATCCAAAAACTCAAATTTTAGGAGAAAGGGAGGCTGGTGTACAGACAAGAAGAGCTATTACAGGGACCTCAAGATATCTAGCATTGCTATCCTCCACCGAACCTCAAAATGTAAATGAAGTATGCAAAGATGAATGTTGGGTCAAAGTCATGGATGAAGAACTTGAGCAAATTAAAAAAATGACACTTGGAAATTAGTTCCTAGACCTCATAATAAAATTATTATAGGAACTAAATGGATATTCAAGAATAAGTTGAATGAAAATGGAGAAGTCATTAGAAACAAGGCCAGGCTTGTTTGTAAAGGGTATGCTCAACAAGAAGGTATAGATTTTGAAGAAACTTTTGCACCTGTTTTCAGACTTGAAGCCATAAGAATGTTTCTTTCTCTTTCCAGTTTTCAAAAATTCAAAGTATACAAAATGGATGTAAAATCAACCTTCCTTAATGGAGATTTAGAAGAAGAAGTTTATATTGAACAACCAGAAGGATTCATTCTTGGAAATGATGCAAAAATTGTATGCAGCAAGAATTTGAAATGTCCTTACTTGGTAAACTTACCTATTTTCTTGGTCTACAAGTTTAGTAATCTAAAGATGGTATTTTTCTTTCACAAACCAAATATCTCAAGTAAATCTTGAAAAAGTATAGAATGGAAGATTCTAAACATGTATGTACTCCAATGGTAACAGGATGCAGTCTTAGCTCAAATGATGAATCAACAGCAGTACATCAACCAACTTACAGATCCATGATTGGCAGTTTGCTTTATCTAACAGGTACCCGACTTGACATCATGCATGCAGTAGGAATAGTTGGAAGATTCCAAGAAAATCCAAAGGAACCACACCTTCAGGCAGTCAAAAGAATTTTCAAATATCTTCAAGGATCTCAGGACTTTGGACTATGGTATCTTAGAGATGTAGATCTTACTCTTCATGCATATACAGATGCAGAGTGGGCAGGAAGTGTTGATGATAGAAAAAGAACTAGTGGTGGTGCATTCTATATGGGTTCCGGGTTAGTGTCTTGGTTCAGCAAGAAACAAAGTTTAATTGCTTTATCTACAACTGAAGCAAAATATGTGGCTACTGTATCTTGCTGCACATAACTACTTTGGATGATGTAAACTTTGCAAGACATTCAGATCACATGTACTCCACCCATCTCCATTCTATGTGATAATACAAGTGCCATCAGTGTTTCAAAGAATCCAGTAATGCATTCCAAGACCAAGCACATACCCATCAAGTACCATGTTCTACGAGAACAAGTGCCTGAACAAAAGGTCAAATTGGAGTATGTTCCCTCCAAAGAATAGGTTGCTGATATATTCACTAAACCACTAGCCAGTGAAACATTTGAATATCTCAGACAAAAGCTGGGAGTAGTTGCTACTCATCCTGCTGTTAAATCCGGTTTTTTCAGAAGAAGGTTATTATACATGGGTTTCATGAAGTATAGTCGCGTATACACACGAGTTTCTATGGATGAAAAAGCGTATATGTTTTTAGGACAGGGAATGTAGTGGGACAGACTCAGGAAAAGGGGTCTGATATGGTTCAGTCAATTATATGCTTTGATTGATGATGGTTACAATCTGCTGATGATATGTGGAAATGTGTTGGTACTCATAAGGTGTTAAAAAGTTGATGTATATCTGATTAATGATGATGCCTTGATGATTCTCACTGATATTTTCAATGATCAGATCTGACAATGAACAATTGGCACAGGTTCAGGGGGAGCATATGCTTCTAATAATGCATTGTTGGCATTATGTTAGAAGATCTTGGCACCTGAAGATGCTTACATTGCTTGATCCACATAGTTGTTTTGATTCAGATGACTCTTTTGATGATGTACATATACAGGCTGTTGATCTTGATGTTGCTGACAGATGCTGATGTTGCAGATCATATATGGTGTATGATAGTTGCTAATGACTATCATGGTCTTGTTTAGATTGTTGGTCCCTGTTATAAATGTCATGTATATCATTTGATGTAAAGGTCATGGAAAGACCTAATTTGTAACCCTACTATGCATGGAAAAGATGATGTAATAATTTCTATTTCAGTCATGTATAAACATTTGGTATATCCACACTTGGTTGGGTGGATGAGTCAAAATTGGTGTATCCCCACTTGATTGGGAGATTGATGTATGTATGAGTCATTGGTGATAGGAAGGTCATACTCACTTAGTTGAGTTATAGAGTCATGTTATTCTTTTGAAAATATTTTTGCAGACTTTACATGTGCTCAGGGGGAGCATGGACGGTTTAGTGCATCTAAGCATGTAGAAAGAGGGGGAGCTTAATAAGAAATTTCAGCATGTACTCAGGGGGAGAATTTAGTGGTCGGCCCTTTGCCCTTGATGTCAAAGGGGGAGAGTGTCTTGGTGTTGCTGTTGCCATCAAGTCTAAAGGGGGAGATTGTTGGCATTATGATACAAGTATTGTCCTTGTGGCAACTCACTTAGATGACAATTCACAGTGCAGTAGGTTAACAACAAAGGATTACAGATCAAACTCCAAAGATTGAAGAAAGAGAGGTATATGTTGGTTCACTTTGTCCAAGAAGCGTATACATGTGGGTTAACATAACAAAAGGAGCGTATACGTATACATGCACTTTCACAAGAGGAAAAGCGTGTACATATTGGAAAACCAAGGTATTGGTCCAAGGTATTTGTCCAAGGTATTTGGTCCGAGATATTTGGTCCAAGGTATTGACCCTAGGTATTTGGTCCAAGGTATTGGTCCTGAGTGGTTTTGGTCCAAGGTATTATGAAAGGCCTAAGAGTATATAAGGAGGAGAAGATCATTAGGCCATGTGTGCCAATACTGAATATTTGATGAAGTGTTAGATCAAATATGCATGTTATGGGTTTATGGTGCTTTGCTTGATCTGAACTAAGGATGAACCTTATCGGTTGATGAGGGACGAGATCTAATGATGGATTGGGATCTAAAATGAATTATTATTATCATAGATAGTCTAGATCTGAATACTGATACATGTTTTGTTATGTAAATGTTATGATCTGAGTATGACTGGAGTTTGGAATAGTTGTGAAAGTTTAAGTTAGTATTTACAGATCTATACGCTGGTTCCCTTTGGTAAAAGCGCATATACACGCTAGTTTGACACATCGAAGTAGTGTATACCTTATGAAGTATGATATTTGAAGTTGCAGTTGGATCTGTTTTCTGGGTTCTGCTATGTGTTCTGGTTACTGTGTTCTGGTGACAGTGTTATAAATATTCAGATTGATTGATTATGATGGTGGTTGGTATGTGGTTGATTGATTGTATAAGTGAAAAGAAGTGATCTCTGTTGCTGCCTGTGTAAAGCTCTGTAAGTTGATAGTATATATTCAGTATATTGCTGGTTAGTATAGATCTGATTCGAAAGTTGTATGTTTTCAGTAGTTTTGAAGGTATACGCAGGTTTGATTAACGGAAGTAGCGTATACATTATGATGCATGATTTTTGAGGTTACCGTTGGTTTTTAATGATGATGCAGGTTTCTGGGTTCAGCACAGTGTTCTGGTGTCAGTGATCTGATTGTTTAGATTAACTAAATGTTGGTTGATACAGTTTAAGTTTAAAATTTTTGATGGGTCCAGTATGAAAATATGATGAAACGTGGCCTTCAGATTGTGGTGTTGTGTTCTAGGAGTATCCAGTCTGAAAATTTATGAAACGTGGTCCCTGGAGGAAGAGAGAAGGTGGTAGCCTTCTGTAGGTCGGTGCCTACGTACTGGTAAACATATCGACCAGTACAAGAGCAAGGGGGTTGGAGCTCCATTCCAGTAGAAGCTGGAGAACGAGAGAAGGTTGTAGCCTTCTGCAGATGGGCCTCTGCGTACTGGTATGAGTCTGCACCAGTATAAGATTGTAAACATGTTTTTCTTATATTAAAAGAAGACATTAGCAGGTGGTTGTTGTCCCACATTGGGTTTCCACCTTAAATCTTGGTGTTCATGTGTGTTTCTTATGTGTGATGGTTTGGTTTGTTATTACTGCCCATGGTTACTGTTTATATGGTTAATGAAGTACTGATGCACTGATTAAAGATCAACATATGATGAATTAACTGAATCATAAGTTCGCTAGATATATGCCAGTTGCCTTAAATACAGTTGTGTATACACGCGAGTTACCTTCATTGAAGTAGTGTATAAAAATCAGAGTATAAAATGAAAAAGTTATTGATTTGACTAATGCTGATTCACCCCCCTCTCAGTATTATTTCCAACAAAAGAGAGAAGGAATAATATCAATGATAGATCTCAAAGTTTAGATTTGGCATTGGTGACAAAAGGGAAGCAACCATACAAAGGAAAGTTGTGGGACAAGAGAAAAGGAGGCAAGTCAAATCCAAAACCACATGAAGGCACTACACACCCAAGGACAAATACCTATATGAAGAGGAAGGATGTATGCCTCTACCATGGTAATCCTGGACACTTTGCTTAAGATTGCCATAAAAATAAATTTGTTGAGTCCAAGCATAGAAGGCATTCAGGAAATTTTTTTGATCAAAAAGCTTTAATTAGTGATAATCTCAATATTATCAAATTATTCATTTCAGGAGCTACCTTGTCAACAAAAATTGATGATGATAATGTATGATTTATTGACTCTGGTGCTTCAATTCATATGAAATGCAAAAAGGAATGGTTTAATACCTACCATGAAAATAACAAGGGCTACATAGTATCTAGTCCCTGTTGCTCAGTTTAAATATAGCAAAATTAAAGTAGAAAACAATAAAAATACAAAGATTTAAAATTTTAAAATGTTATAATTAAATTTTAAATTGTAATTAAATGCATTATTAAATTTTGTAAATTAACATTATTTGTATTGCAACATAGAAATAATTATTAATAGTTTACATTTGACTTTTTATAGTTTGTGGGTATGGTCTTATGAAAATCTTATTATTAGACCTAGGTATAGAGGTCTTATCATAAATTCTATTATGCTTTGGTTTGTGAATGTGATAAATTTTATATTTATTTATATTAGAAACATCTTATTATTTTGAATATCATTCATTCATTAATAGTGTAAAATCTATCATATATGGTTAAGTTCATACAAAAACTTAAGTGGCCTCTACCCTTTAAAAATATAGTGTAAAAATAAAAATATATCTCTCACATACCCTTAATAAATCTTTTTAAACTACATATGTGATTTTAAATTATATATGTATTTTTAAATAATATATTTTTTATTAGATTATATTAATCATTAGCCATTTTTATAAATAGGAATATGAAATGATTATACCCATTAGCAAAAATTTTATCACCTTCCCAAAACAAATTGTGTCATAAATGCCCATCCTACACCTTGATGTGATCTATGTACTTTTGTTAATTAATAGAGGTAATGGGCACATTAATAGAGGCAAAGGGCAATAACATGTTCAATTTGATAACCAATCAAATTGAACATAAATAAATTAAATTATTTAAAAAAATCATATATTCCAATGTGTAATATTTTTTTTTTGAATTGGTCTACTTCTATATTGATACAAAATATGCTTACAGCGAGGCAAAGGCCTCGAGAGTTCTAGCCCATGAAACGACATACTGACAAAAACGTTTGACAAACTGTCCCGAGGACTTACATAAAGACTAGCTTCAAGACTTGGAATAACTAAAATCCATAACGAAAGACTTAGTGTCCGGGCAGTGACCAAAATCTGGCTTGTAAACCACCTTAGCCAAGACAGTAACCAACAGACAGGGAAATGCCGCCCAGGCAGGGGAAACTGACCCTCAGGAAGTTGAAAAAACCTGATGCTGGGAGATACAAACATAAGATGACCTTGCATCCTGAGAGGATTGAACAACCGCTTTCATCAATTGAACAGAACCAAAAAAATGCAAACTTGTTCAGTCTTCATGCTGTGTTGGAGGCTGCTCTTCAATAATGCAACACCCATAATGATCTGGTTCTTCAAACTCCGCGGATTGACCCTCTTTTCTTGCAAGTTCTTCTGTTGTAGGAGCGCTCGGGCCAGCAAGAGTGGGCGAATCCTGAATAGCAAAGCCCCCAATGTCCCGTCTCTGCGAAGTCACATTCGTCGAGGGAACATTCTGGTTTTCCATCCGCTGGTGCTGAGGAACTCCTGAATCGACTGTCTCCGAACCCCCAACATGCTCACTCAGCTCTACAGTGACCGATACAATGAAGGAGGAATTGCCAAGACTACAAGGGAGGCGGAAGCGAGCCGTGTGCGTACTGGAGTGCTGAGAGCTCACCTCTGACATAAACTGCCTCCTTCCTCTGCCACGCCCACTTCTGGTCGCAGGATAGCAGTAAAAACTGAAATCCGAAGCCTCAGACGAAGGGTCTGAGGTTGTTGAGGACGCCTGGCGGAGGACCCGGCCACGAGAGCTGCCTCTTCTGCAGCCCATTCTGGTGCGCTCTCTGGGCATGTTGAATTGAGCTAGGGAAGCAGAACAAACAGTCAAAGAGGGGAATGCGCAGTGGCGACAGAGGAGAATGCGAAACGGATAAATTGGAGCATGAAAGCCTGGAAGAGTGTTAGCTCCTCGAACCAGAGCCAGACAGTGCCCTGAACTGTCTCTAGCACAAGAAGCGTCAACCTTGCTTTGCCAGCATGAGCAGATGGGAAGAGTAAAAATGAGAACCGTGCCGAGCACCATTGCAGTTAGGCTATCAAATTGACGCGCCTGAGAGAGCTGCATTAATGCAGTAATAAAGGTAATTGTATGAACCATTAACTGCTGCGTCCTGCAGCTCCATCTGGCTGCGGTAAGCGGCCACGCGCCCACCCGCCAAGCCATCTTCGTACTACATTCCAGATTGTTCACCCGCATCCGGGAATTCCAATGTGTAACGTTATACTATCAATTTTTTTGAATTTTTTTTTGGTCAAACACAAACTGGTATGGGTTTGACCAAAAACACATTGCAATATCCACTTCCTTGAGAAAAGGATAATAATGTGACTCACATCTATCTAGGACATAATTGATCTCATGAAATCAAAGGTTATGGTGATGTATGTGTAATCTTACCAAATTACCATGTAAGATAAATACATGATGCAATGTATGTTCATGGAATCAAGAAGAATCTAACCTCAATGTCCACCATTGCAGATCAAAATCTCAAAGTTGAATTTCTTAAGTCACATTGTGTTATCAAGGATATACAGGATAACTAAAACATAATAGCAAGAGGAATGCAAATGGGAGGCTTATACAAGCTTGATGTGTCCAACAAAAGTCATCTTGTGTTGGCATCCACAATCATGACAACAAAAAATCTTTGGCATCAAAGGTATGGCCACCTTAATTATCATGACTTGTTGCGAGTACATAAACAAATAATAGTAGAGGGACTTCCATTATTAAAGAATGAATATTCGATAAGTGAAGGGTGTGCTTTAAGGAAGATGCATAGGGAAGAGTTCCCTACTCATATAAATAGAAGAAAAAGGGATATTCTTGAACTTGTGCATACAAATGTGTGTAGGCCTATGCAAACTAGATCATTAGGAGGAGCATATAATTTCTTGATATTTGTTGATGATTGCACAAAATATACTTGGGTTCATTTCATGAGAAATAAGAGTGATGTATTTGAATATCTCAAAAAATTTAAAAACTTGGTTAAGAAGCAAATAGATAAATACATCAAGGTCCTTTGATCTAATCAAGGGGGAGAATATCCATTAGGAGAATTTCTCAAATACTACAAATCCCATGGAATTGTACAAAGGTACATGGTTCCACATACTCCACAACAAAATGGAGTAGCTAAAAGGAAGAATGAGACCTTAGTGGAATGTGCGAGGAGCATGATGAAAGGTAAAAAACATTACTAATGCTTTTTGGGCTAAAGCTATTAGTACTGTTGTTTATTTAAAAATAAATTTAGTCCAACAAAAAAGTCTAAATCATAAGACTCCATTTGAAGCTCTTTATGGTTATAAACCAACAGTAAGTCATCTAAGAATATTTGGAAGCAAAGCATTTGCTGCATGTTCTGAAAAACGATAGGAGAAAAGTCGATGCTAAAGCTATCAAGTGTATTTTCATTGGTTATTGTTCTGATCATAAATAATATAATATGTTTGATCCTTCTACCCATAAATTTTTTCCAAGTAGAGATGTTTTGTTTCACTGTGAACATGCAGATCAAGGCCATAGGGAGGACAATTGATGCATGATATATTCCTTATGATTGCAATGATATCATAGAAGAAGTTGATGACAAACATGAGCAGAAAAAAGAGGAAATGTCTAGTGATATGCACACTTCAAGCAGTGAAAGCACATCTAGAGGATCAAATAAGTCACCAAAAAGTACAAGAAAGGATGAAATAAATGAACAACCAAGAAGGTCCTCATGCCAAATTCAACCACCGGTAAGGTATAAAGACTATGCCTTGATGAATAAAGTGATAAATGTCCTGGAACCTTTGAACTTTAAAGAAGCTAATGAACATGAAAAATGTAGAAATGCAATGAAGGAAGAATATGATTCTATTATAAAAAATGATACATGGGAATTGACAAAATTACCTAAGGATAAAGTTCCCATAGGATCAAAATGGTTGTTCAAAACTAAATTTAATGTTGATGGAACTATTGATAAATATAAAGCTAAACTTATAGCAAAGCCTTATTCATAGAAAGAAGGGATAGATTATGATTTTTGTTTTGCACCTATAGCATAAATGAACACCATTAGAATGATGATTGCATTGACAACTAAGCATAATTGGAAGTTAAATCAGTGAGATGTCAAATCAACATTTATGAATGGATAATTAAAAGAAGTCTATCTTGTTCAACCATAAGGTTTTGAAAAAAAGGGAGAAAAACATCTTGTTTGTAGGTTAAATGGACTCAAACAGGTACTCAAGTCTTAGTATGTGAAGATCGATAAATTCTTCTCTCAATAGGGTTTTACCAAAAGTAAAGGGGACACAAATCTTTAAATCAAGAGGGATGAAAACTAATATATCATTTTGATTCTTGTATATGTTGATGATCATAACAGAAAGTTCTACCAAGATAATTGAAAATATCAAAAGAAGTTTGTCTCAGGAATTTGAAATGAAGGATTTTGGGGAGTTGCATTATTGTTTAGGCCTTGAAGTTTGGAGATATAATGCTAGAACCTTTGTCACACAAAGAAAATACACACATGGATTAATTAGGAGATTCAATATGAATGGATGTAAAGTAATATCTATGCCACTGGAACAGAATGTTAAACTTAGCAGTGATGATAAAATAAAATAAGTGAATGGCACATTATATAGACAAGTGGCAATACAACAAGATTGGATATTGCATATTTAGTCAACATACTTAGTAAATTCATGGCTAAGCGACATGAAAGTCACTGCAAAGTATCTAAGAGAGTCCTTTGATATTTCAAACAGACTGGAAATTTTGGTATTGAGTATACTAATGATTTGAATGTTGAATTGACGAGTTATTCAAAATTTGATTGGGAAGGAGATCCAAATGACCTGAAGTCCACCTCTGGTTATGCATTTAGTATTGGTTCTGATATTGTGTCATAGAGCAACAAGAAACAACCAAATTCTTCTTTGTCTTCCACTAAAGCTGAGTACAAAGTCTTATGTAGTGCAATCTATGAAGCAATTTTGCTAACAAGAATTCTTGAAGACATGGGAGAAAAATAGGAAGGACCAACAATTATCAAGTGTGACAATCAAATCTCTATCAAACTGGAAAACATCCCAGTTTATCATGCAGGGTCAAAGCAGATTGAGACACAACATCATTTTGTACGAGAAAAGATACAATCAAAGGAAATTAATTTGATCTATTGTAATACAAATAATGTGGTAGACATCTTTACTAAGCCTTTAGGAAAATACAAGTTTATGTTATGTAGAGACAAGTTAGGTGTGATAAATAATTCATTTCTCCATTAAGGGGGAGACTTAGAGTTAATGGAGAAATATAATGTTATGGATTATGTAGAACTCAACTAAATGTTCTAGACTATGTAGAACTCGAGTAATGATTATTCTAGATTTTGCAGAAATCGTCGGTTTTAGTATGATTCAATTGTAGTTAATTATATGAGTGAGTTATAGTTGATTAGGATTTATTATCCTTTATAACGAGACCTTGTCATGTATTGTGCATCAGTTTTGGGCATTGGCATGTTTTAATAAAATCTTATGTTTGTGTTATCATAATTATGTTCTCGCTATTTATTTAAGTGATAACCCTTACAACAACACATTTTGCATACTTGTCGGACTTTAGGAAGCAAACAATCCTTCCAACCAAGAATTACAAGCCAAACTTTTTGAGACCTCAAAGTAGGCATTCCAAACTTCGCCTTCCCTCGACCACCACTGCCACGAGCTTGCTAGTTAAATTTCAACCTTTTTTAACACACAAAACCATTTTGGAATTTGTCTTATTCCTACACTCATGTATTTCACACAATAACGTTCGTAGATTATGTGTTGGATTTGATATTCACTAGGCTCCACAATTTACCACTTTGGCATTGCTACCAATTGTTAGGATCACAAAAGGTCGAGATAAGTGACCAATAATGCCTAAACCATTGTTGTGTTTCCAATGGCTACTAGGACAAATTAGCATTGAGTTTTTCAGATTTTAAATAGGCTACATTTGAGTAGGATAGAAGCCTTTTCCACCTTAAGGTCTTGCTTACAAACCCCCTTTTTTTTTGGTAATTTTAGTTAGGAGAATGATGATTTCTAAGATTTAAAAAAAAAGACAAAGCTAATATCACCACATAACATATATGATCCCTCTACATAGCTCATAGCCTCATAAGGATGTCTATACTTTCCTTTTTCTATTACACATAAAGAAGACGATTGTGATTACTTTGTTTTTATTAAGCTAAGTCAACAAATTAAATATCATGTTCAAAAGGATGGATCATCACACTTAAATAAAAATAATATATTTTATATATAAAAAACATAACATAATGGAAAAATTATTTTTACCTAAAAGATAGTAAGAATATCCCTAGATCAAATTAAGCTCTAACATCATAATTTATTACATCTCTCCTAATGAGAGTCACTTTATGTTTAAATGATAAGAGAATAAAAATGAATTATGAATAGTAAGTTAATTAAATATATTATTAAGCAAATTTGATAAAGATAAATAAATAGTTTTCATTAAAATATCTATGAGTAAAAAATTAAAATATATGGAATAAACAATGCAAATTGAAGTAACTCGTTTTTATAATTTTATATAGAAAAATCCATATACATCTAAGCATGTTTCTCAGTGAATGTATAACTATGTACCAGTCTAGATCCATTTTAACCCTGAATCTATCGAGTGTTGAGAGGGATCCAATCTCTTGAGGTGCAAACCTCTTTTTTGAGTGCAAAACTTGAGGAAAATCCCTCTCGGCCCTTGATATATATGAGGTTAAGATGGATCTAGGTTGGTTATAAAATACCATATAATATCTATATTTGCATTCATGTGTCTCTTTCTTATTCCCTCTATCTATGTCACCACCCAAACATACTCTCTCTCTCTCTCTCTCTCTTCGCCCCCGCTCTCCTCTCTCCCTCACTCTCTATCCATCACTTCCTTGTCACTCCCTCTCTGTCTTTTTTCTTCCTTCCTCCTCTCTCCCCCTCCAATCCCCTTCTCTCTTTTGAGTCCGCTCTCTCTTCATCTCTCTCCTTTTCTCTCCCACCTTCCTTTGTCTCTTCCCCCCATCTCTCTCTCTCTCTCCACAACTTTGTCACTATCTCCCTCCATCTTCGTGTCTCCATATCTCCCTCCCATCCATCGCTGTGTCTCAATCTCTCTCTCTTACCTTTCTCTCCCTATCACTCTCCCCTCCTCACCTCTCTCCATCACTCTCTCTCCATCTCTCCCTTGCTACTCACTCTCTCTCCACATCTATCTCTCAATGTCTTTTTTATTTCCCCTCTCTCTCTCTCCCCCACTTCTCTTCTCCCTCCCGCCCCCCATCACTCTCTCTCTCCGCCCTCTAGCTTTGTCACTATCTCTCTCCCTTTCCCTCCCCTCTCTTAAATTTGATCCCATTGTATTGTGTTTAAGAAAATATCTAAATTAAAAAAACTCAATTGGTTGTAAAATATTAAACCTATATTTTAGATCAATCATGTCAAAGAAAATACAATAATAAAAAACTTAAAAAAAGCATGCATTATCTTTTCTCTATTATTGCTAGTCACTTTGTTTGCTCTTGTCACTTAGATCCTTAGTTAAGATGGATTTATGTTGGTTCTTAATAATACTATGTATATTATATAAATTTCACAACTTCAAATATAAAAGTATTCTCATTTTCAATTTTATTAAAACCTTAATTAATTTATATGGGAATATTTTTAGTAGTCCTTAGAGGGTTTAGATATATCTCAAAAATAATTATAATGTTTTTCCTTTTAGTTAAAAAAAATTATTATAAAATCAAATTAAATTAAAATATTTTTTTTGTGAAATAAGTTACAGTTTTTGGGCATGTCGTTTTGATAAGCGATGGTATTGGCCCATGGTGTTGTAACAAAGCCTATTTACAAGTTACTAATATCCATTAACCCATGGTGTTGTAGCAAATCCTATTTACAAGTTAATAATATCCATGAGAAAGTGACGGTGAATATCCATGGTTAAGAATATTGTCATATTTTTATAAAATATTTTGATTGTGAAATAAGTTATGATTTTTTGGCATGTGGTATTGATAAGCCATGGTATTGTAACAAAGCCTATTCACAAGTTCATATTATCAAGGACAAAGTGGAGGTGAATATTCGTGGTTTAGAATCTTTTCATATTGGTATACAATATTTTGATTGTGAAATAAGTTATGTTTTTTGGGCATGTGGTATTGATAAGTCATATTATTCTAAGAAAACATATTTACCACTTAATAATATCCGTGGTAAAGTGGGGTTGAATATCCATGAATAAGAATATTTTCATATTGCTATAGAATATTTTCATTCTGAAATAAGTTATATTTTTTGGGCACGTGGTATTGATAAGCCATTGTATTGTAACAAAGCCTAGTTTTTACAAGTTAATAATATGCATCCTAAAATGGGGGTGAATATCCATGGTTAAGAATATTGCTATATTGTTATAAAATATTCTGGTTGTGAAATAAGTTATGATTTTTGAGCATGTAGTATTGATAACGCATGGTATTTTAACAAAACCTATTCACAAGTTAATAACTAAATCAAAATATAACAAATTGAATTTTATTATTTTCTTTAACTTTTTATTATTAATTGAGCCAACATTTAAATGTCTGCATTCATCCAGATATCATTTTTAACTTATTTTTTCACGCAATAAGGAAAAAAGTAAGTGGTTTAAAATAGTATAACACCAACTATTAAACAATAAATTATCTTAATGTGATAGACATAAGCCTATATTGATATGTGATTGCATTTATTTATTTATTTTGAAATTATTCATGTAAATTTGAAACTTTATCATATTTTTTTATTAACCAACATAGATCCATCTTTAGTACGGATCTAACATGAGCCGAAAGAGATCAAACCATCTTGATTTTGCATTAAGATTGATCATGGATATATACATGGAGGGAGAGACTCTTGGGCTTCACCTCCCATTGTCTCTTCATATTCCTAATTTCCTTATTTTCTATTTACATTATTTTACATGAATTTCATAATCTCAAAAATTAGGTGTCAACATTCCCCCCCTTAATCTGAAAGGATGTTGGTGAGTCCAAGCATCATTCTGAATCTTTCGAACTTTTCTCTTCCAAGCGCTTTGGGGAAGATGTCTGCAATCTACTCATTTGTGGAACAATGGCATAGATGAATTGTCTTGGCCTCAACATGATATTGAATTAGATGATATTTTGTATTTATGTGCTTCGTTCGATCATGGAACTTTGGGTTCTTGACCAAATTTATTGCAGAAGTGTTTTCAATCATGAGAGGAGTTGAATGCATTTGTTTCTCCTCCAAATATTCTAGAATTTTCTTGAACCACACAATTTCCTTTGTTGCTTCAGTTGTTGCCACATATTCTGCCTCAGTTGTGGAATATGTTGGAACTGATTGTTTGTGTGATCTCCAGGAGACAGCTCCTGATCCAAGACCCATAACATAACTTGAAGTAGATACCCCAGTTTCTTTGTCTCCATCGAAGTCTGAATTAGAGTATCCAATCAAGATGAAGTCACCCACCTATGTATATTCGAGTCCAAAGTCTTGAGTTCCCTTCAAGTACTTCAAAACTCTTTTTGCAGCAGACCAATATCCCTCACAAGGCTTTTGCATAAACCTGGAGAGGATTCCAACAACAAATGAATTGTTTGGTCTGGTAGTAGTTAGATAGTTGAGAATTCCTACAAGCTGTCTATACTTTGTTGCATCCTAGATTTTTTTTTTCCTTCAATGGACGTGAGCTTCAAGTTCTGTTTCATTAGAGTAGTCAAAGGATTGCACTCATCCTTTCGAAACATGTTCAACAGATCTCCAATGTACTTCTTTTGAGAAAGGAATATAA
Organism: Pinus tabuliformis; assembly: GCA_031772625.1. NCBI lineage: Eukaryota > Viridiplantae > Streptophyta > Pinopsida > Pinales > Pinaceae > Pinus > Pinus tabuliformis. Next base: position 172,653,881 of record CM062810.1, on the reverse strand, counting down.
ACTCCGGATGTTGAGTTACTTCAATACCAATATAGTAGTGAACATAGCCCAAGTCGTTCATTTCAAAACCTTTCCTCAATTCCTTTATGGATGCAATGTAGCTCCCATTGTTCCTTATTATCAAAAGATCATCTACATACACCACAAGATATACAACAGTTTTTCCAACTTTCTTGACAAACAAAGTTGCATCATCAAGATCATAATGTTTGAAGTTGAGTTTTAGAAGATGTTCAATTAACTTTTCATACCAGGATCACGGTGCTTGATTGAGGCCATACAAGGATTTCACAAGACTGCATACTTTGTGTTATTGGCCATTCACAATAAATCCTTCTGGTCGGGACATAAAAACACTCTCTTTTAGATCTCCATTCAAGAAAGAAATTTTCAGATCCATTTGATGGACTTTCCAACCGTTCTGAGTTGCGAAGACAAAGAGTGTCCGGATGGTAGCCCATTTTGTTGTGGGGGAAAAATTCTCCTCATAATCGATCCCTTCCTTCTGAGAAAAACCTTTTTCCACAAGCCTAGCTTTGTGCTTGTTAAGTGATCCATCAACTTTATACTTCTTCTTGTAGACCCACTTGCAACCAATTGGTTTGGTTCCCAATGGAGGATCAACCAACTTCCAAGTGCCTTCTTTATCAAGGAATCATACTCTTTTTGCATCACTTCTTTTCATTCATCATGAGAAGCAACTTCTTTAAAGGAATTTGTTTCAAAATCTATAGACAAATTCAATTCACAATCATAAGGAACATCCATATCAACGGGTGAATCAAAATCATCTACATCACCTCCATTTTGCCTGGTTGAATTTCTTGTTCCTGTCTTTCCAACCTCATCAAGATTAACACTTGCAAGTGCATTTTTCAACCATTTTGGAGGAAATTTCTGAGATGGCCCCAGCTTCTTAGTTGACCGAGTTGAGATTCAATCAAGATTGAGTCTCCCAATTTTGTCAATCACATCACTCAAATTATCATAAGTGGCTAGAGCTTCATGTGGGGGAGAGAGTGCTTCAGAAGAAGATTCCACAGATTGATCCTGTATAGGAATGCCCCCTTCAAGATGTGGAATCTGATTATCAAATTTTTGAAATGAATTTGCATGTCTGAATCTATCTAAGCGATCAAGCTATTGTTGGAAAAAGTAACTATGTTCGGTCTTCAATAATGTACTTGAGTCATCATGTAATGTACTTGTCAAAAGAATAAAGAAAATAATTTGATTATTATTTTTGTGACTTATTAAAGCATGGGTTTAATGCTTGGGTCACCATGTTTTAGGTCAAAGTCCCCATTGAGGACTTCTAGGATTTATTTTGAGTCTATAGAATTATTGTACATTTCAAGATACCCTTCTTGGGCTTTTAAATCATGTAAATCAGTTTAGTATTGAGTCACATATGAATTATGGAACCTCCGCACCATGTTGGCCTAAGAGAAGATCAAGTCAGACTAAGGACCCATTCTACCCCACATGAAGCCTATAAAAGGAAGGACTATGAATTCATTTGGAGCATCACTTCACATTCTCTCTCTTCTGCGTAGAAGTACGAAAATTGGTTTGTCGGGTAGAAGTGCGAAGTAGGAGGCTGGGAAAGTCTGCTGCTGGGAAGACGAAGTGAATAAGAGTTTGGGGGAGTCTAAGGAGTCAAGGAAAATTAAAATTTTGGTGGTGGTCTATTTCTATTTCATGTTCTGGATTGGGAGAACAAAGTCTCCCAAATTGGACTGTTGTCGGACGCCGTGAGCTGCCGCAAGTTGCTACATAGTCGAAGTAGCTGGAAAGAGATCAACCTTATGGAGGCTGACTTGGTGTGGAGGGAGGGTCTGGTCAAGGTCTAGGGTGAAGAGTCTCAAAGAATACTATTGAAAGGAATAATTAATTTGACTGGGTTTTCCCCACGAGGGGGGTTTTTCCCTGGCATGTGCCTACATCTTGTGTTAATTGTTTTATGTGTTGTTGCTTTGTGTAATTACTTGATGAACTAAATAAAGGAGATATAAAGAATCGTAATAGAAATTAACATCACAAGTAATTATCAAGTTCGAGAAAATATTTACTACCTTTATGATTTTCCAACATGGTATCAGAGCTTTGGTGAAGAAATAAGAAAAAGGCATATCCGTTCATAGGCATTATCTTAGGGAAAGAGTCTATTATATTCAAGGAATATGTGTAACTCAATTAAGGGTGAGAACAAACTTGAAGGAGCATCTAACTTTAGATCCTGGAAGAAAATGATTGAACTAATCCTTGAAAATAACAAGGTTCTATATTTGGTAAAAGGAAATGTAAAGAAGCCTACTGAAGAAGCCAATGATGCCGACAAAAGAGAAATTCAGGGATTTAGAATTTGTGGCTATGAATCTAATGGTAGAAGGGATAAAAGACAATCTTGTACCATTCATAGCTATCATCGATCATCCTTAGGAGATGTATGAAGCCCTGTCGAAACTGTTCACTATTAACAACATTGGTCAAGTAGAAAGCTTAAAGAATGAGTTGAGAAATACAAAGATGCATAAAGAAGATATTGTGTCAAACTTCTTTGTAAAGATAGCTAGACTCAGGGATGATTTTTTAGCCATCGATGAGATTTTTCCAGACAAAGAATTGCTGATCACTGTTATATTAGGATTGCCACCCTCTTGAAGTGCTTTTGCTTTGGGTCTCAATAGTTGGAAGGCAGCTCCCACCTTTGAAGAATTATGGACCACAAGTAGTCAAGAAGAATTAAGGATCTCAATGGTTGCGAATCCTGAAGAAGTATCATTTTCTTATGTTGCTCATCATAAAGAAAATAGATTGAAGGGATGAAGGAAGAAAGTTGACATGTCTCAGATAAAGTGCTATCAATGTCATAATAAAGGCCACTATAAGAGTGTCTGCCCCGAGAATCCAAGGAATAAGAAGAGAGGAAGAGATCAAGTCAACTTTGTTGAAGAAGGAGACTCAAATAAATTCAAACCTAAAGAATCCAACATTAGGGACTTACATTATTAAGTCATTTTCTTTACATAACTTGTTTTATATGTTTTAGAATTTAGAGGTTTTTAACATATCTTTGGAAAATACATTTTTGTATTGCTTTAAGTTTGTAGGTTTCCCTCAAGTTTTGGAGGGAGCTCCCAACAACTCTCAAAGATAAGTATCTCATGTCTTTTCAGTTTTGGGTTCATGTATTCATTTAGTTTCGACTATATTAAAGTACTAATCACCTTTCTCCCTTTTTTGTCTTGGTTAGGAAAAACATCTGCAAAAAGGAGGATCTCTCAAGACAAGGTTAGTCAAGAAACAAAGGTATGTTTTGAATACATTGATTGGATTATTCATTTGATGATCTATTACTAACTCTGTCATGACTAGTTGTATTGAATCCTAGTGATTCTTGTTTGGGTGATTCATCTCTTGATAAATCTACCCACCCCACTCATATTCTTGATTGACTATGTAGAACCCTAGACATGTTTTGGAAAACCCTAATCGAAGGGTATGCTAATGTGAATGTTTGAAATCCTAAGCTGCTTAGGGATATTGTGAAATGATAGTTGAATTTTTATTGATGATGTCTTTTTTGGGATTTTGGTGTGATCTGGAAATCCTAACTTGTTAGGGTTGAATGATGAGGCCTAAAATCCTGAACCTTTGAAGTCTTGGTAATGTTGAGTTTTGTATGTTTCTACATTGGAACCCTATCTCATTGGGGTTTGGTGGAATATGTGAGAAAGATCCTTACATTGTCTTTAAAAAAATTCCTTTGGTATGTGTGTGTTTGTTTGATCAAACCCTAGTGTAATCAATATGATTGTGTGTCTAAGTCTTACTTAATATTGTTGTGAAGTTAGGTTTGACTTTCACATGATATGAAATGTATGTTTCATGATGATGAAATCTAGGCATATAGAGATATGTATTTTTGGTTGAATCACTAGCTTGGTCTAGGTCAAATGTATTAATGTTATTGCACATATGATATGCTTTGGTATAGTTATGAATTCCTAGATGTGTATGTTGACTTAGTCGTTGATGGTCATGAGTTTTAGGATTTAATGGAAGTCCTTGCCTGAGATTCTAGGATGATGATATTTGGAAATCTAGGGTGTTGTGGCTAAACCTTAGTGAAGTTATAATTGTCTAGTATGTGGGATTGTGAAAATTGAATTCTGAAGTTTTGGAATTAAACCTTAGTCAAAGTAAAATATCTGGAATATGATGATTTGAGATTTGTATAAGATTGTTGAATTTGTGAAAATGAAAATCTAGGGTTTGCAAGTAACCTTAGTAGTATTTGGTAATGTTAATAACTGATTGATGCTTGATTGAAAATCTAGGGGCTTGGAACTAACCCTAGTGGGAAAGATGACCAGGATGATGACTAAGCTATGATTGACTTTGATTGATTTGTTTGTATGAAGTCTAGGATTTGTATAAATCCCTAGTGAGAAGTCTAACATATGAAATATTGTTAGATACTTTGTAGATTTATTTGTGATATTGTTTCTAAGGTGTCTAGGGTGTATGAAAAATTCCCTAGCAAGATGTTAAAGAGTATATGTCTCTTGTTTGTAATTAAGTCAAGGTATCTGATATATGTATAAAATGCTTCCGTGATTCTGATATGGCTAACATCATGCTTCTATAGTTTTGGTTGTACTTTCTATCTAAGTTGTGTAGGTACACAATCTTCAACTTGGTGAATATATGATGAAAATGATGGGGATAATGATAACTCTGATGAAATGGTTGGAAGCTGAAAGATTCTTCGATGTCGAAAAGAAGAAGTTGATATTTCGGAGGAAGCATGAATAGAAGAAGATCTCCCTAAGATTAAGAGGGGGTCTGAATAAAAGTTGCTTCCTAGTTGAGAGGGAGTGACATATATGGCTCTCTGCTTCATGTGTCATGCAATAGACCAGGAGTAACAATCGTAAGTCTGCGTTAAGGCCAGGAACAGGAAAAGGAAATTGGAGAATTCATTTTGTAGTGCTTTTGAAAGAAGGAAAACATGATCTGATTGAAGAATATGTAGTTGCATCTGAAGTAGGAAGGAAAGCATATGATCAAGGAATCTTTTGTCAAATATTCAATTGATAGTCCTACTATGAAAAGATGAGAAGAAACATTTGTTGTCTATAAAACCCCGAAAGTTTGTATTTGATTATGTACATGTGAAAGATTGGGGTTGTGTTTGTACTAGTGAATCTCTTAAAGGAAAGCATGTTGATTACCAATCAGTTTGATTGGGAGAGATGGGTTATTCTTGATTTGTTGGACCAAGGTATGTTGAGGCTTTGCGAGTGAAGAATTTCCTGGGGAGACATCTGGTTGACACTTTGTGTTGATGTCTGAGTCCCCAAAGTCAGAAAGGTGGCGTTGGTCATTGAGCTTTGACATGCACCTGGATTTTTGGGTTGGTGGTTAGCAAGTAAGCCCGATGGTACCTAGAGGGGATGAAAGCTCGAGTCCATCTTAGTCCCACCTGGATAGATTTCCCTGGTCAAGAATCTAGTCCATGGCATTGCAGTGCCTAAACTATTGAGTGACTAGTTGGATAGATTGCCCTGGTCAGGAATCTAGTCCATGGCATTACGATGCCTAAATTGGTTGACTAGTTGGATATATTTCCCTGGTTAGGAATCTAGTCCATAGAATTGTGGTGCCTAAAGTTCTTCATGGTTCATATAGTTTGAGATATTCCATTGTATATGTACATTATAAATATGTCCCTAGTTAAGAGGGAGTGTTGGGAAACGTAACTATGTTTGGTCTTTAATAATGTACTTGAGTCATCATGTAATGTACTTGTCAAAAGAATAAAGAAAATAATTTTTATTATTATTGTTGTGACTTATTAAAGCATGGGTTTCATGCTTGGGTCACCGTGTTTTAGGTCAAAGTCCCCATTGAGGACTTCTAGGATTTATTTTGAGTCTATAGAATTATTGTACATTTAAAGAGACCCTTATTAGGCTTTTGAATCATGTAAATTAGTTTAGTATTATGGAACCTCCACACCATGTCGGCCTAAGAGAAGATCAAGTCGGCCTAAGGACCCATTCTACCCCACAAGAAGCCTATAAAAGGAAGGACTACGAATTCATTTGGAACATCACTTCTCATTCTCTCTCTTCTGGGCATAAGTGTGAAAATCTGTTTGTCGAGCAGAAGTGTAAAGTAGGAGGTTGGGAAAGTTTGCTGCCGGGAATCTGAAGTGAATACAAGTTTGGGGGAGTCTAAGGAGTCAAGGAAAAACAAAATTTTGGTGGTGGTCCCTATCTGGTTCATGTTCTAGATTGGGAGAATGAAGTCTCCTAACTGCACTGTTGTCGAAAGCCGTGAGTTGCCGCAAGTTATTACATAGTCGAAGTTGCTAGAAAGAGATCAATATTTTGGAGGCTGACTTGGTGTGGAGGGAGGGTCTGGTCAAGGTCTAGGGTGAAGAGTCTCAAAGAATACTATTGAAAGGAATAATTACTTTGACTGGGTTTTCCCCTCGAGGGAGTTTTTCCCTGGCATGTGCCTACATCTTATGTTCACTATTTTATGTGTTGATGCTTTGTGTAATTACTTGATGAACTAAAGAAAGAAGATATAAAGAATCGTAATAGAAAGTAACATCACAAGTAATTATCAAAATCGAGAAAATATTTATTGCCTTTCTAATTTTCCAACAACTACCGCTCAACAACATTTTCAGCCTTCGAAGATTCAAGAAAGATCACATCTCTAGATACAACAAACTCTTATTAATTTCATCATAGAGATGGTATGCTTTGGAGGTATTTGAATACCCCAAGAAGATACACTTATGACTCCTTGCACCAAGTTTCTTTCTTTGCTCTTTTTGTATCAAGGCATAAAAGGTGGAACCAAAAGGAATGTGGCCATACCACATTTCATAAGTAGTCTTGTTTCTAATAGCATTAGATGGACATATAATCTTTACATACACAACACATAGAACTGTATTATGTTGAAAATAGCAACAAGAAATGCTAAAAATAGAATTCAGTATATTCCAATTTTAATTTGTCTTTGAATTAAAATCGAGAATTAAAATTTGAATTTAGTCTCACCAGCTGCTTGAAAAATAATTAATTAATTCATCTTGGATTAATTAGTTGGAGAAATTCAAGCTAGAAGTCTTTGTGAAGTGATGCAACAGTTATCCATTAAATTAAGGAAGTTATCCCTTAGTTAAGGAGATAAGGATGAGTTGTATTTGAGTTGTAATTAGTTAACTAAATTAAGTTCAGTTAAATTAGTTCCAAACAATTTGAGGAACTAATTGTGAGTTCAATCAGTTAATGCATGCATGCATCAAACTAGTGTACTCCAGATAACTGAATATTCTCTCATGAATAACTCATGCATGTCAGTTCAGACAAAGACCCAGTTGAGATTAAAGACAGGGACAGTGTACTATCAGTTGGAGGAATTTTTCTATAAAGGAAACTCATCCATGCATAAGGAATAAGGTTCCTTGAGGATTGCGCAGTTTTGACAAGGTGTAGGATCAATGTGAGTGATCAGTCTTCCACTTGGTAACAAGAGGATCACCCAGAGAAATTGCGCAAGGAAATAGGAGGCTTGGAGGGCAGAGGAGAAGGCTTAGGAGAAGTCTTGTTTGCTTGTGAGCATCCAGGAGGATTGTAGTGAGAGCTGGCTAGCTATGAGAGCTAAGGATTTGTGTAATCCTGATGTATTTCCACCTTCTATGATAAACAGATAGTGGGGTTTTTAGCTGAGGCTTTCCCTTGAGTATTTTCTGTGTTTCATGTGTATTGCTTCTTCTTCTTATGGTTATATGTGTTCAGCTTTGATTCAGCTAGATCTTTAAGCTTCCACAAAGAAAATTGATAGAAGTAGATTATAGTATTTTTCTTTAGTTATATTGCATTATCGGGTTGATCTACAATCAGATTTTCTACATAGATCTCAGAGGTAGATTTGTAGAGAATTTGCAAGAAATTCTACATGGTATCGGAGCTGAGTTTATCAGAGCTGTGAACAATATACGAAGAAGAGAATTCGAAGTTTGAATTTCGGGGTTGCAGGTGCAAATTGAATTCATCTCATACTTCAAGGTTGGTCAATGGCGTTCTATGGCTTGAGACTCGAGTATGCCTTGGATGGTAGTTCGAATTACATAGCATGGAAAGATTGCATGGAGGCTGTATTAGAAGATAATGGTTTGAAGGATTTCATTGATCAAGAAATCCAAAATCCAGCTTCAACTAATGCACAAGAGTTGGTTGAGTGGAAGAAGTGTGTGGCGAGGGCGAGACAGATCATCCTTGAGGGAGTTCGAGACCATATTGTCTCGAGTCTCTATGGGAAGGATATTCCATATTCAATGTGGAAGACATTGAAGGACCTCTACCAGAACAGTAGCATCCAGAGGAAATTGGCACTCAAGGATGAGCTTCGAAGAATCAAGATGGAGACGGGCGATACTATTTCCACATATCTGAACAAGCTCACCACCTGCAGATATGACCTTGGTAGTGTGGGAATAACTACTGCCGATGATGATATGGTGAGCCTCGCTCTCCTTGACCTTCCAAAGAGCTGGAATAGCTACCAGGACTCTGTGAATGGAAGGGATAAACTACCGGATTGGGAATGATTGTGGTCGGATCTCATGCAGGAGGAGATCAGGAGGAGCACACACAATGGTTCTTCATCCAAGGAGAATGAAGAAAATCTGGCCTTAGCGAGTAAGGCAAGGAAAGGGAAGGAGAAAGATTCTCATCCAAAATCGAATTCTTCTCATGGAGGGAATAAGGTTGACAAGTCTAAAGTGAGATGCTTTAATTTTCATGAGATGTGACATTATGCAACTAATTGTCGATCGAAGAAGTCCAAGAAGGGATCCTCGGAAGGATCTGAAGGTGAGGCATTAGCCTCTCAATTTGAGATGGACTTCACCCTCATCGCATCCATGGTGTCATCGATGATGGGTTGTGGTTGGTTTCTTGATAGTGGAGCCTCATTCCACATGACCAATGATAAAAGTTTATTCAGTGCTTTGGAGGAGAAAGACCTTAAGATTCGCATAGAGATGGGTGATTATGAAAGGTATAGTGTTTCAGGAGTGGACATGGTTGTTTTTCAGAGGGAGCATGGAGCTCCTATCGCCTTGACTGATGTGAAGTATGTGCCTGGACTGAAGAAGAACTTGGTATCGATCGTGGTATTAGAGGACAAAGGCTACGATGTTGTCTTCAGTAAGGGAAAGGTTTTCCTTAGACACATCACCACGGGACAGGTGAAACAGATCGGTTCACGGGCACAGAACCTGTATGCTCTTGAGGTTCAAGATGCATGCAAAGCCTTGAGGAGTAAGGCAAATGTTAAAGACTTGGTGGTTGAGAGGGAGAGTAAATTACCTCTCAACATGTAGCGACAGAATAAGTCTCAGACAATTGTGGAGGAGCCACAATTGGAGATGCCGAGAGGAGACCGAGTGGAGGCATCCACTCATGCAGAGACCTCCAGTAGGGGGAAATTTCAAGCCAAGTGGGCAGAGGGATCACATGCAGCCATACCTCCAGGTGTGAGGTGGGGCAATGTGGAGTGATCGTCTTAAGAAGGCTGAAATTGGGCAGGGTCCATTAAGAGGTTTTATCTCATGGATCATACCTTGATACGGGAGCCCAAAGTACATAGTAGCAGGAGGAATCAGTGGGATTGATGCAGTCAGAGATCAAAGTGACAGAGGCTAGAGTAGTCAGACACTAAAGAGCACAAAGGTGTAGAGTTTTCAGTCAACAGAGGCAATAACAGTCAGAGACTTTGATGACAGATGAATCATTCTAATTCAGGTTGGATGTTTTTTTGTTTCTGATGTTGCTAGAGCAACAACACTAGAGAGAAGTGTTACATGCAGAACATTCCAAAGGTTCAAGATCGGTATTGAGTTGAATTCCTTTCTTGTTGAGAGGGAGTGTTGAAAATAGCAACAAGAAATGCTAAAAATAAAATTCAATATATTTCAATTTTAATTTGTCCTTGAATTAAAATTGAGAATTAAAATTCTAGTTTAGTCTCATGAGCTGCTTGAAAAAGAATTAATTAATTCATCTTGGATTAATTAGTTAGAGAAATTCAAGCTAGAAGTCTTTGTGAAATCATGCAACAGTTATTCCTTAAATTAAGGAAGTTATCCCTTAGTTAAGGAGATAAGAATGAGTTGTATTTGAGTTGTAATTAGTTAGCTTAGTTAACTGAATTAAGTCCAGTTAAATTAGTTCCAAACAGTTTGAGGAACTAATTGTGAGTTCAGTGAGTTAATGCATGCATCAAACTAGTGTACTCCATATAATTGAAAATTCTCTCATGAATAACTCATGCATGTCAGTTCAGACAAAGACCCAGTTGAGATTAGAGACAGGGACAGTGTACTGTCAGTTGGAGGAATATTCCTATCAAGGAAACTCATCCATGCAGAAGGAATAAGGTTCCTTGAGGATTGCGCAGTTCTGACAGGGTGTAGATCAATGTGAGTGATCAATATTCCACTTGGTAATAGGAGGATCACCCAGAGAAACTACGCAAGGAAATAGGAGGTTTGGAGGGCAGAGGATAAGGCTTAGGAGAAGTCTTGTTTCCCTGTGAACATCTAGGAGGATTGTACTGAGAGCTGGCTAGCTATGAGAGCTAAGGATTTGTGTAATCCTGATGTATTTCCACCTTCTATGATAATATAGATAGTGGGGTTTTTAGCTGAGGCTTTCCCCTGAGTATTTTCTATGTTTCATATGTATTGATTCTTCTTCTTATGGTTATATGTGTTCAACTTTGATTCAGCTAGTTCTTTAAGCTTCCACAAAGCAAATTGATAGTAGAAGTAGATTATAGTATTTTTCTTTAGTTATATTGCATTATCGGGTTAATCTATAGTCAGATTTTCTACATAGATCTCAGAGGTAGACTTGTAGAGAATTTGCAGGAAATTCTACATATTAGCCCGGAACATCAATTTTACATTCTTGAAAAACATCATAGAACGTACCATTTTTAAGATCGTCATGTTCATTCTTTTAGCTACTCTGTTCTCTTGGGGATTATAAGGCACAATTTTTTGATGTTTGATCCCATGTTGGCGAATATAGTTTTAAAATTCATTTGAAGTATATTCTTTTCCATTATCAGTGTGAATAGAGCCAATATGAGTTTGTGCATCATTTTCAATCCATGCATGAAAGTTCTTGAATGTTTGAAAAACATCGGATTTTTCGTTCAATAAAAAAACCCAACACATTTTGGTGTAGTCATCAATAAATGTCATTATATATTTATTTCCATTTGCATAAGGAAAAGGCATTGGGCCGCATAAGTCTGAATGAATAAGTTCAAGTTTTCTATGTGCTCTGGAATGCGAATCATGAAAATACTATTTTCTATGCTTTCCTAGAATACAAGCATCACATTGCTTAAGTTTCCTTGGAATTGTAGGCAAACCAATGACACCACTTTTCTTCAACATACGAAGGTTTTCATAATTCAAGTGTCCAAATATAGCATGCCATAAAAGACCTGATGGAAATGTACCTTCATCATAATGAAAATTGTATGAGAAGTTTTATGCACAAGCAGAGGTACCTTGCAGCTTCATAAGTCTTTCTTCTTCTAACCCCGTCATGACAAGTGAGCGATCTGATGATTTTCTAACCTCAACCTTGCCATTAAACATATGAATGGTGTGTCCTTGCTGGTGGACGTGGACCAAGGAAAACAAGTTTCTCCTCAACTCCGGGAGATATAAAACATCATGCAAAAGAAAGTTTGGAAGACCAAGCAGTTTGAGCTTGATGGTGCCAAGCCATGATGGCTTGAGTTTTGGTTTGTCTGCAAAGTATACTGCTCCATCAACATTGTCAGTAAATTCTTCAAAAAAATCTCTTCTAAAAGTCATGTGGCAAGTTTCTCTTGAATCAAACAACCAATCATTTTTCCAAGAAGCAAGTGAAGCATTAAACAAGTCTTCAATTACTCCAATATTAGAATGTGCCACAACATAATGAGTGGATTCAGGTGCTTTACCTTTCTCTTTGTCATGGGTTTTACCTTTGGCTTCATTTCTTTCTTGCTCAATTCTTCCCTAAGGCAACTTACATGTGGATGCATCATGTTCATCTCTATTGCAATGTATGTAATGAAGAGCATACTTTTCTCTTTGAAACCAGTTGCCGTCCTATTGTGGTAAAACACAACCCCCCCATTTTTTTAATTTATGTACTTCAATAATGAGGACTCTTTTTATTAATTTTTGGCTAAACACCTTCTATGCTTTTTATTAAGTTAATTATTCTGCAATTTTTTTTATTTTTCATTTTTGTCAAATTTCCATTTTGATTGTTTCATCGAATCCGACTTTTCACAAGCTTTCCATCGATATTTGTTTCGACTTATTTGGTCAACCGATTTGTAAATGATGCTCCTTTGAAATTTGATCATGTTCTTCCCTGGACTAAAAATGTAAAATATTTCAATTTTTGTAAGTAATTAAGTCCAATAGTCATTTATTGTAAATATTGACTTTTAGTTAAATTTTATTAATTTTTTATTTTTTCACTAACGGTCCTACAAAATGACCCAGCTAAATCATACAACGAATGAAAACGTGTTTCAGAAATTCTGGTAATTTACTCCAATTATTGTTTTAAAATAAATTGCCAAGACCAAATTTTCAAAATTCCAAAGTGGCTATAGTCCAATTTGTAGGATTATTAATTCCACGTGGGCCCACTTCATATCACTTCTTTCTTCCAAGAATTGCGATTTTAAAATCCCGATTTAAGAAGTGCGATCAAAATTTGTGATGCGATATTGCGATATCGCATATCACATATCGCAATTTTGTTAAGCTACTCAATTTACAAAATTTTAAATTCGCAATTGGAAAATGCGAGGAGTTAACAATTTTTAATATAAGGTTCATGCCCCCTCCTTACGACTCCCGTACCTCCACCTCACCTCATCCTACCTCATGCTCACCTTATCCTCCACTCACTTCCCTCCTCCATCACTCTTCTTCAGCTGGATGGTTTTGTGTGACTTTTAAATTGATTCCAATGGTTTGGGAATTAAATTTTTAAATAAATATTATATTTGTATTACAATAATTATATTATAATTTTAATATTTATTATAATTTTAATATAATTTGAATTATAATATTAATATAATATTAATTATATTTTAAATTAATTCTTTCGAATCATTTTTATATCAATTTAATTTTATAACTTAATTAATTTTTAATTAAATGAGCATTAATTAAAATTAATTGTATATATTAATTAATTAATAATTAGTTTAAAATTAGTTACTAAATAATTAAAATCTAATTTATGATTAAAATTTAATTAATAAATTCTGATTTTTAGGCCCAGACAACATAATTTCCAGAATTATGTCAGATTTGACTCATCAACTTTGGAGGCTAATAGATTGAGTTTTACTTGGCCAAATGAGGCATAGGATGGCTCATTGGAAAGATAAAATCATGGAGAATATTTCCGAGGAGGTTTCATTAATATATTTTATCATTTATTGGGTCTACAATCCAGCATAAGATCAAGCTCCGAATTTTTAATAAAACTAATTTTCCTAAGTTTTATTTTCTGCATTTTCATTTGCCAAAGCCTCTTCTGAATGCAAATCCATTCGTCAATGATATCTTAGGCCAATTGAATCATCATAAGAATCAATAGAGAGCTTGGATTTTCTTTTCAATTATTTATTTAATTAAATTTGATTAAATTTGTTTTAATTCCAGATTTGGCATTTTGATTTTATTTTTGTATTTTAATTATGTTTTGATTTTTTTTTTTCAGGAAAACAATTGAAGGGATGAAGAAAACAAGATTTCAATCAATGTGAATACTTCAACAATTGAAGAATGGAATTTTGAGCAAATGAAAATTGATTGGGCAAATCTCTTCTTCAACAAACTTTCTTGTTAAGAATTACCTTGCAAATAGTATAAATACCAGATTGCAAAATATAATAAGGGCTTCTCTCCTCTGCAATTCTGGAATTCTAAAAATACTTCTGTAATAGGGATTTAGAGTTGTAGGTGGGAGGAGAGGAATCTTAGATCTGGAGATTATTGAGGTTTTTCTTTTACATTCTGAGTTATATATAATGAACAGAGTTTGCACTATTGTAGCTTTGCTTTTGAAAGAAGAAGCTCATGCATTGTAAAGGACTATTAGAGACTGGAGCTGGAGAAATGGATTCAATAAATTGGTAGTTCGAATACTATTATTTTAAATGCTGGTTTCATTTTATGATGATAGGAATGTCTCAATTTACTTTCATATTTGTGCACTTTTGTCGATAGGGTAATTTGTCTCAATTTTATGTTATTATGTATCTCTACTCTTACGGATTAAATTCTGATTTCTTAGTAACTGTTTACTCAAAAATTTGTCTTATAAAATTGATTTATTGAATAGTGATATGTTGTGAACTTTTTCCGCATATTATTGTTTAATTATTCAAGTTACTGCTTAAATGATCAAAATCTTTCTGTGAATTTTTTTTCTAAGTGTTGTTCGTTGACTATTTCAGTTAAGAGGTTCCTAAATAGGATGTGTTTGATATCCATAATGTCAGTTAATTGAACTACTTCGTTAGCTTGACATTCATTATAAGCCAGACATATTTAAATCCCAATACTTTAAATATCTTGCTCTCGGTTGGGTTAGATCTATATTTGCCTAATTGAGATATGATTAAGATAGTTCCTTTTGCTTGCATCTTAGGATAAGTTTGCATTAAATTAATTTATACATTCTTTTAAGTCCTCTTCACAAAGAGGCAAAACTTTAGTAGTGGCTTGGCTGAGCTCCAAATTAGCTTAACGATCACTTTCTTGCCTGATCATCAAGAGGGTTGATCTGATGTCTCTTCTCCATTAGTGGGTGAAAGTCATATTTTAAAGCCATTGGAGATTGAGAGAAGGTAATTGGACTTAGTTGAAACAGTCGGAACCAGTGACCATTCCAAACGGAAAATGAGCTACTTTAAGGTCCGGACCGAGTGGTCATCCCCCATGTTGTTGCAATGATTTTCGAGGCTTCAACACGTCCCTGCCTCTAAAATTTCTCCTTCCTCTACCTCTTCGTCCACCTCTTCCTCTAGAAGAATCTTGTGCATGATTATTTTCTTTATGTGCAAGGCACAAAACTTCTTCATAATATTGATGAGTTGTCTCCTTCCCAAAAGCCTTCTCTCTCTCATCAAACTTCTTCTCAAGGGAATCAAAGGTAATCTCCTTGAGGTTTCCACTTGCTTGCAATGAATCAAGATAATTTGAATAAGTGGGATATAGTGCCTTGAAATAAGCTATAAAAGGAATGTCTATTTGAGCACCAGTGGTTTTGATATCATGCATAATAGATCTTACTTTTGATACTAAAGCAGGAGGATCATCATTTTTCAATTCAAGACTGAACAATTTAATCATCAATTGAACAACTTCAAGTTTAGAGTGTGAGTCATAGAGTTCCTTCAACTTCTGTAAGGCTTCAAAATCATTTGAAAATGGTGAAATATGGCGACTCACTTCTTCGTTTACAGAAGCTGCAATCAAGGCATAGGCCTTGTTGTTCTTGTTTTCCCAAATGGAGATCTCCTTATTTGAGGTGGGTTTTGCAAGTTCATTATCTCCTTCGCATACTCAAACTCCTTTCCACAATTCATTGAAAATGAGAGTGTTTATCTTCCGCGACCATTCAGGATAGTTGCCTTTCCCAGAGAGAACTACTCCAACAATAGATATCAATGAATGCATTTAAAAATGTATATTGCAAAAAAAAATGGTACTTTTGGTGGCAAACAAATGCACTTCTGGTGTAATATTGAAATCTGATATATCTATATGGGATAGAGGTATTACTTGGGGGATTTATTATAAGGGGGAGGTATGTGGGAAAGGCTTGTATGGGGAGGCGGGTCAACATATGACCAGTGGGAGCAACGTTCAATGGAGTTACCACACAAAAAACGTGATATGGTAGCTTGGGCTTCCATTGCGCAGTGGGGAGAGAGATCGGTGAGGCTGATGGTATGACAACTTGGGGTTCCGTTGCGCAGTGTGGAGAGGGACCGGTGAGCCCAACTGCGAGAAAGTGAGGCTGGCAGATAACGGTGAGAAACAAGAGTGGTATTGTGTGAGAGCTGCCGAGATATGTGAGGGGAGTCGACTGTTGTAGTGGACGGGGTACCGTTGCAGGAGGAGAAGCGATGGTACTATATATGTGTTAATGACAAGGATTCTCTATCCAATCCTGTGTGAACCTCAGAAACTCAACAGAGATGCGGAACGACTTTGGATTCAGCATTTTTGGTCTTGGATTCAACAAGGTTTTCCACAAAGTACAATCAGGTTGAAATAACTACGAATATATGCAACCCTTTCTCTTCCTAGTTCGCATAGATGGTTGTATTCAGCATTATTACACAGGTGGTTTGGAGGAAACTAGGGATAAGGGTGTAGCTCAACATGCTAAGCGGTGGGTGGTGGTCGTAACACAATATTTTGTAGTCGGGGTATTACCAACAGTGTGCAACCAGACGAAAACAAACTCATTCAAACACATACAGGCTGTAGAGAATGGAGCAATGGAGCAATGACAGAGGTGTCAGTTCTGCAAAATAGGAAGAACAAGAGGGAGTTACCAGGGCATAAAATCTAAAATGGAGTTGACTATCATACCATGTTAGGCCAGAAGGTAACTCCACAATGCAAATTATGATTTTGCATCAAGATTGCTCATGGATATATACATGAAGGGAGAGACTCTTGGGCTTCACCTCCTAGTGTCTCTTCATATTCCTAATCTCCTTATTTTCTATTTACATTATTTTACATGAATTTCCTAATCCCAAAGATTAGGTGTCAACAATGTGCAAACTTCTTTAGAGTGCAAAATACATTGTGTTAATTTTCATTGTTTAAATTGTATTTTTTTATAACCCACATTGAATATTTTTTTATATACCACATAAAAATATTTTAGTTTAACAATTTTTTTTTCTATATATAGATATATGTGAATTTGAAATATTTTTGAAAAGTATAAGAACTTTTTTTTTTGTTAACCTTGGTAGGTCCTCCGTTTCTATTAAATTTAATTAGCAAGTTACAACCATCTGAGAGATTTGTTAACTGGCGTCAACTTGCCCTGTAGGAAACCAACTCTTTTGGCCACCTAACAACATGGAATGCCATCCAAAACCGAAGCAGTTTTATCCTTCCTATCCAAGCTATGCAATACTGTATGTCCATATCTATTTTCCTATTTAACTGCAAACTAACATAACTATAATTACAATTGAAAGTAAATGCTATCCGCATCAAAAACTAATACAAGAGACCTTGGTTCACTGATTTGCATCCTCTGCCGAGGCAGAATCCACTGGTGCTAGGTCTTTGACATTCGACCCCGGAAGCTCATCTGTTGGCAAGATGCAAGGAAAATGTTTCTCAATCTACTAGAGGCGACCATCTTGCCTCTGCAACTGAAACATGGTTTTATGAAATTCCCTTTTATAGTCCGGGGATGTATGCATTGTGGCGGCCATGTTCAAGCCAATTTGTTCCAGGGCCTTTCCCAGGATTCCTTTCATTGACTAGTAAAGGAAGAGGGTGTGTTTGAACTGTGTTATTCTGTCACGGGTGTGACTGGGATCCGGTACCAAGACCCGCCAATCCTCAACTTCAATTTCCATGGAGCCTGCCTGCCGATTCAGGTCGACCTCCCATTTTTCTATGAGTTGCCAGATTTCTTCATCAATGCCCTTGTGGTATGCTTCTGCCGCTTCATTGATAATGTTCACCGTCGGCTTGTGGCCTTTCGGCTACTTCCTGGATTACAGGACTCCCCTTCCTCATATTTTCCTCTGGCTTTTTTGCCTTTGCCTCGGCCGCGTGGCGCTGGGCTGCTTGTGCTTGGCGCTACCCTGACCATCTTAACTCACCCCCAATAATATACTATATGGCAGTGGAAGTGTTTTGACGGGTTGAACCACATGCTTGTAGGTTGCCCGGGACTCATTCCTTGCAATTTACCTATACACAGTCCACCTGACATGCATAAAAACTGGTCGAGTTTTTCACCATCCAAATTAGGTTCAAAACAATTTGTAATTCGATTTCCAGAGACAACACAAACAAATTTAGATGCTGCACTGTTATTTCCAGGCTCCTGGCCCCATACTTTGCTTCTTCGACGCAAGAAATTACTCAACTCTCCCTTAGCCTCTCTTCACTCAGAGTCCCAACACCCATCAGGCACGTTCCCTGTTGGGTCTGCTTTGCTATGTTGCAGAGCCAAGGCCACCGTATCCCCCAGCTGGTCCATCATGGTGATGTTTATGTCCCTCCGGATTTCAACCACAACCTAAGGCCTTTTGGCCTAGAGTTTAGCGAGCCTCAAAATTGCAATTCCCCCACCCTGCCTACCCTCTCTAGCTACCCTCCCAACATGCATGATGAGGAGGATCCCTCGGCAAGAAAGACAAATTCCAAAAAGCATGGAAATGGTGGCGTCTCCAGGCTAATTTTCTCTCCAGACCCCCAGACTCAGCCTTAAACAAAACAAAACAGGACTCCGACTTACAAAACCCCGCCAACTGATACCCTGCCAACCCAGACCATAAACCTCGAAGACTTCCAACATTGTAACATACATCATACCAATGGGACAAATAAAATACCAATTCACCCTCGTTATGGCGGTCTGGATGCGAGCTTGGTATGTCCACCTTCCTAGCTATAACTCTCACAGCTGCCTGATGTGACCCTGCCAGCCTTGCCATGCATGTGGAAGGTGGTGGGTTGACACTTTGAGGCTCTCACCATTAAATTCCTTGATTTCATCGATCACCAAGTACGCACCCCGATCGAGGGGAAAAGTACAAGATTTAAACATCTTACTCGCACATTTTTTTTTTACTTTTAATTACTTTATAACAAATTCATTTTTTAAAATTATAGCCGACATTATTTTTCTATTTAGAACATAATTTTTATTTTTTATTTTAAAGAGGGACGAAAGAATATACTTACACATCCCCTCATACTGGATTGTAGAATGAACCTTTCGACTCAAAGAATAAAATTAAATATTATATATATATTTTTTAAATTTAAAATAATTTTATAAAAAAAAATTATTTTATAAACTATATGTGTGTTATATTTTAACAAATTAAAAATACTTTTTTAATATTCCACGAAATAAAGGATAATAGGAAGCAGGATTTCAAATTGACGCTTGTATAGATGTTTTTATTTTTTTTAGCCATAAAAGACAGCTTGTTTTAAAATAAACATGTCATTTGTAACTTTCAAATAATTTTGCAAAGTGTCGTAATGATGGGTATATAAGAAAATTAGAAGTTTGAATATATTTGTTGACCAGTGGCAACCACCATTATTTCACTTCCGAAATCAGTGAATGTATTCAAGTCTGGTCACTCTCTTTTTGTGTCTAGTACCTGCCATTTCAGAAATCCTGACAAATTAATTTGAAAACATCGCCTCCAAGAATAAGGACACCATTGTTTTCTCTTCATGGAGACCACCAGGCTTTATAATTGGAGCTTCTCTTTTAACACCGAGCGAGCACGAGGGTTTATAGTTAACAAGCATACTTGTTGATCTGCATTGAATTCAACTGATATATTTTTGCAGACGCACGAGCGTCGTTCTCAGCTGTCGATATACCAAAGTGCATGTCGTTTAATCGGTTAACCCAATTCGCAGACCCTCTCAGGATTCGATATAGGGACATGTAATGCTATGGGGTTTGGGACAATTTCACTAAGCAGACTTGAAAGGAGGAGGTTCGGTGTTTGACCCTGGCCCTAATTTGATCAAGATTAGTAACAAGATTTTTCCCTAACTTCCCATTTCGATCTTCAATTATTTCAGTGTTGGCAATCATGAAAATAAAAATCCAAAGGGTTTTTTTAGGTTGATCGGTTTTCTTGAAACACTATTATTACTTTCGTTTTAAATGGAATTGATGGGCTTGCAGTAAAATTTTGAAATTGTTGATTTTTGTTGGTTGCTACATTTTTCTGAGAAATGGTTGGGCTTGCCACAATGGCAACAAGGATGGAGATCAAAACACTGATCTTCCATATGAATGGTTCTTTGACAATGAGAACATTTCGGTTGGACATTAACTTCAAGTTGCGTGCAATTCTGTTTGTCTGCAATTTTCTCAGAACCTGCTGAGGTGAGTGGTTCAAGAAATCCTGCACTCACAAACTTAATTGGCTTGGAATAATCTGGGATATGTAAGTTGGTGTCATCAGTGACATATCCTAAGCCTCGTCGATTCTTGTTATTTTGAATCTCTTCCCAGGGCTTGATGATGGGTTTGGAAGAAATTTGAATTTGATCATGAACAACTTCGACACTTGAAGTTGTTTGGATGAGTGATTTGGAATCAACATTATTATCTTCATCTGTATGGTTGAATGACTTGGAAGAAGCACTCTTTTGTTGCAGCTCATCTCTTTGTAGTTGCGACTCTAGTTGAAGAAACTCAATGGTTTCATGTGTTTGTTGTAGATGCCGTGAAAGATCAGCAAGAGTTTCTTTGCTGATGTGCACCATGTCTTCATCACTGGAGATGATCAAACTGTGAAGAATGTGTAACAACTGAATATGTTGCGCCATCTGAACTTGCTCACTTGAAATCATGCTCTCCTGTCGTAGATGTCGTGCTTTGAATTGTTTCACTTGATTTTGTTACTTGAATGACAGGCTCGCTTGCTATGGGACTTGAATGGCACACTCGCTTGATATGTTGCATATTGCACTTGCTGGGAACACTTGCTAGAGTTGTAGAACTTTCTTGCTTAAACTTTGGAATTCACGCTCGCTTGATGACGATCGCGTTTGTGTGAACGCTCACTTGCCTTACTTCATGACTTCACGCTCACTTGAATGAATAGCCACGCTCGCTTGATGTCAATCTCAACTTGCTTGATTGGTGTTAGAGTGGAACTTGCTTGGTTGCTTTGATGGTTGCTGTAATGAACTTCACTCTGGCTCGCTTGAAGGTTTGAACTTTGTACTGTTTTGATGCAAATTGCTTGAATGAATACTCACGCTCGCTTGTAGGAGATGTGAACTTGTTGTTTGTTTCATTTAGAGTTAAAACTAGTGAACTCACGTGATTGTGCTTTAAAAGAAGGGTGTCGAACACTATCGAAAATGCACCCAAAAAAGCTTACAATGATTTTAATGACTCACTACAATGAATTCAATTTGACTCAATTCAAGACTTGGGTGTTGGTTTCAACCGAGAATGCACCCTTACAATTCAATGTGATTTGAGTTTGATTACAAGTTCAACAATGTTGATGTAGACTGTGCTCTGAAACGTTGAAGTTTAGAAATTCACTAACTTGATTGTAGAGATGTAGACTTTGCTTTTAAAATGCTAGAGTCTGCAGATTCATGAACTTGATTGTATTGAGTGAATTTGTTTGTTGAGGTAGAATGTCGATGTTGAAAACTTTGATTATTTGTTGTAGTGACGCAAATGCATGTGTTGAGCTTAATTATCCTTCCTTGCAGCTATTTTGTTACAGGTGTTGTGCTTGATTGCATTGAACTTTATGTGTGTTAAATGAGATCATTTATGTGTCAAAACTAGACACAAATAAAAAAGCAAAAACATGAAGCCATAAAACACATGCACCATCAAACACACATAGTGTACCTTAGATCCCCTTATTCAATTTCGGGCGGATCTAGGACACAATCACCACAAATAATATGTCTTTATTGAGTATTAAGGTCATCAATCTTTCATCTTTTACAACATTGCCACTGAAGCGCTTTATCAAACAATGAGAATCTGACGCTTGCAAATTTTGGAAGCAAATGCGTTCACAGAAATGCCTGCATTGATTTAATCTCTCTCAAAGTAAAAGATTACTTTGGATTACAATAATGATTCTCACTTAAACCAATAATCCTTATCGCTCCAGAAAACTAACTTATCTCTCCAAAATATTACAAAATATACTCCTTAAAAAAAAACAATTTAATGAATTTTTTTTTTTTAGAGTCACTTTATCAAAAGTGAATTACGGTTGTATTCGTTTAAACTTTACATTTATCCATGTAATTTTTCCTTGAAATCATTTTCAAAAAAAAATGATTGGCACGTCTCAATATTTATATTATAAAGCCATAGCTTTATGAAAATGGTTTTTTGGAGAAGTAAATTAATTCAACTTGCCTGGAAAACGTTGGTTCTTAGACAATTTTCTGGCAAACGCTGGCAGCTTCTTCTGGCAAACGTTGATCCTCGGAGCTGGAACTCGCTTTAGAAGCATCTTCTCTTAACTTGAGGTCTGTTTCTTTTTCTTCTAAACCATCAAAAAGCATATGAATCTCATCAATGCTATTTGAGCCCTTTTCATCTGGCAAAGGAATTGCTCCTGTTGCATGGATTGGTGATGGATCACCAAAGAAATCAATATTTCTCAAACCATGCTCTCCAACTGCAATCAAGTCTTCAAGCATACGCTCAATAGCATCAACTCCATAAACTTCCACAATACTTAGAGTGCACAAAAATTCAGAACCATAGTGGCTAAGGAATTGCAATTTCAAATACCGTGCCCATTTAGGTTTTTGAAGAGCGAACCTCTGGACATGCTTAACATTTCCAGCAGTAAAATTCCCAAGAAGAACCCAATCATCAGTAGGGTAAACTAAACTACTAAAAAGCTCAAAATCCTTCAGTTTAGATGAATAATGTTCGAAATTTGCAATTGCTACTGTATCAACCAATGTTTCCTCAGAAAGCTCTATAACAACGAATTTTTCTTCTGCACTGCAGGGATTCCGAAGATACTTATCCTGGTCTTTGTCAAGGATATTTTGAACACCTTTTACTTCTTTATTGTGGGCTAGAATTTTGGCTCCCTTGGAAGCAGCAGCATAATTGTATTCACTTCCTCCAGGTTCACGCCTGTGCGTGATGATTCCAAATTGATTACTGGTAGGCCGATCCTTTTCATTTCTAGCTTTCTTCTTAAACTCATTTAAACCTACAGGAGTAACACGAGATGATCTATGAGTTTGTGGATGTATTTCTTTATTTTCGGTCACACTAATTT
The DNA here is from genome assembly GCA_031772625.1 of Pinus tabuliformis. Classification (NCBI taxonomy): domain Eukaryota; kingdom Viridiplantae; phylum Streptophyta; class Pinopsida; order Pinales; family Pinaceae; genus Pinus; species Pinus tabuliformis. The sequence continues at coordinate 172,630,697 of CM062810.1, read as the reverse complement.
GAGAAACAGCAGTGTCATCATAGGCTCGGGCAGGCTCCTCTACAGTGGCTATACAACGGCTCTTCCGCGCGGTTGGCTTAGTTGCTGGCTTCTGCTGGCTTCACGTTGGCTTTGCTGGCTTCTTTGTGCTTGTACGATACCGAAATATAATCATTTTCCAACATTAAGCTAGGCTGGAGGGAGCAGATCATGCTTGACTGGTCCCGGGGAAGGAGATTCGCATTTCTGAAATTTGACTTTAAGATCTTCAAGATCCTTTGTGTATTTAGTTTCTACACCGTGGTGGATGAGAATGCCGAGAATTCAGCAAGGAAATGCATCAGATATTCCTCGTCGGAGCCTCGCTTATCATCTTTGCACATCGCTTTGCAATCATATTTCATTAAGAGACCATGATGAACTTGGCAGATCCGTAGTGCTAGACTGCAAGTGCCAAAATTAAAAATAGTGTGAACGACTCAGAGATCCCAATGGATTCTCACGATTGGGATAAAGCGAGTGGATCTTCAAATCAACGTATCCGATCGTATATTCTGAAATGAATCTCATCCACGGTCTTCCATAACGCTGAACACTGATTTTCTTAAACCGTCGAGGGTTTTATGGTCCTGAGCTCCAATTCGGCAAGGATGTGGCGAAGAGTCGCCCGAAACATATGTTCCTCTTCGACAGTCAATACGATTCCATCATATCACAATGATCAGATTCTCTGCAGATCGACCTCTTTAGGCACTTCGCCGATGGGAGGCAGCGGTTCTTAAGTTCAGTCTATCCTTTCCACACAAGGTATGTCTAGTGGAATGAGCAAAGGATAAAATCTTCAAAAATTCTGCCACAGTTAATCAGCAACCACACTCAATCGCTCGCACGGTCATATTATTCTCCTATTTCCCTCACAGGCTCATGTAGCTCTGATACCACATGATGAAAATGAGATTAACTCAGACAAATATATAAATCACACATAAAAACCAGACACACAATATTGGCGGAAAAAGGCTGAAGCTTCATGCTTCCTCATGTATTATCTCTCATTCATACAAAAAAAAATTGAATATAGTGTTACAAATAAATAGATGAGAGATAGTGTTCTCAAGATAGTGCGTGCTATCTTAGACACTTTTGGTTGAGATAATTTCTCCTTTGGTTGAGATAATTTCTCACCAGACACACACCAATATAGGAGTTACCTAAACTAACTCCTATCTTAGAGGAACAACCCAAGAGTTAGGCACAAATTCCTAACTTGGAATATTTAATTAATTTATTTATTTTTGGATTTATTATTGTTTTATGAGAGAGGCTAACAGATTTTAGCATGTTCTATTCTATGTACTTTTTTTCTCATGGGTATAGTTATATTTTTCTTATATGCACATAAATGAATATAAGAGTTTGTGTTATTTACATGAAAGGATTATTTCTCTTCTTCCTTGAGTTGCACATATGCACTGAAATAAATGTCAATCAGGCTTTTTAACCAATTTATAATGAATATAAGAGTTTGTGTTATTCACATTAAGAGTTTCTTTCACTTTTTCCCTTTAGAGTTGCACATATGTACTCAAATAGATGTCAATCAAGCTCTTTAACCAACTTATAAAAAATGTGAAGAGCATAGTTGCCCAATTAATTAATTTATTTTTCCGAATTTCTTAATGTATTCACCACATAGGTATTGATATTAGTGTCAATGGTGTCTTCCTAGCCCAAGTTGACCTTTAAATATCACTATTTGGGGAATCTATGCCCAAGCACTCTCACAAGTGAAATGAGGTCGTTAAAAAGACACAAAAAAAAATAGCACCCTTTCTTAGGCGACTTGGTCGTGTTGCCGTGGTGGGAGGAATCGGCAAGAGCCGAAGACCCAAAGAGCAACGCGCACTGTGGCAGCAAAGTAGCTCGGAGATTGAGCTTGGAAGAGCTCCTTGTTGATGCATGTGTTGGAGGAGCTGTGTGGAGGTTGCCAAATCGCTGCAAGCCCTGCGTGCTGGAAGAAAAAGTTGAGCGGTGAAAACATCTTCTTTGATTAGTGGCTGATAGCTTCATGTTAAGGGATTGCATACCGAACCATGGTAAAGGCGTCGGATCCAAGCCAGTAGACCCTTATTTCAATATTGCTGGGAGCTTCAAGGCGTCTGTTTTCACCTTCTCAGTCCTTGTTCTTGTCAAAGTTATTTGATCCTTTCCAGTCGGTTTATGAGCTCGAAGGAGAGACCCACTCTTGGCGGTGCGCGGATTAAGACCTACAGGTGGAACATAGCAGCTCCCTTAGACCCTACGACATTTGCGGATGCAGTGGTAACGGCGTGTATAGTCAAAGTCGAAAGGAGAAATTGACTGTTTGTTGGGACGAGTATACTGACAGAGGAGGCGGACTGGTGTGGTGAGCCACTGGTCAAAATAATTCTTTGAGGAGCGGTCAAAGGAGCAGACAGGAACGACCTGAAGGAGCGGCCTTGGCCACTTTGGCGGTGTTTGGTGATTCTTCACAAAGTTGCAGGCATACTAGTCCGTGATATATACTGGAGTAGTCATTAGAGGAGTTGTTCTAGTGAGTTATGCTGGTGGACAAGACTGGAGTTGGAAGCTCTGTTCGATCCTGGATAGTTGCGAACAAGTAGCATCATTGTCGGGTCGTAGAGCGCATTGGCAAAGATAGTGTGTGATTTCTCTCAAAAGAATTTGGAGTGAAATAAATGGTGTTATAAAAATGGATCTTTTCGATGATGTTTTTTTCATGTGGACATTTGGAGGCATTAGTATGAGTAGTGTTTTCAAATGACAAGAAATTTCAAAAAAATGTGATTCCCTGGATGACCACGAGAATCAAGAGGCTGTTGTGCAAGATTCACGAGTGCAAGAGTTGATTTTCAAGAAGGGTGTGAAGAAGAACAAAGTGTTGAAGATCAATGGGATGAGCCACAAGAAGCTGATTGCAAAGACATGGCAGAAGAAGATAAAGATGGAGAAAATTTAAATTTAAATTATGATGATCTCATTAATATTTCTGTGTGCGCAGAGGTTACATCAATGAATGATGAAGACATCATCGCTGACTTTCAGATGGTTGACATCAGAAATAGTGAGAGAGAAAATTCCTCTATCTAACCTCTCATAATCTTGAGAAGGTTCCTTCACGGGGAAGAAATGAGGTGAAAGTACATCACTACCTCATGGCAAGGAAAGTAAATGAAGCCTTGACCCAAGATGAACAAACATGGGCTCTGCTGCAAGAAGGCAAAAATGAAAACCTCTGTTATCAAGTTGTTTCATGTTTTAATTGTAAGCCTAGCTGAGACTAGACCAGCTAGTATATGTTATTTTTTTTTAGTACTGTTTCTCCATTAAGCGGAAGTGTTGGAATTAATGGAGAAAGCTAAACTTAGATTACTGTTATGGGGAGGATAAAATTGAGACTCTAACCTTAGATCTAAGATCTTACTATCTAGGGAGTGGTTGAAACCACCTTAATTGTGTGAAAGCCTATATGTACTAGGCTGTTGAATATAGATAGTGTATATTATATGTAATGCTTGAGCACTCTCCAAATATCTCACATGAAGAGCCATTTAATTAATAGATCGATTTTTATCAGTGGATAGTGCAAATGTAGTGATTTTAAAACCTGCCTGGGTGATGACGATGGGCATGGCACTCACACTGCTTCAACCGCTAGAACTATTACTTAATTTCGATTATGTATTATGAATCGAAACGTAACTATTACTTAATATATTTTGAAAGTGGCAATTTAAAAATAAACCTTTCATAAAAATATTCGCTAGTAAGTAAGGGGGCCGTCAAATTGAACCCCTGATAGGAACCCATGTCGGTACTGCAATAAGTGTAAGTGAGAGCCATGAATCTCTCAAAGTTGCATTAAATTTGTGACTCTACTCCTGTTACTGAATTTAAAAAAAATAAATGTCACTGGAAATAAAGAAAAATAAAGATTTGTTAACGTTTTTATATCTGTAATTAAATTCCAAATTCCGTACAGCTTTCAATACATTAATTACAAATTCCGTCCAGCTTTCAATACATAAATTCAAGAATTGAACAGCTGCCAGCACATTCAAGAAGCATGAAAAAACAGAGAAAGAAAGCTTACATTGAGGAAGGAAGGATGAGGGACGACATGTGCCCTGCTGGGAATATCATCGATGAGTGCATCCTCCATCTGTTTAACGGTCTTGTCGATGGAGGCAGAGCATGCAGAGCGCCTCATGCTACACACTTTCAACTCTGCCTTACCATTCTCGTACTCTGACGGCCACAGAGATGATGAATTACACCTCGGCATCGATACACATCGCAGAGGCGGAACAACAACATCAACGGGTTCTTGCTTCCCTCCATTTTTCCACACATACTTCGACATTGATACAACACCCATAAATTCTTGCTTCCCTCCATTTTCCATGCATTTCAGATCCTCCTGGGAAGATAATGCCAAGACCATGCTCCCCATTCTCGGTCTCTCACTGCCACACAATACCTAATTCAAGCCTCAGATTAGGTGAACCATGGTAGCAGAACACAGGGCCGTGCAGATTTAATGCTTGGTTTGAGCTCGAAGGTCAACGTCTTCCCTTTCCGAATTTAAATATATGTGGTGGGCGTGGAGACCATATTTTAAAGCTGTGCACGTACAGATTCTGTGCTTGGTTAGGTAGAGCATATTTTAAAGTCAATAGCGTGTAGTTTAGGGCAATAGCTAACAAGCTGGCCAACGGGCATTAAATGCTTCGCTACATGCATCTGTGATAGCGGTTTAATACACGTTATTATTTTTTATTTATCTAGTCACCGCGTGCATGGCATTAAATGCCTCGCTACATGCATCCGTGATAGCGGTTTAACACAAGTTATTATTTTTTATTTATCTAGTCACCGCGGGCGTGTGTTAAACAGTTATAGAAGGTGCATGTAGCCAGTCATTTAATGCCCAATAGCAAGCTCGTTACCTCTTGCCGTAATTTAGTGCTTAGTGTTGCATATAGTCGAACTCGTTTGGCATCTTTCTTGTCAATTTCATTTAAATAGTAAAAAATACATTTTAAATAATTAAATTTAAAATCAACATATGTCTTGTTTTCTGGGTTTTAAAAAAAATAGGTATTATTCAGTTTTTTTTTTGCAAATATAGTTGTAAAAGATATTTTCTTATTAAAAAATTGTTTCATTTTATGTTGACATATATATTTATGAACATTGATTACACAATTTCTAAAACTATATATATATATATATATATATATTTTGCCAATTCATGAGCGTGTTGTAGATATTAGACACAATTGGTCTGGCTTATCAGCCCTAGCCGAGCATGAAGAGAAAACAAAACACCGATTCCGACTCTGACTTTTTGATTCTAACTCCCTTTCTTCTCCCTCATTATTTTTATTTCTAGCTTATGTTTTTATTTTATTTGTACTATTGTTTTTTTAACTTATGAATCATTTTTCTTGTTTTCTCTTTTTATATTATACATTTTATGTAACCCTCTAGATATTAGTTACCATCTTGTTTCCCCTCTTAACCTTCATTTTTCTGATTTTTTATAAAATGTGAGTCTTTCTCTAATTTTTATTTTTAGAGTCAGTTAATATATTTAATATATGTATAGAATTTTTTATATATAAAATATTAATAAGTAACTCTTTTTTCATTTTTATATTTTAATTTATGGAACAATTTATTAAGCTATAACTTGAGTTTTATATCTTGATTTTATGTATATTATTTATTTAGATTAAGTTACCCTTGAATAATACTTTATAAATTGATAATATCTAATTAGTTATTAAAATATTAAAATAAAATGTTTACTCCAAAATAGATTTAAAAACTTTAATATATTATTTCACTTACTTTATTCATTAATTTTTAAAAAACTGGAATCAAATATTGTATAATAGCTAGTTTTAAATAAATATATAATATTTTAACACTTTAATTAATTATTAAAATTAATACAATGTTTATTTATTCATAATCACTAGTTTAAATAGATATATTATATTTTAATATTTAATATTTAATTCATTCCAAACTTAAACTAAATTCTAATAATGTGATTATCCAAAAAACATCTATCTACATTATGAATTACAAAAATCTTAAATCTAACAATAAACATTTTATTATTTAATCAAAATAATTATATTACAAATTTCCTATATCAAAAATAATATCCTATAAATAATAATATCATATTCATTTTAAAAGTAACTTGGATCTTTTCTATTATATAAAAGAACTAGTACGTATGTGTTTTATTAATTTTTTTGAAAGATTAAAATTTGTATATTTAAATCAACAATGTTATATTCTTTAAAACTCATACACATTGAACTTATCAATGATCATCTATTATTTTCACTTCGTATAATTAGGCTCCAGTGAGATCAATGTGTTAACCTATAATCAATACATCATTTCTCAAAGAAACAATGAAACAATTAGGTATAGAGGTATAAAAACAATTATATATACCAACTTTTGTCTTTAAAAGTCGTTAATAACAATGTATTTGTACTTGCTTTTACATGATAAAATCAATTATCGTATTTTATTGAATTGTTTGTGTGGTCCTTGATACAGCTTGAGTGGGCTTAATGGTTAAGAGCACGTGTTTCTTTTTAAGAGGTCACAGGTTCAAAACCAAAGGGGGTAGAATATGTATGCCTTACTAGACTTAGTAGTCAAATTGCTGTGCGGAGGCCCATTGTCCCACAAACAAGGGGTTTCATACACCAATTTAGTGTTTGACTTGGCTGTGACCTTAATACGACTTGTGTATTTTGGTTTATTATATTAAATTTTATTCTGCAAAGTTAAATGTCAGAAATTTTGTTGTTTTTGATAAATTCAAATTAATATAACTTTGATAAAAAATTCAATACAATATTTTACTGGCTAGAAAAATAATTATTATTATATTAAATTTCATTGTGCAAAGTTAAATGTCAAAATTTTGTTGTTTTCAAATTAATATAACTTTGATAAAAAATTCAATACAATATTTTACTGGCTAGAAAAATAATAATTATTATATTAAATTTTATTGTGCAAAGTTAAATGTCAGAAATTTTGTTGTTTTTGATAAATTCAAATTAATATAACTTTGATAAAAAAATTCAATACAAGATTTTACTGGCTAGAAATATAATAATTAAATTAAAAAAAAAGTAAAATACCATCAGATTTCAGAAAAAACAACATTATCTGTCAAAACTACTATCCAACGAACCTGCAGCCTGTTAAGGCGACGGCTCACCTGCCTCAATTTATATTGCAAAATCTGACTTTCTAATTGGGATGTTGCAGGTAACGAATATACGTCCTGCGTTACGTAATTCCTACAACTTGCATCATGCATGTAATGCTTGCGATTGCACCGCACCTGTCTATTTAACTATCTGTACTCTCTAGTTGTATCCATCAAGGTTATATCATATTAATATTAAAATCATGAAGTTTCTCTTAATATTATTGGTATTATATAATGATGTTAATATATCATATAATATTAATATTATAGTTAATGTTGTTAATATTTAAATGGGGCAGATCACATAAATTGTAAAAATCAACATTTCTATGACGCGATCATGCTGAATTTTAATTATTTATTTAATAATATTGTAAAAATTTATTAATTTTAAATTATGAGTGGGACGTTTATTATTGGTTGTGGTGAATGCAAGGTGACTTATTATTATTATTCAAGAAAAATTAGATCACTTTGAATTGGTGTAGGCTTTTACCACTGGGTCTTTAACTTGTTTCCTTATATGTGAGGAAGACTAGTTATTAGCTAAGAAAAAACAGTTTTTGTTAGTAGTGGAGCATAAATCTGAATATTCACATACTCAATAGGAGACAAGAACAATTAATCACTGGAGGGAAACTCTCAACGAAACTTAACTAATCTAGAATAAACTCAAATAGAATGTGACACCTAGCAAGCGGTTGGAATTAATTTCTCCAACACTCCCCCTTAATTACAACCACATAAATTTAAATTAAGATGCGTGTTGGTCTAAGTTTCAGCTAGGCTTACAATTTAAAAAATATGACATCAAAAAGATTTTTTTTTTTTTTTTTTTTTTTATCTTCCAAATCTTGTATTCTTTAAATTGCTTTAACTTTTGCTTTCAAATTCTTCATTTGATGGGGCAACCCTTCCATTGTTCCAAACTGTCTAACCATGTCCTTGACTTCTTCAAAAATCGTCTTATATGCAAGTGCCACATGTCATCTTCTATTGTGTTCTTTTCATCATCAATATTCTGCTGCAACATAAGTCTATAATAAAAAATTATCTCTTTAGGACTCCAACATATGAACATTTCATTAATGTTTTCATCATCCATGTTGTATTCAATATTCATTTATGCAACTTCTATACAAACTTCATCAAAACATGGTGTTGTAAGACATGCTTCCATGAACTTTAATTCTTCTTCAAAATTTTTGTTTCTTCATGATCATCCTGTTTCCCGCACACTCCAACTCAATTTTATGTTACAAAATCATATTGATTGTGTTCTTTTTACTCTTCAATGAGATCTTTTTCTTCTTGCACTTCTTTCTCTGCCTTCTTCCACTTCTTTATGAACCTAGACTACTTCAAAGTGGTTTTCTTTTATCTGGTTTTCAAACCAAAGTGGCATTCTCTCACCAAATAGAAACATGTCAATACGATGTTTTTGTTGCATCATGTGCAACCACTTATCATTAGCCAACAATTCTTCATCAAAGTTTACATTAACAATATTTATTGTTAGATTCACCATAGCATTGGCTGCTCCAATGGCAGCATCATTGTCATAAGCAAGCACTGTTGTTGGATTCACCAAATCGTCATGTACTTGTGGTAGTGCATAGTTGGATTTAGGAGCATCTGTGTGCTCTTTCTCTGATTCTTCTGCAAATTCTTCACAGTCTTCATTGTTATCCATTTTCAAGTGGGATTCACCAAACTCTTCATTTCTTTGTAGATCTGCTGCTATAGATCCACATTTATCTTCAACTTGAATACTCCCCCTTACACCAAAATTCCTCTCAATGGTATCCCAGGCCTCCTTGGTTGTCTTTGCATCTGTGATGAACAGAAAAATGTTGTCATCTACACGTTCTTTTATGCATTTCAATGCGAAGACATTATTTTTCCTTTTCACTTCCAAATCTTTCAAATAGATCTCAAACAACTCTATGTGTTGCTTTGACCTTCTCAACTGCTTGGCTTTTCCCATTTGTTGAGTGCTAATTAACTGCGGGTCAAGAAACAAATCGAACTGCAAACATAACGACTTCTCTAATGTCAACTTTGACTATGACAATGATGATTATGACTATGACTCACAATAACGACATGCAATAATGATGGCTCAAAAATACCTAATAGATTCACTTTTACCATTCAAATATGCCCGTCAAATAAATTCAAAAAAATTAATAATAAACATTACCATTCAAAATTACTTTTCCTTTTTGAAAAGGAATTTGAGAAGCCAAAAACGAATTTAGACAACACCCTTATAAAATTTCAACAACACATAAAAGACCCCACTCTTTTTAACATAACCCTTAATTTCTAAGACACCCTCGTATAATTTCAACAACACATAAAAGACCCCACTCTTTTTAAGATAACCCTTTTAAAAATAATACCACCACATTTCTCATTCAAATATTATATAAGCCTTTAAAAAAAATATTCCTTTTTTTTAACTCATAAAGAACTCACGCAATTCACAAATGTCTCATGGGAGCATATTATAACTTATAAGTACCGACAAAGTAAATTGTTGAGGGATTAGAATCTCTCATTTAATAGTAAGAATACTTGAATCTTATTTTTATGATAGAAATAGATTCAATATCATCAAAAATCCCAAAAGCATTTAAAATATTGAAATTTGACCATTATTTTCTGAAGTAATTTATTCCATTTTTAAACCGCACATATTATAAGTTTTCATAAGAAATGAAACTTTTTTAAATTTAATGCTACCGTCACACTTGTAGGAACAGAGTACTATGTTGAGTTGGAAAAATTCCCAGTTTATCAAGCTACTCTTCTTCATCGCATCTTTTTCTCTGCAGGGATGCAATGATCTCCTCTGTGTTTTTTATTTTTATTTTTTATTTATTTTTTATAAATTCCGCTGATTGGTGACTCTCTCAAATAATCCTCATACTGTAGAAAGAGATACACTGTTGCTGTCGTTAGGAGTCGACGTTTTCTTCGTTAGAGTGGGAGCAGGTTTTGAAGTTCACATACTTTTCAATGCACTACATTCAACTTCTCTTCAACGCCTCACTTTTCATGTTGGTTCCTGCTCCAACAATCTTCACACAATAAAAAATCTAAAATCTAATCGAATACATGTAGTAGCTGCTGCTTTCCTTCTCTACTCATTATCTTTTTTGGGTGTGTTCAGTTAGCTCATGCGTTTTCTGTTTTTTTTCAAGGAGTCTTATACAGACTGGGCTCTGATACCATGTTAGGGAATGAAAGAAGTGGAAAAAAAGTCTCAATTTTCACATTACTCAATCGTTGTTAAATAAGATTATTTTCACATTACTCAATAGTTGTTAAATAAGATTATTTTCACATTACTCAATCGTTGTTAAATAAGATTATTTTCACATTACTCAATCGTTGTTAAATAATATTACATAAGAGACAACAGTAATTAAAGACGAGAGCAAAAAGAATGAGAAACGACAGAGGGAGCAGGCGACCATGGAGGCGACTAGGGTTTCGAAACCTGGAAGCTGCTTGGAAACTCGCAAGGGCCACGGTTAGTCTGCAAGGTCAGAGGGCTGCAGAACAGCTGCCGGCGCGGGTTCACTGTTGACTGGCAGCTGGAAGTTATACCCTGCGACGGATTAGGCCTGTTGACATATTCCCGAGTTACCATTTCATTTTGTTTTATTACAGCTTGAACAACCGCATTTGTTTCGTTTCTCCCAACAAGAACCGAGAAGTTTTTCGCCATTGACCAGCAACTGCTACTTGATAACCATGGTTAACCCCGCAGATTTAGTCGATTTGGACCCAGCATTAGAAGACATTTTGTCCATGTGGGGGAAAGAGACTAACGCTCAGGCTGTGGAGCATTATTTTGGGGCTTTCGACCTGTCGAGGCTTGGAGATATAAATCCGAATGATACCCCTCTGTTTCCTTTAGTGGACAAGGCGGCGGGAAATGCGAAACTTCATTCAAGCATAGAAGACGGTTCCAAGCAGAGTGACGGCGTTTCGATTCCTAGAGGAGTAGCAGAAGAAGGATTACCCTTGGACCCAAAAGGTAAAAAAGACATTTCGCGTTTTCAGCTGACTAAGGGTTTTGAAGATCTTCCAATCTTAGGGCTCGCTGCAAGTAACAGCCCTTTAAGGGCCCCTGAGGGGCTTCCCCCGATTACTAGGGCTTCGCTGCCAAGGGTATCCCACACCCTTGAAGGGCCGTTTTCTCAAGGCCCCGGAGATCTACCTGTTGAGGTGCGGGCAGTTTCTGATGGACCGGCTAAGGGACTGTCATCTTCTGGGAACGTGGAAGCAGTCTTAGCAAACCAAAATCCGCCTCAGCCGGAGATAACATCCAGTGGGGGCCTTCCGCAGACAAACACAGAAAGGAACGTTAGCCGTAAGGGTTATGGTACCCAGGTGGAAGATTTAGGATTCAAAGGGGCGAAGAGGAAGTCTCAAAGACCCATTGGATCTCAGGCGATAGAGGGCAATCTGGTCCTTGGAATGGAGGTATCTATTGAAGAATCCCTAGCTGTCACAGAATGCACATTGGTAGGAAGAGCCCGAGGTAAGAAATACTCCTCTGAATTTCTGCAAGTGTGGGGAGAATCCTGTTTTGTAACGGATAGACCGCTTCAGTTTGAAGCTCAAGTTCTAGGGAAGGGCTGCTTTAAGCTCTGTTTTGTAGATAAAGACTCGGCAGAATGGGTTTTCCAGCGCAATTGGCATATTGGGAACATTCCCATTCTGCTAAAGAAATGGACACCCATGTTTGATGCTTTCAAGGAGAGAGCCGACGAGTTTCCTGTGTGGATTCGTGTCCCGGGTTTGCCTTCCTTCCTGTGGACTGAAGAAGTGTTTAAAACCATTGGTAACAGGTTGGGGATATATCTGGAGGCAGATATGACCTTTTTGCACACAAAGGATCGAACGATGGTGCGTATATTGGCCACCCTTAATCCGAGCAAAGGCTTAGCAAAAACAATTAATCTCCAGTATAAAGATTACGTATTTGAGCAGATATTAGATTATGAATATCTTCCGTTCCGATGCCATCTCTGTCATGAGTATGGGCATTTGGCTAAAGATTGCCCACTGATGCGAAGGAGGCGACACTTTCGGCGGGCCTCAGCGAATAGAGGAAATGTCCAAGACCCTGATCAGCTATCCATGGAGAACGAAATCCCGGAGATGCACGGAGTAGCGGATATGGAGGCAGAGGAAACTGATAAAGTCCCAGTGGATGCAACTGTCCCGAACCAAGAGGGAAATCAGGGAATTGCAAACTTTTCGACAGTGCATGTGGAGGAACCTGTCAAAGATTCGGTGATCGTGGAGGAGCATGTCAAGACAGTCCCGGCAATACAAGCTCATTGCGAAGACGAAGAAAAGGGTATGTCAAGGACCTTTCCTTCTACACATCTTTTGCCTGAGCATGTTCCTGTTTCCCCGCATGTTACATCTCAAACCTGTAATGTACATGAATATAATGTTTATGAAACCATGGAACATAATTCCGTAATGCTTCAAACCGGTAATGTACATGATAATAATGCTGATGAATCTGTGGAAAATAATCCTATATCCCCTTCCATAGACATTATTGCTGATGCTTTACCAGCTCTGGATATTAATCGTGAAGACCATTGGCCCCCCCTCTCTCTTTCGGTTGCCAGATCTCCCTGTCCCTATAACCTGAGATCTTTGGGAGGGAAACTTAGTGATCCTGGGACTGTAGGTGGATTGGGACAAACCTCTGAACAAAGTTGCCTCAAAAATAAGCGAGGTAGGAAGTCGGATATGTCCAAAGCAAAGATTAAAGCCAAGCTTGACGTTGCAGATGGCAAACAATACTCTATCCCGGGGGTTCTTAGAGCAGCCCATCCCCCTGAGAATGTTATAAAATGATCTTGACATCCTGGAATTGTAGAGGTTTGGCCAGCAAACCTAAAAAACTGGCATTAAAAGAGTGGATAAACAATTCTAATCTAGATGTAATCTTCCTGCAAGAAACTTTGGGTAAGGCCGTAGAGGTTGAGGCCTTGCTAAAAACTCTTTTACCAGGATGGATTTTTACTGCTGTTGACTCTTCTGGTCATTCGGGGGGCATTTCCATTGGAATTAAAGAAGGACGGATTAAAATTATAAACCAATGGGCTATGAAATCTGTATTGGGAATGGAGGTTCTTTCCCCAGATTTCTCTTTCCCTATTACCTTGGTAAATGTCTACGGGCCCTGTCAGGGCAGGGAATCTTTTTGGGACAATCTGATGATGAAATCGGTGATGAAGACCCCTTTCTTGCTTCTGGGTGGTGACTTAAATTTCTCCATTGGCAGAGCTGAAGCTTGGGGGCCATCTGCCAGAGAAGACCCTCTTTCAGATTTCTTCCTTAACCTCATATCGGATAACAATTTCACTGATCCTTCTCCGATCAAATTAAAGCCTTCTTGGAGAAATCGAAGAATGGGTGAGGATCGAATTGCTAAAAGACTTGACCGTTTCCTGATAGCTGAGCCCCTGTTAACAAAAATTCCCATGATCAAACAGTGGGTTGAGGAAAGAGGAAACTCGGACCATTTCCCTGTTTTTCTAGACCTTTTTCTCCCTCCTCCCAAGCCTCCCGCCCCTTTCAAGTTCAATCCTGCTTGGCTTCAAGATCCCTCTTTCTGCAATCTGTTTAATAATACATGGAGCCACCCTGTTCCTAACTCTGATGAGGATAGGAGTTTTTTGTTCATGGAGAATCTTAAAAATCTGAAGAAAGCCACAATCTCCTGGGCAAAGGAAAGAAAGCTGAAGCAAAATGAGGAGTTGGGAAATATTAGGGAGGAACTGAAGCAGTTGGAAAGTATGGAGGTTGATGGTTACTCCTCCCAGTCATCCAAAGACAGAATCCTCCATTTGGAGAAACAACAAAATAAAATCCTACTGGATAAGGAAGAAGAATGGAGGATAAAAAGTAGGGCAGTCTGGATAAAATCGGGGGATGAGAATACTAAGTTTTTTCATAACTTTGCTAAAGGTAGGAAAGCTGCAAATACTATATGGCGCCTTAAAAACGAAGAAGGGAGGATGGTCAATTCCTTCTCAGAGCTCTCTGGGTTAGGGAAAAGACATTTTCAAAATATTTTCTCAGATTCTGGGGAGGCAACTATTGCAGAAGTCCTCCAAACGGCACAAAGCTTTCCTAGGTTCATTGAGGAAGATGAAACAGAAGCTCTGTCCTCCCCGGTCTCAAAGGAGGAGGTTGAAGCAGCTATGAAGCTCATGGGCAAGGACAAGAGCCCAGGCCCAGATGGCTGGACAATAGAGCTGTTCCTCCATTTTTTTGATCAATTGGGAACAGAAATAACTGAAGTAGTTGAAGAGTCGAGACAGAAAGGAGCAGTCTATAGACCCTTCAACTCAACTTTTATAGCTCTTATTCCGAAGAAGGATGATCCGGAAAGCTTCGAAGACTTCAGGCCAATATCCTTGTGTAACTGCATCTACAAGATTATTGCAAAGGTTATTGCTCTCAGATTAGCTCCAATTCTATCTCGAAACATATCGATGGAACAATTTGGATTCCTGGATGGAAGACAAATTCATGAAGCCATTGGGGTTGCCCAGGAGGTTATTCATAGTATCAGGATGAAGAAAAAGAAGGGAGCTGTGCTCAAAATTGATTTATCCAAAGCATATGACCGGATCAGTTGGCTCTATTTGCGGATGTTGCTTACACATCTCGGCTTCAACTATTCTTTTGTTAGCTGGATCATGGGGTGCATCACAAATGTCAGTTTTGCAGTTCTGGTTAACGGTGCAGCCTCCTCTTTCTTCAACAGTCAGAGGGGATTAAGGCAAGGGTGCCCTTTATCACCCCTTCTGTTCCTTCTTGTGGCAGAAGGACTAAGCAGACTAATTCATAAAGCCAGAAGGACGGAAAAGGTAAAGGGTATAGAGGTAGCAATCAATCTCTTCATCACACACCTCCTTTTTGTTGATGATATTTTGATTTTCACTAATGGCTCCCCTGATGAACTAAAGGAATTAAAATGCATTTTTGATCTCTTCCTTAAAGCTACTGGAATGCAGATTAACTCAAGAAAGTCCCAAGCTTGTGTGGCAGATTTTGAAAGAAGGGAAAGGAACAGTCTGGCTAATTTATTTCCATTCCCTATTCAGCCCCTGGATACTCCTTTCAAATATTTGGGATTCTGGTTAAAGCCTGTTGGCTACAAAAAAGAGGATTGGAACTGGCTCATAGCCAAAATTGAAGCTAGAATATCACATTGGAGCTTCAGGTGGTTATCCAGAGCTGGGAGGCTGACTCTTATTAAATCAGTTCTTCTAGCTATTCCGGTATACTGGGCTGCCCTGACGTGGATCCCCAAAGGAGTGCTGGAGAAAATCAGGAAAATATGCAGTAGATTTCTATGGGCTGGCACAAAGGAATCCTCAGTGCTGCCTTGGGTGGCTTGGGACAAAGTGGCCAGACCAAAAGAATGGGGAGGATGGGGCATTAAAAGACTTCCAGAATTCAGTCTCTCTTTAGCTGCTAAATCCGGATGGAGGCTAATAACTATGGAAAACTTATGGACAAGAGTGGTAAAAAGGAAATACATTGACCCCATCCCCTTGGAAGACTGGATTCGGAGTCAAAACAAGAAGATAAAAAATGCTTCTGCCATATGGAAGGCCACGGTGGAAGCTTTCTCCGTGATCGAACAAGGCTTAGCTTGGAAAGTTGGTGATGGTAGACTCATCAGGATTGGCAGAGACCCTTGGGTAGGATGCAATGAAGATTATGCTCTGTCACCTGGACTTCTCAGACATCTGGACAGTAAAGGTATTACATCACTAAATCAGGTGGAGAAGGTTGGACAGTCTACTATTTGGGGACAGGCTTGGAAGGATGATGTCGATTTGGGAATAAATGTCAGGTGGAAGGCTGAGTGGGAGGTTTTCATAAAAGAACTTCAACGTTCAAATGTCAGGATAAAAGATGAACCTGACTGCTTGCTTTGGGCCCAGAGTAAAACAGGGGATTACTCGCCTAAAGATGGATACCTTTTCTTGATGGGAAAGAAAGGCTGGGGCATTCCGGATTGGTGGGCCAAAAATTTGTGGAAACTCAAAAGCCCAGCAAAGGCCAGACTTTTTCTATGGTGTATCTTAAAAAGGAAGGTCCCAACTTGGGAAATTCTACAGGAAAGATTCTTAGTTGGGCCTGGTAGATGTCCACTGTGCAAGTCAGATGATGAATCCATAAACCACCTTTTCATATCTTGTGCTTTCACAAGACAGATCTGGGAGGAGGTCACTACGCTGCTCAAGATAAATGCTAGGTGGGGTCTCGATTCTTTGGAGTCAGCTTGGAGAAAATGGTGGCAAGACTTTCCTGATGGAAACCTGAGAAACCTGCCTCTCATATTCTGCTGGGGAATATGGCTTGCCAGGAATAAAAGCATTTTTCAAGACAAGGACATTCCCTCTTTCGTCATTGCCACTAACATAGCGGCCATTTACTCTGCATTACCGCCCCCTGAGCAAAAAGATCCTAAGCAAAAGCAAAAACAAATCAACATTCAGGAAGGCATCCCTTGGGGTTTTTTTGATGGGGCTTCACAAAATAACAGGGCGGGAGCTGGCCTGTGCATACATATCGATCCTGATCACTCACTAAAAGCTTCTGTTGGGCTGGGTTATGGCACTAATAACTATGCGGAATTTTCAACTCTTCGTTACCTTTTATGCTGGATTCTTCACAGAAACATAAACATGGTACAGATTTTTGGGGACTCTCTTAATGTCATAAATTGGGTCAATGGAAAAGCATCTTGTCATAATCAGATATTGAGGATTCTAGTGGAAGAAATTTTCTTATTAAAGGCATCTTTTAATATTTTTTCTATCTGCCACATTTACAGGGACAAGAATGAAGAAGCAGACCAGCTATCTAAAGTTGGTGTACAACAGGATATGGGCATCTGGGTCATAGAAGAGATCAGACAGGGGCATTCAGTCAGATCAAATATGCCTCCTTATGCACAGTCTCTTTGACATCTGACCTCCAGCTTTATTTTGACAGCAGTTTTGTAGCGGCATTATATATTATATGTATATTTATGTATTTTCCAGCTTTGTTTTCTTTAGTTCTTGTTATCAGTAGCAGCATATTTAAAAACATAGCAAACAGACTTTTTTTAATTTCTCTCCGTTTTGGAACTGCTCACGGGCTTTAAGACATATATTTTTTGTATTTTGGGGTTGTTTTCCTTCTGTTGAAGGAGACCCCAGTTTTTGTTTCGCATATATGCTACATGGTTGCTTTTGCACCTCCGTTGGGAGGTTGAATGTAAAGGTTTCGTGTCCAACAGAACAGTAGAACAGCTCCTTAAATGTTGAGCAGAATAGCAGACTCCTGAGCCAGATGTGGTGGCATATGATTCAATCGCTTGTAAAACTTTTTATCGCTCTTAATAAAAAGTTTTGATTTTTTCCCCGGAAAAAAAACAGTAATTAAAGACGAGTGAAATTCTTAATTAAACTTAATTGAATCGGACTAAACTCAAATAGACTGTAACCCTTGGATTCACTTAGCCGGTGATTGGGATTAGTTTCTTCAAACAGTTTTACTACCTGCTGAATTGTTTAAAGCCAATCAATCTTAATGAAAATAGAGTTTTTTTTCTGTGTAATAAATCATTTTGTGAATAGCTACCTTTTTTCTATAATATAATAAGGTTGTAGTCTCTCATACATTTTTTAGGGTTTTTTGGCATATTTCTAGTTTAGTTTGTTTAGAATTTGGCAGAGATAGTTCTGGTGCAGAAGTATGCAAACAGAATTCCAAATTTCTGAGTTCAAATTGTAGCAAAATCTTCACAACATTATTACATAATGTGGTTTGGTGGATATACTTGGATGTCTTTATGGTTGTAACACAATCATTCATTTTATTGTCATGTTAATTTAAAAGTAATTTTATAATTTTATAATTATTTATTTGTATATTTAATTATACTTTGTTATCTTAATATCTTTTATTCATAATATTTTTCAGTTCTGAAATTTATAACCATAATATAGAAATTTAAATTAATGTATTATTTTACAGCTTGTTAATTTACATATAATTTTATAATTAATTATATTCGTTATCTCACTATCTTTTATCTATAACATTTTTTACTTCTAATCATGTAATGAAATTTATCATTTATAATCATAATATAGAAATTTAAATTAACAAATATTTGTTAATTTACATGTAATTTTATAATTGTATATTTAATTATATTTTTTATCTCAATATCCTTCATTTATAACATTTTTCACTTGTAATCCTCAAATGAAATTTATCATTTATACCCATAAGATAGAAATTTAACTTAAAATATTATTTGACAAACATTCAATATAAATTTTTGGTAGTTTTACAATTCCACCAAAAAGTAAAAAGTATTGGTAGGTTGAACACAACTCATATAGAATTTTGTTTCTGATATCAATTACATTTACTTTTGTTCCCCGTTTTGTAGGTTATTGTGTTGTCCTTCACCACCTGGTTAGAATGGTTTGTAGTAGGCATGATTGGCTAAAAGTAAAAAGTATTGGCAGGTTGAACCCAACTCATATAAAATTATGTTCCTGAAATCAATTACATTTAGCTTTGTTCATTGTTTTGTAGGTTATTGTTCTTTCCTTCACCACCTAGTTAGAATGGTTTGTAGTAGGCATGATCCCTTCTTCCATAAACGAGTTTGACTCTTGCTTTTCAGTTTGGGATATTTGTCTTGGTTATAGCTTGTCCCTGTGTTGTGAGCCTTGCAACACCCATTGCACTCATGGTGGCTACTAGAGTAGATGTTATGCAATGTGTTCTAATGAAAGGGGAAAGGTGTTGGAGAGAGCACATAGAGTAAGGTCGTAGTTTAACATGGAGTAAGGTTGTAGTTTAACACAGTGACAACTTCGCCTTGGAAACTGATTCGGCGGATCAAAATAATGCTTAAAATTGAAAGTATGTGACAGAGACCGAAACCTATACAATTGGATAGATCTCAACAATCTGAATCCAACGCAACACATTTCACTCAAATGCGACATCAGATGCTCTTCGAAATGCGTTCTGATCCTTTTGGGAAACAACTAAAAATTTTGGAATTTGAGCTACAAGGATGCCCAGTTAGCAGTCTCAACTGTTGATTGGAACATGACATGGAAAGGTGACGAGACCATCATCGGCCAATGGTTGTGTTGTCACTCACTGCAAAATGTGTTTTTAGTTTCTCAAAGTGCAAAAGAGCAGTGAAGTATGAAACCATTTTCCAAGCCACAAAATCTCTCAAAGATAAATCAAATCCTCTCCAATGGATAGTGCTCGTAATTAACTTTCCAATGGTATGTGGAAGTCCCATAATGGACTCCAGAATCAAAAGCTAGAGCAGATTGAAGTTTCCCTTTGAAAATCATAAAACAAGGAGAAAATGCCTAAGTGTAAAATCCATGTTGAAGCTTAAAAGAGGAGAAGGAGAACTTGTGGGGCCAAGATCTCAAATTGTTTCAAGGAGAACAAACACTCCTCAAGCTTCAATAGTCAGGGCACGTGAAGAGGGTCCTGAAGAGATGTTCGAAGATGAGGAGGCCTTCAGAAAATCATTCTTTGAAATATCATAGATGGTTAAGGTTATCTATGAGGAGAGGAATTCCATACTATTTGGAGAAAGCTCAAAATCTCATGGGAGAAAAGGAGACAAGCCTCCAAAAGGAAATGGAGGGAATGTTGACAAAGCACCACCTTCACCTTCATTATCATCCTCATCTTCATCTTCAGCGTCATCTTCTTCTACTGCTACTACCCTTTCAAAAACACCTCCAAGTTCCCCAAGAGCGCATGGTAAAACTCCTTTGCTTAAGCTTAATATTAAGTTTGAATTGCTTATGTACAATAAAGAGGTAAATGCAAAAATATTAGACAATTGGATTTTTCAAATTGAAGTGTATTACACGATACAAAGAATTGAAGATGATGAAACCAAGATTCAGCTTGCTTCTCTTAGATTGGAAGGTACAACACTAATTTGGTGGGAAGCCAGAACTCAAGAGGACATGAAGAAACATGGTAAGATTTTATCCTCTTGGAATTATTTTATTGTTTCAATAAGAAGACAACTTTATCCATTAGCATACATGCAGAAAGCTATTATGGATTGGCAAAACTTTAGGCAAGCTAAAGGGAAAAATGTGCAATCTTATACTCAAGAATTTAGGAAAAGAGCTTTGATTTTGGGTATAGATTTGTCCTCACAAGATACTTTTCTCAAATATATTGGAGGATTTCATAGTTATTTGTGAAATACCATTCTCATGTTTAACCCTACGAAACTAGATGAATTTTGTGTTCAGGCAACTCATTTAGAGGTAAGACGTAAAAATGTTTCTGAAGAAACTAGTGAGAGTTCCTTTGAGTTTGGAGAAAAAGGAAAAGGTAAGTTTAAAGGAAAGGGGAAGAAGAATGCTACCATCAAGATGGATAAAGACAAAATCACATGTAAACACTATTCCAAAGATGGCCATGATGAAGATCATTGCTGGAAACTTCATCCAAAAACGAGACCCAAAAAGTTTAAGAACAAGGAGAAAGAGAAGACATTTGAAACTACACAACATGATTTATGTTCAGATTCTGGAGATGAAACAAAGATCACAACCATGGGTTTGAAAGGTAAGGACATTTAAAGTACTATTTCTTCAAATTGTCTCAATGAAACTCAAGATGAAAAAACAAGAATAGAACTTTTCCATATTAGAGTTGTTTCAAAACATACCAAGATAGATACATTGTTTGATAGTGGTTCACAAGCAAATCTTATCTCAGAAGATATTGTTAAGAAGTTGAATCTAGAAACCATTCCTCATCCTAAACCATATCCTTTAGGTTGGGTATGTGAGAATGCAAAATTGCAGGTGACAAAGAAATGCATACTTAGATTTGAAATCACTGCAAACTTCCTAGATGAGGTAGAGCTTGATGTAATTCCAATTGATATATGTGGTATTGTTTTGGGAAGTCCATATCTATATGATATGAGAGCTATTTTTCATCGCCATGAGAAAAAATATCATTTGTTCAAGAATGGGATTGAGTACATTTTTAGAGCACACAACAAGAAGTTGAATGCATCTCTTGTAAATGCGGGACAAATGAAGAGGATTGTTAATGCTAGTAAGAAATTTGCTTTCTTAATGATTAAACATGAAGGTGTTGAGGAATTTAAAGCCTTTAAAAGATATGATTCAAGTTTGAAATATGATTTCATTGATGTTTCAGGAGTCTAACATGTTGTCTCCGAAAATAGGTAAAAAAATGAAGTAAATTTGCAACAGCATGCATCATTGTTGAACATTGGTGTGAACAAGATGCTAGTGTTAGAGAGTGCAAAGGTCAAAGAGAAATGCAAAAGAAAATTGAAAAAGAGGACATTGGTTCCAAAACTTCTTCTTGTGGGTTTCATAATGTGTTGGCTTTGAAAATGGATGGTGCATAGCGATGGCGGTCACATTTGGTCAAGAGTCGAGCGAAGTACAAAGCAAGACATCGTAAGCATCGTCATGACGACAATCTTCAAGGTGAGAAAAATTTGAGATTGTTTAAGTTTCCTTTAATTGGAGACCAAGGAGGGAATACGTTTATTCCTTCAAAGGAAGTTTGTTGTTTTGCATATTCTGGGAAATTGCAACAATATGTCATCTATGACAACAAGATAAGGACTCCAAAATCATGGAAAATGATGTATTTTCATGAAAAGATAAAAATATCAAATTCAAGCAACGTTCAGTGGATTGAGACTGGTGGCTTTGACTGCTACTAGATGCCTCTAAGTCCTGCGCCCTTAACTTGTTTCCTTATATCTGAGGAAGACTAGCTCTTAGCTAAGAAAAAACAATTTTTGTTAGGGAATGAAAGAAGTGGAGCATAAGTCTTAATATTCACATTACTCAATAGGAGAAAACATTAATTAATGACTGGAGTGAAATTCTCAACTAAACTTAACTGAACTAGAATAAACTCAAATAGATTGTGACATTGTTGTAGCGTCTACAACCACCCTCCAAAATTTTTTCCTTAGCTTCGTTTTGGAGCCTCCCTACTAACTTTTCACAGCAGCTTGCCTTGCTTCGTCAAGTTCATAAGCTCTAGTGTTTTTCTTGCACAAAGGCAGCCTGTCGATCATAGCTCGATGCATTCCCCTCACAGGTTGTTCACTCGAACTTGGTCCAGTTGTAGGCTAAGCAGCTCCCCCAAGAAATTGAGCAATTCTAGAGGGCAACCAGCCTTCCCTCCAAAAATTGCACAATCCTGACTCGCAGCCTATTGGGCTCCAGAATTGTGCAATTCTGGCAGTCAAAACTCACAGTGAAAATTGTGTAATTTTTCCCAGCAGGGCTGCTCAGCCCAGAATTTGCACAAATCTAGGCAGCAGTTAGCTGCTCTGTTGAAAAATTACGCAAATCCCCTAAGAAACCAACCCAACTCCTAGCCAGAAATGTGCATTTCCTCCCATCAGTTGAGAAGCCTCTTGCATATGCAGTTGAGTTGAATGTTTCCCTTCAGGACTGAGTAAAACTAATTTGCATGCATGAGTTTCTTCTCCCAAGGCAACATGCAAAGGCATCCCTTGACTCAGGCATCTATTTTTGGCAGTTGGGGGTTACATGCAAGGATCATTTCAGAAACCTCCCACCAAGTGTCGCTTCCCCTAGATTTGTGGCATGTGTGTCACAACCTTGATGCTATCAAAATTCATCAACCAAATGCTATAGATCTCATTCCTCACATCAACCTTGCAGCTCTGACATCCCACATCACATCTAGGAGTTGTCGGCACATTCAGCTCAACTGTTTTGGGGTAAGCTCGCTTTCCATGCCTTGTGTTGCACTTTTTTCACTTTTTTGTGTTTTAGCTTGTATAAATATTGTTTGCTTGATTTCTTTGAACGATTATTATCATTTACATGTATACTAGATTGTCCTAGCACTGTTTCATTTTTTGTTGATATCTGACTGCTATCGCATGCATGAAACTGTTTTTCACGAATGGTCGCCGATTCGGCGACTCGCCTCACCCACATGCATGTTGTTCCATTTTTTGAATATGTAATTCACCATTTTCATGCATGATCATTAACTTATGCTTACGCTTAGTATCACCATGCATTCGCACTCACATTCACGTTTAGTTTCTTGTCGGCGAATCTAGGTAACCTTGGCCTACACTCTTCCTTCATTGAGACAACATTGCAAAATTCGGGAAAGGAAGGCTCTATCTTCCTCCCCAGAAATGTGCATTTTTGCCTAGTGACTATCCTCCACGATTTTTTGTGCATTCCTGAGGGACAGTGATTGCTAGCCCAGAAAATTGTGCAATGTAGTCATTAAGCCTGCAACCATTGCCAGCTGAGGTTGCACATTGCACAATTCCAGCAGTCAACAGCCAGATTGGACTGTGCATTGCGCAATTCCAACATTCAATCAGTCTCCCAACATCCCAGACTATACCTTGCATAGTCTTGGCAGTCAATCTCCCGACCTCCCGGCCGAAATTGCGCAACCTTCATGATCAGTCACATAGGTATGTTGCAAGTCAGTTCTCAAGTTCAATTTGGTTTTCCACTAACAAGTTTCTTGCCATGAGTGTTGCCATGTCTCCAAGTATTGTAGGTGTTCATCTGCCTCTCAACAGTGCAGGTACAATGGTTTCAAGAGAGGAGAGTCGAAGACACCATTCAAAGCACACCTATAGATATAGTCGATCAAATGTCTATGAGCTTGCCTACTCACGAAGATATCAAGTTGTTCGTAGACAAGGGCATCAAGATATGACAACAACAACATCACAACGAGTAACATCATGAACAATGGCTAACGACAACATATCTAATGCAACGAATGCAAGAGCAAGGTTGTTGACAAAACAGAGGCAGAACAAAGTTGCAAGCTCAAGCAAATCCATTGATGATGAAATAAAATTTGGAGGCTCGTGCTATGAGGTGACGACTCGACATGAAGATCACGTAAAGACAAAGAATGGAAAAAATAAGGAGTTGCATGACCTAAAGCAACAACTCAAGAAAGAACATGAAGCTGCACAGATAGACAAATGAGTTGCAGCAGGAACAGGAACAACAATGGGCACAACATGCACTCACGAATGAAAGTGTGCCCGTACAACTTATAGATCTATTCCAGTAGCTGGACCAGAGCAGACATGGTGAGAAGTGTTGTTGATCGCATGTAAGGGATCCATGTCATTGTGCGCACGCATGCGATCCAACCCATTCAGCACACTCACCAAGGCGAAGATAAGAAGCAATTCCAACTGGAGCTGAACATGTACTTCGACAAGTTGATGCGCATGACCACCAGCACACACTTGAAGATCAGCATGAACACTATGCATCAGTGTGTTTTTGGTTCGGCCACACCTAAGAAGACCATACGCATGCTATCAGACAAGTTGGATGAAGGAGATAAATCAATGCATTGGTTGCAACAGAGGGGAGAGTTCGCTTTAGCAAGGTGTCACCTTGGGGTGCATGCACACCATCATGGATGACCAAGCTTGGCATTAGCTCACCACCTTCGCCATCACAAGCATGTCAAAGAGTTGGTCTCATCACAACAGACCGAGTGTCAGTCATGTCTTGCATGGATTGCTTAAGCCATGTTGTCTCACATGAGTACATGTGCATTGTAATGTAACGTCACGTCAAGTGTAAGTCAAGTGTCAATAGTTGGATGTAACAGTCATAGAGTAGGTGAAGAGTCATGAGGGTAGTTGAACTATCACAAAGGGGAATGTCAAGGGTCACCCCACAATTTGCTATAAATAGTCCCTCATAACTCATTGTATGGGCTTTTGGTCAGCTAAGCTTCCGATAAGACTATCTTGGAGAGAGCTTGGATAGTATTGTAACGCGTCTTGGCTTCTCCACTACACGGAGCTAGTACATCTCTTTGAAGGAGCAGGCGGATGTGACTGTAACATTCCACTGTTGGGGCTAGTAGGTTTACATGGATGTATTGTATGATTGTAACTTACACTTCTTTATATAATAAGAGCCAACACGTTTTGATGCATATGTTGTTATTGTAGTTGGACTATTTCGATTGCTTTAGCAATGTATGTTGTTTAACTTACGTAGTTGTGTATGAACTATTTTTTATGCAATTATATGAATCTTGTTGCAAATGTGTTGTTGGTTTAACCATCACTTTGGATTGTCGACTGACCTGCTTTCCATCTTGTGATGCATCTTGGCTCGTGTGTTCTCTTCCCAGCTGAGTACTGTTACAGCTTGCCAAGGGGCTGTTACACAATAATTTTTCACTCTTCATTCATGATCCCGAAGAACCCTAGTAGTGACTACTGTGTTATACTTTCACCATGAAACCTATGCTCTTGCATCCCTTGAATTTTGAAGAAAGTAGTCCCCACTCCCTTCAGAACGTTTCCAGAGAATCCTTCTTAAAACCCAGTTTTTAAGATCAATGCTCTTTCCCAGTGTATCACCCGCGCTGATGGTGGAGTTTTACCGTGCCGATCAGTGCTACTGTTAGCCCAATATCCGTGTCGATCTACTTCTGGAAAGTTTTTATAAAAGCAAACGGAGTTTCACGTTTAGAAACTTCTAGTGGCAATGTGTTGGATGTTTGTTTGGTTGGATAAGGGTCGAGAACTCCATATAAGGTTCTTTCCCCCTTAAAAGTGGACCTTACCAAGGAGATAAGACCTTTTTGAGTGGATCTCATTATTATCCTCCTCTCCCTATATAAACCACTTCCTCTTACCCTTTTTGGTTACAATACACACAATATACAAACTAGCTGCAAAATTCTGAAATCTTTATCTTTTGATAGAAGAAGATTAGTCTTAGATGAAAAAAGACTAGTCTTTGGTAGCTAAAGTATGGGGAAAGAGAGTTAGATCTTGGAAGACATTTCATGTCAAGCTAGGGCAGGAAAAGAGTGCTGAAAAGGCGCGTAGCAGGACTTGGATACTACAAAGGAGATCTCCAATGTCAAGGCTTCGGTTGTATGTCTCTTTGAATTTTATTTTAATACAACTAATGGTTTATTTCCTATATAGGGTGTAATATTACATTTGATAGCTTAGAACTCCTTGACCTTTTAAGTAGATTGAATTCGATGTTATGTTATCACGTTGTTGTTGTTTCTTGCATGTTTGTTTTAGGTATTTGAGAAAAAGGAACAAAAGGAAGTTGGAGCAAGGAAGCATGATAAACATCAAGTGGATTAGCGCTATAAGAGGTAGGCCCTCTTATTTGATTGTAATCTAAGGAAATTTACATTAGATTGTCTTGTTTGTGGCTAGACCCACTCTTGGGCTAGAGGGATTGTGTCTGTCCGCAGAGAGGATTTACTTACTCCACAGGGCGCACTCAGCTCAACCTTAGAACCTCTCATGCACCTTCCTTGACTCATTGCAGTGGTCACACCCTTGCTACTGACAGAGTTATTTTACTTGCCTCTGTGCGAAATCGCGGTCAAGGCATTACCATATGACCCACTACTAGGACGCCTACACCAAATAGTCTGAGGTCTAATTGGGACTTCTTACCAGGGAGATCCCCTTGACATGTTGGCAGGTCCAACATTGTCAACATTTCTGGCGCTAGAAGGAGGGCCTAATGACAAGCTGTGTCCTCTCATCCAGTTTTGAACCTTTGCATACCTTTCATGGATTCTTGCACTCATCTCCCTCCGCGATGTTTTTCGAATCGTGAAGATGTCTCCATCACGTGGGAGTTTTTCGATCTCTTTTCCATTTACAAGTATGATGGTGAAGATGAAGTGGCCTGGCCGAACTACTTACATGACTTCCTTTCCATGCTTCATGAGGAAGATGGGTGTTCTTGTAGAAATTTTGAATAATTTAACACATATTCACAGAGATTATCCTGATCATACAATTATAAGCGGAACATGTATAATACATAATCTCCTCTACGTTGATCATCAATTTACAGAAGCAGAAACATTCACAGGCACACATAGAAGCATCAATCAAACTCATAAACACAGTATGTATCCCGGGGAAAGCATCTCGCTAAAAACCCCACACTATCTGTATATTATATTGATTGAATCATGTAACATTACACAACATAATACTTCTCACAAGTATCTCCACCTGTTACACACAATACAGCTCAGATTTGATCTCCAAATCTCCCCCGCTGCTTGCCTGCCTCCACTGCTCAATACCTGCTCAAGAACTGATGAGAATAGCTTCCCAAACTCGTTTTTCACCTGCAAAATAGTCACTCACTCTTTGTGGACGTGAGAAAAGGCTAAAATGTGGGCCAAATACGTGAGCAAACTCATTGGCATACTCAATCCTTTGATTGTGCAAGATCTGGTGCACAACTATAGTCACAACTGATAGCAATCTGATTCTCTACCACCTGTCCCTGTTGAACTGAACATGCACTGACATGCAACTGATTTAACTGATGTATTATTTAGTTGCATGATGAGTTAATAATTAGTTTAACAACTCATCATTAGTCTATCTGTAGTTAGACTAACTACAACTAGTTTAACTAAGTCAAACTGAACACAACTCCATCAACTGTACCTCCAGTCCACTAAACTCAACTCACTTGAGTTCTAACTGAAGTCATGCATGCAACAACTCAACTGACTCATAAGAAAAGCGTATTTCCTTCTGACAACTGCATGTGCCACTTCTGTGGCTCAAACTGAAGTGCTCCAAGAGAATAAGATCAAGTTTATAGTCCAAATATTATTGTGAGATAATAATATTTGACTTTTCTATTTTTGACAGCCAGTCTAAAAATAGACTTTGATCACTCACACTGTGATCACTCACACTTTCATCAAAAATAGAAGTCCATCTATTTTTCCCAACTTGATCAATCATCCATAAACATAGACATGATCCATATGTCTAAAAATAGACATAGTCTAAAAATAGACTTGCGCCAAAAATAGCCTGCGGGCCCACTTAGTGAGGGCGACTCTTTTCACTAAGCTCCATCATCTTGTTGCAATCTCAACAAGCATTTCTTGTTGCACACTTTTCAACACTCCCTCTCAACAAGAAAGGCTTCCTCTCAAACCCGATCCTGTAACTCTGGAATGTTCTCCATGCAACACATATGGCCAGTCCACTTGCTCTATCATCAAAGTCTCTGACTGCTATTGCCTCTGTCGACTGAAACTCTGCATCTCTGTGCTCTTCAGTATCTGACTGCTCTAGCCTCTATCACTTTGATCTCTGACTGCATCCGTGTTGCTGCTGGTTCTATCTCCCAGCATTGCATCCGCACTGCACCTCCCAACTGACCTCCCTGTTGGGATAGAAACACCCTCTGATGCTGAAGCTCTACCTGCTGCTGACAAGTGCTCCCTCTCTGACATCTGTGCTACTGCAACATCTCCATGCATCTCGCACCATTGCACACCTCTCTGTGCCACCTAGCACTGTGCAAAACACTTGTGCCTCTCGCATTGCTACAGCCTGCTAGCTATGCGCTGTCCTGGGATTCCCTGCACTGTCGCTCTCTCTGCCGCTCCATACGCATCTGTCTCTACCCAATCAGTCAGTTCCTGCTACTAGACATCGGGGCTCCCGTAGCAAGGTCTCATCCAAGAGGTTGGGTACCTCAAGGATCCTACCCCTCCTCCTTGGGACAATCAATCCACATCACCCCACCTCCTACCTGGAGGTATGGCTGCATGCGATCCCTCAGCCCACCTGGCTTGAAGTTTCCCCCTACTGGAGGTCTCTGGATGAGTAGATGTCTCTAATCGATCTCCTTTCAGCTTCCCCTGTTGTGGCTCCTCCACAACCTCCTGAAGCTGCTGCACCAATCGTGGCTCCTCCACAATCGTCTGAGACTTCTTTTGGCTCTGCATGTTGAGAGGTAATATACGCTCCCTCTCAACCACCAAGTCTCCATCAGTTGCCTTGTTGCTCAAGGCTTTGCATGCATCTTGAACCTCAAGAGCATACAGGTTCTTGACCCGTGAACCAATCTTCTTCACCTTTCTGGTGATGATGTGTCTAAGGAAAACCTTTCCCTTACTGAAGACTACATCATAGCCTCTGTCTTCCAGCATCGCGATCAACACCAAGTTTCTCTTCAATCCTGGTACATACTTGACATCGGTCAAGGTAAGGCGAGCTCCATGCTCCCTCTGAAAAATAATCGTGCCTACACCTGAGACACTATACTTCTCATCATTACCCATCCCTATGAGTATCTGGAGATCTTTCTCCTCCAAAGTACTGAACAAACTTTTGTCACCGGTCATGTGGAAAGAAGCTCCACTGTCAAGAAACCAACCACTTCCCATCATGGATGAAACCATGCATGCGAAGAGTGTGAAGTCCAACTCAAACTGTGAAGCAAGTGAGGCTGCCTCACCTTCAGATCCTTCCCCGGATCCCTTCTTGGACTTCTTCTTTGGGCAATTAGTAGCATAATGACCCAACTCATGACAACGAAAGCATCTCACCTTCGCCTTGTCAACCTTCTTCCCATCATTGGAAGAACTGGATTCGGAAAGAGAAACCTTCCCCTTCCCCTTCCTCGCCTTACTCGCTAAGGCACAGTTCTCCTCATCCTGCATGGATGAAGAACCATCTCTGGTGCTTCGTCTAATCTCCTCCTGCATCAAATCTGACCATGGTCGTTCCCAATTTGGCAGTTTCTCCCTTCCATTCACCGAGTCCTGGTAGCTATGCCAACTCTTAGGAAGGTCAAGGAGTCCTAGACTCACCATCCTCATCATCAACAGTAACCCCCACACTTCCCAGCTCATCTCGACACTGAGTGAACCTCGTGAGATACTGGGGCATACTACCTCCATTCTCGAACTGAATGTTTCTGAGTTTTATCTCTTGCTTTGGAATTAAATTCGAATTCCACCAGCACAAAACTCAACTGCTTCCGATCTAGAATTTGTGAGAACAAAATATTTCTCGTACAGAGATTGACTGTATGAGCTTTTACCAGATATTTCACCTTCCAAAGGAAGGATGAATCCAGAGGCTAGCTGGCCCGATTACAGGCTCTACCTAGAGAAATAGAATGTAAACACTTCCTGAATAGTAGATCTGATGATCAATCCTCGCTTGATATCCTGTAAAAATCTCTTCTACAAATCAAGCAGCTCCGATACCATGTAGAAATTTTGAATAATTTAACACATATTCACAGAGATTATCCTAATCATACAATTATAAGCGGAACATGTATAATACATAATCTCCTCTACGTTGATCATCAATTTACAGAAGCAGAAACATTCACAGGCACACATAGAAGCATCAATCAAACTCATAAACACAGTATGTATCCCGGGGAAAGCATCTCGCTAAAAACCCCACACTATCTGTATATTATATTGATTGAATCATGTAACATTACACAACATAATACTTCTCACAAGTATCTCCACTTGTTACACACAATACAGCTCAGATTTGATCTCCAAATCTCCCCCGCTGCTTGCCTGCCTCCACTGCTCAATACCTGCTCAAGAACTGATGAGAATAGCTTCCCAAACTCGTTTTTCACCTGCAAAATAGTCACTCACTCTTTGTGGACGTGAGAAAAGGCTAAAATGTGGGCCAAATACGTGAGCAAACTCATTGGCATACTCAATCCTTTGATTGTGCAAGATCTGGTGCACAACTATAGTCACAACTGATAGCAATCTGATTCTCTACCACCTGTCCCTGTTGAACTGAACATGCACTGACATGCAACTGATTTAACTGGTGTATTATTTAGTTGCATGATGAGTTAATAATTAGTTTAACAACTCATCATTAGTCTATCTGCAGTTAGACTAACTACAACTAGTTTAACTAAGTCAAATTGAACACAACTCCATCAACTGTACCTCCAGTCCACTAAACTCAACTCACTTGAGTTCTAACTGAAGTCATGCATGCAACAACTCAACTGACTCATAAGAAAAGCGTATTTCCTTCTGATAGCTGCATGTGCCACTTCTGTGGCTCAAACTGAAGTGCTCCAAGAGAATAAGATCAAGTTTATAGTCCAAATATTATTGTGAGATAATAATATTTGACTTTTCTATTTTTGACAGCCAGTCTAAAAATAGACTTTGATCACTCACACTGTGATCACTCACACTTTCATCAAAAATAGAAGTCCATCTATTTTTCCCAACTTGATCAATCATCCATAAACATAGACATGATCCATATGTCTAAAAATAGACATAGTCTAAAAATAGACTTGCGCCAAAAATAGCCTGCGGGCCCACTTAGTGAGGGCGACTCTTTTCACTAAGCTCCATCATCTTGTTGCAATCTCAACAAGCATTTCTTGTTGCACACTTTTCAACAGTTCTGACAAACAAGCCAGTTTGCTGCTTGCACACACACTTTGCGAATCTCCACGTCCATGGCTGCTCAGCCTACCGGCTAACAACGTGCACTCACTTGAGCACTTTTGTGATCTCATTGAAGACACTTTCTATCATTTTGATCCAGAATATCTTGGCCAAAAATTTTACAACAACGGAAGGCTCCGTATGAATCAGTTATTGATTTTTAGCAGCACTTCCATGACTTGCAGTTTCAAGCTCCGAGGAGCCAGATGAAATTTGCATATCTTTGGGACCGGTTCGAGTGTTGCCTTAAGAAATCTGCCCGTCCCAAGAAGAAGCTTGAGATCAAGCCTCGCTCAAAATTCTTCATTGATCGAGTTGCTCAATCTCATGTGGATGTGGTCACTGTATCGACTGATTGTCTGCCTTCCTCTCATTCAACATCTCCACCACTGCTGAGTGATGTTGAGGATCATGCTCACACACTTGTTCAACTTTCACATCTTCTCAACATCACTTCACTCAATTTTCGCATAGATTTGGTTGTGATTCCTTCAAGTTCTCATATTCATTTTTTTCTACAACCTCCGTTTTCGCACTCGGGTGTTCCTCCAGATGAGGTTGTCTTGTGTTCATCCATTTTGCACTCTTCACTTGTTGTGAATGAGGAACAACCCATTGACGGAGTTGGTGTTGTACAACCAACATGCGCTGTCATTCAAGAAGAGTATGAGTGGGAGCTTGAGCATGAACACTCGGCGAAGGAGGACTCCCTTTCATCTGATCCCCCTCCGTTCTTCCTAACATCTTTGGTGAACCTGCCATCCATGATTTTGCATCTGTGTCTTCATCCACAGATGCACCCATTGTTTATCACTCGCAGGACTCACCGGA
This sequence comes from Pinus tabuliformis, assembly GCA_031772625.1. Taxonomy (NCBI): domain Eukaryota; kingdom Viridiplantae; phylum Streptophyta; class Pinopsida; order Pinales; family Pinaceae; genus Pinus; species Pinus tabuliformis. The sequence continues at coordinate 172,598,128 of CM062810.1, read as the reverse complement.
TGTTGGTCCATCATTCAACAATGGAGAGGATAAGCTATTCATTGAAAATCCACTTGATCTTTCATCTGTCTTTTCCAGAAACACAGAGGATGCATTTGTTCGCTTTTCATCTACCCATTTGTTTGATTCATTTGATCATGAGGATGCCGATGAATTCATTGATTTTTCTGATCGTGGCGATCGTGATCCATTTGTTTCCATATTTGATCACGATCATGACTCTATCACTGTTAATATTTCGAAGCCACTGGTTTATGATGATCTATCTAGTGATGAAATTGAAACACCCAAGACCGCTGAGGCACTTCAAGCCAAGTTGATGGTTATGTCAGGCCCTCGCTCTCTTGGGGTTATTCTCACTTCCGATCATGAAACTATTCAATCACCCAAGGCTCCTCATCTCTCATATGTATGCATTGAATATCCATCTCACACACATATCACACTTCCTCCACTCGAACTACACGATCCCATCGCTCATGCATTGGAGGAATCTTACATTGCAAGAACCCGTTCACGACGTAAGTTGTCTTTATCTCCTTCATTTGCTTGCATGTCATAATAAAGATTTGTTTATGCTTCAAAGTTGCACGCAGTGTCACACAACACCACGATAAGTCCACGAACTGCTCATCATGCACTTGCACTCACTTATGTCCTGTGAGCACTTTGAAACACGAAGTGCAGTTGTCTTCATTATTATATCTTTCTTGCTTGATGGTTCGCACAACTGGGTTGCTCGCGGACCAAGCTTTCACCAACATGGGTCAACGAATGCGCTAGTGGTTTCATTAGAAATATCACTTCACGTGATGAGGCCCATGCACCGTTAGTGTAGGAGTAGGAGTAGTGTTTTCTTTTAGCCAGTTTGCTTGCATGCTTGTTTGCTTGCATGCTTGTTTGCTTGCATGCTTGTTTGCTTACTTGCTTTGTTTGTTTAATTTATTTTCTTTCACTTTCACTTCTGCTCTTGCTTTGCTTCATTGTTTGCTAGTTTGCTTGTTTCGTTCATAGGTTAGCTTCGCATGAAGCCATGTATAACTGTTGAAACGACCTGGGTGAAGTACAAGAGGGCTTGTACAACTCTCACTACTTGGTTATTTGTCATCCTGCCTCTGTATGATGAACTTGTTACTTTTATTCCATGATACGTTGAAGAAAAATACATATTGTTCGAAGTGAACCTTGGTGAAAACACAACGCTTGCACACTAACTAGTGTCACCTTCTCTAGTCAGTTGTTTTTGGGTTAACCCTTGTTAGCTTAGTCAAGTAGAGTAAGGTGAGGGGGAAAACATTAACAGGCAAGTTAGAGATACAATAAACTACTTCTCTACTGGAACAACCTCTTCTTCTCTCAATAAGTCGGGATCCCTCTTCCACCTCTGAAATGAATAAGTGCTATGCACAATTGAAAAATGAAAAATGAAAATATGAAAAAGTCAAAAAATTCAAAGTGAAAAATGATAAGGCGAAAGAATAGAAAGGCTTCCTACACAGGGAGGTGATGCAAGTAACTCCATCGGGATATTGACTAGGCTCGCTGGTAGAGGAGCCATGCTTATGTTCAGCTGTGACTCTGTCGAGGCACTGTCCAGGCTACTGGCAACGGAGCAACACCAAAGATGAAACTAAGACTTTGACGACTATACTACTTGTGCACCAATATACCCCTCAACCCCAATTGAAACAACTATGTTTCCTTCGCTTGGAATGTGTGTCAATCGACCAAGAGTTTGGCAGATGCTCCATCTTACAATCAAGCTACTGTGAAACCATGATGAGCTAAGAACTAAACAACACTTCCGGAGGTGTAAGACTTGCTTTTCACGAACAAGGTCCATTCAGAGAGTTGGAGTTCTACTAGTGTGTCGTCAAGTGTTGTAGCAGCTACAACCACCCTCCAAAATTTTGCCTTAGCTTCGTTTTGGAGCCTCCCTACCAACTTTTCACAGCAGCTTGCCTTTCTTCGTCAAGTTCACAAGCTTCAATGTTTTTCTTGCACAAAGGCAGCTTTTCGATCACAGCTCGATGCATTCCCCTCACAGACTGTTCACCCAGACTTGGTCCAGTTGCAGGCTGAGTAGCTCCCCCAAGAAATTGCGCAATTCTGGAGGGCAACCAGCGTTCCCTCCAGAAATTGCGCAATCCTAACTCATAGCTTGTTGGGCTCTAGAGTTGCGCCATTCTGGCGGTCAACACTCACAGTGAAAACTGCACATTTTTCCCCAGCAAGGCTGCTCAGCTTAGAATTTGCGCAAATCTAGGTAGCAGTCAACTGCTCTACCTAGAATTTGCACAAATCTCCTGGGTATCCAGCCCAGCTACCAGCCAGAAATGTGCATTTCCTCCCAGTAGTTGAGAAACCTCTTACATGTGTATTTGAGTTAACTGGTTCCCTCGGGGACTGAGAAAAACTAACTGGCATGCATGAGCCGCTTCTCCCAACGCAGCATGCAAAGGCATCCCTTGACTCAAGGATCTATTTTTGGCAGTTGGAGGTTACATGCAAGGATCATTTCAGAAACCTCCCACCAACTGTTGCTTCCCCTAGATTTGTGGCATGCGTGTCACAACCTCGATGTTATCAAAACTCATCAACCAGACGCTGCAGAGCTCATTCCTCACATCAACCTTGCAGCTCTGACATCCCACATCACATCTAGGAGCTGTTGGCATATTCAACTTAAATGTTTTAGGGTAAGCTCGCTTTCCATGCCTTGTGTTGCATTTTTATCGCTTTTTTGTGTTTCCGCTTATATGAGTATTGTTTACTTGATTTATTTGAACGCTTGCTGTCATTTACATGTATACTAGCTTGTCCTAGCACTGTTTCATTTTTCCTTGACATCTCACTGTTGTGACATGCATGAAACTGTTTTTCACGAACAGTCGTTGATTCGGTGACTTGCCTCACCCACATGCATGTTGTTCCATTTTCTTAATCTGTCATTCACCATTTCCATGCATAATAATTCACTTATGCTTACACTCAGTATCACCATGCATTCACACTGACATTCGTGTTCAGTTGCCTGTCAACGAGTTTGGGCAACCTTAGCCCGAACTCTACCTTCACTGAGACAACATTGCGCAATCCGAGAAAGGAAGGCTCTGTCTTCCTCCCCAGAAATGCACATTTCTACCTAGTGATTGTCCTCCGGGACTCTTTTGCACATTCTTGAGGGACAATGACTACTGGCCCAGAAAATTGCGCAATGCAGTCAATGAGCCTACAACCATTTCCAACTGAGATTACACATTGTGCAATTCTAACAGTCAGTAGCTAGACTAGACTGTGCATTCCACAGTTCCAATAGTCAGTTAATCTCCCAGCAGCCTAGACTGTGCCTTACGCAGTCTTGGAAGTTAGTCTCCTGACCTCCCGATCGAAATTGTGCAACCTTCATGATCAATCACACAAGAATGTTGCAAGTCAGTTCTCAAGCTCAGTTTGGTTTTCGACTAACAGGTTGCTTGCCATGAGTGCTTCCATGTCTCCAGGTATTGTAGGTGTTCATCTGCTTCTTAGCAATGTAGGTACAATGGTTTCAGAAGAGGAGAGTCGAAGACATCGTTCAGATCACACCTGGAGATGCAGTCGATCAAATGTCTATAAGCTTGCCTACTCACGAAGATATCAAGTTGTTTGTAGACAAGGGCATCAAGATATTCTAGCAGCAACATCAGAGTGAGCAGCATGATGAACAACAACTGACGACAGCATATGGAATGCAACAAATGCAAGAGAAAGGTTTTTGACAACACATACGCATAAAAAAGTTGCAAGCTTAAGCAGATCCACTGATGATGAAAGCAACTTTGGAGACTCAGGCTATAAGGTGATGATGTGACATGAAGATCGTGCAAAGACACAGAATGGAACAAAGAAGGAGTTGCATGTCATGAAGCAGCAACTCAAGGAAGAACATGAAGCTGCACAGACAGACAAATGAGTTGCAACATGAACAAGAACAATAGTGGGCGCAACATGCATTCACAGATGAAACTGCACTCGTACAAGTTATAGATCTATTCTAACAGTTGGCACGAAGCAGACATGGTGAGCAGTGTTGTTTATCGCATGCAAGGGATCGATTTCATTTTGCACACGCATGCGATCCAACCCATTTAGCACACTCACTAAGGCGAAGATAAGAAGCAAGTCCAACTGGAGCTGGACATGTACTTCAACAAGTTGATGCGCATGACCACCAACACACACTTGAATATCAATATGAACACTATGCATCAGTGTGTTGCTAGTTCAGCCGCACCTAAGAAGATCATGCACATGTTAGCATACAAGTTGGATGAAGGAGCCAAATCAATGCACCGGTTACAACGGAGGTGATAGTTCGCTTCAACAAGATGTCACCATGGGGTGCATGCACACCATCATGGATGACCAAGATTGGCATTAGCTCACCACCTTTGCCATCACAAGCATGTCAAAGAGTTGGTCTCATCACAATGAATCGAGTGTCAGTGATGTCATGCATGGCTTGCTCAAGCCGTGTTGTCTCACATGAGTACATGTGCATTTTAATGTAACTTCATGTCAAGTGTCAGTAGTTGGATGTAACAGTCATAGAGTAGGTGAAGAGTCATGAGGGTAGTTGAACTGTCACAAAGGGGAATGTCACTGGTCACCCCACCCTTTGCTATAAATAGTCCCTCATAACTCATTGTATGGGATTTTGGTCAACCAAGCTTCCGATAAGACTATCTTGGAGAGAGCTTGGAAAGTATTGTAACGTGCCTTGTCTTCTCCACTGTACGAAGCCAGTACATCTCTTTGGAGGAGCAGGGGGATGTGGTTGTAACATTCCACTGTTGGGGCTAGCGGGTTTACATGGATGCATTGTATGATTGGAACTTACACTTCTTTATATAATAATAGCCAACACATTTTCATGCATATGTTGTTATTGTAGTTGGACTATTTCGGTTGCTTTAGCGATGTATGTTGTTTAACTTACATAGTTGTGTATGAACTGTTTTGTATGAAATTATATGAATCTTGTTGCAGATGTGTTGTTGGTTTAACCATCACTTTGGATTGCCGACAGGCCTGCTTTCCAGATTGTGATGCATCTTCACTCGTGTGTTCCCTTCCCAGCTAAGTATTGTTACAGGTTGCCAAGGGGCGCACTCATCTCAACCCACCTGTGTTAGAACCTCTCATGCACCTTCCTTGACTCACTGCAGCGATCGCATCCTTGCTACTGATAGAGTCATCTTACTTGCCTCTATGCGAAATCGCGGTCAAGGAAATACCATATGACCCACTGCTAGGACTCCTACATGAAATGGTTTGAGGTCTAATTGGGACTTCTTACCAGAGAGATCCCTGTGACATGTTGGCGGGTCCAGCATCGTCAAAAAACACCTAGATTGGCACCTAGCAGGTGGTTGGAATTAGTTTCTCCAACACTACCCCTTAATTAAAACCAAAAAAAAAAAAATTAAGATGTCTGATGGTCTAAGTCTCAACTAGGCTTCCAATTTTAAAAATATGACATCAACAAGATTTTTTTTATTTTATTTTTTATTTTTATTACCTTCCAAATATTGTATCTTCTAAATTGCTTTAACTTTTTTTTTTTTTGTATACTTCAAATTTCAAATTCTTCATTTGATGGGGCAACCCTTCCATTGTTTCAGGCTGTCTAAGCATGTCCTTGAATTCTTCAAAAATTGTCTTAAAAGCGGACTGCTGCCACATGTCATCTTCTATTGTGTGCTTTTCATCATCAATATTTCGCTGCAACATAAGTCTATAATAAAAATTTATCTCTTTAGAACTCCAATACATTAACATTTCATCAATGTTTTCATCATTCATGCTTTATTCAATATTCATTTATACAACTTCTATACAAACTTCATCAAAACATGGTGTTGCAAGTAATGCTTCAAAGAACATTCATTCTTCTTCAAAATTTATTGTTTCTTCATGATTATCATGTTTTCTCGCACTCTCCAAACTGATGTTAGGTTTAAAAATAGCTACAAAATCATACTGATTATGCTCTTTCTACTCTTCAATGGATCTTTTTCTTCTTGCACTTCTTTCTCTGCCTCTGTTGCTTCCACTTCTTTATGAACCTAGACTACTTCAAAGTGGTTTTCTTCCCCCTATTTTTCAAACCAAAGTGGGCTTCTCTCACCAAATAGAAATATGTCAATATGATGTTTTTGTTGCATCATATGCAACCATTTATCATTATTTAACAAATATTCATCAAAATTTACATCAACAATATATATTGTTGGATTCACCATAGCATTGGTTTCTTCAATGACAACTTCATTGTCATAAGCAAACATTGTTGTTCGATTCACCAAATGTTGATTTGGAGTAGCATAGGATGTGATCTAGCCATGAAAATTGGTTGAGAGGCTAAAGCACATGAGATCTCCAAGACCCAGAAATGTTTTGGGCAGAATCTAACTGGTTTAGGAGATATTAAAATAATTAATATTTTTAATGGAGCTCCTAAGTCTGAACTTAGGAAAAATAAAATATTAATGGGTATTAATATAAAACTCGGTTAGAAGGGTCCAAAAGTCATGGATCAAGCCAAATATAATCTTAGCCATTGATTAGAGATTTAATCTTGGTCGTTGATGGACCAACGAGAAAAGTATAATAGGAAGCTTGAGGGTCAATTGGAGAACACACTGAGAGATCAAGATTTCGACTTTCTAGGGCTGGGTTTGCTGAGAAAGTTGAGAGAATGATCAGAGTTGCAATTGAGGGGTAGTGAATAGTACAGAAGAAGAGAGACAAAGATAGCACTAGGAGGATTAGCGCAGTATCCAGAGAGAGGGATGCAGAAGCAACCAAGGGTTCACACAGAGCTAGCCAGGGCTCACGCAAAGCCAGCCAGGAGCTGCGTAGTGCCTCAGAGGGCTAGCGTGGGTGACACAGAGGGCCAGAGGAATGATGCAGTGCCTCTAGAGGCTGACTTGGGCCAAGCCAGAGTGACGCTGGGCCAATGTTGGGCCAGAGAGAGGCTGACGCAGTCCTTAGAGGCCGACGATGGGGTTTTGTGGGGCAGATTGGCGCTATGTAGTTGACAGAGTGTTTATCCAGGATTTCAGCCAGAATATCTACTTCCAAGTAGAGAGGTACTACTACCAAGATTTTTCTCTATTGGGTGAGCCGGATTTGGCACCCAGATTGTATTTTGAAGCTACTTAATAAATCAAACCCTCAGATAGCTACACAGATTTTCCCGCATTGGGCTTTTCCGAAGACAATAGTCCAAGAACAACAGTGTCACTTGTTTTCTTGTTTCTATTTACTTGAATTGATGATCTGTAATGTGTTGAGCATGTACTTGTATTTATTTCTAGTATTTGCATGGTAAATAACTTGTTAATTAACATAACAAGTAGGTAGGAATAAATCAGTAAAGTGTATGAAGGGTTTCTAACGTGTCAGACTTAGAAATTCCAACATGGCATCAGAGCATGGTTGCAGAGCACAAGAGAACTGAGGACATCAGTCGAGCAAAGCAACAACAATAGAAAAACAGTTTTCCCGAGTGACAGAAACTGTTCCTAGCAGAGAAGCCACAAGGAAGGGGTGACGCAGTGCCTGTGTCATCAAGTTTGAGCCAAGAAGAGGCAGCGCAGAGGCTATGGGAGGCAAAGGCAGGCTCACGCAGAGCCACGTAGAGGCCAAGAGGGCTGACACAGTTGGCTGAGGACGATGATTTTCCGGTGTTAGGATTGCGCAGAGCCTAGGAGCTCTAACCTTCAGTTTGTTGGGGTTTAGAAGGCTATGGGTAAGTTGCAGAGTGGAGATGGTGGAGTATTGTAGTCAGAACAATACCTAACAAGGTAAGACTGAGGAGGAGGGAGTTGCTACCGAGGGTTTCTTGCCAAGAAATCCAAATCACTGGTGCAACGATACTAAGGATTGGAGTGAGGGCATCTCGACATTGGCAGAAGGGTTTCCAGGAGGGAAATCAAGGCATAGAGGGAGTCATACCGAGAACTTCCAGGAGGGAAGTAGAGGAGAAGTGAGATGGCGGTGAACGGGGTAAGATACCAGGACAAACTAAACAGAGCCTCAAACTTCATAGTCTGGAAGGCCAGAATCCTATATGTTCTAGACAGGAATCGTGTCAAGCACTTCGCCTTGAGGACGATAGCTTTCCCGGTTGACCTAACTGATAACGACAAGTACGAGGAGGTAATGGCGAGGGCCAAGAGCATCATGCTTGATGGGGTCAAGGACCATGTAGTACCACATATTGCCGAGAAGGACATGAAAAATGAGATGTGGGAGGCCCTGAAGAAATTGTACCAGCATACTTTTGTGCGGAGGAAGATGTCACTTGAAAATCAGTTGCAGTCATCCCAGATACAGAAGGGAGAGTAGAAATATGTCTTCCTCGGTGGACTCGATCAGCTAACTTCCATAGGGGCCACGACGGATCAAGAACTGATAGTGAAAACCGCATTGAATGCAGTCTCAGAGGATTGGGAGGTATTTGTCCAGAGCATACTGGGAAGGTCGAGCCTTCCAGATTGGGAAGAACTGTTGGTGACTCTTCATCAAGAAGAGATCAAACGGGTGACCAAGGTGGGGAGTAGTGAAAAAGGGTCTAGAATCAAGAAGGAGGAAGAAGAAGGTACCATTCTCGCATCTGCGGGAATGCAGGAGAAGGGAAAGAAGAAGGACTTGTCCAAGGTCAAATGCTTCCATTATGGAGAACTGGGTCACTATATGAACCAGTGTTTGAGGGAGAAGAGTAAGGGAGAGGCTTCTGAGACTAAGGTAGCACCAACGAGGGCAGAGAAAGAAGTGGAGACAGATGATGACTATGCCATGAGTGCTCATGCGCCACTTGAGACGAAGTGGGGAGACAATGAGCTGTAGTCAGACAGACTACAGACGATGAGGGACAGGGTCCTTGAGGTACCTAGCCTCTTGGATTATACCTTGCTATGGGAGCCCTGAAGAGAAGTAACAGGACTAACGAATGTCGGTAGAGATGGATGCAGATGGAGTGACAGAGGGTGCTACAGTGCAGGATTCCCAGGACAACGTGAGGCAACAGTGCGAGATGCATAGAGTTGTTGCAGCAGTGTAGAGGTCAGTAGAGGGAGCACTTGTCAGCGACAGAGGGAGCCTCAGCATTGGGAGAGTCTCTAGCCTGACAAGGATGTCAAATTTGGGTGGATCAGTTACTTCCTTCTCAATAATTGGGTTTCAATGCAACAGTTAGCAGTGGCAGTGCTGTGGGCAGCAAGATGCAGCGTGAGGAGAAGGGGATGCAGTGTAGATGCAATAGTCACAGTGGCAGGGCCATGGGCACCAGCACGGATGTAGAGGGAGCTGTCGTACAGATGCAGCAGTGGCAGTGGCAAGGTCATGGGCATCAGTACAGGATGCAGCAGTGCAGAGGATGTTGGGTAGGGAGGCTTAGCATCAACATAGGGACCGATGCTGGATGATCAGGGTGATACTCAGTGAGGAGTATTATTAGAGCACAGTCCTCGCTAGGAGGGAGTGTTGATTTTGGGTAGCATCGGATGTGCCCTAGCCACGAAAATTGGTGGAGAGGCTAAAGCACACGAGATCTCCAAGACCCAGAAATGGTTTGGGAAGAATCTAAACAGTTTGGGAGATACTAAAATAAAATATTAATGGGTATTAATATAAAACTGGGTTAGAAGGGTCCAAAAGTCATGGATCAAGCTAAATATAATCTTATCCGTTGATTATAGATTTAATCTCGGTCGTTGATGGACCAACGAGAAAAGTAAATGTTGGGTGTGGAGCCTGATTATCTTCTGTATTCAAAGGTATCGCTGCATTGGACCCTAGTTCGTAATGGGGCGGAAACACCGCCTATAAAATATTCGCTATAGGGGGGGTAGCTGCGAAATTTGGGAGCCTGCCCCCCCCCCTGGGGGGATCGGAGACAACGCCCCTGAAGCTAAAAATAGATGTAAAATTGCCTTGTAAAATGTTGTAATTTCGTAGTCAATTTGGGTCGTTCATTAGGCGGAGATTTGACGGTAGAAGTTATGTTTAATTTAGGGTTTTTTGCCCTAGAAGGAAACCCCTCACTATATATGAGGGAATTGTATTGTATCTATGTAGATCTGTATTCTGAACGAGGAAGAGAGAGGATATTGAGAGTGAAGAGGGAATTACAATGGATCTATTGTAGGTTGTATCTCTTCAGTTTGTTGGATAATATAAAAGGAAGGACTGGCTGTTTCTCCGTGGACGTAGCCCAAACTGGGTGAACCATGTATATCTGTGTCTCTCTTGTTTTATGCATTTTCTGTGTTTATATTTCTGCAATATTTTATGTGTTCCATTGATCTGTAATATATAATTTTCTAACAACTGGTATTAGAGCCGAAGGTCTATTTGGCTGATAAACTTGCAAGAGAGAATGGTTCCTGGTTCGAGTGGGAGCAATGGTGGAAGATGGTAGCTTTAGGGTCGAAAAATTTAATGGCCAAAACTACCAGTTGTGGAAGATGTAGATGGAAGATTATCTATATCAGAGAGATCTGTACCAACCATTGAGCGGAAAGGAAAAGAAGTCGACGAATATGACAGACACAGAATGGGATATTCTTGACAGAAAGGCACTTGGAACAAGTGCTTAGCGGCGTCGTTAGCGTTTCATATTTTAAAGGAAACGACAATAAAGGGTTTAATGTCGACATTGGCCAAACTATATGAAAAAGCCTCGGCCTCAAATAAGGTATTTCTTATGAAGCATTTATTTAATATGAAAATGTTAGAAGGTGGATCTGTTGCTAATCATTTAAATGAATTAAATACAGTTACCAGTCAGTTAAGTTCTGTGGGGGTAACTTTTGATGATGAAGTTAGGGCTCTGTTATTTCTGTGCTCATTGCCAGAAAGTTGGAATGGTTTAGTTATGGCCATTAGTAACTCTGTCTCTAGATCTTGTAATTCTTTGAGACATTAGGTAATTCTTTGACTACAGAGACTAGGGGAAGAAAAATGGAAAGAGGAAAAATCCTTAGATATTGAAGAAAGTCAAGAAAAGGCATATCCAAGTCCAGATTGGGGATAGTGTGCTGGAAATGCAGGAATAAAGGACACCTGAAGAAAGACTGCAAGTCTCGGAAGGGAAAAGAAGGAGACACGTAACAAGAAAATGATCATGAAGCGAATGTAACAGGTGATGTGTTGCAATATGATTTGATTCTTTCTTTAGAAAATATTATTGATGCCTGGGTGGTAGATTCAAGGGCCTCATGTAGAGCCTCTAACTTGCACTTGATTAACCATCATTACCTACAGCTTTTCCTCACTTATCCCTCTCTTTTGCTCTATTTTCCGCATAAACTTACCCAGATCATTACATTTGATGTCTTTAGCATAATTGGTTAACTTTGCTTATGTTTTACTGTTGGTTTAGATTTTTGACATATAAACAAAGTTTCCGCAGCTGTTCAGCAATTCCGCAGTTGTTCAGCAATTCCGCAGCTGTTCAGAGATTCCGCAGCCTTTTTGTTGTTTGATATGCTCCACGTGTTTTCTCAAGGAACGAGCCACATGGGCATGTTGGGTTGGATGTACAAATGGATCGTATGCTATTGGTTGAGCCAAACCAGTCATGTATGCCCTTGGTCAACGCAGGTATTCCCTCGGTCAAACGATCAAGTTCTAAACGGTGGCACGGGAGCCGTGAGCAGTTGGCACACGGAACTATAGCTGGCACCTCCTCCACGCCACGAAGACAGCTAAAGACAGGATCCAAACATAGATTTGTCTCCCATGATGACCGTTTCCCTCAAAAGTGCATGGAGTTGCCTGCGTGTTTGCTGCACAAGTTAATTAGTTAAGACTGCGTGTTGCTGCGTAGTTAATAAGTTAGGCTGTAGTTGCTTAGTTCACGCAGAGGGTAGTTGCCTCTGTGCTTATAAATAAAGCGTGTTCCAACGCTTATAGATGAGCTTTTTGAATATTGTAATTGCTGCGCTGATTCTGTTATAAAAACTCTGTTTTAGAAGGCTGTTCCTACAGCACTTTTCACTGTATTTTGACATGCTGGTTTTATAAAAAGAAGACTGTTCTGTTCACCTTTTCGTAGCTGATCTTTTAAGTTGGTTGCGTGGATGGAGGGCCCCCATCTATGACAGCCCGTGTACATAGTGTTTGATTTCATTTTCCTGCTTTCAGCAATCTCTATTTCTTTCATCATGTATAATAGTATACCATTTGATTTCATGTCATTTTATTTCCAGCATTCATTTTAAACTGATCAGTATTGTTTTTGCAGGTTTTTAACCCGGGATTGTTTTGTCTTTGTGTATTTGCTTTATATCTGATGGTATTTTCAGTTGACATATTCATAGTTGCTGCCTTTACTTTGATTTTCTAGCTTACTTCTAGCTTAGTTCCTCAAGCTGTATGCTAACACATTGATGGTCTCCTTATCATAAATTGTTCATCTTTAAGAGATCAGATTACTAATAAATTACAGCTTGCTTTGAGTAGCTTTTGGCTTATATCACTAACTCTTTCTTTGCTTGTTACACATAACAATGTATGTTGGAAGCAGAATGTTGGAGAAAGGCACAGTGGTGTTATAATTCGTCATTTAGAGCTTTATCACTTTTTAAACTCATCTCTAACTACTTCTTAATCGTGTTTTACATAGTACCATATGTTGGAAGCAGAGAGTTAGGAAGAGATAAACATTATCATTGGTTTTTAAAGTGGTTTTTTTACCTTTTTATTTGCAGCAGCATGAATAGTGTCTAGTGCCATTAGAAAGTGGTTCTTTGCTTTCAGTTCATTTCAAGTTATTTATTTATTTCAATCCTTTTCTTTGCAAAGTTTAGAAGGTAGTTAGAAACCACCAGTAACACACACTCACTCATTTAGAAATCACCTTACACACACTATCACTCATCTATTTATAAACTCATCACTCCATCTTAGGAAGTTAAACTTAACCACAAACAACACCCCCAAACGACAAAAAGATCTAAGAGGTTGCTTAAGTACATATAGTACACCTTCACTTCATCAGCTTACGAGCTCCTGGTTGACAATTTATGATAGCAATTTAGACAACACTAAATTGACTAAACATTTTGGCGCCGTTGTCGGGGAAGTGAAATTAAGTAGCCATATTCTTAGAGAAAAAAAAACATAAAAATTTCAAGGAAAGAAGTTGATAACCTATCAAAGTATGCTCTCCTCTTGCACTTCAAGGTGATCTGGAGGATCAGAAAAGAGAAAGTTATTGATTTGGTAGTTTCTTGAGTATGCTCTCTTCTTGCACCTAGAGTGACCTGGAAGATCAGAAAAAGAACTATTAACTTGACTTGAAGAAAAATAATAAAAAAAAAAATGACATGCATAGAGCTAGAGATTCTAGGGGAAGGTTCTTAGCTAGAGCTCGAAGTTCAATTTTTACAAGTCCATCTGCTTCAAGGGATAGACAAGAGACACCTTCCTTATCTCCAACCGACACTCCTAGTCCTAGAATTCCTGGAATTCAAGAGCCAAGAGTTGACTCTCCTACACCTTCTATTGAATTTGAACCAGGAAGAGACTCTTCTCTTTCTCCTACAGAAAGACAAATTGTAATTGAGGAAGTGGAATCATCTAAAGAAGAAGGAGAAATCTCTTCTCATTCACCCTTTGTAGAGGAACTTGAAGATTTTGAAATCCCTAGGAGAACCATCATGGCAGAGGAAGAAGGAGGTGGTAGAGGTAGAGGTAGAGGGGGAGGAGGAAACAACAATAATGGAGGTAGAGGTCCCCTTGGAGGAGGAAATAGAGATGGGGATAATTCATTTGGGCTTCCCATTGTTAATGAGGATTCCCGAGCCACTATGAAAAACATATCACCATCTGTCCTCCCAAATTTCCATGGGTTAAGGACTAAGGACCCTGAAACATTTTTATTTGAGTTTGAAGAGGTGTGTCGAACTTATGACTACCTGGATGACTCTCAGAAACTCAAATTGTTCCCTTCAACACTGAAGGATCAAGCCTTGAAATGGTTCATGGGGTTACTCACTCAATCCATTAGGTCTTGGGATGAAATGAAACAGACATTTTTGGATAGGTATTTGGACTATTGTATGCCTACTAATCACAAGGACGGGGTTTTTAAAATGATACAAAGAGAAGATGAGAGCTTAGAAGATTTACTTGAAAGATTTCAATATAACTTGAAAAGAGCAAAAATGAGTAGCTTGGATGAAGAGACCTTAAAAGCCCTCTTATTAAAAGCCATTAGGGATGAATGGATAGGTATCTTAAACATGATGGGGAAAGGGGATATTTCTCAACTTTCACTCAATGATATAGTAGAACTTTGTATCCATCTCTCAAGAGGCAAATCAAAAACTCAAAAAGGGCCTAGAGATCCTTCTCTCCTTAGAGCAAATAAATCTGCAACAGGATCAGTAAGTAGGGCTGAAATCGGAAATATGCTTGATGAATTCAAAATTGACATCTTAGGGAGTCTTAGTGAACAACTAGATACCCTTAAGATTCACAATAAACAAAAAGCAGAAGCTGAGGCTTTGGCCATTTTTTGCCCAAAATGTAGAAAGAAACATGCTTTAAGGGAATGTCCCTTGGACACACACGTTGTAGAAACATGTGTAATTTGCTCAGAAACTCATGAGACTAAGGATTGTCCTTCAATACCTGGCCTCAAAGCAGTCTTTCAAGAGGATCCAAATACACTTGAATCTCTCTGTTTTATTGCAAGGAGACCTTGGCAAGGGCAACAGAATCAAGGGTTTAACAACTCTATGAATTCTCAATCCCAACCAAATTGGAATCCTTGGCAACAACCTTGGCCTCAACCTCAAAATGCTTTTCAAGCATGGATGCAAAGCATGCAAAATCCTTATGGGAGATTTGCTCAATTCTATCAATATCCTCCATCATTTCAGAATCAGCAGGCTCCACAACTTCCAAATCAAGGTCAACAACTATCATTGCCATACCCTCAACAACAATAACCTCCCCCACAAAATCAAAATTCTCAACTATCGCTTCAATCCCAGCAGAAATCAAATCAACTTCCCTCTCAGCCATTACTAAATCCAAATAATAGGAACCCTCAAAATGCTTACATGATGGAAGGTCAACCATTCCCTACCTATATGGTTGTTCCTCTCAATGAAGTACAACTCAGATCAGGTAGAATCTTAGATCAACCTTCTACAAGTGTTCAACAACCAAGCATTTCTGAGGAAGAATCTCTCAAAGTCAATAAGGGTTCTGAAGTATCACTGCAAAACCAAAATATCCAAAAAGAAAAAGAAAAAGAATCAACCTCTACAACTCCCATAGTTTAGCAACCTACACCTTTAGCTACACCTCCTTTTCCTGAAAGATTACAAATTGGCAAAGGAGTGGAAAAGAAAATATGGGTGCCTGACTATAGTTTTCTAGATGAATTGAAGAATGTCTGTATCAAGATCCCCTTGTTACAAGCCATTAAGGAAAATCCCATTCTAGCGAAGACAATAAAGGAGTTGAGTTTGAAGAAAACAGGAAAGAGAACCATAGATACCAAAAGGATACATCTAGTTGGAAAAATTGCAGACATTATGATGGGTAAGATTACCATGCAAAAGTATGTGGATCCCGGTAGCCCTATTGTCAAGACTCATATTAATGGGGTTGAAATCCCAAATACTTTGATTGATTTAGGAGCCGCTATCAACATCATGAGTAGACAGACCATGGATCAGTTAAAGCTTCCTAACCTTCTCTTTACACCTACTTTACTGCAACTTGCAGATAGATCAATCATTAAACCTGATGGTGTATTGGAAGACATTCCAGTCTCCCTAGACTCTTGGGAATATCCAGTTGATTTTATGATTTTAACTCCCAAGAACAATCTAGGAGGACATCCTCTTATCTTAGGAATACCTTGGTTAGCAACAGCTGATGCTTTTATCAGTTGTAGGTCTGGGGACATGTATATATCAGATGGTAATTCCACCAAGAAATTCAACTTGTATCCTCCAGCAAAGGCAATAACAGAAATAGGAGAAGATGAGTGGGTTGATGATGAGGATAATATTCAACCTGTTCTAACCATCTCTGAGATCAGTGAGGATAGTCAAATTCTAAATACATTAGAAAATTTTGAAATACCTTTAGAATATGACTCTACACAGTTTCAGTTAGATGCAGACATTGAATATCTCTCCTCTAGACAGATGTCTCTCTTCTCAATGGAAGAGTTTGGTAGTTCTACAGTTGAAATCCTTCTAGGAAAAACATTGAACATTAACAAAAACTTGGAAAGACCACAACAAGAAGAATTAACTAAACTTTTGCAAAAACATTCCACTGCATTTGCATGGGAATACACTGACATGAAAGGAATCAATCCTAAGACTTGTATTCATCACATCTATATTGAAGAAAACAGCAGACCTATTAGGCAACCACAAAGAAGGATGAATCCAAACCTTAGGGAAATCGTGAAAGAAGAACTCCAGAAATTGCTCAAGGCAAACTTCATTTACCCCATTTCAGATAGCCAATGGGTTTCTCCCTTGGTTATAGTGCCCAAAAAGAATGGTAAATGGAGAGTTTGCATTGATTATCGAGAATTGAACAAGGCAACCTTAAAGGATCATTTCCCTCTACCTTTTATTGATCAGGTACTAGACACTTTAGCAGGTAAAAAGTATTTCTCATTCCTGGATGGTTTTAGTGGGTATAATCAAATTCAAGTAGCACCTGAAGATCAAGACAAAACCACATTTACTTGTCCTTGGGGAACTTTTGCCTACCGAGTACTCCCTTTTGGATTGTGCAATGCACCCGCTACATTTCAAAGGGCTGTACTAGGAATCTTTTCAGATCTGATTCATGATTGTGTAGAGGTATACATGGACGATTTCACAGTTTATGGTAATACATTTGAAGAAGCTTTGGAAAATTTGGAAAAAGTACTGATAAGATGTAAGGAAACAAATCTTTCTTTAAGTCATGAAAAGTGTTTTATGATGTTTACTGAAGGGATTGTTTTAGGACATCATATTTCAGGAGATGGGATTAAGGTTGATAGATCCAAAGTTGAAGTCATCTCTAAGTTACCTGTTCCAAATTGCCAGAAAGATGTTAGAAGTTTTCTTGGGTTTACTGGATATTACAGAAGATTTATTGAAAACTTCACTAAGATAGCATCTCCTCTTTTCAAATTGCTTACCAAAGACTGTGAGTTCAAATGGGATCCTGAGTGTCAATCTGCCTTTGAAGCTTTAAAGACTAGAATATCTGAAGCACCCATCTTAAGGGGGCCAAATTGGAAACTCCCTTTCCACATTTCTACTGATGCTTCAGATACAGCTCTAGGAGCTGTTTTGGGACAAAAGGATTTGATCCCTTATGCCATTTATTACACCAGTAAAAATTTGACTCCCACTGAGTTAAATTATACTGTTACAGAAAAAGAGTTCTTAGTTGTGGTACATGTGATCAATAAGTTTAGACACTACATAACCGGCTATGAAACCTTTGTCCATATTGATCACTCTGCCATAAGATATTTAATGAACAAACCTGTTACTAATGGTAGAGTTACAATATGGCTTTTACTCTTACAAGAATTCAACATTACTGTGTTAGATAGACCTGGAAAACAAAACACAGTAGCTGATTTCTTGTCTAGAATCCAAAACACTAATGAAGATTCTCCAGTAGAAGATCAGTTTCCAGATGAATACTTGTTTGCAGTAACTACCAAGACCCCTTGGTATGCAGATATGGCTAATTATCTAGTTACAGGGAAGCTACCTCTACACTTATTTCCTAATGAGAAAAGGAAAATCATTCAGGAGAGTTCACATTATTCTTGGATTTCTAATGAATTGTTCAAAACAGGGCCAGATTGTATAATCAGAAGGTGTGTTCGGGAAGACGAAATGCCTGACATCCTTAAGGCATGTCATGATGAACCATGCGGCGGGCACTTTGCTGACAAGAGGACAGCCTATAAAATCCTTTCTCTAGGATATTATTGGCCTTCTCTCTTTAAAGATGCAAAGCAATATGTTAGAAGGTGTGACAGCTGCCAAAGAGTTGGGAGACCAACTCCTTCAAATGAAATGCCACTACAACCTCAGGTATGCATCGAACCCTTTGAGAAATGGGCTCTAGATTTCGTTGGACCTATTAATTCGCCATCAAAGCAAAAGAAGTATATATTGGTTTGTACTGATTATGTTACTAAGTGGGTAGAAGCCAAGGCATTGCCTTCTGCCACTGAAAATTCAGTTGTTCAATTTCTTTTTGAGGATATTTTTACTCGTTTTGGTGTCCCAAGAGAAATTGTAACAGATCAAGGAAGCCAATTTACATCTAAATTGATGGAGAAGCTGATGGAGGAATATAAGATCAAGCATAGAACATCTACTCCCTACCATCCGCAATCCAATGGCCAAGTGGAATCTACCAATAAAGTTTTTGAAGGCATTATCACCAAGACTGTTCATCTTCATAGAAGAGATTGGGCGGAAAGGCTTCCTGAAGCCTTATGGGCCTATCGAACCACCTAGAGGAACACAACAGGACATTCTCCCTATGAACTTGTTTATGGGAAGGAAGTCCTGCTCCCCATTGAGTTCCAAATCAAGACCTTCAAGATGGCAGTCCAATTGGGAATGAGCCTCTCAGAAGCCCAAAAACACAGAATGGACCAGCTAAATGAGCTAGATGAAATAAGACAAGATGCAATTCTAAGGACCGATCTAGTTCAGCACCAAAGATCTAAATGGCATGATCGTCATATCAAAGAAAGAAAGTTTCAGAAAGGAGATTGGGCACTATTGTTTGATTCAAAATTTAAGGACTTCAAAGGAAAATTTCAAACTCATTGGCTTGGGCCATATGAGATTGATGAAGTCTTTAAAAATGGAGCAGTTCGAGTGAAGACCATTGATGAGATTCAAACACCTCTTATTGTGAATGGCCATAGATTGAAAGTCTACCAGAGGCCACTCTCAAAAGAGGAATTTGTCAAGTTGTTTAAAGAAGATTCTGCAATCAGGTTGGTGGAGAAGGATTCTTCTCCTCCATCA
Source organism: Pinus tabuliformis (assembly GCA_031772625.1). NCBI lineage: Eukaryota > Viridiplantae > Streptophyta > Pinopsida > Pinales > Pinaceae > Pinus > Pinus tabuliformis. The sequence continues at coordinate 172,579,031 of CM062810.1, read as the reverse complement.
GCCTAATCTTTGGTTTTTGAAAAAAAAAAAAAAAGAATAAATGTATAAGCCTGAAAACCAATCTCTGATTGGCAGTCTTATGCAGAAAACTTGAGGGGAAAATCAGGGTCACCTGACACCTCATGTTTTCCAAAAAAAATATCTCTCTCTTCCATCTCATTTCGCCATTTCATCCACTTCATTCACCATCTTATTCATTCAACCACTCTCACTCCACCTCATTTCTTTCCATTCATCCATCCATTACGTTCCATTCCACCAATAAAGTCATTGTCAGATTTATTTTTACACAGCTAAAGTTGTTTTGTGCAGTCAGAAGGGTATTTCTGCAGTTTCTGCAGCTGAGGAGCAATTCCGCAGCCAATATCCCAATTTCGCAGCCAATACACTTTCTACACCTGCATATAAAAAAAACATAGTATGTTTAAAGAAGGAATCTGCAGTCCAAAGGTCATCAGCAAAAATTGAAAGGTCATGTAGCAGCTAGTAGTATACACATGTAGTATCTCATTCACGCAGTTGTTTCACTTCCGCATTTTCCTTGCTTTCCACTGCTCTGCCTTATTCACCATTCTGTCATCGTAACCATACTCTGTTTCGTTTATCTCCTCTGCTAAACTTTGACCACTGTTGTGAAAGTATTACGGCTGTTGTGTTGAAGCCGTAAGTCTACTGTGTGGAAACCTCTGTTGAAGCCATACGTCTATTGTGTGGAAACCACTGTTGAAGTCGTAAAGCTGTTGAGTTAAAGCCACTGTTGAAACCGTATAACCCTTCCTCAAGAGTATTAAAACAGAGCCAGAGAATCGATGGGTAAACTTCTGAGGGCAGAGCCAGAGGGCTCCAAATTTCTGGAAGGATATCCCCAAGTCAAAGACCCTTTGCAAAAGGCAAATTGGCTCTAGTGCATTCAAAAATTCAAGGGTTATCATAGAGAGGTCACAAAGACTTTTGCACGTTCTTTCAAAGAGAAAGACAACCAAGTGGAGATAGGAGATCTGAAATTCATAGTCACCGAGAGAAGTTTGGCACAGGCCACTTCACTACCACAAACTGGGGAGAGATGGTTCAAAAACCAATCAGTACAAGACCAGCAATGGAAGCAAATTCTGAAGAATCCAGGTATGGACACTAGCATCTTTACAAAAGGAATCCCTGTTAATCTTGTCAAAGAAGAATGGACAGCTCTGCTTCTACTAGTACAAAAATTCTTTACATGTGAGGGAAGGTTTGGAGTTCTATATGTTTATCATGCCAAAATTATGATGCATTTCTTAGGAGAGCATGACATTAACCTGCCATACTTTTTACTCTCAAGCCTTAGAAAAATGTGCTCAATAGTCCAAAGAAACCCAAGAAACATTGAGCCACATTTATACCATCATGGGCTTGTCAAAATACTAGTTGAAGAACAGTTAAAGGCCAAAAGGGATACCTGGGAAAGATTTCTTGTGAGAAACCACTTCGAAGAGGCAGGAGAAGCCTCTGTGCCTAGAAAGAGTAGAAGAAAAAGAGAAGAGGTTACCCCAGAAACTGTTGTCCAAGACCTTGTTGAAGAAGAAAATGTTGCCCATCATTCTAAACATGAAATTGACCCTGAACCTGCTGTAGACATTGATCAAACAGCCCAAGGAATCATTACAGAAACCCTGCAAGAAATTGTACAAGAAGCTGCTCAAAAGAAAAAGGAGAGTAGGAAGAAACAAAAGAAAGATAAAGGAAAAGCTATAGCCCAAGAATCCTACCTTACTCCTGAGAATTCCAGTGAAGAGGACACTCAGCCATTGGCACATAGGTTGGCCCAACTTCATGAGGCTGCCCTTTCCAAGAAGATGCAAAAACAAAAACAGAAGCAACAAAAAGAAAAACAGAGCATCACCACCGTGAGAAGGAGCAGCAGGTTACAAAGCAAAATGGGGGCCACAAAGAACAAAGAGTCATTCTTTATTGACTTGAGCACACCTAAAAAGGTTGCTACAAGACTTGACTTTGAGAAAAGCTCTCCACATGTTGAGCAGGTTGAGACTAGCCCTCCACATGAGGAAAGTCCTTTTGAGCATGAGCCTGAATTTGAACATGAACCTGAATTTGAGCATGAGCCTAGTCCAAAGAGGTCACCAGAGATTGACCCAGACCAGCAGAGAGTATATAACTACTTGGAAACATTAGAACAAGCTGTTGCTGGTCCAAGCACTGTTCTACCTCTTGAACAGCAAGTTCAATCACTGAAGCAAGAAGTATTTGAGCTAGAGGTACTAAATCGCCACATCAAACAAGAAAATGAAAAACTGAAGGAACAGAGAAATGTGGACAAGATGGTCCAAGATAATACCATGCTTCATATGGGCCTTTGGCAAAAGGAAAACAAAAAGCTCAAGAAGAAATGCAGGAAGTTAAGCAGAGCTTTGATCAATTTAAAATTCAGATGTTTGATGAAAAGACCAAGAGTCAATGTGGCCACACAGAGGAAGAGGAGAAGACTAGATGTCTTAGCAGAGGCATCTCAGCAGGTGGATTAAACAATGTTTTCGTTGCATGAGGACATGCAACACCCTCGTAGTGGGGTTATGTAGAGCCTCTAACTTGCACTTGATTAACTATCATTACCTACAGCTTTTCCTCACTTATCCCTCTCTTTTGCTCTATTTTCCGCATAAACTTACCCAGATCGTTACAATTGATGTCTTTAAGCATAATTGGTTAACTTTGCTTATGTTTTACTGTTGGTTTAGATTTTTGACATATAAAAAGAGTTTCCGCAGCTGTTCAGCAATTCCGCAGCTGTTAAGAGATTCTGCAGCCTTTTTGTTGTTTGATATGCTCCACGTGTCTTCTCAAGGAACGAGCCACATGGGCATGTTGGGTTGGATGTACACATGGATCGTATGCTATTGGTTGAGCCAAACCAGTCACGTATGCCCTTGGTCAACGCAGGTATTCCCTCGGTCAAACGGTCAAGTTCTAAACGGTGGCACGGGAGCCGTGAGCAGTTGGGACACGGAACTATAGCTGGCACCTCCTCCACACCACGAAGACAGCTAAAGACAGGATCCAAACATAGATTTGTCTCCCATGATGACCGTTTCCCTCAAAAGTGCACGGAGTTGCCTGCGTGTTTGCTGCACAAGTTAATTAGTTAAGACGGCGTGTTGTTGCGTAGTTAATAAGTTAGGCTGTAGTTGCTTAGTTCACGCAGAGGGTAGTTGCCTCTGTGCTTATAAATAAAGCGTGTGCCAACGCTTATAGATGAGCTTTTTGAATATTGTAATTGCTGCGCTGATTCTGTTATAAAAACTCTGTTTAGAAGGCTGTTCCTACAGCACTTTTCACTGTATTTTGACATGCTGGTTTTATAAAAAGAAGACTGTTCTGTTCACCTTTTCGTAGCTGATCTTTTAAGTTGGTTGCGTGGATGGAGGGCCCCCATCTATGACAGCCCGTGTACATAGTGTTTGATTTCATTTTCCTGCTTTCAGCAATCTCTATTTCTGTCATCATGTATAATAGTATACCATTTGATTTCATGTCATTTTATTTCCAGCATTCATTTTAAACTGATCAGTATTGTTTTTGCAGGTTTTTAACCCGGGATTGTTTTGTCTTTGTATATTTGCTTTATATCTGATGGTATTTTCAGTTGACATATTCATAGTTGCTGCCTTTACTTTGATTTTCTAGCTTACTTCTAGCTTAGTTCCTCAAGCTGTATGCTAACACATTGATGGTCTCCTTATCATAAATTGTTCATCTTTAAGAGATCAGATTACTAATAAATTACAGCTTGCTTTGAGTAGCTTTTGGCTTATATCACTAACTCTTTCTTTGCTTGTTACACATAACAATGTATGTTGGAAGCAGAATGCTGGAGAAAGGCACAGTGGTGTTATAATTCGTCATTTAGAGCTTTATCACTTTTTAAACTCATCTCTAACTACTTCCTAATCGTGTTTTACATAGTACCATATGTTGGAAGCAGAGAGTTAGGAAGAGATAAACATTATCATTGGTTTTTAAAGTGGTTTTCTTACCTTTTTATTTGCAGCAGCATGAATAGTGTCTAGTGCCATTAGAAAGTGGTTCTTTGCTTTCAGTTCATTTCAAGTTATTTATTTATTTCAATCCTTTTCTTTGCAAAGTTTAGAAGGTAGTTAGAAACCACCAGTAACACACACTCACTCATTTAGAAATCACCTTACACACACTATCACTCATCTGTTTATAAACTCATCACTCCATCTTAGGAAGTTAAACTTAACCACAAACAACACCCCCAAACGACAAAAAGATCTAAGAGGTTGCTTAAGTACATATAGTACACCTTCACTTCATCAGCTTACGAGCTCCTGGTTGACAATTTATGATAGCAATTTAGACAACACTAAATTGACTAAACACCTCATTCCATGCCACACCTGATAGGAAACATTTTCATGATTATGTTCAAATAGATTTTGGATAGGTTCGATTGGGTGATGATAAACCCTGTAAAATCATTGGAATGGGTACGTTTTTCATCAAAAAAAAAATAGAATGGAAATCAATGGCTATTGAAAGAGGTAAGGCATGTTCCAGATCTGAAAAAAAAAAAAAAAAAAAAATATATATATATATATATATATATATATATATATATATATATAAAATAAATAAATAAAATAAAATTATTTCAACAGGGCAGTTGGGAGGTGAAGGTTGTGTGATTACTTTTACAGATAAAACCTGGAATTTCATTAAAGGATCCATGGTAATAGCAAAAGGAGAAAAGGTTGGTACATTGTATTTATGCAATGGTATTTCTAATTCTGTTAATGCTTTAACCTCTACAGGAAAAGATACAGAATTGTGGCATCATAGGCTCAGGCACATGAGTGAGAAGGGGATGTAGATTCTTCACTCAAGAAATTTGTTGCCAGGTTTGAAACATGTTGATTTAAAATTATGTGAGAATTGTGTTTATGGAAAAGAGAAGAGAGTCGATTCCTCAGAGTTGGGAAAGAAAAGAAGAGCGAAAAATTAGAGCTTGTGCATACAGATGTATGGGGACCTGCTCAGGTATCATCTCTTGGTGGCTATCATTATTATGTTATTTTTATTGATGATGCAACCAGAAAAACCTGAATTTATTGTATTTGAAATAAATATGATGTATTTGATACTTTCAAGAAATGGAAAGCTTTGGTTGAAAATGAGACAGGAAAAAGGTTGAAGTGTCTCAGATCAGACAATGGAGGTGAATATTGCAGCGAAGAGTTTGATAGGTATTGTTCAGAGAATGGAATTCACAGAGAGAAGATAGTTTTAGGAACACCACAAGAAAATGGTGTGTCAAAAAGGATGAACAGGACAATCATGGAGCGTGCAAGGTGCATGAGATTGCATGCAGGATTGCCTTTACAATTTTGGGCAAATGTTGTAGATACTATTGTTTATCTAATAAACAAAGGGATTTCAAGTTCCTTGGATGGTGGTATTCCAGAGAAGGCATGGACAGATAAAAAGGTAAACTACTCTTTTTTAAAGACTTTTGATTGTGAAGCCTTTGCCCACATTAATAAAGAAAATAGAACAAAGCTTGAGGCAAAATCAAAGAAATGTACCTTTATTGGATATGGTGTTAATGATTTTGGTTATCGCTTTTATGATTATGAAAAACACAAAATCATTAGGAGCAGAGATGTCATATTCAATGAAAAGGTTTTGTATAAGAATTAGCTGCAGGAAAATAAACAGGAAAAAGAAAACATAGAATACACAGTGCTTGACAAGATCACAAAAAAAGTGATGGTGCCTGAAAATCATAATGATAAACGACCAAAACAACAGCCACAACATCAACAAGTACCTCAAACACCTGAAAGTGGTGTTAGAAGATCTACCAAGATAAGTAGACCCCCTGAACGATACTCTCATTCATAATATTATGTATTGTTGATTAATTCTAGTGAACCAGAATGTTATGAAGAAGCAGTATAGGTAGAAACCAGGAAGAAGTGGGAGAAAGCCATGAAAGAAGAGTGGACTCCTTAGCACATAACCAGACTTGAGACTTAGTCAAGTTGCATGCAGGTAAAACAACATTGCAAAATAAATGGGTTTAAAAGTTGAAGGAAGAAGATGGAGGTAGAAAAAGGTATAAAGCTAGACTTGTGGTGAAAGGGTTTACACATAAAAATGGTATAGACTTTGATGAGATATTTTCTCCTGTTGTTAAAATGACTTCAATCAGAACTATTTTAAGTCTAGTAGCACCTGAAGATTTGCATCTTGAGCAGTTAGATATAAAGACAATCTTTCTCCATGGGGATTTGGAGGGAGAGATATATATGCAGCAGTCACAAGGATATGAGGTAAAAGGGAAGGAGAAACTAGTGTGCAGGTTGAATAAGAGTTTGTATGGCTTAAAATAAGCTCCAAGGCAGTGGTATCTAAAATTTGACAGGGTTATGTCTGAATAAGGTTATACTAGATGTCACTCTGATCGTTATGTTTATCTCAAAAGGAAAAATGATGGCAGCTATATTATATTGTTATTGTATGTAGATGACATACTTGTTGCAGGTTCTAACATGCAGGAAATAAATGTGCTCAAAAGAAAATTGGTGAACTCATTTGCAATGAAGGATTTGGGTGCTACAAAACAAATACTTGGTATGAGAATAACTAGAAACAGGAAGAATCACAAATTAACATTGTCTCAAAGTGAGTACATAGAAAAGGTGTTGAAAATGTTTAATATGCAGAATGCAAAACCAGTTAGTATACTTTTAGCTAGCCATTTCAAATTAAGTAAGGAGGAGTGTCCCAAGACTCAGGAAGAAATGACTCATATGTCTAAAGTTCCATATGCATTAGCTGTTGGAAGTTTAATGTATGCAATGGTTTGCATAAGGCCTGATATTGCACATGCAGTGGGAGTTGTAAGTAGGTACATGAACAATCTAGGAAAAGAACATTGGATGGCAGTGAAGTGGATTCTCAGGGATTTGAGAGATACCACAAATCAAGCATTATGCTTTGGTGGTTCAACCATTGCGCTACAGGGATATGTTGATGCAGATATGGTGGGTGATAGAGATAACAGGAGGAGAACAATAGTGTATGTGTTTAGTATAGGTGGAACAGCTATCAATTGGGTCTCAAAACTGCAAAGTGTTGTTGCACTCTCAACAACAGAAGAAGAGTATGTTGCTGCTACAGAGGCTAGTAAAGAAATGATTTGGTTACAAAGGTTTTTTGGATGAATTGGGTAAGAAGGAGGAGTTCGGCAAGTTATACAGTGACAGCCAGAGTGTCATACATCTTGCAAAGAACTTTGCATTTCATTCCAAGACTAAACATATACAGCTCAAGTACCATTTCATATGGTCAGCGTTGGAAGATGGATAGTTGAAGCTGGAAAAGATACACACTAGCCAGAATCCTGCAGATATGTTAACAAAATTTGTAACCAGGGAGAAACTGAGAATCTGTTGATTTTCAATTGGTCTTCAAGTATGATGAAAAAGATGAGAAACAACCAAGTCTAAAGTAGAGTCATTGTCCAACAAATGAAGCAGCGATGGAGTTGTTATAATCAATTTCCAAGTGGAAGATTGTTGGGTGTGGAGCCTAATTATCTTCTGTATTCAAAGGTATCGCCGCATTGGACCCCAGTTCGTAATGGGGTGGCAATGCCGCCCGTAAAATATTCGCTGCAGGGGGGGTCTGGGGGGTGGTTGTAACCTTTGGGAGCTCCCCTCTGGCAAGGGGATCGGGGGCAGCGCCCCCGAAGCTAAAAATAGATGTAAAATTGCCTTGTAAAATATTGTAATTTTGTAGTCAATCTGGGTCTTTCATTATGCAGAGATCTGACTATAGAAGTTATGTTTAATTTAGGGTTTTCTGCCCTAGAAGGCAACCCTTCGCTATATATGAGGGAATTGTATTGCGTCTATGTAGATCTGTATTCTGAATGAGGAAGAAAGAGGAGATTGAAAGCAAAGAGGGAATTACAGCGGATCTGCTATAGGTTGTATCTCTTTAGTTTGTTGGATAATATAAAAGGAAGGATTGGTTGTTTCTCCGTGGACGTAGCCCAAACTGGGTGATCCATGTATATCTGTGTCTCTCTTGTTTTATGTGTTTTTTGTGTTTATATTTTTGCAATATTTTATGTGTTCCATTACTCAGTAATGTACAATTTTCTAGTAGTATAAGAGGAGGCTTGAGGGTCATTTGGAGAACACACACACAGAGATCAAGATTTCGACTTTCTGGCGCTGGGTTTGTTGAGAAAGTTGAGAGAGTGATCAGTGTTGCAGCTGAGGGGTAGTGAATACAGAAGCAGAGAGGCAGAGATAGCACTAGGAGGATTAGTGCAGTAGCTAGAGAGAGGGATGCAGAAGCAGCCAAGGGTTGACGCAGAGCTAGCCAGGGCTCACGCAGAGGCAGCCAGGAGCTGCGCATTGCCTCAGAGGGCCAGCATGGTGATGCAGAGGGCTAGAGGACTGACGCAATGCCTCCAAAGGCCGATGTGGGCCAAGCCAGAGTGATGTTGGGCTAACGTTGGGTTAGAGAGAGGCTGATGTAGTCCCTAGAGGTTGACGTTGGGGTTTCGTGGGGCAGATTGGAGCTATGGAGCTGCCAGAGTGTTTATTCGGGGTTTCAGCTGGAATATCTACTTCCGAGTAGAGAGGTACTATTGCAGAGATTTTTCTCTGTTGGGTGAGCCGAATTTGGCACCCAGATTGTATTGTCAAACTGCTTAATAAATCAAACCCTCAGATAGTTGTACCGATTTCCCCGCATTGGGTTTTTCCGGGGACATTAGTCCAAAAACAACAGTGTCACTTGTGTGCTTGTTTCTATTTCCTTCAGTTGATGATCTGTAATGTGTTGAGCATGTACTTGTATTTATTTCCAGTATTTACATGGTAAATAACTTGTTAATTAATAGAACAAGTAGGTAGGAATAAATCAGTAAAGTGCATGAAGGGTTTCTAACGTGTCAAACTTAGAAATTCCAACACCAAATTGTCATCCACTTGTGGTTGTGCATAGTCAAATTCAAGAGTATCTGCGTGCTCTCTTTGTTTCTTCTGTGAATTCTTCACAACATTTGTAGATCTATTACTATAGATCCACCATTATCTTCAACTTGAATACTCCCCATTACACCAAAAATCCTCTCAAGGGTACCCCATGCCTCCTTGGTTTTCTTTGCATCTGAAATGAAGAGAAGAATGTTGTCATCTACACATTCTTTTATGCATTTCAATGCAAAGACATTATTTTGCCTTTTCACTTCCAAATATTACAAATAGATCTCAAACATCTCTAGGTGTTGCTTTGACCTTCTCAAACTCTTGGTTTTTTCTATTTGTTGAGTACTAACTGACTGCGGCTCAACAAACAAATCGAACTGCAAACATAGCGACTTCTTCGCTGTCAACTTTCGCTATGACAATGATGGCTGTGATTATGGGTCACAGTGGTGGCATGCAATAATGGTAGCTCAAGGATCCCTAATGAATTCACCTTTACCACTCAAATACACCCATCAAATAAATTCAAAAGGAATTTAATAATAAACATTACCATTCAAAATTAATTTTCCTTTTTAAAAGGGAATTTGAGGAGCCAAAAACAAATTTCAACAACACCCTCGTATAATTTCAACAATACCCAACGAATATGATAAAGGACCCCACTCTTTTAACATAACCCTTTTAAAAATAATACCACCACATTTCTCATTCAAATATTATATAAGCCTTAAAATATATATATATATATTCCCTTTTTTAACTTGTAAAGAACTCACTCACTTCACAAATATCCTAGGAGGGCATATTATAAGGAAGTTGTTTACGGACAAAGTTAATTGGCTCGAAGATCAGAATCTGACGATTTTTTTTCCTAAAAAATCTAATGGTAAAATTGCTTGAATCTTGTTTTTGATGGTGGAAATAAATTCAACACCATCATAACCCCAAGGTACCCAAAATATTAAAGCTTGACATTTGTACTTCGTCTCACAGAGAAATCCATTGTTTACTCCATTTTTAGACTACGCATATTATAAGGTCTCATAAGAAATGAAACATTCTTGCCCTACGAAAAACATCATACATTTTGAATACACCATACGAAGGTCTTGTTGACTTTTCCTTCGTCGAGATTCGTTGTCTTGGTGTGCCCTTTGTTACTGGAGCCCCTAATCAAATTCTATGGCTCATGCTCCAGTGAGTTTTGTGTTCCCAAGAATTGAAGGTGGGAGACATTGCGGATATTTAAAAAAAAATTGTGCTACCATCACACTTGTCAGCACAAAATACTATGTTGAGTTGGAAAAATTCACAGTTTCTCAAGTTACTCGTCTTCATCACATCTTTTTCTCTGTAGGGATGCAATGATCTCCTCTGTTTTTCTTTTTCTTTTTTTAAATTCCGCTGATTGGTGACTCTCTCAAATAATCCTCATACTATAGAAAAAGGCAGATTGTTGTTGTCGTTGGGGTATTCTTGGATGACTTAGGAGTCGACGCTTTCTTCGTTGGAGTGGGAGCAGGTTCTGGAGTCGTTTTTGAAGCCTTCACATATTTTCACGCAACTTACTTTTTAATGCACTAGATTCAGTTTCTATTCAACGCCTCCCTTCTCATGTTGGTTCCTGCTCTAACAATCTTCACACAAAAAGAAATCTACTTGAATACATGTAGTAGGTTCTTTCCTTCTCTACTCATATTTTTTGGGTGTGGTCAGTTAGCTCATGCGTTCTCTGTTGCTCTATCAAGGAGTTTGGTTCTGATACCATGTTAGGGAATGAAAGAAGTGAAGGAGAAGTCTCAATATTCACATTACTAAATAAGATTACATAGGAGACAACAATAATTAAAAACTCGAGTGAAACTTTCAACTAAACTTAACTGAACTTGACTAAACTCAAATAGACTATGACCCTTGGATTCACCTAGCAGGTGGTTGGAATTAGTTTCTTCAACAGTTTTGCCGCCTGCTGAATTGTTTAAAGTCAATCAATCTGAATGAAAATGGATTTTTTTTTTCGTGTAATAAATCATTTTGTAAATAGCTACCTTTTTTCTATAAATATAATAAGGTTGTAGTCTCTCATACATTTTGGAGAGTTTTTTGGCATATTTTCTAGTTTAATTTGCCTAGAATCTGGCATAGATTTGTTAGAATAACAAGTTTGAGTTAAGAACTCTTCACAATCCAAGTGTCCCACATATTTTTAGAGCGTGGAATCCATATATAGAATCAAGAATTGATTTTAAAAAAGAAACATCAAAATTTGATAATTTGTTTTAGATTCCAACCAAACACTAAAAAAAACTTATAATGTTTTTATAATGCTTAGAAAATCTCTGAAATTATTGAACTTTATGAATTTGTCACCAGGTATGGCTACTTTATGGACTCTGGACAATTATCAAAATGTTTTACCTGAAAACACAATTGGCTGTCACCTTATCCAACACAATGATATCATTAAGATTTTACTAGGTGAGAAAGTCCTTGTAGATGGTTTTGTTGTTTGGGGACGAAGTCATGTCAATGAAAGTATGATAAGAGGTGAAACTAGGCATGTTACTAAGTGAATAGGTGATCAAGTCATTAGTGGAACAATAAATGAAAATGGAGTACTTAAAATAAGAGCTACACAAGTTCAACGTGTTTAAGCAATCCAAATGGTTAAACCACCAGTGCAAAAGTTTGCAAACAAAATTGCAAATTTCTTAGTCCAAATTGTAGCAAAATTTTCACAACAATAATACATAATGTGGTTTGGTTGACATACTTGGATGTCTTCATGGTTGTAACACAACCATTCATTTTATTGCCATGTTAATTTAAAAGTAATTATATAATTATTTATATTGTATACTTAATTATATTTGTTATTTCAATATCTTTCATTTATAACAATTTTCACTTCTGAAATTTATTATTTATAACTATAATATAGAAATTTAAATTAAAGTATTATTTTACAAACATTCAATTTGTTAATTTACATATAGTTTTATAATTAATTATATTTTTTATCTTAATATATTTCATCTATAACATTTTTCACTTCTAATCATGTAATGAAATTTATTGTTTATAATCTTAATATAGAAATTTAAATTAAAAAAATATTCGTTAATTTACATGTAATTTTATAATTGTATACTTAATTATATTTTTTATTTCTGTATTCAAGCTTATGTGATCCATAATGAATTAAGCAAAGTCTTTTGGTAGAAATCACATAAGAGAAATTTTTGGCCAACACATTTCGAACCAAGAACCACATTTGTTGGTTCAAAACGTGTCGGACAAAAATTTATCTTATGTGATTTCTACCAAAAGTCTTTGCTTAATATATTTTTTATCTCAATATCTTTCATTTATAACATTTTTCACTTGTAATCCTCAAATGAAATTTATCATTTATAACCACAATATAAAAAATTAAATTAAAAAATTATTTGACAAACATTCAATATAAATTTTTGGTAGTTTTACAACTCCACCAAAAAGTAAAAAGTATTGGTAGGTTGAACACAACTCATATAGAATTTTGTTTGTGAAATCAATTACATTTACATTTGTTCCCTATTTTGTAGGTTAGTGTGTTGTCCTTCACCACTTGGTTAGAATGGGTTGTAGTAGGCATGATTGGCTAAAAGTAAAAAGTATTGACAGGTTGAACCCAACTCATATACAATTATGTTTCTGAAATCAATTACATTTACTTTGTTCCTTGTTTTTTAAGTTATTGTGCTTTCCTTCACCACTTGGTTAGAATGGTTTGTAGTAGGCATGATTGGCCAATACCCCAAATCTTGGATCCCTTCTTCCATAGACGAGTTTGACTCTCGCTTTTTAGTTTGGGATATTTGTCTTGGTTATAGCTTGTCCTTGTGTTGTGAGCCTTGCAACACCCATGGCAGTCAGGGTGGATACTAGAGTAGATGTCATGCAATGTGTTCTAATGAAAGGGGAAAGGCATTGGAGAGAGCATATTGTGTAAGGCCGTAGTTTAATGCAGTCACAAATTTGCCTTGGAAACTGATCTAGTGGATCAAAATAATGCTTAAAATTGAAATTATGTGGCAGATATCGAAACCTACACAATTGGATATATCTCGACGATCTGAATCCAACGCAACTCATTTCACTCAAATCTGACATCATCTGATCTCAGAAACGTGTTCTGATCGTTTTGGGAAAAACTAAGATTTTTGGAATTTGAGCTATAGGGATGCCTAGTTAGCAATCTGAACTGCTGACTGGAACATGACATGGCAGGGTGACTGGACCATCATTATCCAATGGTTGTGTTGTCAGTCACTGCAAAATGTGTTTTGAGTTTCCCAAAGTGAAAAATAGCAGTGAATTATGAAGCCATATACCAATCCACAGAAGCTTCCAAAGATAAATCAGACCCTCTCCAATGTATAGTGCTCGGAATTAACTTTCCAACGATATGTGGAAGTCCCATAATGGACTCCGGAATCAAAAGCTAGAGTAAATTGAAGTTTCCCTTTGAAAATCAAAAAACAAGGAGAAAATGCCTAAGTGTAAAATCCCGGGTCCCGACATATTGATGATCTCGCATATCGGAGGTTCCACACATCGAAGGTCTAGAGAGATATCGGCATATTGGCTGTTAGCGGGTCCAGGCCATATCAGCGATCGATGATCAATGTTTTCAAAGTGTCAACCTTAACAAAGTTGCAATCAGCGAACGTCGATAGTGTTAAAGCATCGGGATTGTGCCTTCAGTGTTAAAGCATCGGGGAGGGCCTAATGCAGGTTAACAAAGGATTTCAACATAAAACCAGGCAGGATTGGGCCTCTTCTCTCTCCTCCAACAGGATGCGTGGCAACGTAAGATTGGTCCCGATAAGGGACATGGGATAGCTGACATCAGCATGACGTGGCAGTATGATGGACACATGGCATGCAGATTCAACATTTTGAGGGGTCATAAGGGGCCAAAACAGGGCGACACATGTCACCACTCACAAGGTGACATGTGGCAGAGGATGAAATCACATCGGAGATCACAAATCGACGTTTGAAGGTTGAGGAATGTTGTTACACAAAGTAAAACCTCTGATTGTGATCTGCTAATAAAGGGGCTCCGATACAAGGGTTGGCTCACTGTCACATAAAGAGCCAAAGAAACCAAGGGCTAAGCATAGAGGGTCATCGGCAATTGGAGAAATTAAAATGTCACATCACTCCAAGTTAAATCTTCGATTTGAAAATGTTGATTGAGGTGCTTCGATCTAAGGGTTGGCACTCAGGAAAGAGGAACTTAAAAGACCAGGGGCGCTAAACCATTTACAAAGGAAAAGTAGCCCCCAGGATAGAACAAAAGGCCTTAGTGACTCAAGGCTAAGCACCAGGTCACTGCCCCCAGTCATATGAGAAGAAATGTAGAAAGGCATTAAACCAAAGGGGGCCAATGGACACTAGAGCTCACTATTTTGTAATGTTTTAAGAGTAAAAGTCTTGATACATCGATGCCCTGATAGTATGGTACAGGGCTTTGAAGGTGGATGGGTCGGAAACTGAGGCATTGAATGAAGGCATGGAGCAGTGGGAAATCAATATGGGTTGATCTTGTGGAAGCCTTTGTAACAAGAAACCTAGGACAACAATAGCCACAGGAATGGATTTGATTATTTCGCTTGCACGAATTGAGAGAGTAAATGGAGATATGGGACTCAAAAAGACTTAATGGCTCAGCATGGAGCTTCACTCAGTCATATTATGAAGGAATGTTAGGACAACCTTTGGTTCTTCTCTGGAACAAGCAAACATAGTTGATCGCTACCAACTCCAGAGAGTGGAGAAGTCGGGTAATTAAGGTGAAAGCAACGTGAACTAGCCGAGCAGCTAGAGGGACACATTGTGGCAGAGACGTGGCCTAATCAAGGGCCTTCACAGGAATGACAAAAGGATATTTTCCTCAATCATCTTTCAGTTTTTCTTATTTATGTTTATTTTTGTAATTTCTAGGTATTTTCAAGAAAGGAATCAAATCCTTTAGAATCATTTTGGGCAGCAGAACTATCGCAGGCCGAGACATCTAGTCAATCGGACAACTAGCCCTTGGCTGAGATATTTTGTAACTATTGATTCAAAGCCCCCCTTCTCTGTATAAATAGGGGGAAGAAACACTTAATATAGGTTCCAAAATTCTGCACCCGCAGTGGTCCCAATTCTGTGATTCCACTTTGGTTCTAATTTCCTGTTCATGAGGGACTCGTGTGATGTATGGCTAAATGTAATGGAATGGTATATTGGACTCATTCTAAGGATTAATGAAACTCTTTGTTGATTCCAATCATGGTTGTAAGCAGTATGTTTTCCCCTTCGTATATCCCGTTTCATGTATGTTTCTCTTCTACTGAAATTGTGTAATGAAGCTTCCGATATCTTTCTCTCATGGTTATATATATGTTGCTAAGTAGTAACAATGCCTGTGGTAATTACAGATTTACTTGTGTTATTCGATAGCCTACAATACCTGTGGTAATTACATATTTACTTGTGTTATTCAATAGCCTACAGTACCTGTATGAGCACAGATTTACATATGTTGATTAGTGATAAGTGTATCCATGAGCTATAGAACATGAAACCTTAATTCGTGCTCCACAATTCCTGTCATTCCATCTCTTCTGCTTCCATCCTTCTGCCGGAACATTGGTGCTTAGGATTCTATCTCGTTTACAACCCTATGCATCTATTTCCCTCCTTTCTCTCCCCCTCTTCACCTTTACTACAAATTCAATATTACATTGCTCATTGTTGTGTGTTAGTCATCAGAACAAGACATTCCTCCTTGAGATCAGCCTGATTCTCCCCCTGTATTTGGATCCATGTATCTGCTTTAGTTCACCTTGATGAAAGACTATTGAACCAAGCCCCCCTTTTATTATCTTTCAAATCTACGTGACAATTGGAGTGCAACATAATCCCTCATATAATCTCAAATGCACTCCTCTATCTAATATGTCCTAGGCACTTGTCTACAATCAACCTAGAGGTTGTCTCTAGGAAGCTTTCTATATCTCCTAAAGAACTTGTGTTACACGTGCTAGAAAAAGAAACAACATCTTTCTGGCATCGTTGACAGGGAACGGATTAGAACATTTTTCCCTAGGTATGCTAAATCTTTACATTCCCTCTGTTAGGTGAGCAAGGAAAGTGTGGGTTCAAGATATCTCACCTTGGTGACTCCACTATTTCAATTTTATGGTAAACATCCTGGCGACTCCACTATCTATATCCCTATTTGATCATCCCGAATTTCAAGAACCTCCTCTAATTTATGATTCATATGATTCATAGGATGATGAGGTGGTTACAGATGATCAAAGGGAGTTGTTTACCAGCAAGTGGGGAGCAGGCTTCCAGCAACAAATTTTTCAAGAATAGCCCGAAGTTGAAGGACCAAGCAGTGTCTTTGATTACCTATTGCAAAAAGGTTCTTGCCAAGAATTAGTAGTAGACCCTCCAGTCTATGAATCTTACAGCTCAGAAATTGAAGACTCTATTGAAATTTTCTAAGAGGGATGGCCTGTTGACAAATGGGTAGCAAATGATCAACAACAAGCTTTTCTTGAAAAATCTAAAGCTAAGGCACTGAACAATATTCGCGGCTGCCCTGATGTTGCACGGAAAATTGTCACCATGACTTTCTGCAATCCATGTGAGTCTATCATCACTCATACTTACCTCCTTTGCAAGTCTTAAGCCTCAGTTCTTCATATCAAGCCTTGAAAATGAGAGAAAGACCTTAAAAATCTCTAAAATTCTGGTTTCGCACTTTCTCTTAGCATTACCTGTGGTACCGCACCCATTGGTCATGTTCCCTGCGCATCTGACCGCTCTGTATCTATCTTATAGGGTGCGAACCCCTGTAAAAGTTAAAAAGGCGCAAGTACATTCTTAAAAACTCACTTTGAGTCAATTCTGGAAGCTTCTAGATGGAATCTTGCGGTTACAAGTTCGCTCCTTAAGGGTTCATGCATCCCATACCTTTAGGAGCTAACCACTTGATATGAGGAGCTTATCCCCTTGAAGAAGGATGATGATATTCGAATTCTGGATGAGGAACTCACTTCATCCAGCAGTGAAGAAAGGGAGCACATTGAGGCAGAAGAGAAAGCCAGGGGTAAGGAAACACAGGATAGACCACCACAGAAAGAACAAGAAGAGAAACGAGGGAAAGGCCAAGCTGCTGAGCCCAAAACTGTGGGTGGAACAAAGACACAAACACCAAGGGAAAAACGATTGCAGCGCAGGGCAGAGAGGACTGAAAAAGTCCAAGAAAGTGAGGACACAACCAAGACAACCACAGAAAAATTAAAAGGGAAGACACCCCCAGCTAAGCAAACCAAAACAGTGACAACAGCTTCTACAGGAAGCCAGAAAACATTCAACACAGGACTTTATACAGGAAGTCTGGAAATAGGGCAACAGAAGGAAAAATTGCTTGAGATTCTAGCCAGGGAGGCAGCAGTTGTGCTGGCTACCCTGAGCACATCTCCAAAGCAAAAAGGGAAGTGAAAGAGGGATCCTTCCATGTATTTTAAGGCAAAAAGGAGCATGAGGATAAAGACTGGCAGACCCTAGCCACCGTCAAAAGAGCCAATCACGATTGTAGACACCCCAGCTACACAAAAGGAGAGGTCTCCCTCCAAGGCATCCATCACTTATGAACGGGGAAGCCCGAAGACATCCACCTGGAGAGAAAGAATGAAAATGTTGGACACAAAGGCCTCTCTACAGGATGTTGAGACTATTCTACAGGAAACACTGGCTAGGCTAAAGGAGACCGAATAAATGGAAGGAGAGGCAGCTAAATCACCACAAGAGGAAGAAAAGGTGGAGAAAATTATGGAACCTAGCCCCCAGCCCAGCTTGGGCTCCTACTATAACTTCTTAGAGGCTGAAAGATCATTCCCCAAAAATTCACAGTGCCACTTTTCCTTGCACTAGAAGAAGAGAGAGTGAGGACCCACACTTGGATGAAGATCGCTAAGTCCAAGGGTGTGGCAGATATAGGTCCTCTGGAGGAACAACTCAAAGAGGCAAGAAGGGAATTAGCTATGGTACGACATGTGGAGAGCAGCCAGCGGGCCAAGCTACAGGAAGAAAATGAGTTGCTTAAACAGCAGCTACAGTTACAAGGACAGAAGAAGGAAGACAGGCCTCACATCTTGGGAGAACAACAACAACAGGAGGAGCCCACAACAGACAAAGAAACCCCTGATGAACAGCAGAAGAGAGATGGGTTGCAGGCTGAAATTGAGACATTGAATAGACAGCTACAGGAGAAGGAATTGCAAGCAAGCCAAGAGATACAATCTCTGAAACAGCAAGTACAAGAAAAGGACGCCCAACTGGCCTGCATGGCCAGCTGGGAAATAGAAGCTCTGTAGTGTAGGCAGCCTGCCAAATCATACGCCCTATACCTTAAGGATCAGTGGTTACAGTTTCAGATCAACACCTTGGCCCAAAGGGGCATCACTTCGTTCCAAAATTATCATCAATTTGCAGCTCTATGTGGCAGTAGTTCATCAGAGGAAAAGGCCAAATTATCAGAGTTTTACTTGCACAACTTAGCCCTTCCAAACATGAATGCATGGGATCCCAACACTGTGATAGGAGATGTCCAACTTATGGCCATGGCCTCTTGGATGAATCATGAGGAAAAGAGAGCAACAGAGGTCCGTAGTATCATAGGCAGAGAACTTAGTGAGCCACTAATGATTAGAGCAGAGCCGAATGACCCCTCAACAATGATAAGCGCCCACTAGCACTTGGCCAACAGCCCTCAGGATTTACCGGAATACATTGAGCAACAGGCTCAAGCTATTGCCCACTTTGAGGACATGGAGAGACTGTTGGGAGAAAATTGTCTGCGTGCCTGAACAAGGCGGTGGAACACACTGCCTCAAAGCTTGAAGATAAGGGAATACCACTCTCCCACCAGGATGAGGGAGGCCTTGGCAAGGTTACCTCTCTACAAACAGTTGATGCAAAATCTGCAGGCCAATTGGATTAGCCTGAAATTCAGTCCTCCTTTGCTTTTGGGATTGCTAGAAGGAGTTAAGGAAGAGGAGGAAGACAGATAGTGGGAGGAAGTGGAAAGGAAAGCAGGATTCCATGACCGGGAAGAAGATATCACCGCGGAGGCCTGGGACGTGAGGGAGGCAGTCAAAGCTATAAAGGATGATGAGCTGGACTAGTTGCTCAGAGGATGAGCAACCCATTTAGCAGGGGGGTGATGATGAGCCCCGAATTGGGTAACTTATTGGGCTCATTTTTCCTAATTGTCCTTGATCAATCCACCATTTTTCATATATTATGCATGTTTTTTTAGTATGTTTATGTTATTTGAACGAATAAGGGTGGTCACTTTACCAAGGAGGCTAATACGTGGTTATTTCAGGTTTTTTGGACAAATTTTGGAGCAAAGCCAAGCAATTATGAGCCAGGTGACAGCCAAGCTTGAGGAAGCAAGGGTGAGCATTCGTAGGGAGGTTGTCTCTTGCATTAAATGGCCCTTCCTCGAAATCTCCACCCTCAACTCGGAGCTCAACGGGCCACCAAAATGAATCCTAAAGGCAGTCGAGCAGCTTTGGGAAGAGTGACTATTTACTAGCAGTTTGAACAGCCGAGTCCCTTGAATTAAGGAGAGTCGTTAGGCCCCTCGTAGTGTATAAATAGGAAGGCCTCAGCCTTCATAGTTTACTTTTGGGAACTGTTGGGTTTTGCACTATAGTGCTCTCATTGTCTAAGCTCGTTTTTGTAGCTATTGTTGTATAACTTTCTTGTGACATGATTATTTTTGATAATGGAAAGCAGCTCTATTTGGCATCAGCTCTGAGTTCTTTATAGGAGCATGTAGCTCTTGGGGTTGGACCCAACCCAAGTTCCAAGGCTTCCTTATGTACTGTTATTTGCTTTTTATGTCTTTGCAAAATAATTTTTGTTAAGTAGATTAAAATCTTGTTGTTTATCTAGGTCACTGTTGATGATTAGAAATACTTTTGATGTTCAGATTGAGTTGATAGGTTATTAACAGGGACAAGCTTCAGAAAAAGGCCATCAAGCACCTCTGATTTCACCTCTCCCTTAGTGGGATCAGGAGCTGCGATCAAGGTGACCTTGCTGCCACCAAAAACACTATCTTTGCTTCGCCATGCAACCATTAATGTTCGACTTTTATTTGCAGAAATTGGTTACATGTTCAGATTCTTGATTGCTTCGTTGCATAGTTAGTATATATGGTTTTAGTACAAATAAACTTATGTTCATTCTCTTTACTGTTAGCTAGATCAGATTAGGTCAATGTAACTAGGTCTCTAGTTTTACAGATCTTCGTTGGTTCAGTTGGAAAAACAACTTGCAGAGCACCCGTACCACTTCTCTAACTACCCATACTCCATCAATCCCATCTGCACCATCCCCTTACTCGGATTCTTTGCTCACGTTTGCCACATTTTCTCACATAACCCTAATTTTTGTGCAACATTGCTTCACTCCTCTTTGAACAAATCCAGCCATCTTCATCTCTCCTCAGCTCCGTCCACCGAGTCCTAGACCTCCTCACATCCCTGTCCTACCTCCATACTCACTCCTTCATCTTTCTCTCTCCATCCACCCTCCAAAATCCCATTTTGGAGCATCCTGTAGAAAATTACAAACATCCCGTAGAAATTCCAAAACAACCTGTAGAACCCCTGCAGACTTCCTGTAGAAGCTCACGAATGAGGTTTCTTGATAGCCAAACTCTGTGAAACTCTCTGGAAGGGTGTTAGGGACCCCTTAGGCCCTCTCTGAACCTTCCTGACCTCCTCCAAGCATTTCCTCTCACCAATCCACCTCTGCACAGTCAAAAACAGTTAAATCGCATGCATGATAATTCTGGCAACTTATTCAAAAATAAAAATAAAAAAGATGTTTTTTGCAGATGTTACTGTAGAAGTAGCTTAGACACATGTATTTTACCTTCCTAGAAGTCAATGGCATCTCTTTCAGTAGCTTGCATCCTCTTTCTTGCATCAGTAGGGCTAGCTGGTAAAATTAGGGTTTGTTAGGGTTTACGTTTCCTTTCAGCTTTCCATTTTCTTTCTGCTAGTAGATCAGCCTTCTTTGAGTTAGCTTTCGTCCATCAATTAAAAAGCTTCTTCTCAGAGCTCATAGAAGTTGGCTTAAGCTCCTAGCGGACTTGTGCTAGCTGACCAAGTGATAGTTGCGGCAAGAGATAGTACTTGTGCATATAGCACCATCGCTTCTAAGTTTGTTACGAACTACCGGGTTGATAAAAGTAAAGAAGGGAGTCCCAGGAGTTGCAGCAGTATTGCTGCAATACTGGAGCCCACCACATGTCAAAAGAGTTCAAGATGTCGATGATAGGAGGTTATCTCACTTCCTTGGACTACAAGTATCTCAAACGAGAGCAGGATTGTTTATATCTCAAGCCAAATATCTTAAAGACATGCTTAAAAGATATGGAATGGAAGACTATGCACCCATGAGCACACCTATGACCACAAATTGCAAATTGAACAAAAATGATGACTCCCCTCCAGTAGATGCAACTCATTACAGGTCAATAATTGGATCCCTTTTGTATGTAACTACTACTAGACCTAATATAATGCAGGCAGTAGCAATGGTGGGAAGATTTCAATCAACTCCTAAACAATCCCATTTGTTAGCTATAAAAAGAATTCTCAGATACCTGATAGGGACTCCTGATTTCGGTCTTTGGTACCCCAAGAGTTCAACTCTGACTGTAACTGCATACATCGATGTTGATTGGGCTGGAAGTGTAGATGATCAAAAAAGTACTAGTGGAATGCATTCTTCTTGGGAGACTGCTTAGTATCTTGGCTCAACAAAAACAGATATCCATATCATTATCCATATTCGAAGCCGAGTATATAGCTACATCAGACTGTTGTACTCAAATACTATGGATGAAGGAAGCTATAAAAGAGGTCAACATAGGTACATATCAACCAATTACCATCTATTGTGATAACACAAGTGCTATCAGTCTCAGCAAAAATCCTGTGATGCACTCAAAGACCAAACATATACCAATCAAATATCATTTCCTTCATGAACGAGTAGTTGAACAAAACATCATCTTGGAATATATCAATACTAAGGAGCAAATAGCTGATATTTTCACAAAAGCTCTTCCTCGAGAAGAATTTGAACATCTTCGTAAAAAGATGGGGGTTATCTCCTTAGCATCACTTAAGTTCATTCATAAAGATGTTGCAGGATAGGGGGAGCAGTTCGACAGGGGGAGTCCGTATGCATTCCTTTGCCATTGATGTGAAAGGGGGAGAGAAGAAGAATATTGTCATCAATAACAAAGGGGGATATTGTTGACATAGATTGTCATTGATGTCAATATAGCAATAATCATGGAGCCAGAGGAGCAAAGCAGAGCATATCGGAGGAGCAAACAAAGCTATCAGAGGATCAAAATAGAACTATCGGAGGAATTTTCGGGACTATCAGGAGAAATGGATGCCAAACACATGCCATATATATGCCAAAGACCCAAAGTAGAGCGGCACACATATATGCGGAAGATTTAAAAAGGTGGAGTAGCATATATGTGCAATACACTATCGAAGGCGAATTATATACATATATCGGAGCAGTCATATCAACAGGTTCTATTATGTGCCACCCCCTTGAAACCTCTGACTACGATAATGTGTGCGGACCCGACGATATATGTGTCCAAGTGTATAACCGAGTGAAGTCCGCTAAATGTTTCGAAGCATGGTTTTTTAATGTATTTCCTATGTATCCTTGCATCTCGGCTCTAAGCCTTGCCACATTAAAAAATGTGATTGCAACACACACACACACACACATATATATATATATTATAGTTGTAGACCCGCTGCAACATTAGGAAAGGCTCTATTGTTATATCAAGTCCGACCATCAAAACTCGCATATCGCGATATACAAAGGGGTGTCACCCCTGAAAGCGCTGATTGTGATATATGTTGCGGACCCGATGCATCATTACAGTTGGACTTCATATCATATCGCATCCACAGGTGGATCGTCCATCGGCCATCGGATATGTCATCAGCCATCAACCATAGGACTTCCGGAAGCTGCGACTGTCTATTGCGATCATACAGCGGACCCAATGCAGTTATAGATGCGGGTATAATAAATTTGAAGTTCGGGCCTCAAGCGTTCGGGTGGGTTTTGTCCGTGTATTCCTGTGTAATTTCAATATTTTTATTGCGCGAGGTTTTTAGGCCAAAAGCATGTACTAACAGTCCCAATAGTTCAGTAGGCCTAAACAATGCCAATTGCAATTGCAATAGTGACATGGCAATCATCGCTACTGAATCAATGTGTTTGTGGAGTGTTGGTGAGCATGAAGAGACGAAGGAAGCCGAAAAGCCAGGAAGCCGAAGTACGAGCCAGCACAGAGGAAGCCAAAGCAACATGAAGAATTGGGAAGCCGAAGAGGAAAAGCCAGCACAGAGGAAGTTGTAGCAAGCATTGAGGAAGCCAAAGAACTAGTGCAGCAGAAACCAATAGTCAGAGGCATCAGGAACATATAAAAACAAAAAACAAGGAAAGGTGGGTGTGAATAGTCAGAGTGAGAAGAAGCTGAAGTTTAGGCAGAGGCGGGAGAAGCAGGAGAACGGAAGTGCAACATAAGCTCAGCAGGCTTGGGAACAGAGACCTACAACAAAACATACTTGAACAGTTGATAGTAAAGGGTTGGAGCCGGCGGGGTTGGAGCCTCAGAATTAAAAGGATTGGAGTCCTTGGGAGTTGGTGCTCTTAAGTCCAGGACAATTGCCTTGGCAAAACAGAGTTGGTGCTCTGGAGGTTGGAGCCTCACAAAAGTCCAAGTTGGTGCTTGGAAAATGATTGCTACCACTTATATATTGTATCTATTTCATAGCATTGTTTGTATTAATAAAAGCATTTATTTCAGCTATCTATTTATGTGTTCCATATATAAATCTTTTTGGTGATAAAAAGAACAATTGAAAAAAAATATTGATTCACCCCCCTCCCCCCTCTCAGTATTTCCAACAAGTCGGACATAGATTATCCTTGTTGTTGTAATGTTTTTTCAATGTTTTCCATGTAAGCATTAAGGAAGGGTGTTGGAAGTAATGCTTCCATGTCTTGTGTTCCATTTGTATTACAAGTTGTCAGTGATTATTCCAAGGTGTTATTCTAGATGTGGTTGTTTCTCATGTGTATGAGTTATTGTTGTGTCATGTCCCAATCATAGATCCACCTTCTTAGGATGTATATTTTTCGAAGTCAGAGATTTGTATCCTATACATATGTAACCTTTTTTATTAACAAAAATATGAGAGTGATATGTGTTGTGTGTCATTTTTGTCTCTCTTTCTATTTTTAATATTTCTACTTGGGCATGTATACTTTGGTTATGTTACTCCTTTTAGTAGTTATCAATGCAGAAAGCAGTTTCCTTTTCCTTAAGAAGCATTATTTGTAGCAACAAAGACTTTATTTTCATTTCTTGTTCTTAATTTACCTACTTCCTAGCTCTCTCGTTGACCAACAAAGTGGTTTATTTATATTATTTTATTTTTCCTTATAACTTGTTGTAAACATGTATGCAAAATTCTTTCATTGCTCAACACAAATAATTTATTAATGTTTTTCTCTCTTTGAGATAAGTAAGGTATTCAATTCTATAAATTGTCCATCTGAATCCTCATGGAACCGAGTACTACATGGAGCCTGTCATGGGTTCTATCCCCCTTGCCCTGTGCCCAATATATCTTTCTTTTGTATCTGTGATTGATACTTTCGTAGCGTTTTGTTGCGATGGTACCTAACTTCTATGAACTTTTTAACATTCGCAATGTTTCTTTTTGTTGCTTTTCTAGGTATTATTTGTTTCTTACGATGAACTATCATGCAAGAAACTATTTTGTTATTTTATTTCATTTATTTATTTTCTACAATTTCAAATGATAAAACTATCTTATTTTTAATAGTTGAAACCATTTCACTATGACTATAATCAAATGTTCTCAATGTATAAATTTCAAAGTTTCTTTCACAAAAACACTTGTAAATATATAAAATTCCATAATTTTTTTACTTCCATCTTCGATGCCACTGGCCTTATAATGGCATTCCTTTTACAACATGTGGTGCAATTGCTAGTATATATATTTCACATCTCTAAACGTACAAGTATTCTTATTTCTAATTATACTTTTATTAATCAAATTTAAACATAAAACCATAAAATATTATGGTTAACAATATAAATTATCATTTCTAAAGACAACTCATAGTTTAATTAAAGATAAGTAGCATTAAATTTCTTTTAATATAATATGTGTATTATGAAATTTTTCCAAATACAAATTGTAATTTTAATAAAAGAAATAAAATTATAATATAATAAATTGAATTGGGAGTAGGGATGGAGACTTTGGGAAGACGAAACGAAATGAGATGGAGTCTGCGGCTCGTGACGGTTATGGTTAGGGTTCCGGTCTCGCGCCTGCAGCTCACCGCGCCCGTACCCGGTTAACTCTCCCGGTACCCGCTCCTACTTCCCCGCCGCGCCTCCGACTCATAACACCATTCGCCTTTTCCGCAGCTGCTGTCTTTGCTGCGCCCTGTTATCCCACCGTTCGATGCCCCCCTGCCGTTACGATTCACTGCCGATAACCGCATCTCACCCGGGTTACCTGTGCTCCGAGGTTTACTCCGTTTCGAGGATCCGCTAGCTGGCACTATGGAGGACCTAGAGGCTGTCGATTACACCGAAGATCCGCTGAGCGGGGTCTCCATCTGGCGTACCCCCTCTTCCAGCTCACAAGGTATGTATCTTCCGGCACCCTCGGATGATTTTGCTGTTTTCTCTGCCGGAGGCTCCCCGCAACCTCCCGTTATTCTCCCGGATATTCCCCCCACTTGGCCTGCTCTGTCTACTCCCCCCCTCTCGCCGGCCTCCCTAGGGTTTGTAGCGGGTTGCCTAAACCCTAACCCTAGTTCCTCTCATACTGCAGCGTATCAATGGCCCTTCCCTGATCCCGCTCCATCATCGAATCCCGTCCCCCTCTCCGGTGCTCTTTCAGGTTGTTTCACCGCTATCCCCCCGCTATCGGACCCCCTCCCCATCTCTGGACCTCTCCCCCCTCCCTCCGCGTCCATTGCAGATCCTCCCCTCAGTCTTGCCCCCCCCCTGCTACTTCCCCCCCCTTGCCTCCTCCACCGAGATCCGGTCCGGGTAAAAAACCCCGCTGCTTCAAATCCAGAGAGGAGGACACCTTCCTCCGGCTCGAAGAGGACATTCAGTGGAGCGACATCATGGAATTTGCTGACAGGGTTCTGGTGGGTCGCATCAGAGGCCGAAATTACTCGGCTGCACGTTTAAAGGCTTGGGCTATAGAAGTTTGGGGACAACACTTGGTTGACATTCCCTTCGTGCAAACCTTTGTGAGGGGATGGTTTGCATTACGTTTCGCACGCGCTGATCACACAAACTGGGTACTCTCCTCTTACTGGCACTTTGAACATGATCTGGTACTTCTGAAAAGCTAGACTCCCATGTTAGATCCGGCTACGGAACAGATCGGAATTGGCCCCACATGGATCAGACTACCAGGCCTACCTCTGCAATATTGGTCCGAAGACATTTTTCGAAGAATTGGCAATGCAATTGGGAGCTACATGGATTATGATAAGTCATATCTCCACACAGGAATGATGGCATATGCGCGGATCCTCATTAATCTGGATACCAGGGGGGGCTTCTGGAATATATTACTATCCAATGGAGGGACTTCTCCAGGAAGCAGATCATTGACTATGAGGGTATCCCTTACAGATGTCGTCGTTGTCACAAGGTTGGTCACCTCTACCGTGACTGTCCACTACTGAGAAAAGGGTCGGTACCAGCTCAGGGTGCAGCTCAGGATCGCCCCTCCCCACCACCTAATCAAGCACCGTCTGCGGTCCCTGCGGAGCCCCAGATACATGAAGAAGTTGCTCCTTCCAATCAGACTGGGACACCGGCGGAGGAACCAACCCGTGCATCGCCTGATCCTGCCCCAGATGCTCCTGTTCCGGCGGCCGACGATACATCGGGTATGTCAGTTGTCTCATCCCCTACTATGCTCTCTTCTTTGCATGATCTGGATTCATCTGAGACTCTGCATCGGGCTATTATCACTACTTCTCCCGCATATGTATCCTCTTCACTACATTGCCCCATCCCCTCCCCCTCTCCCTGCGTGTCGCCTTGTCCACCATCTCTCCCTCCGATGGCGACCGATCCAGCAGTCGTCTCCCCGATCCCCCGTCGGTACTCCCTCCGTCCCCAGACTAAATCAAATGGTATTGATGCTATCGGGCTTGTCATTGATCCTTCCCCCTCTCATCAGAAGCTCTCGCGAGGTCGACCTTCGCGCCTTACTAAAGCTAGACATGCGGCCGATACAGAAGTCGCTCTTGGTCGTCAACAGACCATCTTCAGGGCCCTTAGAGCAAAAAGCCCTGTACCTCATCCGACATGAAGATCCTATCCTACAATTGCAGAGGGTTCGCTAGTACACCCAAAAAACTAGCCCTTCGGAGACTTCTCTCCCTTTCTCTTTCGGACATCATCTTTTTGCAAGAAACACTCTGTAATGCAGACTCCCTCATCCCATCCCTCGAGGCCTGGCTACCCAACTGGACCTTCCACGCCATCGATGCATCTGGGAGATCTGGGGGTCTGGCTATTGGAATCAATAACAGAGCGCTGAGAGTTATAAACACCTGGGGTGGCAGAGGGTTCATAGGCATCGATGCCTATGTACAGTCTATGGAAACAGTGCTCAGACTCATTAATGTATATGGCCCTTGCTCTGAGAGAGCGACCTACTGGCACTCTCTCTTGAACTCTGCTCTCTTACAACAGGATAACATTATCCTGGGAGGGGACTTGAACTTCACAATGGGCTTCTGTGAAACATGGGGGCATGCTGCCAGGATTGACCCATTCTCGGATACCATATCCACCCTACTGGAGGAGCACCACTGGATCGATACCCCCATGACAAAACTGCAATACACATGGACCAACAACAGGAGTGGTGAACAGAGCCTGGCCAGAAGACTCGATAGATTCCTTATTAAAGAATCCCTCCACAACAGGATTGCTCGTATAAGGCAATGGGTGGGATCTGGAGGCATATCTGACCACAGACCAATATATTTGGAATTCTCAGACATTCATAACAAGATCAAAAGCCCTTTCAAGTTTAACTCCTCCTGGTTGAAAGACCCATCCTATATTCAGATGGTCACAGATTACTGGCAGAGCCACCCCATCGAGGAGGAGGAACACTTCACTGAGGGATTCATCAGGAAATTATCGGAGCTCAAAAGGATCTCTAAGGTCTGGGCACACCAAAAGAGACTCCGTGACGATCAAGCCTTGCGGGAGGCTGAGGACTTCATTGCTGCTCATGAAGAAGAGGATGGTGGCATTTTTCCCACCCCGGAAAGAAAAGACTTATATATGTCACACATTCTTAAGAGATCCCAGATCCTGAAGGACAGAGAGGAAAGCTGGAGACTCCGCAGCCGAGCCATTTGGCTCGCTGAAGGAGACGACAACACCCGTTTCTATCACAGATTCGCCAATGGGAGAAAGGCTATCAACACTATATGGGAACTGAAAGACGATCAGGATCGAGTGGTCACCACCCAGAGGCATCTATCAAAGCTCGCCACTGACCACTTCAGGAACATTTATAAAGCTCCCCGGGAAACAAACATACTTGAAATTATGAGAGTGGCTGAGAAATTCCCCAGATTTGTCGATCCGGAGGAACAGGATGAACTCACAAAGGAGGTGACATTAGCTGAGCTAGAAGCAACTATCAAATGGTTCAAAAAGGATAAAAGTCCAGGCCCTGATGGTTGGACCATTGAATTCTACATTGCCTTCTTCGACATGCTGGCCAATGACCTATTGAAAGTCATTGAACTGAGCAGACAATCGGGCAGGATCTCCACAGCCATCAAATCCACCTTCATCGCCCTTATCCCCAAAACTGATCAGCCTGCTACCTTCAATGACTTCCGTCCCATCTCTCTCTGCAATTGTCTCTATAAGATTATTGCAAAGATTATAGCCAACCGTCTGAAGCCTATATTATCCCGACACATCTCATCTGAACAATTTGCCTTCCTTGACCACCGTCAGATTCACGAAGCTATTGCCACTGCTCAGGAACTCCTTCACTCCCTCCATACTAAAAAGCTCAAAGGACTGATCCTCAAAGTCGACCTCACTAAAGCATTTGATAGAGTAAACTGGTTATATATTAGATTACTCTTGACACACCTTGGTTTTCCTTTCCCCTTTATTAAATGGGTCATGTGCTGCATTACTGAGGTTGCCTACAGTGTCCTTCTGAATGGAGAGGCCACTCCCTTCTTTACTTCGGAAAGAGGTCTCAGACAGGGATGCCCCCTCTCCCCTCTTCTTTTCCTCCTGATTATGGAAGGCTTGAGTCGACTAATCTTATCTGCCAAAGATAGGCAACAGCTCTCGGGTATATGCATATCCAATGACTTTCATCTCACACACCTACTGTTTGTAGATGACATTCTCATTTTCCTCAATGGTGGTCTGCGTGACACCACTGCACTTCACAATATTTTTCTTCTATTTCAGCTTGCTACGGGTATGTTGGTCAATGAAGGCAAATCCACTATTACGGCTGTGGGCTGTTCTCTCCACGAAGTTACTTTTGCATCCCAACGATTCCCCTTCACCTCATCCAGGCTTGCTGAGGGCATCAAGTACTTGGGGTACAGGCTAAAACCCCTCGGATACAAGATTGCAGATTGGACTTGGCTTCTTGCAAAGGTGGAAAAGAGACTCCATATCTGGTATCATAAATACCTCTCCAGAGCTGGGCGCCTCACTCTCATTAAAGCTGTCATCGAAGCCACGCCAGTATACTGGATGACACTGGCCTGGATACCCCGTGGAGTACTTAACAGACTACAGAGCATATGCACCAGATTCTTATGGAATGGTCAGCAACCTGGGAGAATCTTCGCCTGGGTGAAATGGGAAACCATTGCCAGACCAAAGCGATGGGGTGGTTGGGGTATCAAGCGCCTCGATCTATTTGCAAAAGCCCTTGCTGCAAAACTGGGCTGGCTACTCCTCACATCAGAGAGCCTCTGGTCTCGGGTGGCACAAGCCAAGTATATCAGACCCCTCCATCTCATGGATTGGTTCCGACAACATCAATGCCCTGGCCCCAACACCTCAAACATATGGAAGTCCGTTTTACTCTCTCTTCGACTTCTCAGAGAAGGTATCACTTGGCGCATCAAGAGTGGACAGGACGTGAGAATAGGAATTGATCCCTGGGTAGGATGCGGCAACCAACACAAGCTCTCTGATGATCTTATTAGACACCTACATGACAGGGGAATAACTCACATCAACCATATAGGGGACAATGCTAATATTGTTTTTCTATATCAGGCCTGGCACTCACCAGCGGCCTTGGACATTCCGATACAGTGGCATCCAGAATGGAACGCTTTCACCGAGGCCCTCACTCAGGCCAACACCAGATTATCTGAAGGACCCGACGAACTCATATGGGCCATCACTAAACATGGACATTACACTCCTAAAGAGGAATATCTGAAGCTTATGGAACCGTATAAGCCCCCGGACATCCTCCCATATGGGAACCTAATCTAGAAGCTTCAGGCTGCACCCCGATGCCGCTTACTAATGTGGAATATCATACATGACAAAATCCCCACGGGATCAAATCTCTTGAAGAGATCTTTCCACGGCCCCTTCAGATGCCACCTATGCTGCTGCGAAGAAGAGAGCACTGATCATCTCTTCATCCGCTGCTCAGTCACTCAAACGTTCTGGCACAGCATATCTGCTCATATACCCGATCACAAGGATTGGAATGGCTCCACCTGCAAGGAAGCCTGGAGCACCTGGACCAGAGACCACGCGGGCAAACTCACAAACTTACCCCTTCTCGTCTGCTGGGCCATTTGGATTGCACGTAATCGCATCATCTTCGATAATCGACCCCCAAACTGGCCATCCATCCTGAGCCACACCATTGCCGATTTCAATTTACTTCCTTCGACGGAGAAGCACAGACCTACCCGAGCTATTGCTCCCCCCATCATCGATCGATCAAAGCCTTGGGCCTTCTTCGATGGCTCTGCCCAGAACAACGGCTGCGGTGGGGGTGCTATCTTATACCTGAACGAATCCCATTGCTTTAAGATTCAGATCAAATACCATATGGGCACAAATAACTTCTCTGAACTCAGCACAGCCAAACATATTATATACTTTGCAATACAGAAACAGTGCAGACATCTCCAACTATTTGGCGACTCTCGGATTGTTTGCAATTGGATAAATTCTACAACTCATTGTTATACTTATTCTTTGAGAAATATCCTTGACGAAGCCAAAAGACTGATCACTTCTTTTGAATCTTTTGCCTGTCGTCACATCTACAGGGAGCAGAACGAGGAAGCGGACAAACTGTCAAAAGAAGCAACGAACAGCCATATAGAACAATGGCAGATACACGAACAGATCGATGGATCCATCCATCAATATTACCACCGGCCCTATATAGATCATAACATGAATGGGTCACCAACCCATTCATAACAATTGACATGATTTTGGTTATCTTTTTTTGAAATATGGTTACATATGCTACTGTTTATTATGATTGTTACAGTGCTCCCTGCGTGGAGCAAGTTATTTTGATATTTAAAATTTTGTATATATATCATAGAGACTCCCTGCGAGGAGATCTAGAACTCTCAGGTATATTTTGATGAACTCTGGCTGGCCAAAGGCCACATATGAATATGCAACATGCATCTGCAAAATGTAATTTCTCCCTTTTTTAATAGAAATTACGACTTTTTCCTAATGGGAAAAAAAAAAAAAAAAAAAAAAAATTGAATTGATTTTTTTTAAATCTAATTTTAAATCTAATTAATATGATAATTTTCTCATGTTAAATTATATAGTGCATCTCAACTTGAAATGAATCTGACACGTTGAGAAATTTAAACTATATATACTCTATAATTCAAATTTACAAACAAAAAAACCTCGATCAGGGTGTGACAGAGAAGAGGAGGTGGGCCAGCGGCAATGGGAAGTAGATATGTCAAGGATCATCCACTCGAGCGCAAGGACAAATAACACATCGGGATGTGGGGGAAGAGGACAACAGGAAGGGCAGGTAGAAGGACAGGGCAAGGATGGGAGAAAGACTCGAAATAAAACAGGTGTGTTTGGGAAGGGAAGGCAGAGAGGAAGGCATGGGGACCAGCGAGAAAGCGGGCAAATTGATGCCAACAAATTGCAAAAGTATAGAGAAGAACCCACGGCAGGAGCAGCCAAAGGCACGAGGGAGTTAATGAGGGACAAAGCTGGAAGCGCCAGAGGGCCATCATTCCGAGGAGTAGGAATGAGGAAAAGGGCGGCGAGAAAATTAGGAGGACAGGTGGGAGGTGTGACGAAAGGCAGCAGGGATAGTGATTTAAAACAAAAGGTAAGAGAGAAAGAAGATGGTTGCATGTAGAAAGAGAGAGCGAGGGTAAGAGCAGCGAAAGGTGGTGGACGCAGGACGAGGACACAAGCCAGTGGATGCAGCTGCGTCAACTCAAGTCGACGGTATGTATTCCTATATCCTTAACATCAGAATTACAGTAATGCCAATTTCAGTGGTACTAGGGAAAGAGACCTGGGAAAGTCAAGACTCAGAAAGAGTTGGAACCAGGGTTTCCTGGAACACTATCTGGGTCAGGAACGAGGATGAAAGGGAGAGAGAAGCAAAAGATAAAGAAACGCCTTTGAAGAAAGTGCAGAGAGGGAAGGAGGGAGGTCAAGGAGAGAAGAGAGAACTTGGTAAGGGAGAAGGCAGAAGGAATATAGCTCCAGCCAGGTGGCTCCTGAGGCACGGAGGGGATAATTTAGGTAGCTAGTATAGAGAGGAAACTACCCTAGAGGCCACAGTAGCTAAGACAAGGGACATCTGGGCCATTGAGAAACCTAACTGGAATATCCAGAATAAAACTGAGAGGATAACCAGGGGCTCAATTAGAGCGAAGACAATAGAGAGGTGCAAGAACGGAATGAAGAAACCTCGTGCAATTCAGAACAAGGACATGGTCTCCCTTTGTAGACTCCTCGGTAGGTCTTCTGAGGTAAACCATCTGAGTGAGAGTAGAAAGGGAGAGATGAATCTGAGAGAAGAAGAATTGAGAGGCCGCAAAATGCTAACCCAAGAACTGTCAGGGGGGAATTTGAGGGAGATGAAAGGCAAACTCAAGCTGTCAGGACTTGAGCGAGAGACCAAACCTGGAACACTTAAATACAAGATAGAATGGGAAGTATACCTTCAGACTACTAATACTTCTTATGGTATTGTTTTAGGTTTAATTATAATCTACATCCAGTACAGTGTGGAGGCAAGAAAGCACACAGAAGAAAGCGAACTAGGCGAAGAAAACTACAACCGAGACAATGCAAGAATGGCAAGAGAGGAAAAAGAAGTGGCTAAGAAGAGCAATAGAAGAGCAGGCAAAACAAGGAAACGGACTATCAAGGGGGTGGGAACCTCCAACAGAGACCAACGCAAGCGAGGAAGAAAAACGGGACAGGAGCATATGAAGACCCTTATCGTTGCGTACATGGCAAGTAATCCACCTGAGATCAGAGCACAAATAGCGGGATGGGAAAAAGAACTAAATGACAGTATCACCAACCAAGATATTCCCACAGAAGAATGGGAAGACATGGTACAAAACCTGGGGAACAACCGTGGCCGCCACACTCTATTCAGACAAAAGATCCAATAATACTGGGTCATGAAGAATGTAGTGGGCTCAAGCCATGACTCTCAACAAAGAACGGGCAATAAACAAAGGACGGGAGGCACGGGAGGAAACCAAAGTGAAGGAACCCGACATAGCATATCTCCTCAGGGAGATAGCAGCAATTCAGATTCAAACATATCGAAACAACCTGGCACTGAGTAGGATAGAGCAAAGTGTGCAAGACATGAGGAGAAGCGAGATGCTCGGATCCAGCGCTAAAGCCCCAACCCCAGTGGAGTCCTCAAACGAGGAGTAAAACAGAGTTCAGGGACAACGCTACACTAGATGGAGCAATGAGAGGAACTAAAGATAAAACCCAAGGTTATGCTGGTTAGCCTCCTAGGTAATTTCAATCCGTAGGAAATTTATTGATTTCAAAAAAAATTGGTGACCTCTTTAGGGTGAATGTCAACATTTTGTGAATAGATGTGCTTATAATGGTTATGTTTTTGTATACTTTTAGTTATGACTATTTTATGTTCTGGATTGGTACTTAATCATACTTTTTAAGAGACGTGTGGGGAAAGTTATAATTGAAAATTATTTGGCATAATTTGATCTTTAATGAAATAAATAACAATATTAAGAAAAAAATGCGACCTCTTTGGGGGTGAATGTCAACATTTTGTGAACTGGCGTTTTTATAATGATGTTTTTACCTATTTTTAAATATAGCTATTCTATGTTCTGGATTAGTATTTTATCATAGCTCTTAACAATGTTTTGGATTGGTATTTTACCATAACTCTTAACAAACATGTGGGGAAGGTTAATAAATATGAAAAATAAAATAAATAATATAATTAGAGTTAACTTTATTTTTACATTTTTGGGTGGTTTATTCCTCACAATATAATTTTGTATATATTGTTTTAGATATATAATTTATTGAGTTGAAAGATTTATTGAGCCTAGAGATTTATTGAGGTTAGAGACTCATTTTATAACCCAATACAAGGGATGTGTAAGTTTGTCCTTGCCCCTTTAAAATAAAAATTAAAATTAAAAATTATGTTTTAAATAGAAAAATAGTGTAAGCTATAATTAAAAAATGAATATGCTATAAAGTAAAAAGAAATAAAAAAATGTGTGAATCAAAAGTTTAAATTTTATATTTTTCAAAAATATTTCAATAAAAGATTTAAATAAACTATTTGAAGATCTATATTAATTAATTTATATGTCGATATGACTTTATATATATCTATATATAAAAATAAAATAAAAAATTATAATCAAATTTAATACTCTATTTAACATTCAAAAATACAATTTAGATAATGAAAAATAACACATTATATACAAGTGACAAAATTTGATCTCTCAACTCAACTCATAAATAAAATAAAATTATCCATCTAAACTCATATTAAATACATACAATAAGATAAATCTATTGCACTGCTACTAGTTAAAACTTAAAACTTGCTTGCTATTAATTGCATGAAAGCGTTGAGGCTCTGCACGCCCATTGTCATCCACGACTCATCGAATCCAAACTGCGAGCATTCCATTCCAATCTCCTCCGACGCTGCACGAAACGCGGCCCCAAACTGGTTTCCATGGCGTGAACCCAAATGGGGTCGCTGGGCAACTCCCACCACCAACACCTTATCAATCGCAGTGGGCACCACACATGCGCAGACCACAGGCTTAGTCCCCGCACCTTTCTCCCTCATCGCATCCATCAGAAAATAGCAGAACCTGACCAGAGCCTGAGGATAACACAACCTCCGCGCGTCCGCCGTCTCCTCCACCTTCACCCACCTGAACGCCCTTGTGCTTTTCATGAACCCCCTCTTCGTCATGGCCAGACTGCCCTGCTTGAAAATCGACTTCTGCACATTAATGGCCGTCCGCAGCCCCTTATCTAATTCTTCCACGTTGTTCAAGACAAGCGCCTCGGACGCATTCCAGAACTGCTCCGCCACTGAATCCTGAGAGAATTCTGTCCACGACTCCATCAAAGCGGTGATTCCATAGACAAAATCAGTCGCAGAAACCTGAGATGTGTAGCCATGGTGCCTCTGAAAGCTTCTGTAGTAGAGTTCTGTGAGTCCATAGTCTGGACCGAACTTCCCTAACTCTTCTTTAAGTCTCCTTTTGGAATCCATGCTCATATACCTGAAATTCTGCTGCCATTACATATTGACATGAATAAAATAAACTAAATAAATAACAAACGGAAAATATTTATCTTCTCTACCCTGAGAGATCCTAAACCCTATATAAGCAAAATATGAATGGGTGATATTAAACAGAAAATATTTATCTTCTCTACCCTCGGAGTGCTCTAGTATAATTAAAGAGGTATTTTATGAAATTAATATGCTATGAATTAAAGAGGTATTTTATGAAATTGATATGTTATAATATAGTGTTATTGGTGAAAATCAATTGTTTTTAAGTTTTTTAAGTTGTTTTTAAGTGTGATTTTTTGGAAATTGTTTTTAAGTTGTTTTTAAGTGTGATTTTTTGGAAAGGAAAAAAAAATTGGTTTATTTTTCCCTCTAATTTGTATAGAATTTGGTAGGGATTTATTGAAATCACAAGTTTGACATGTGAACTCTTTATCATGGAAATGCCCTTAGGGTTTTTGAGGGTATTGAATCTTTATATATAATCAAAAAACAGTTTAAACAACACAAATCAAAATTTAAATACAAAATTTTTAATAAAATTCCAACGAAAAATATATCAAAACTTCAAAAAATCACACCTACTCGGAAGGAAAAAAAAAAAAACAAAAACTTAAAATATTTTAAATCAATTTAATTAATATTATTAAAATTGAAATTTTATTATTTAATTAATATATGTTTTAATAACATTCAAAATAAAATAAGAATTATTTAAATACAATAATGATGATTCATGTACACTATAATTTGGTGTAATTGGGTCTTTCCGAATATTGATAACAACACATTTTAAAATAAATAAATTCATATTGTGTTACTTGGAAAGAAAAAGAAAAAGAAAAAAATTACAATGTAATTATCTTAGTCAGGAAATGTTAAAAATGAAAAGGGTTATATTAAGAAAGATAAATTAATTAATTAATTAAAAATAATAATAAAATTATGTTTTTAATTATAATAAAATTTTAAATAAAAAATATAATAATATTTTTTTTTAAATATGAAAAAAATTGTAATAGTTAAATTTAGAAATATTATAATGTTAGAAAATTATATATAAATGTTTCTAGCAAAAAAACTAAAAATTATTTTATTTTTAATGAGATTTTTGTGATCTATATGGTAGATAAATGTCTTTCAAATTAATCACATTATTAGAATTTAGTCGATATTTAAAACCAACTAATGTTTACTAATTATAATTATGATATTTATTAATATTTATAAAAAAAAATTAATTAGAATTTTTAAACTTTTATTTTTATATTAAAAAATGAGTGAGAAATGCTTTTTACGATCATCATAATTTTTCTATTAAAAAAATAAAATTATTATTAATATGATAAATATTTTGAAAATTTTATAAATATAAAATAAACCATTTAAAAAAAAAAATCATTAAAATATATACCATCTTATTATATTGAAATTAACTACATATAAATACAACAATAATAAAACTAATCTCTTCTAATTTATAAATTTTATGTTAATTTATATTATTTCAAATTTAACCAATATTGTTATTTATATATAAACATAAACCTATCAAATATTAACATAAATGACAATTATTAACATTTTTCTTAACATATCACCAACTAAACATACCGCCTATCAAAACTTCCCAAAAAAAAATGCTTTGACCAAAATTTAAATGAACATAGGTCAGGACTTAACAAACCTGAATTTCTGCTGGCATTGTGTTAGGGGAATGCCCATCTGCGCTGCCAACAAATTTATCCTCTTAATCCCACTCTCACTGCACGTCTTCAGCTTGGTGGCAATATAAGAAGAACATACTAGGGAATCATAGAGACTCCACTCTCTCAAAAGCATCAGCTTTGGCTCCTCCCCATATGATATTCTGCAGTGATCAGGAGTTCTGACCCTGGTCCCATCCTTGAGTTTCACAGAGGTCACCATCTCCAAGTGCCCTGCACTGTTCACCAGCTGTTCAAGCTCCATGACACCTGCAAGATATCTCTCACTTGTGATTCTCTCATGGACGAACTGATCAGCCAGAGAAGCGCATGCTAACCAAAGAAGCTCATTAGTGTTCATGTGATTTGCATAGGCCATGTCAAACATTAACATCCCAGAGGGCCTGCCATGGTAAGTACCCAATCTGTAATATTCTGATCTTAATTTCTTCAGAGCTTTCATGGCCTTAACCATCTCCTTCTCTCGTTTTTTCTCCTCCTCACTTTCATCCTTTTTCTCCTCCTCACTTTCATCCAATCTCCTCCTCTTGTTTCTTCTCTGATCTTCACCACCATGATCACTTTCTTCATCTGAATCACTCTCAGAGCTCTCAACAGCTTCATCACCATCAAAATCCTCGGGGCCAGTGGCATTTGCCAGAGCAGAGACATCAAAATCATAAGCCAAGTCTGAATGGTTCTCATCTTCTTTAGTATAAAGCACAGTTACATTCTTGTTATCATCATGGAGGTTGTGTAAATGGATTGGTCTATGACTGTCTATTACAAATACATGAACCTTGGGACCCAATTTCAGAAAACCCTTCAGGTCCTTGCAGGCTCCCCAGTTTATGAGGAGAACAGCCAGGGGTTCATCTTGGGAGCTCAGTTTATTGCCTGCCAATTCAAAAATATCTTGCAGAGAGGAAACTGGATAGCCGGAATATCTCAGACCATCATTTGCACAAATAGAAGTTAAAATGTTGAGTGCAAAGAGGGAATCAGCATCAGTGGTTGATGGGAATATATGCAGAGGGTAAGACACAGCAGCACGGGCAGCGGCCTTAAGGCTCTTATAAAATCCAGCTGCATTGATTTGCCTTACCATGGCTCCCTCCTTATTATAGACAAGGACCCCTGGTTGCTCTCTCGTTCATTGAAACGCTTTGCATTGCATAAACACGCTTTGCATTGCATAAATACGTTGGGTTTCCAACAGGTACAACCCGAACCGACATAGGTTGGTCATATCAAATCCCTTCATATTAATCAATCATTTAATTTGGATTTAATTTAAAAAATAATAATTTATTATTTTTTTAAGCCCAATATTGGGATAATTAATATATATTGGGTCATTGATCCATTAATCAGCTGGGCTATATATTTATATGCTTACTCAGGGATAATGTACATGGATAATGTACTTGTTTAAATTTAAGGATGAATATATACATCTCATGCATTAATGAATCAATAAAAAGCCTTTAATGTTTCCTTTAACCAAATTTTTTAAAATAAGGAAAGTAGTGACAACAATCTTCTATCTTCCAACCTAGTTAAAAGCAATTTAAAGGAACATAACATTTTTATTTGAAAATAATATAGCATAATTATATTATTAACTAGCTAGAGATTGGATTTATTAAATACTATTCCTTGAATACGCAATCATTGTATTGTTAAGGTTTGAGAAAAGTAACTTTATAACCTCAGTGGGGGTATAACTTGATATTTAAATCCATTTCAAGATGTGCGCAAAATCTTTTGTAATATACTTTTTACAGTTATCAGATGGTTGAACTTGAAAGATTTTCGTCCCTAAGGTTGAAGGTTCGATTCTGTTAGTAACCTGTCTGCGTAGTTGAGGTTTCGGCTGTGCCATTTTCTATCTAGGGTTTCGAATTCTGTCCCCGATCAACATTTTATGTTTTCTGTTGTGTCGGTTGGCATCTTTTAATATGGTGAAGAGTGAAATTGTTTTCATTTAAGAATAGATATCTGAATAAAGCATTGATTTTATTAATGACAATGGGCTTGGGCTGAATTCGCAGTCCAACATAAGGCTAACTTGCTAACTTGCGATGAGCACCTGCAATACAAATAAATAATGTCCACAAATATTTGCCAGATAAACCCTTCTTGTATGCAGACAATATAAAACAATTTTTTTATTGAAAACTGCATGATTTTCATTTTTGACCGCATTGCATAATTTGCCATGGTGTTTCATTATGCATGCAGATAATGATTGATTCTTGTCGTGTGACATTTAATTTAGTCAAATATTATTAACGCAATAGCATGTGCTATGAATCAGTGTTCAACAAGATCAAAACCATCATTATAAACTCTTCCAAAATTTTCAAGAATTTATAATACTTCATTAACTGATTTGAATAGTGTCCGTTGTGTTGTTCCTCCTTTCAAGCTTGCGTGTTCATGTTTAGATGGTCGTCTTCAAGCATGGTTGTCTTTAGGAGAGCATGCATGTTCATGTTTAGATAGTCGTCTTCAGGCATGGTCATCTTCAGGCGAGCGTGAGATCACAATCAGGAAGGCATCCATGGGGAAGAAGTGCTTCTTTTATTCTTGCTACATGGCTACATGTAATGTTAGCAACGATTTGGTATATTTTTTGAGCGTGAGATCACAATCAGGAAGGCATCCATGGGGAAGAAGTGCTTCTTTTATTCTTGCTACATGGCTACATGTAATGTTAGCAACAATTTGGTATTTTTTTATTTTTGTTTTTGCCTTCCGGCCTCCTAATTTGGCATTGACCATGGTTTTTTAACGTCTCTATAGACATGATCTTCGGAATGGCTGTGGTCATTTAATTTCCAACTTCTAAGTTCTCCCTTTGATATTTAAGGTTTGTAATGTCATATTTAGCATGGTTTAGAATATTATATTTTGGCTTTCTAATGGCAATATACGATTATGGTTTTCAATGTAGTATCATTCTATATATGTATATTATTCATTATAAAATATAATAATAATATCATGGCTTCTAATGGAATTAACTTTTTAATGGCAATATATCAACATGTTTTCTAATATTATGTTTTGATTTTCTAAATGCAATATACAATTATGGTTTTCAATGAAATATATTGGTAGAGGATAGTCATGGTGGTTATTGCATTGGTCACTAGCAAGCTTCATATATGTTTGGCCATCTATAGAGGTTTCTTGATTTTGGGTAATTAACTTACTCTAAAATGAAATAAGACATTCAATGTGTTCCTTGTAATATAGATATAAACAAAACATCCAAAGAAAAGTAATTGCACAATGATCTAGTCCAAGAAAACAAGGTTTTCCACAAACCAATTAACTCTACTTGAAAATTTCAACAATTCCAATTTAATAATCTTGTCGACCTCTCTTTGTACCATTTGGGACAATTGCTAGTAGTAAATATTATTAATATATTTTGATGAGCATTATTTGTTTGTTGTTGATAAATATAATTAATATATTCTGACTTGTATTATTTTTCACTTGTTATTTAATAATTTGTAAAATAATTTTTATTATATTAAATACATATATATTTAAAGATGCAAAATAGTTATTATTTAAATTTTCACATGAAAATACCAAAATATATTTGACAATTTTTACATTATTTTTTTTAATTATATTAAGTAAACTCGAAAAAATAAACAAAATAGCAGAGCTTCATTCTAATCTAACAATCTCTTGATAGTATGAGTATCAAGCTACTTCAATTGGATCTCATTGCCTATTTTCGCGTTCTTTTCCTGCCAACAGAATAGTGTATTCAAATGTTCCACATTGTTATTTGCATGTCAATTGCCCAGTTACTACCATTAGAGAGGTATAGATTTAGCAATGATGTTCATGAAATATGATGAAATTTTCTAGCAATAAAAGCCGTTTGAAATCTTTGTTGCCCGCTGTTGATCCTGTCAAGGTTGACAACTTCTCAGGTTTATACTTTCTATATTATATGTTAGAAAACATTTGATACTATATTTGCATCATGTTTCGTGATTTTGATAAATTTCATAGTATATATTTTTTTCAGAAGAAAAAAAAAATATTTGGATATATAGTTTTTTTCAGAGCAGAAAAAGCATAATTTTTTTATATAAGAAATATAAAAGAGTCCAAATATACATTCAGCG
This sequence comes from Pinus tabuliformis, assembly GCA_031772625.1. Classification (NCBI taxonomy): domain Eukaryota; kingdom Viridiplantae; phylum Streptophyta; class Pinopsida; order Pinales; family Pinaceae; genus Pinus; species Pinus tabuliformis. The sequence goes on along the minus strand of CM062810.1, from coordinate 172,537,035 downwards.
AGGAGATAGTATATGTTCCAAAGATAGAGAATCTGTAACATCAGAGAAGCTATATCCTGATTAAAAGATCAGGCCAGAGAGACTAGATCAAAAATAGTAATCATCAAAGAGAGACCCTATACATAAGCCGGATCGGTATAAAAGGACTTCGCCTGTATAGACAAAGAGAAAACTCAGAGCAATCCGGAGGAAGCCTGTTCAGAAACATAATCTGCAGTCTGAAGTAAGCCTGTTCAAAACAAAATCACATAGCATATAGTTCATAACAACTAGCACCTTCTAGCACAGAAGAAAATCATAGAGTACTTTGCAAGAAAATCTAGAAATTGGGAGGGAAAAAGTCCTGAATGGAATAACATTTTCCATCAGAGGAAACCTGAAGATGCCACGAACCCGGAGCAGCTTGAAGACCTTTTTTTGATAAGGAATCTGCCATTTGATTTTGTTCCCTGCGGATGAAGTTAACTAAGCCATCTTTTAAGGAGGACCAAAAGAAACTGATCCGATCGAGCCAGCCCCCCAGATGAGGCTTGGAGATGGAGATTTTCCCAGCTATATAATCCACCAAAACTTTTGAGTCACCATAAATAGAGACATCTTGAATATTTAAGAAAAGGCAGAAACTCATGAGGCCTACGAGTGCCACTGCCTCAGCCATCATATTTGAACCCCTCCCCCCATTCCAGTGTGCAGAGAAAACACTGTCTTCGTCTGCTAGAATATGGAAACCACAGCCACAAACCCCATTCTGTTCAGCACCGTCAAAAAACGCTCTAGGCAGAGATGATGACACCAGAAGGATATTTATATCATGTAGCTCCCTCTGCATGGGAGAGGAGATTGGAATTTCCTCATAGAGATCACATATGGAGGAGAAAATTTCCATCATCGGAGTTTTTTTGTCATTGAAAATGAAATTATTCCGCCACCTCCAAATACACCAGAAACTAATGATAAAGATAGATCTCCATTTGGCATTTTGTTTACTATACCATGTAAAAGCATCCGTGATCGACATCTGAGACATGAATTGAAACCCATATTGATTCTCCAGGAGCAGCCATATTTGTCGGGAGCCCTTGCAATTTAGAAATAAATGAAAATTGTCTTCCTCGGCCGATCTGCAAATGGGACATATACCAGGACCCTGCCAACCACGCTTTTTTAAATTCTCCCACGTAAGATTTTTATTATGGAAAGATAGCCATGAAAATAAGACCATTTTTAATTGACACCCAGCTTTCCAGAAAATGCTCGGGAAGGAGCAGTCACTTGGATGTTGTCTATCACTAATCAAAATTCGGTATATATCCTTTACCCTGATGGAATCCATTCCATGAGAGTTCTGCCATATGAGACAGTCGTGCTCTGCAGAGCGAAAAATGCCACCATTTCTGAGAATTGTTAAGATTTGCTTCCACGAGCTGGCGATGTCTTCCGGCATTTGCAGACTCTCAGCTTCACGCCAGATTGGGATTGAGCCATGCCATCTCTCAATCAGCCCATCCCAGAAAAAGATACCTTTCCTATGTATGAACTTCAATAGGGGACCAGGGACGCAAATCTCCTCTTTGCCGCATAGAAAATTGTCTTTTCCAACCAGAATCCGTTTCCCTGATTGAAAACGCCAAAATAAATTCTTCAGGGACATATTTCCAATTTTACGCAGGCTCAACTAGATCGGAGATCCGTGAGAGATACCTATGCTACCTCTTCTGAACCAAAAGGATAAACTCTTACTGCCCAGATACTTTTCCTGAATAATATTGCTCCAAATACCTTCCTCGAAAATCCCTCTCCATAACGTCTTGCAAAGGAGGGCCTTTCCAAATGATCTCAAGTCTAACAGACCCCAGCCACCCATGCATTTTGGAACAGATATATATGAGAGCTTCGAGAGGTGATACTTTCTTTTCCCTGCCTGTCCACCCCAGATAAAATTGGCGGTGAGTCTGTTCATTGATTGGATGATGCTTGCAGGGAGAAAAAACAGATGAGCCCAGTAAACAGCCAGCTGATTTAAAACCGATTGGGCCAATACAACTCTCCCAGCCAAAGAAAGGCTTCTGAACTCCCACGCTGAAATCTTCTTGAAGTATCTCTCAGGTATCCACAGCCAATCTGATCTTGAGTAACAATTTGTTTTTAATCTATAACCCAGGTACTTGATTCCCATACTGATGGATTGCACTTCATAACCAAACAGTTTAATTAACCAATCCAGCTCTTCCTGATTAATGTCGCTGTGATAAATAACCGACTTCGAACTATTTATCTGAAGGTCGGACGCCCTTTGGAAATTTTGAAGAATATCATGATAACACATCCAAGTTAGTCTGCATAAAATGCCAAAAAAAATAACATCATCGACGAAAAGATTGTGAGAGATAGAAATGTTCCTGCATAATTTCAAGGGGGAGCATATGTTTTCATCAACAGCCTTGTTTATATGAAGACTGAGAGAATTCATGGCCAATATGAATAAAAGAGGAGACAGAGGGCAGCCCTGTCGAAGGCCTCTCGATGCTAGGAAGAAAGCCGATGGCATCCCATTGATAATGACAACATAATTTACCTGTTCAACGCAAGCCATGATCCAGTTGATCATGTTTGCTCTTAATCCAACCTTTGCTAGCAGACATCTTATGAATGCCCAATCCATGCAATCATAGGCTTTACAGAGATCAATTTTTAGAAGGACAGCATCACATTTTTTCCCCCGGCTGGCAAAAAGAGCTTCCTGAGTTGTAGCAACCGCATCTAAGATGTTCCTCCCCTGTAAGAAGGCATGTTGGTTCTTTGTTAAGAATTGAGATAAAGTTCCTTTTATCCTGTCTGCGATAATTTTTTATATTATTTTGTAGGATATATTACACAGAGAAATTAGACAGAAATCCTTTGTTATAATATGTTATAATAATCCACGAAAATGAAATCAGGAAAAAATATTTAGAAATAGTAAAATTTGATTCAAAAGAAATATTGAAAAAAAATATTTATTAAAATATTTGATTTAAAAGTAATAAGTGTTAACTGAATATTTGATTTATGTGATATTAGTTATTCATTATTTCATCGTTATATTTCATATTTTCTTTTTTTCTATTTTACATTTTATTATGATATGTTATATTTTCTTTTCTTTTTAATTATTTTATGTTTTTTTTTCCCAAAAATCGTTTTTATTTAACTATTAATCCAATCCATCTTAATAGATTTAGAAGCAGGCACTTTTCTGCAAAACACCTTAATTATTAATAGGAATTGTCAATATATTATCAAAAAGTAAGAGAAAAAAATAATGATAATAATGGTTAACAATTTGTCTATTTAAAATTGATTATATTATAACTTAAACTATTTGATAGGTTAAACTTAACTATATTATATATTTAAATTTTTAATAAAATGAAATCTACCACAACATAAACTCAAATATACATCTAATTTACATATTCTTAATTCACATATCTTGATTATGGAATTTTAGATTTTTTATTGCATTGTGTTTACATTTTAATGTACAGTGAATATCACTCTCACATTTAATATTTATCTTAAATGGAGTTATAATTTTGTTTTGTATATTTTATTTTTATTATTTATGGAGTTTTAATTTATCAAGCATAGGTTATATCACTTTCACATTTAATATTTATCTTAAATGGAGTTATAATTTTGTTTTGTATATTTTATTTTTATTATTTATGGAGTTTTAATTTATTAATGGATGGGTTATATTATATGAATTTTTTTTTATAAATAAAAGAAGATTTTTAAGAAGTAAATGATTATGTCATCTTTATTGTTTTATAAAAAAATATTGTTTATTTATTTTTATTATTTGATGTTTTGTTAAGAAAAAAATATTGTTTATTTATTTTTATTATTTGATGTTTTGTTAAGGTTTGCCAAGTTTATGAGGTATTTTTACAATTGTGATTTTATATATATGACATTTACAACTTTTATTTTATATGCTTTTAGGTATATTTGCCTAGTTACTCTTTTTTTTAATTTTTTTATTGTTTTTTAGTGTATTTTTTATTTAGAGTTATAAGATGCTTAGGATTTTTATCTTAGTTTTTTTGGGTGCAATTCATTTTTTACTTTCTTTGTTCTTTATCTATTTTTAAATATTATTTGCTTAGGGTTTTTTTTCTTTCAGGTATATTTTCTTCATTTCATTTATTTTATATTTAATTTTAGTTTATGGGTTATTTTGTATTTTTTGTTTTAATTGTTACAATAGCAATGTTGTCATAGCCACACTTTGTTGTTTTTCTAGTTATTGTTGCCCTCCTCTTACTCACATGATCTTTGTCATGTTTCTTTATGCCTATATATTCTTATAAGCAATTATAAATGGGCTAACCTAAGCTTGCTTTAATGTGGAAACAATCTTAAATAAGTTAGAATAACTTTACATCTATCATAATTCACTTCTTCAAAATCATCATTTTAGTATTAAAAGTTACATTAAGGCATCACCCATGCTATAGCCCTCCCTTTACCACTATGACTAATGTTTCCCTTTGAGAGAATCATTGCCTTCCATTATAGGTAGCTCTAGGGATGGAGGAAGTAGTAGTAATGAATGTTGAGGTTAATAAAAGAAGGAGTTCCATATTCTGTAGGATTAAGTGTCATGCCCATGATAACTAGCCACCATTTCAAACTTATTATATGTGCTAATAATATTTGCTAATTCATTGATCTAGAGGACATTGGCTTAATTTACATAACGTGGGAGGGGTACTTTTTGTCAAAGTTGACTCTAGGTTTAACACCAATTTGTCTGCTATATCAACATGTTCAATACTTGCTTTCATTGTCAAAGCCCTTGCCATAATAGTAGGCATTTCCCTCCATTTACTAACATTGACTCCTTTGGCATACTCCTCTCGCCCCACATGCCATTCCCACACCCACTCTCTCCCTACTCCTCCCCCTCCCACCTCAACCCTCCAACCTCAACTTTATGGACCTGAAAGACTTTAACCTTTAGTGAAGATAGTAAATGGACTCAAGTTTTTAAGAAAGGAAAAAGTGTCATGGCTTCCTAACACCTAAGCTAAGGAATCAACTAATACAAGGCTAACAACCTCCAAGCTAGACATTTAATTATGTGCAAAGCGCAAATGTATTTTCTTGGGATGTTATGTTTTGTGGTGGTAGTAGTTGATGGGCATAATGACTACCTCTAAGGCTTGATGGGAAACACAATGTGGATTCAAACGAAGAATAAAGGATACCAAATACAAATACTAATGACCAATGGGTTATTCAAATGCTAAAGAAGAAAAACATGCTATCATATAACTCCTACCAGTTGCTTAATGGTAATGATGTGGAGGAAACAGAAGTTATCATAGAAGGTTACCCTTGAAAGTTGCATCTTGGAATGTAAGGAGCCTTATAGGGCCACATAAGAAGATCATGGTGAGAATAATTTGTACATTGATTTTAGATTTAAACATCCTTGTCTATAAGAAGTAAAGGTTAGTAGTGTTACCTTAAGATCAACCTTGAGTCATATATGGTTTGGCACAATAAATTTCAAACCTTGCATGAATAAATTTCAGGTGGGTAGCCACTCTTATCACACCCAACTTTGTAGCATGTGTAATTGATGAAGGTATCAAACCATTTAACTAAGTGGTGTGGGACTCCTTAAATATGAGGCAAGGTTCTTTCCCTTGCAAATATTTACTCACTTATTGTGGTGAAGGGATGTGCCTCACACTAGGATTCATTGGTTGAAAACTTGTTAAAGGTCAATTGGATTCTCTATAGGGACTTTAACAATGTGAAATCCCAAGTTGGAAAAGTCAGTACTAACACTATTCACTTGTTATCATGAGAGTGTCCTTAAATGTCCTTAAATGTTAGGCTTAATCTATATGACCTTAACCCAATTATTTTGAAATTTTCTAATAGTGCCCATATCTTATAGAGGCCAAATATTATGAGCAGTAGAGACTAGTTTTGATTTTTCATTAACCATAGTTGAGGTCCTAAAAACCCATGCTAGGTACATAAAATCTTCTAATGATGCACATATCCCAAAGAGAGGCCAATAAATTGGGTTTGTATGGTATTTTCAGGACTAGCTCAAGGGTGAAGACCCTAAAAACTTCATTTTTGGTCAAATGCATAAGATCAATCTATTGTGTGAAAAAATTCATAGTAGTTTTCATATTGCAATCAAGGACAAAGATACTTCCTAGTGGAATTTTTTAGTGGTTTGAAAAAAAAATCATGTCCCATAAAATTTCTTTAGAGATGAAGGACTTTATTTCCCCCTCCCCAAAGAAGGTCAAGGCCCTAAGACCAATCCTTAATAAACACAAAATTTCTAATGGCACCTGCTTCCCACCCATGCACAAAAGATTTGTTATACAGTAATTTGTCGCACTCCCTGTCTCATACCCTGAGTTGTCGAACTTTGCCCAAAATTTCGCAAAGTGACAAAAGTTGTTAATGAATTCACCATGAAAAACATTGATCAGAGCATCCCTGAAGAAAAGAAGAATAAATGCCTTGAAGTAATTATGGAAGAGCTTGTCAAAAAACCCTATTTGCAAGCCCAATGCTACTTTTAGCAGGCAAACCCGTGTTGGTACCCTTTGGTCTAACTAGTGACTAGCGCTGGCAGCGTGACTTTGGATAGGAAAATCCGCGTTGATCCTCTTCAGGCAGTTTCTCCAAAAATGGAGCAGAAGCTTCTCTTACTAGAAGCCTCGAGAACGACGAGTTGGTTATTGTTGAGTAAGGATATGGTCAAGTTATCCCATTTTGAGTCCTTGATCCTACCATTAGGGATCTTTGCCTTAAGATGTGGACATTATTCCCCCTTTAGTGGATCCCTAACTCCCTCTCCTTCCCTATAAATGCATTCCCATACACCCTCAAATGGTTGGTCAGACTAGATTGGTCATGCTGCTGCTAAATTGTGCCCAATTGCTGCCATTTGTGAAGGAGAAAGGAGAGCTTGAGAAGTCTTTGCTTGGACTTGGAAACCCATCCTGAAGGAGGCTTCCAACATCAAGGTAGTGGTTGTATGCTTCCCTCTTGTGTTTATTATTAATACAATGCATGTTTACTTTCCATAAGCGTGTAAATGGCTATCTGGTCAGTATGATGCTCCTTGATCTTTCATATGGTTTACATTAGAATGCATATGCTATGTTTTTCCGTTGTTGTCTTTGTTTGATCTCTCTGGCAGGTATTTGTTCGCAACAAGATAGTGCGGATAGAGCTTGGAAGTGAAGAGATCAATAACAACAACGAAAAGCAACCATATAGGAATGAGGTAGGTCATCTTTCCTCTCCCATGTCATTCTGATTTAAACTAGGAGAGTTTTTCATGTATTTGTTTCGGTTGTTACTAGATCCACTCATTGGACTAGAGGGATCGCTTCTATCCATAGAAGGGATTTCCTAGATAACAAATTGGTGACTATACTAGGGAGCCTATAACCCTTTCAACCCTCCTTTTGCATTTGGCCTTTTTTATTAGTTTGGCCACCTTTCAATGATCATTGGTTTTGATTGCCTTTAAGTCTGTACTCTGAGTAGTTGGTCATTTAGGGTATCAGGTCTGGGGTTTTGCTCAAGATCTACTTGTTTTTCCTAAAATTTCCCTGCTCAACGCATTCTTATCAGTTACGGTCGCGCTGACAACCCTAATTTTTCCCAATACAGTCGCGCTGGAAACCTTGTCTTCCATTGTCTGCCTGCATTGTTCCATTTTCTCGTCCAACATGGATTTTTTTGTGTAAAGTAGTGCTACCAGCATGGGTTTTGCTATGTAAAGTAGCGGATGACCCTGTCAATGCGGATTTTGCTTTGTAAAGTAGTTTTGATCCTTAAAATTGAGAATTTTTAGGGTTTTTGCTTAAAATCCTAGTGTGTCTTGATCTTTGAGGTCATCCTCCTACTTTGTGTGTATTGAATTTTCTTTGATTTGTGTTAGTTCCTTTGTGGTGTGCAAAAGTCCCTCCCATTGTTTGAAGTGGTGAAAGTAAATTTTGGTTGAGTCTTTGATTCTTTGAGTCAATTAAAATTGTTGTTTGTTGCTTGTATGTTTGGAAGGAATATTGATTTGTTGTTGTTTGAGCATTATTAGTTCTTTTGAGACCATAAAGAAATTGATTTTGCATTCATTTAGTTTTCATCTCATAATTTACTTTTCATAAAGTGCATTAGATCACATTGCATTGAAAAGTCATTTTTTGAGATTTATCATTGGACATAGGTTATATTGTTTAGTGATTGAAAGCTAAAAGTGCATCGAGTGCATTCTCATTCATTGAAAGAAAAATTGAAATCATTTCGCTTTTGGTGGTTGTATTTGGAAAATGAAAGTGAAAGATCTAGTTAGGAAAGCTTTGTTTGTTGCATTCTTCGTTGTTGCATCATTGTTTGAATCTCTTCCCTTACTAGATTAGCTTTCATCGAAATGGAAAGAATCATTTTCTCATGATAGTTGCATCATAGGTGTTCAGGTGACATTGTTTTGAGCCTTAAAACCAAAACTTAATTGAAGATCAACTTAAAATTTACCTCAATTAACCTAAGGATCATTTGTCATTAACGAAAAACATTTAGAGGTCTAGGCTAGAGATGTGTTCTGGCGTCGTTAAACGTAGGAGTTGTCGTTATTCGCCAGCGTTGTATCCCGGGAGTGAAATCTTGTTCCACATACAAAAGTGTATAGGACCGTTCTCCAGTACTTTCGGGTATATCGGAGGCGCTCCAAGCATGGTAAGTATATGGGAACGCTCTCATCGAACAGTTACGCATTAGATAGCACTACTATGAACTGCACTCCCACGTATTGTCGCGTATATTTTGGGAGTCCCCAATAGGTTTCTATCCATCCATAGATAACCGAGTGTGCCACCTTGTATATCGTGATACACCAAACACAACATTCGAGGAGATTGGTTGTCGTACGTTAATTCTTTGGTTTGCCAAGGTGTATATTGCAATTCACGGTTGCTTGGTAAACCTCTATGCCTAGTTACCCATTTTTTATTTATTTTTGTTAAGTTCTAAAATCAATTAATTGACTGTGGAATAATATCCTTCATGTGGAAATACTCCTTAGTAGATCTTAGGTTGAGACTAATGGCAACAGTTCCTAAGTCTACCAACCAAGGAAACCCCTCTGTTGGGAATCCTAGTCCTTTTCCTTCTTTTGGAAATGTTGGTGCTCCCTGTATGGCAACGTTGTCTTTTCTTAGATTTACCATTGATCTGTTGGTTTGTTTATTTTCGACCCCTATGGTTTTGAATGTCCAAATTGCTCCTCAACCAAGCTCTCCTCCATCTGAACAGTGTCAACCTCTGGTTGAGCCTAAAGTTGACTCGTTTCCTTCTTCACTTGTTCATTCTTCAGCCTCTTCTTCCTCTTCATTTGGTGAATACATGCAAGCTAGTAACCAAGTGGATAAGAAGAAGAAGAAAAATAAGAAAAGGGTCAACCAAGCATCCATTGCTACAGATGAAATTGATGTTGAGAAATATTCCAATCAACCCCATAAAGTGAAATTCCCTTGCAAGCTTTGTAAGGGTGACCACCTTCTTCAAGATTTCCTTGGTATTCCCAAGGTATTAGAAGTATGGTCCATTGGCTCAAAACAACCTTTGCCATCAGCCTCTAGAGATCATGCTGGTGACAAACCTTCAACTAGTGACTGTAAAGCCAATGGGAAAAATGGAAAAGTCAAATTTCCCTGTAAGTTATGTGAAGGAAATCATCCTATTCACCTTTGTCCTTGTATGGATGAAGCCTCCAAAGTGTTGGATAACCTTACCACTTCTCAACCTCGTCTTCTGACTGGTTATCGAAAGCTTTCCCTTGATCCTCCACTAGTTGATCAAGTGATTGATCAAAACTCAACTTCGGTCAATCCCACTCTTTCTAAAAATGAATCTCATGAGTCTATTTCCGACCAACCATTGGTCGAAAAAATGGTTGACCTGATTCCACTTTCATTTGATCGTATCTATCCTATAGAGAGTGAAGTTTATACTGCTCAAGTTCTTCTGGTTTCTTCAGATTCCAAAGAATTAGGGGGCAATCCTCCTGTTCCCACGGTACATGGGGGAGATCCTCCTATTCCCACGGTACAGGGGGGGATCCTCCTATTCTCGTAACGCAAGAGGGAAGTCCTCCCATTTTGATGGCACCCTCTCCAAGTAGTTTATTCCCTTTCTTTGATTGGAGTCAACTGGCAGGATATCGTCTTCCTTCTTATGTACCCTTTTAGATCACGGTACAAGCTTATAAGATACTGTTGTAGTGGCTACAACCACCTTCCAAAATTTTTCCTTGGCCTCGTTTTGGAGCCTCCCTACCAGCCATCCGTAGCAGCATGTCTTGTACTGTCCAAGTACATAGGCTTCAGCGAAGTTTCAGTGGCTTGCCAACCTATGCATGTCAACTTGTTTGTCTCCCACCACAGGCTATCATTCCGGACTTAGACAATTTTTTGGCTAAGATGCTCACTCAAAAAATTGCGCAATCCTGGAGGGGAACCAGCCTTCCCTCCAGAAATTGTGCAATCAAGTTGGGTTGCCTGCTGGGCTCCAGAAATGCGCAATCCATCCACGCAGCCTTCCCTCTGAAAATTGTGTAATGCAGCCCGACACTGGCTTCAGCTCATAAATTGCGCAATTCTGACTAACAACCAGGGCTTCAATCCAGAAATTACGCAATGCATGAGGGACAGTTAGTCTTTCTCAGCCCAGAAACGGCGCAAATCTCATCCCCAGGCTTGCAGACAGTTACATGTGCTTTCAGGTTGACGAGTACCCTCCAGAATTGAGCAATCCTGATTTGCATGCATGGGTTGCTTTTCCCAAAAAAACAAAAAATCAAAAAAACATCCCTAGATTTTAGGGATCTGTTTTTAGCAGCTAGAGGTTACATGCAAAGATTGTTTTAGAAACTTCCCTCCAAGTGTCGCTTTTTCCTAGATTTGTGGCATCCACATCATAAGCCCCATCCTTATCAAACTTATTTATTTGATGTTGTAGAGATCGTTCCTCACATCGATCTTGGAGCTCTTACATCCCACATCACATCTAGGAGTCTTCGACACAGTTAGCTCAGTTTTTTCCAAGTAAGTTTGCGTTTCATGTCATTTGCTGCTTTTTTGTCGCTTTTTGTATTTCACTTTGTGTGAATGTTGTTTGCTTGGTATTTTTGAATGCTTGTTTTCGTTTTAATGCATGTTAGCTTGTAGAAGCGTTGTTTTAAGTTTTTCATTGCATCTCATTATTCTCGCATGCATGACATTGTTTTTGCACTGACGGTCGTCATTGTGGCGACTCGCTTCACACACATGCTTGCTTTCCCATTTTCTGAATATTGCACTCACTGTTTGAATGCATTATCATTCACTCTTTCTTACACTCAGTCTCTCTATGCATTCAAACTTTTCATGTTTTCAGTCGCCTGTCGGCGGGTCTCAGCTGCCTTGGCCCAAACCTCGCCTTGCCCGGCTAGCAATACGCATTTATGAGAGTGAAGGCTCTACCTTCCTCCTAGAAAATGTACAAATCTGGCCAACACTAACCTCCAGGCGTGCATTGCGCAATTCTGGGAGGCAGTGCCCTGCTGGCCCCAGAAATTACGCAATGCAGTTTGTGGGTTTGCATGTCATTGTTGACTAAAACTACACATTGTGCAGTTTCAGTCCTCAGCAGGCCAGGCTGGACTTAGCATTGCGCAGTTCCAGCAGTTAACCAGCCTCCTAACAGCCCGAACTGTGTCTTGTGGAGTTTTGGTAGTCAGTCTCCCAGCCTCCCAGTGAAAATTGCGCAATCTTCCCAGTCAGTCACCCGGGTATGTTGCATGTCAGTCCTCAAAGTTGTTTTGGTTTTAAACTGACAGATTGCTTGCCATGAGTGTTTCTATCCCTCCAGGTATCGTAGGTGTTTGTCCGCCTCCCAACAGTTCAAGTTCGATGGCCTCCAAGAGAGTAGGGTCAAAGGACACCGTTGAAAGTGCAACTGGAGATGTAGTTGAACAAGTGTCTATGAGCTTGCCCATGTACGAAGACACCAAATTGTTCATAGAGAAGGATATCAAGATGAAATGGCAGGACATCAATGATATATTCTCGGGCACATTTGAGGAAAATCTGGAAGACCGTAGGGTTTATGTCAACATTCACAAGTCTAGCTTGTACCAGATTGCATGCAGGTATCTCGCGTTTCCATGCACAAATATGATCCACTGGATTGTCTCACACACTGATCACGAGACAATGATGTTGAGAAATTCCAGTGGAACATATCTTTCTACCTTCAAGGCGGAGGACTTTCAGGAGATGTATCACTTGCCATAGCCGATGATCACAATGGAGAAACCCTTCAGCAAACCCAGCAGTAGTGCAAACTCAAGAGATATCTTGAAGAGCTGGGCGAAAGAGCCAACCAAGTTCAGGACAACACCCAGCCAGGTTTACAAGACGAAGATACTGCAGAAGGCATATCAGTACTTGGTCATCTTTGCATGTTGCTTATATGTCCAAGAGAGCACAAAGACCTTCCTGCAGAGTTGGGTGATTGCGTTGGACCAACTGGCCAGCGAAGGAATACCTTGCAATTGGTCCGACATGTTGGCTCTCAGATTGAAGGAACATGTGACAAAAACCTGGCATCCTCCCAAGGGTCAGCCAGCGAAGATATACATTTCCACTTACATTTTGGATGCAGTTTGTGCTCGTCAACGGTTCCCAGGCTTGAGTTGGGAATGGACACCTTCGGAAACATGTGTGCACATTTATTGCAAATTGTTCTCTGAATGTAGCTTCTACGGACTTATCACGCAGTTGTCAGACCACTTTGTCACCCCGGTGTACAAAATTATATTTGAGCAGGATCCACCTTACATGTCGCAAGCAGCGATGGAGGCGTTGATCGACATAGTAGATTGGTATGGCTCACCCCTTGGCACATTCATACGGATGTACAGTGCAGAGAAGGCTCTGCATGTTTTACCGAAATTTTCCATGGACAAGCTCATCATGCAAGAAGTGTCATATCACATCTCGATAGGGTTGTCAGCAATACTGCACAGGAAGAAGAAGGCACCTTGTTTTGCTCTTCCTTAATTTAGAATCAGTTTGTATGACATACGGAATCTCAAGCCTGTTGAGGCCGAGATCAAGGAGTTCAAAAGATTCACCTTCGGCACCAGAAGTTTCAATCTGTATGACCCGCATTGCTTGGTGAAGGACCACTGTGCGAAAGTGTGGTTACAATTGTGATGAAAAATGTGTTCCATGTCATAGGTGTAAAGAACATAAATTGTTCCAAATTTATATGAATACTCAAGGCCTAATGGAAAACATAACCACTTAAGAGAAATTGGCACTACAAGTTGAAGACATCGACACTCAAAATCAACCAAATATTGAACCATCATTTCCTTTCGAAGAACCCCTAATCTCCTTGCATGCATCATCAAAAATTTCAACTCCACAAACATGGAAGGGCTACATCAAGCATCGGAAGGTTATAGTCCTAAAGTTATAGGCCTAGTTAACAGTGGCAATACTCACAATTTCATTCATAAAAAAGTTGCAAAAGAAACCTTTTTTTTTACACCCAATGCAAAAATTTCAAATCATTATCGTTAATGGAGGTATGATGAAACGTTGGGGAAGATGTGAAAATGTAAAACTCCAAATGGGAAACTATTAACTCAAAACCCATCAATTTGCCATCTACATGGGTGGTTGTGATATAGTATTGGGGGGGGAATGGCTACACACATTGGGACCAATCACAATGGATTTCAAAGAATTATACATAATTTTTAGTAAAGAGGGACATGTACACAGCCTTCAAGGGCTATAGGCAAGCTCCCTTAAAATAGTCAACTCTCCTCGTATGAAGTTATTAAAGAAAGGTCACTCTAGCACTATCTCCTAAGTGCTTTTCATCCATCTTGATGCTTTCAGAGTCGAAAAAGTGGAGGAATCAACCCATAAGACCATTTTTACCAGCAGGTCCCAGTGTGGGAAATTTGGGTCTAAAACCTTCTAGGAGAATGTTGAGGCATCAAACGACGTTTTATGGGGGGTAATTTTTATTTTTTTTTGAGAAAAATATTGTTTTCGTATCATACACACAAATACCTTTCCAACGGTGTAAGAATCATCTCAATTGAAGTCTATATGCAAAAGTTATGTCACTCGGAAGTTGATCTCCCTGTTTTCACCACCATAATTTGAGAGGATTCCACGTTAAACCCCATAACTCATAGAAAAGGGGCTAGCCACGTAATAATGAAGAAGAAGACTCTAAAAGAGTACATACCGTGACTACGGTTAGGATTTGCGAGAGTCAAACCTAACCACTAGGAGGCTATCGGGTTGTGTTATAACTGGGCCACTAGGAGGAAAAGGGGTTCCATTTTTTCGAGTGCACTTGTTCCATAGACAAGAAAAGTAACCGAGAGGTATAGGGAGATAGCACACAGAGAGTATTTGTGCACTATAGTTTCCACGAACCACATGCCATACTTTGTACTCATCCAATTTTCTATTCAAAGAAGGAGAGCAAAGCAGCCTCACCTTCTAGTTGGGTTCTCTCCCAAAAGGGTTTCCCAAGATATATCTTGTGTCAAATGTGGTTCGTGAGTTTTTGTTTCATTGTTCTCTCTTTTCTACATAAATTTTAATTTGCATGCATATGTAATAAACAATATTCTATAAATCCATAAATCTAAAAAGAAATAAATCCCAATAATGTAGATTTCATATTTTTAAATATAGTTTTATCATATATGTTGTGACAAACTATCCAATGAAATATCCACAACAACTTGCGAATAAAAAAAATCCACACAAATTTGTAGTTGGTCCTTAACAAACATTATCATGTCTTTCAGACACCAAAGGGTTTACCCCCTTCTCAAGGAGAGCATGAACATGAATTCCCCTAATTCCAAGAAGTCAACCACCAAATGTATGTTCTTATCAACACACTTTTGCACAAAAGAATAAAATAGAAAAATGTCATTCAGGAACTATTTGAGGCAGGAATCATACATCCCAATACAATCCCTTACTCATCATCAGTAGTCATGGTGTTAAAGAAGGAAGGCACTTGGAACATGTGCCCTAATTTTAGGGCTCTCATTAAGTTGACAATCAAGGACAAATTTCCCATCCCATTTATTGATAATCTCCTTAATGAACTTCATGGAGCAAATTTTTTCACTAAGCTTGATCTACGTTCAAAATACCAACAAATCATGACAAAATAGGCATACATCTTGAAGATAACTTTAAGAACACATGAAGGTCATTATGAGTTTCTAGTGATGCCTTTCAATATTTATAATGCTCCATCCACTTTCCAAAGCCTCATGAACAAGATTTTCAAAATCTTCCTATACAAGTTTGTGTTGGTCTTCTTTGATGATATCTTGATCTATAGTAAAACATGTGCATCACACATAGAGCATGTTGATAAGTGCTTGCAACCCTTGAAAGTAACCAATTATTCATCAAGTACTTCAAGTGTGCTTTTGGGGCTCCTAAAGTTGAATATTGGACCACATTGTAAGTCAACGCAGTGTATGAGTTGATCCCAAGAAAGTGGAGGCTATGCAAAGATTATGGCAAAATTGTAATTCCCCTAACTTCACTCCTTAAAAGGAATACTTTTGTCTGGAGTGAGAAATCCACACGAGCATTCATTGTTTTAAAGAAAGTCATGTGCACTACTTCAATACTCAGTTAACAAAAACAAAAACAAAAATTGGAATGTGACGCTTCAAGAGGAGGTCTAGGAGAAACATTGATACAAAAACACCCATTGGCATTCACTAGTAAGCAATTGTGTGACCAAAATTTTGAAAAATCCACATATGATAAAGAAATGATGGCTATCCTTCATGTGGTGGAAACCTAGCATCCATATCTCATAGGGAGGCATTTTTAAATTAAGATTAACCATCACAGTCTGATGTATTTCCTTGAGCAATGATTGTCTTCACCAGAGAAACATAAATGGATCACCGAGATGTTGGGATATGATTATGAGGAAGGGTAAACAAATGTTGTGGTCGATGCCTATTCCAAACAATGTGAATAGGATGTGTCGCTCCTCGCCTTATCGTAACCAAGTCCAAGATGGCATGAGGAAGCCCACGGGGAACAACTAGCAAACAATCTTTTAAGGTAGCTCATCCAACAACTTCAAACAACTCCCAAATCTCCTAAAAAATATGCAACAAATACATAGCAGTATAAATCGTGCATTGTTTTGGCAAAAGATTCATCCCTCAAACACCATGTTTTAGAATATCTACACTCATCACCAAAATCATGTCACTCTGGCTTTCATAAAACCTATAAGAGAAATGAGCATTCATTATTTTTTGAAGGCATGAAAACAGATATCTAGGACTTTGTAGCATCTTGTGAGGCTTGTCAGCGAAACAAGGGACAAAGAGTAAAGTTACAAGGGGAATTACAACCTATACCACTCCCAAAACAAATTTGGAAAGACATTTCAATGGATTTTACTGTGGGACTTCCAAAAGCAGGGAACAAATTATGGTGGTAGTATATCATCTTTCAAAATTTGTTCATATATGTGCCCTTGCTAATCCTTTCAATCCTTTATTATCTAGGCCTTCATGGATTAGATCTTTAGGCTACATGGTATACCCGCTTCCATTGTTTTTTATCGAGACCCCACGTTCACCAACAAATTTTGGAAAGAGCTATTTAAACTTCAAGGCACACAACTAAATATGAACAGTATATATCATCCCCAAATAGACAAGCAAATAGAAGTGGTCAACAAGTGCTTAGAAACATATTTAAAATGTTTTACTTTTGAAAAATCATACCAATGAGCACAATGCCTTCCTCTTGTTGAATGGAGGTAAAATGCCACATATCATGGTCTATAAATTGTCATGTATATTCCACTAAACAATTCATCACAACGCTTCTATTAAAATATATGTTAGAAAAACTGAAATATATACTATGAGGGTTTATTTCTCCTTAGATTTCTGGATCTATTAATTATTGTTTATTGTGCATGCATGCAAATTATAATTATACATGAAATATAGAACAATGAAATAAATAACCACAAAGCACAATTGACACAAGATATATCATGGGAAACCCTTTCAAAATAAAACTCAACTAGAAGGTGAGGTCACTATACTCTCTTTCTTTGAATAGAAAATGGATGCAAGTACAATAAAGTAAGGCATGTGAAATGTGGACTAATATAGTGCACAAATTTTCTGTGTGTGCTCTCTCCCTATCCCTCTCGGCTACTTTGCTTATATGTGAAACAAAATTTACTCGAAAAGAACAAAACTTGTTTTCCTCCTAATGGTCAAGTTATAACACAACCTGATAGCCTACTAGTCATTAAGTTTGACTTCTCCAACTCTTAACTAAAATTATAATATTGACTCAAATAGAGTCTTCTTCATCATGACCATGTGGCTAGCCCTTTTCCATGAGTAATGGGCGCTGACATGGCGTTCTTTCGAATTATGGTGGTCAAAACAAGAAGGTGAAATTCCAAGTGGCATAACTTTTGCATACAAACTCTGATTGAAGTGATTCTTGCACCATTGGAAATGTCAGTGTGTAGAATAAGAAAGAAAAAAATGTGTTGCACTAAAACGGCAAAGTTTTACCCCCAAAAAATGTTATTTAATGCCTCGAATTGTTTCCAAAAAGTTTCGAACCCCAATTTCCCAAACTAGGTTGGGTAGGTAAAAATCGTATTCTGAATTGATTCCTCCACTTTTTTCCACTCTAAAAGCTAAAGAAGATGACAAACAATATATTGATCCAATCTCGATCATAACATGCTACTACCAAAATGACACCATATGAAGTAGTTTATTGTCAAAACCCCCTATCCATGGCAGGCTATGTACTAGACATGTTCAAAGTTCATGCAATAGAAAGAGCAATTCTCACTAGAGAAGCTATTATCTGTAACCTCAGGCCATCTTGGATATGGCACAAATTGATCACTAAAGTGTAGAGAGGTCAATATTATTAAGCAGCGCTACATTAGGTTAGAGATCACTACCTTGCTAGGCCAACATTTAGTGGCAAAACATTATTCTTTGTTAAGTTTCTATAACTCCCAGTCTATAAAGAAACATTCAATTTCGAAACCTTAAATTCATGCAAACTAGACATGTCAAATTATAATAGCCATCTAATCATAAATGAATTCATTGAGAATCAAAGATTTTAACAAAATGCACCACAAATAAAATCTTAAATACAAATTCCATCTCATCTTGTCCTATCATTAATTCTTTGCATAGCTCTCTATTTTTTGATACCTCATAGGTAAATATCAAATATTCGATGTAGTCATTATCTCATCCCATTCTCCCATCATTAATTCTTTACATGCCTTTCTATGTACACAAATAAAATCTTAAATGCAAATTCCATCTCTTCTTGTCCATTCGTTAATTCTTTGTATAACTCTCTTTATTGATACCTAGAGGTTAATATCAAATATTCAATGTACTCTTTTTCTCAACTTGTTCTCCCATAATTAATTCTTTACATGTCTTTCTATATTTATAAATATGTCATACAACCATTATATCAGATATTAAATATAACCCTCCTATCATCCCGTCTCTAATCTTTTAGATGCTTCTCTATTTATTAATAATCTTAATCTCAAACATATTGTCATTAATATATAGGTTCCCATTATAGTCACAATAATCTTAATCTCAAACATATTGCCATTAATATATAGTTTCCCATTATATCACATATTAAATGTAGCCCCTCCTATTATCCCATCTCTAATCTTTTAGATGCTTATCTCTAATCTTTTAGATGCTTCTCTCTATGTATTGATATCTCTAATCTTTTAGATGCTTCTCTCTATGTATTGATAGTATTAATCTCAAACATATTACAATTACCATTATATCACATATTCTACTAAATGTAGCCTCTATCTCATCTGGTCCCATTTCTGATCTTTTGCACGCTTCTCTATATTTATTGATAGTCTTAATCTCAATCATACTACAATTAATATATGGAGAACTAAAAGAAAGGACTAATAATTTAAAAGGTGCACAGTGAGGTTACACTCATTTAACAGACGCATTTGGTTTTATGATGTAGGGATTTCCAATTAATATATGGAGAACTAAAAGAAATGACTAACAATTTAAAAGGTGCACAGTGAGGTTACACTCATTTAACAGACGCATTTGGTTTTATAATGTAGGGATTTCCAATTCGTAATTTTGCATACTGACTTCTACGTTGATTTTCCATATTGACTTCTACGTTGATTTTCCATATTGACTTCCACGTTGCATGTTTTCTCAGTGGGCAAATATCATGCTCTCTATTTCCTAACAATCACTAGCTGTGATACTCATTTCACAAACTCGTTAAGTGTGATGCTCATTTCACAGATGCATTAGGTATGACAATGTACTAATACAACTTGTAAGTTTGAATATTTACTTCTATGCCGCAAAGCTCCGTAAGTTTCTTTTCAGTTTGGTAAAACTGAAATATCATGTTCTCTGTTAACTAACGTGCGTCGTGTAATTGCAATGGAGGCTTTAATCTTGGAAAAGTCCAAAAGAACATGGCTCTGGATCTACTACCAAAGGAAAACTAAATCTCCTTTCATTTCCTTTCAGCCTTTCTACCTACAATTTTCAACCTAAGAAGAATAAATAGAACGATTCAAAGAAACATGGGAAAAGAGAAAATGAAAATGATGTGATGTGTTCTCTCTCGCTAACGAAAGGGAAAAAGAGCAGGTTCAATTCCCAGTAGGCATGCTCCAAAGTTAGACTAGGCTGAGTCCCAAAAATCTTGACGGCCTATGGCCAGTGCTAATAGCCCATGGATGCAGTGTTTTTCGAAGCAAAGATGGAAAGGGCAAAAGGAAAAGGAAAAATATGCCATAATTTATACTTACAGTTCAAAGCTCCCTTCACAATCTGATTATCACCCGTGTTAAAAAATGTACCCTTTTACAAAGTAATCAAAGAAAATCATTATGATAAGAGAATCGAGTATAATTATTGATTCCTGAACATTAAATAGATGCCGTTTGTCATTCCAGATAATGATGAATCAAATTTGAACGCTTTCACCCACTCCAAAACACTGTATCTAAACAGTTCTCAGCAACTTTGCGTCTGAATTATAAAATTACAGTTCTAAGAAGTCTCATTAAAGTTAATCATTTGGCAGGGAAGGCATCCATAAGATTCAAACCTTACTTCTCCTCATATCAGTGCTCCCTACATACATAAAGCAATGCACTACAGTTTTAAAACGTTGATGTACATTTTAATGTTACAACCATGGGTCAATGGACCACAGTTCTAAGATGTCAATGTACATTTCAATGTCACATCCATGGGCCAATGCCAAATGAACTACTGTTTAAAATTAATGTACATTTCAATGATTTTAACATCCCACGTCAAAAAGAGACAAGGGCGGTATAACTAGACCAAAGTTGATAAAATCATACACCATTTCAATGATTTTAACATCCCACGTCAAAAAGAGACAAGGGCGGTATAACTAGACCAAAGTTGATAAAATCATACACCATTCATTAGTTAATGTACATTTCAATGATTGTAACATCCCACGTCAAAAAGATTAAAGGGCGGTATCGCTAGACCAAAGCTGATCAAAGCATACACCATCCTATTTGCTCAGGACAGGTATCTCCAAATAATCCTTCAGAGGCAAAATGAAGGAAAAGATGCTCTCTATAGACTCTGAAGACTGGAGGCTGCAATTTGTCCGTCCTTTATAGCATCCTTAGTTACAGGGGCTAAATCGTCCAGTATTTTAACTGACTCTGATAATCTACTGAGAAGATTTATTAATGCAATCACTTCATTTCTTTGTAACTGCAGCTGTGCCTGTTATACAACAACATAAAATAAACAGCATGTTACTAAATAGCAATAATGCATGATCACGAAATGTATGATGTGAAACAACTGCAAGTGGGAGCTCCCACTTCTAGAAAAACCATTCCTACCGATTGGTTTATCAAGTCATTGCCATCCACTGAGAAAAGTATTTTCATAGCTGTTCCAAGACCAAGGATTTGAAGCTTCCCCCACAGCCGACATTTTTCACATCCAACACAGTCCATCAAAGCACTGTATAGCACATACAACAAACAAGAATGATTTATGACTTGTGATGTAATTGAATTGATTACATAGTTATCAGATAGAGATCATCTATCTTTTTCAAACCAGCATAAATCTATCTTAACTCCAGATCTACCAAGCACTCAATTTACCAAGCCCTGAGAAGGATCAGCTCTCTTGAGAGTGCAAAACTTTTGCACCTGAAAAGATTTTCCATTTCTCTCAGCACTTCGCAGATCTCAAATTAAAATGGATAATGTATGTAAATTTCACATCTCTATATAAAAATATTCTAATTTTTGTTTTTTTAAACCCTGATAATACCTTGACAATATATTCTTATTTTTTATTTTTTTTAAAACCCTGATAATACCTTCTCAAGTAAATTTCACATCTCTATATTAAAATATTCTTATTTTTTAATTTTTTTAAACCCTGACAATACCTTGACAAAATATTCTTATTTTTTATTTTTTTAAACCCTGATAATTCTTTGACATGTTTAAAAAAATGATATATATATATATATATATATATATATATATATATTATAAACACACATTAAAAAAATTTAAGAAAAAAAAAAATATATATATATATATATTAGTGTGTTTATATATATATGTAGATTCTTATTTTTTAGTGTGTTTATATTATATATATATATATATATATATATATTCTTATTTTTTAGTGTGTTTATGTATATATAAACATTCTTATTCGAAAAAGAAAGAGCTTGTAAGAAGAGCTTCGGCGTAAATCACATATAGAAAGAGATCTTTGTCGAGAAAGAGATCTTTGTCGACGCGTTTCGAGCCAACAAGTGTGGCTCATCGTCAGGACAAGTTGAAGAAACAGATCCAGCTTTGCAAGTTAAATAGTCTGAGCAGGGCCTCCAACAGCTATCTAGATCAACGGCTAGATTTGACCAAAAGACAGTCAAAAAGTCAAATTGATTATTTAACTTACTGTAAGTATTAAGTTTTGATATCTTTACTAATTAAGTTTAAAGATAAAGTTATGAAATATCATGGTTATGAATATGAACCATTATTATTTTAATTTATGTAGTAAAATGGAACTTAATTTACAATTACTATTTATATTTTATATGTATTTCACATTTTTATATATAAATAAATATTTTTATTTCTAGTTGTATTTTTATTAAATTTAAATATAAAGTTCTCAGGTATCATGGTTACAAATATGAATTATAATTATTTAATTTTTTTTTGGTATATACATATTATGAATTTACAAATATTAATTATAATTATTTAATTTTTTTGGTTATATACATATTATGAATTTTTGCTTTTACTTTTACTTTACAAATAAGAATTATAATTATTTAATTTTTTGGTTATATACATATTATGAATTTTTACTTTTACTGAAAAAATTGTTTGTAATTGTTATTAATAAAAACAAAAGTACAACATAACAAATTAAATGGAATCAATCAACTTATTATTTGTATTATTACATTTATTACTTTTAAATTTTTATTATTAATTTTATTACTTTTAAATTGAGCCAACATTATGTTATATATTATTATAATTTTTTTATTTGACACTTCATTACAACATCTAATCTAATTAGTCACTACAACATCTGCCCATACTAAACTGTAGAGTGCCTCTCGATGCAATCAATGCAATTTTATACACTATTATAATCCAGACTCTATACACTATTATAATCCATAGACTCTATAGTCTCTAGGACTTCCATTAAATTTGTCATTTAATACAAACCTGATATTTCTGAACTGCAACTGAATTTGACTTTTCAACTCATTTCCATTTTCACCCTTCCATAGCTTGGCCTCATCAAAAGGAATTGGACAAGCTGATTGCAACCGCTTGTTGTATACAAGCTCCTTAACCAATGGCAATGTATTTTGGTCTTCTAATGAATTCATAGTATTGTACTCTGCTTGAGAGAGATAGTCTCCTGCCTGCAGAAGAGGGTCGCATCCATCTAGATATTAGTCACCACTTCCACGTATCTGAAAAACTAGGGCTTAAAATTACCACGAAATTGGCCTAATGATAATAAGCCGACTCATGCAAAGGATATCAGCAATTTATCGCAGTGTAATGGAACTTGAAAGTAATAATAAGTAATTCATTACCTTTGTCACTGCTCGAAGCACAAAAAGAAACGTGAAGTACAAGTTTCTGACACGGTCAGGATGTTTCAACACCCGTTCATAGAGCAGAGGTGGATTCGGTCCCCACTTAAAAAAGATCATCACAATCAACCACAATAGAGAATGAGACCATATGCCAAGATATCTTTCTATTCTCAGAAATATAAAACACAGCAGAGAGTAATAGCACATACGTTCAAGCTTCAGAAAATACGACAGAATAACTTTCTGAATGTATCTTCGACATAACAAAGAAACGCAAACCCAAAAGAGCGGATCGGTTGGGAGAACTTACAAAATTCTCTCCATCTAGTGTATGTTTGAAAAGGAAAATAACCAACCCAAACAAAGGATCAGTTGGGAGAACTTACTAAATTTTTTCCTTCGTCTAGTAGATATTCTTTAGCAATATGAGCTGAAATGGAAGAATGCATTCCTGAAATAAGCTTGTAGAAAACCCGCCTCTCTGTAGAAGCATCCCCTGGTAAATCTATAACATACATAGATATAGAACAAACAAGGAGAAATCAGAAATACCAATAACACAATCATTGAGGAATATTACAACTCAACAATAACATAAAATTCCTTATGAATTGGTGATATCACATATTGTCATTAGAGTATAGCACCCTCCAAGATGCCCAGGTGTCATTATCTATTATTTTATGTGAAGCAGATAAGCTGTATCTAAAGAAACACAAAAATTCTTATTTTTTTTATGGAATGTACATCACAGGGAAGCCCAGCAGGCACTTTGTCTCATTATAAGGATGGTTGGTACTCAGGGTAAACTGAACAGTTGCAGTTTTCGCAACCTAACCTGATGGGGACATCAACTGAAGCCCACAATTCATAGAGACAACCAACCAGGGACTTGACCATGTGACCTCATGCTTATAATTTACAACACTCAATTAGTCGAGCTAACCACTGAGATAAATAAACTTGAAGGTTCTGCTAAATGTTAATAGGAATATCTGGAATATTATGCACATCTGCTAGGTAGACAGGAATACTGGAATATTGCGCACATCTGCTAGATAGACAAAAGTCACGAATGTGGGGGTGAAAACAATATAAGCCCTCCTCAAAATCCAATTGAATTATGGGAAACCAATACTTGACATCTTTGAGGGAAGCAATGTATGCTGTCATATAAAACTATACGTCATATAGTTGTGTAACTATAAACTCACCGTTCAGACAATGCTTTTTGTATATCGTATCCCATATCCTTCTAGCTGATGGCCCCACGTATCCAGTGTAACGTTCAGGATTTAGTAGAAGATTCACATATGTCATTTCCGCTACATAAAAAGAACAAACAAAAAGATTATTATTACGAAGGTATCTCTATGTTGCCAAAACGTCCTAGTAATTGTTAATAATATTCCGTTATTGCCAAATTGGGAATATTTTGCTGCTGTCAAATTATTTCTAGAATGCTTTATTTACATATATCATCACCTCCAGACTCCTAAAAAGGAAACCAATACTCACAGTTGTCCGTCTCATCATCATATGTCCAGGGATTGTCGGTTTCCATCCAGCCGCTGAAAGCCTTTTTATCTAGAGTTCGGTCAACCATAGCTTGAGGTTTTCCTTCTTGGCATTTTAAGTCATCAACAGGAAGCTGTCCACTTGGTCCTTTAAAAGTCTCAGGAAACTCATGTTCTGGACACTCACAGACACTACAATCTCTGAGACGGCACATCCCATCATCAGGCCAGAATGGGCAATCACACCATAATTTTACCTAAATACAGTAATCAATATAGAAACAGTGATTACAAGAGCTGTAAAGCATCTCATGGTAAAATTTAACCATAAATAAATATCTATAAATGATTATATCCGTACAGTAATTTATTCTCATTGACAATACAAAAGCAACCAAACTAGGAATGCATAACCAAGATATTAGTAAAAATATTAAAAAATTAAAATCTATGCAAAACAGAAAACACTGGCATTCTAAATATGATTTCTCTTACAGAACAGTGATATTAAATATGTAAGATGGCTTGGGCACATTGCACAATTAGCTCCTCCCAGTTTAAAGAGAAGTCCAGAGCCTTCATGGGCTTTTCCTCCGATATAATCAAATCAGATGAAAAGGGTAAATCAGACCTAATTGAAAGGTCTGCTGTTAATTTTGTTGTAGTGTGTGCATATAATTTAGGATGTCTGTTATTAGATGCCAGAATTTGCTGGCACTTTCAGTTGCTGCTTGTCGGTCCTCTAGTTAGCCCTCTGTCAATCTGCCCAAGAGCACATAGATCTTCATAATTGAAGAAAGAACAATAAACAATATGGCCTCTCATCTAGACCATCAAAACGAGGCATACTGCACTAATCACCAGAGCAATTGCAAGTGGGAAAAGAACCTATTACATCTTATTAATACTACTAAGTTGACAATGAATTACATTAATGGTTTGTTGGTCATATTCACCTGTCACATCAAGTAGAGTTGAGGCACCAGATCGCATCATCCACTTTGGTCAAAATGGTCCAGTTTTACTCAAAAGTAGTTCTTTGGATAGGTATTGATGTGCATTTGGAAATTGTAGCAAACATCATTGTAGAGAGGGCACCTTAGGATTGCAAGTTGACTGCCCTCAGTCTTGTTTCTGTTGCACATTCTACATGTTATATTACTTCACTGGGCCTCGGGGGTAGTTCAAATTCCAGTCTCATGATTTGGTTTGAGTGAGTTGGTTTCAGTCATGCTAAATCTTGCTAGTGAAGTTGAAATTAACTATACCAGCATCATCCATCTTGTTCAGCAGTCAAATTTCAGTCAAAACCGAAGCAATACTAGTTGTTGAATCAGTATTGATGTGCATTTGGAAATTGTAAAAGATATTGTTCCAGAAAGGGCACATTAGGATTACAAGCTGGCGATTTTCAGTCTTGTTCCTCTTGGATATATTCTACATGCTATATTTCCTCACGATGCATTGGGGGTTGTTCATCTTCCAATCTCACATTTTGGTTTGCGCAAGTTGGTTCTGGCCATGGTCATGTTCATTTTGCTTTTCTAGTCACTGAATCAGTATGTCGATCTTCGTAAACATTGTTCCACGGAGACGTGTCCCCCAAGGTGGGGTGCACGCGCCCCGCGCTTCCCACTTCTAGAAAGGGCACATTGGGATTACAAGCCAGACATCCTAAGTCTTGTTTCTGTTGCATATATTCTACATGTTATATTTCCTCACTATGCCTTGGGGGTTGTTCATCTTCCAGTCTCACATTTTAGTTTGTGCAAGGCGCTTCCCACTTCCAGAAAGGGCACATTGGGATTACAAGCCAGAGATCCTTAGTCTTGTTTCTGTTGCATATATTCTACATGTTATATTTCCTCACTATGCCTTGGGGGTTGTTCATCTTCCAATCTCACATTTTAGTTTGTGCAAGTTGGTTCTGGCCATGGTCGTGTTCATTTTGCTTTTCTAGTCACTGAATCAGTATGTCTGTCTTTGTAAACATTGTTCCATGGAAACGTGTCCCCCAAGGTGGGGTGCACGCACCCCACGCTTCTCACACTCCTAGGACAGGGGGATGCCTAGGGAAACGTTTTCCATGTCCCCCTTTTGGGGAGACATAAGGGGAAACATTTCCCCAATGTGGGGGATGTTTTTCCCCAAAAGGGGTGCTTGTGGGCACCCCCTTCCTTCATAAAGGGCTAGGTGTCCCTCATTAATTTTGCTTGAAAACAATAATTTCTGAGTGGGGAAGCTTAATATTGAACCCTGGTCCTACTAATACTATGTAATTAATGGTAATGTTAAGAATAAAAGTGACATTCTCCTTTATCTTTCATTTTCATCATTTTACTTAAATTTTTAACATTACTATTAATTGACTCGAGATGTTTGAGAGTGGTTCTGACCTCATTGGATTTCATATGGAGAAAGTGGAATTTTAGATCCCACTCAAAATCCAGAGACTTAACAGTTCTCAAGATTGGGGGCATTGCAATGTTTCCATTGGATTCTATCATGTATGAAGGTCTAGAACTAACATTTAATCAACAACACCAAGCCTAGAAGCACCCCTCTTCAGGGTGGACACGTAACCCTTGAAATTTAAAAAATATATATATAAATTATAAAAAACAAAATTTAGATCAAAAACCTTAAAACTAAAAAGAAAAATACATAACAAATATCAAAACCTAAACTAATTTGCAATCCCCAACTCATTTGATTTAGCAAGCTTACCTCTACTCGACTTACTGCGCAGTGCTATCTGACTTACCAGTTGACTATTGCCTCTCCTCCCTCGTGGTGCTCCTTCAATGCTCATTGTCCATTTTTAATTTTCAGTTTTAACTTTCGAGTCTTGACTCTAGATATCAATGACCTTAGACTGATTCTTTGACTCGTCACTCTTTACTATTTTTGAGTTTGAGTTATATCAATTTACTATTCCAATCTTCAAACTTCAGTATCTACTATATTCTATTTTGCTTAGTACTAATTAAATTTTAGAATGATGAATTTAAATTTTAAATCAATTTAGAATCTAGAATTGTTAAACACACATGGAACGTGGACAGCATGAGTAGGATAATCGTGAGTTTCATTCTATTAACAATATTCACATATAAATACAATTCCTTGTGACCCTTGGTCTTCATATACCAAGTGGTCTCTTGGACTCCGGTGACTGTTCACATTCCACACCAACCCTTAGAGGATTAGGTGTCCAACATTCCCCCCCTTAATTCGAAGGGGTATGTATGAGTCCAAGAAGAGAGTTGTAATACAAAAGGTGCAAAAATGCATGGCAACACTAGGCTAAATGTGTTCTCTTAAATGTTTTATAAGGAAATCGTTTAAGGATGACCACCAACATTGGAATGCTTAATGCAATTCCCAGAACTCTTCCAAATTTGGCATGAAGCTGAAGTCTTCTGCCAGAGGAAGTGCTCCTAATGCTTTGAAGAGGGAGACCTTCAACCTGGAAAAGGGAGTCTGCAACCTACATAAAAAGGGAGAACCTCAACCTAAAAAGGGATGTCTCACCGTGCATAGATGGTTTAAGGCTAACCACCAACCAAAGGCATGCTCAGGGGCATCTCTATCTCTAGCTACAACTCTGAATCTGGTATGGCAGGTTGTGGCTCAAGCTCGCTTGATGTGGCTTTGAAGCTTGTAGATGACCATCACTTCCCCCCCTGTCAGATACAAGGTGAGAAGATGGAGAAAACTCAACTGCAAGACCTTTTAATATTCTAGAAGAGATTATGATATATGACTGAAATATCTTCTTGGTTGTTGAAGCCCATTGCCAAGAAGCGATCCATCCAAGATGAATCTTTGTTCTTGCAAGAAGCTTGTTTTTGAAGCATTTGTTTGAAGAATGAATGGTTTTATGACAGTGCTCACATGGATGAAGATCAAAACAGTGATCTTTCGTATGGCCAACTCAGTCACAATGTTGCCATTTAACATTATGTTGTTGTTGTGGAAGAGGAGTAGAATCTGGAACAGCTGAGGATGAATTGTCATAAAGAAATCCAGCACTCTGAAACTGGATGGACTTTGAGTAATCTGGAATATGAAAGGACACATCCTTGTCATATCCAAGACCAGTTTTGTGCTTGTTATGGAGAAGTTCACAAGGTCTGATAATGGGCTTGGGAAGTGGAACCTGAATATCTACATCTTTATACAAAACTGCTCTTGAAATGGGTACTGCATCTGCAATTTCTTGTTGCTGATGGGAATCTGTCTCAATGTTCTGAACAAAAATAGGTTCAAAATGATGTCTATTATTTTGTAGCTCTTCTTGTTGTAGTTGTGTCTCAAGCTGCAAAACTCAATTTTTTCTTGTGCATTGTGCAAACAAGTTCTAATGTCAACAAGAGAAGCTTTGTTGATTCTTATTGTATCATGATCAAAGGAATGTCTCAAAGTTTTTAAGAACTCTAATACTTCACCAATTCCAGTTATTTTATCCATTGTCAAAATTACACTTAAAACTGATCACAACTATGAACCTTCAATTATTCGTTGTAATAATCTTCACAACTGGAGCAAGTGACTTGAATTTGTTGCTTCCTTTTATAGTTCCATAAGCATCATCCCACTCAACATTCAAGCATTGAACCATATGCATCACATGGTTGCATTCAAACTATTCAACACTACATCCAACAAAATTTGCATACTAATACAATGGATTGACCTTCATTGAGATTCTCTTCTTCATATGCCAAAATATGCACTCAATGGTCGTGGTGAATAAAACTGTACCAGAACTGTGTACGTAGTTTCACATAGCTTATTGGTTCAACGCATATACTTGGAAGGGGATTTCCACTAAAAAGGAAGCGACAACAATAAGAATTCAGTCTCCTCCTTCACATTGAATGGAAATCAAGGTAACAGTATAACTGGGAATGATATTATTCTACCAGAAAATGTGTATAGTCGTGTGGTTATGGGAATCACATCTCAAATATCGCCTCCTCCACGCCCTCAACAGAGACGAATTTTATGACAGGTTTGGACATGAGCTCTTGACTGAAATGTTGGGCGTCATACCCATTTTTTATTTCTTTTTTCGATTTTCCCATAAAACTGACCCCTCGCAATACTCATCTGCAAAAGCATCTTCTCTTTACTTCCTTCGTGGGCATGGGCACTATCCATTACAAAAGTAAAGTCTTCCCTTTGTAATCCAGTACTACTAGTAAAGAACCAAACAGCCAGATTCCAAATTGTTGCATCACGAACCTGGGGCAGCGTCAATTAATATCAATGCATTATGTTGTAATCTTTCAACAACCTTAACTCATTAGGATGCATTCACCTTTGATACATAGACCAACTGCAACTGCATGACCCTATCACTATCACTCAATTTGGAAGAAAATAATAATATACAAACTGAAGAAGCGTATTTGCTCCTTTTTCTTGTCCAACACTGAATCTGTTCATTAAACTATGTGTCGTAATTGAACCTGGAAATCCTGTGTGACTTTTGAAAAATATGGAAAACTTCCTTAACCTCTTATCTTGATTGGGATTCAAGAAAGATTCAACAATATCTTCTGCGCCGTCATGCTTGTTGCGGTGAGCTGATTGGATTAGTCCTTTCGACGTCTCCTGGAAATCCTTTTCCGAATTTGCCATCTACTATTATTTTTATCAAAGTATTTCAACAATTGCTGCAATAATGTATCCAATGAGCAAGCACTGAGAAGCATAAGCAGCAGAAAGAGAGGGTGGCAAAAGGAGGTCTCTCCTCAGTTCTGTATTTCATATCCGACAGGTCAGACCAGTGTTAAAAATATTCCAGTGCACGACCTTCAAATCTCAAGGAGAGTCATCCATCGCACAAACTGATTGAAATTTCACACAGAAAAATTGAATCGACCCACACAATGTGGCAAAACATATATGGTTGAACACACCAAGATGTTGGGTATGCAGAGAGAGCATTACATATTTGTAATTGGTTGGGCTGCTAGAAAGAATTCAATAGAGCAAAGGAGCTACAGGGTAGAGAAACATATCTTAATGCTTTTCAGCACTGTACACAACCAGAGTGCAGTTAGGAAAGAGAGATGTCAAAGGAGTTATATTGGCCTATTTCTAAACTTAGCTCGGACTAGCTCAGGATGGCAGAGGCATTTTGAGGAATTTTGAGGCATACCGATGATAGTCGTTTTTCAGAGCACATCTATCAAACAGGGGCGATTCTGAGCAGAGAGGAATAACTTATGGTGAAGGGAACGTTGATGCGTTATGCATACAATGCTAGCCAAGGATAAATCGTGTTATAGACCAGATAAGAATAGACAAGGTAGTGTCCAGAATGGCAGAGCAACACTTCTGCAATGGCAGAGAGCGTTTCTTTCCCCCTAAACCTTCACGAAAAAAGGTTTTAGATAGATATGTAATAGGTTGTTGGCGCTCCTCAGAGCAGCTGCAATAGGCACATAAGAGTTACTACTGAGCAGAAAGATTTGATATGAGAAGACTGCCACAAAAACACTAGCAGATAGATAAAGGGGCAGATCTGACAACCTTTAATTAGGTGTGGATGGAAGCGCTGAGCACCCAGGCTCAAGGTGTGGGAGCTGAGAGGACAGAGTCACCAACAATAACTTTCACGATCATTCGTTTCTTGTTGGCTTCCCCAGGTTTATGCTGAGTATGAGGAGACTCGTCGTTTTTTGCTATGTCGAGAATGCAAATAGAAAGACCACAAAACCAGTGGTTCAAATTGGAGCAGGGCCAAAATTCGCCCGCTCTGATACCATGTTAAACTCACATGGAATGTGGACAGCAAAAGTATGATAAATCGGCAAGAGTAGGATAAATCGTGAGTTTCATTCTATTAACAATATTCACATATAAATACAATTCCTTGTGACCCTTGGTCTTCATATACCAAGTGGTCTCTTGGACTCCGGTGACTGTTCACATTCCACACCAACCCTTAGAGGATTAGGTGTCCAACAAGAATGATGAATGATAAATTTAATTTTTAAATCAATGTGGATTCTAAAATGATGAATATGGATCAATGTATTTATGCTTTCATTATTGAAAGCATATATGTGTGTGTACTAAAAAAATATTATATAACCCTGACATCCCCCTTAAATATCCCTAAAATTTGAGGGTACTCCCACACATCCCCCTTGTGCATCTCCCTACACCTAAGTTGCACTAACAGATACGGGAGCGGATATGGATACGGGGTTTGAAACGGATATGGAAAATTTAAAAAAAATTGGACACCGGCAAGGAAACAATATATATATATATATAATCTCATATTTGTTTAAATTGTGAGTAGGTATTGACATTTTAATCAAAGGTGCTAACTTGAATGTTATAATAATCATTGATGATGATGATGGCAATGTTTATGATGATGATGTGTATATAAAATAAAAATTTCATATTATCATTCATCTTTTAGTCTTTAGAATCTAGATTCTATATTTAAAAATACATAATCATCATCATGAATTCAACATAAACAAATCATCATCATCAATTCAGTATAAACATTGTCATCATCATCATCAATGATTATTATAACATTCAAGTTGGCACCTTTGATTAAAATGTCAATACCCACTCACAGTTTAAAGGAATATGAGATTGTTTTCAGAGTCACATCATACTTCATGAAATTATATATTTTTCTAATGAATTTGACAACACTAACACAAAGGCAACATAGTGAATTTGACTTTGTAAATAGTATGTTGCACAGTATCTTGGTCTAGACTCTAAAGGAGTCATGACATAGAAATATTGTTTAGTATCACCGAATATAATGTAAATTTAATCATTGTAAATAACAACGTCTACACATTATAAATTGGACTGTATTCCAGTAGCTACAACAAGAGATGCTTTGAAATTCATAGAAAGAAGCTGGATTTATTTATTTACAACCTAAGATCATATGACCAAGAATCAAGATGCCACGATTTAAGCAATTAAGTATTGTGAAGTATGATAGTAGTAAATAAATGCTGAGAAATTTAACCTAATGCAAAGAAACTGCTTCCACTAGCCAACTTTGTGGGTAACAACTTTCCTTCTTGATTTCATAGATACCTTATGAGTTTCCATTCCAAATTCCAGGTTTCCATCCTTTAGATCTGGCATTGTTGAAAACTTGTTGGCAAATACCTCTATCATGTCATGAATCCGTTTTCAAGATAAATGTTCACTTTCAGATGCTCTGTAATCAGTCGATATAAGGTCTGCAAAGAATTCAATTGCATCTACATGCTCTAGACAAACAAACCTAGAATATATTGCAATAAAGTGCCTAGAACATTGGAAAACTGGAAAACTGCAAACTTAGAAACTTAGAAACGTATCCATATTTTCTGGAAACGTATCCAAAATTTCTAGAAACGTATCAAAATTTTGTAGAAATGGATCAAATTTTCTTGAAACTCCTTCGAAATGTTTCCAATCTCAGGCTGGTTGTTTCCGAAAAGTGAAACGTGGCAAAAACGTTTCCACGTCATTTCCAAGCCGTTTCGTACGCGTTTTCGTATCCAAAACACCGAATGGAATTTTTTGGGAGTTGGGCGCAGCTTTTCTAGTAACTTAGCCCTACACCCACATCCCTTGTCCCAAAGTCTTGTGGAACATAAGGAATTTCTTCAAGAGTTCAATAGTTCTATGTTGATGATGACCAGATATTCATAAACCCTTCCACATTTGTATTGAGTTGGGTTATCACAAGCCCACTCTCTCTCTCTTATTACAAATATGGTTGTCTCTCTATTGAGTTGGGTATGCCCTCTCCTTTTGTACTTCATCATCTTTCTCTACGACCCCGTGCTTAGATTAAGGGATCAATAGTTTAATGCTGCCATTTCTTTTGGAGTTGAGCAATTCTATGTTGACGATGCTTGGGTATTCATAAACCCTGTAGAAAATCCACAAAAATCTGCAACTTCTCAAATGAACAATCTGAAAGCTAGTCCCTTTTCATTAGGACACACATTTTCTCTACTTAATTTGCAAAGGAATAGGAATAAAATAAAAACAATCACACAATTCAAAACACAATTTTTTTCTAGGGAACCCAATGTTGAAGAATCTAGGGCAATTAGAATTAATGTGGTTCTTCTTAGCTTGATAACTATTTGTGAGGTGTTTTAACTTTTCTTCTTAGCATAGTCTTCACTTGTTATTATTATAGTGTGTCTTCTTAGTTCATCAAATAGCTACCAAAACAAGGAGACAAGAACACACGATGTTGGCTATCTGCCAGGGCCAAAACCTCTCCCTCTTGGAGAGGAAAACCCGCACAAAATTCTTCTTATAGAGATTCCAATTGACGAATACCAAGACCATGACCCTTGACCTTCTAAGCCACTCCAAGACCAAGACACCAATCCTCTTCTTTGTCACTGCTGAGATCATCACTGCATCACTGAGATCTTCATTACTGCTGCAACATCATAGTTGCATCTTCACTGAGGTCTTCATCAACAAGATCTTCATATTGATATATGTATACATCCATGAGTGTTGTACTGAGATCATGATCTTGCAGCTCTGCCTTCATTAGGATCGTGACTGTGTTTACATGATTGCTTGAATGTCAAGACAGGGAGCATTACTATAGGGTCAACGAGATCTTTATCATCATAATTATGCTGAGAGTATATGCTCCTCTACGTATGCCGAGATCATGTGTGCTTCTGCGTGATCCTCCTCAAACATGCCGAGACAATGAGACAGTGACTATAGTTATGCCAAGATAGTGATTACAGTGATCATATTTATGCGTTCAGAAATAATGTCAAGACATAGTTATGCTAAGATAGTGATTACAGTGATCATATTTATGCGTTCAGAAATAATGTCGAGACAGGGTATGTCTCTGTTTGATCACCGAGATTTCTTCCTTATAGTTATCCCGAGACTTTGACTGAACTGTCACGTAACTCTTAAGTATGTCGAGATTGTATCTCTCCATTCACAGGTATGTCGAGATTGTATCTTGCACTGAAATCATTATTACACCAAGACTGTAATTACTTCAGAGATACCCAAGATTGCGTCCTCCTGTCATGCGTATTTCAGACCCCTGTATTCATGCGTATTACCCTGTGATAGAGTCCTGAAAATCTCAGACAAGTCTGAGTTTCTTCCTTGTCTTTTGCGGATACCCCAGTTGGGTATATATAGTGGTTTTCCCTCCATATTTAGCCGACCTGAGCCAATGAAGAGTTGTGTCTTCAATGCAAGCCGACATGACATCCTTTAATTCGATAACTGCTTCTTCATCGTTTTGCTTGTTGCCTTCATCAAGAGGATTGTGCTTGTCTTGGAGGGTTGATCTAGACACTAGGTTGACTCATATACATTACATATATGCTCAAGAAGAGCTCTTTACACATGTCTTTGACTCTTTGACTTTCCTAGACCTATGGAATGAGCAAGAAACTCATTCTTATAATTTACAAAAATAATATTTCTTTTTCTTGACAAGTACAAAGATCAAAATTACATTTGTAAATACCGAACTTAGTTATACTTTCTTCAACACTCCCTCTTACCTAGGGAGGTATTTATAATGGTACTTGGTCATTCTCAATCTGAAGAATTTCTCATAAGAAGAATCAGATTGGTAACCCATTTGTATCGCATCATAGTAACCAACATTGTTTATAGCAAGGCCTTGACTAATAGCTTTATCTCTCATAAGATCATAGCACAAGGTTGGCGAGACTAATGGTTTATAGACACCTTTATCATTCTCTCAAGGTACATACCCACCTGGGTGTTCACTAAGTATGACCTTCTACGACTACTCTTATCTTGGGTTCCTAGCCCTCAAAGAATATCAGTCATCTTGCCTACTCTTATCTTGGATGCCCTACACATCCTCAAAGAGCATCAAATGCCAGATGATTAGCCAATCCTCCATTCTATCTTCCAAGTTAAGACAAGAATGTTGTGTCTACATTTCCATTCATGGCGTTCACCTAGACTTACGGTTGTTAGTCCTAGTCTAGTGGGTGACACATGAGATAGAAAAACAAAACTGTCACTTCCTTTTAATCAGGGGTGATCTAATACAAGCTCCCTCTTGATCAGGGACCCTGTCAAAGCTTCCTTTTAGCTAGGGACTCTTCTATACATCAGCAACTTCTTCTTCGTGGATCCTTCAGCAGCTTAATCAACTTTTCTCCTTGATGTCATGAAAATCAGTTGAGTTTCTTTCTTGTAGGGCAACAGTCATCGATCACTTTCCTCCTTAGTTCGTCATGTCATTCCTTTCTTCATGGAAAGTGGCCTTCTTCATATCTGGAACCTTCGTCGTATGACTACTTCTTTCTCGTCATGCTTCTTCCATTCATCACATGAATGCTAGTTGTACTTGTAAGTAGCCCTGCATGAACACATCCAGATATTATTCAAGAAATCAAATATATCATTAAATCGTACCTTACTAGGTGACTCTTCATCATGACATCTTTCTGTAGGTATCAGCATCCTGCATTCAATTGACACATCTCCCAAGGATATCCATTGTCAAGGGTCTACATCATCAGAGTCTTCATATATTTCCGAGATATTTTCTAGCCAAGTCTTCTTGATATTTTGGATGTTGATTGCCTTCATCTGGGTTGCATATCTTACGATCTCTTCCTTCCTTACACATTCCATTCCCAGGTGTCTTTTAATCAGAGTTTCTTAGTTGTGATCAGCCACCTCATACTTCATATGAGGACATATTATGTTGATTTCATCTAGTGTGTCTTATGTCTTCTTGCATCCTTTCAGAGGAGGAGATCCTTTTTCTCTTGATCATGCTTCTCAAGATATAATATTAAACACAAGCATACATACCTTATGTTTATTGTCAGGACATCGAGGATTCTTCCAGCAGCTTCCTTGATTGACGAGATCTTCAATCCCTTGATCTGCTTCGTGTCATCACATCATCGTCTCATGGATTCCATGAGTTGGAGTTCCTGTTGAAACACTTGCTTCCTCTCTAGATTAGTGAATCCTACGATGAGGATTCCATCAGAGAATTTTGAGGATCTGGTATATCCCCAACTGGCAAATGTTTCCTTTTTGACTTGATGTATGATGAGCCTTGTCCTAGATGACTTCTTCCTTTCCTACAATGTCCACTAAGGTTTCTAAGACCTATATCCTTCATGTTTTGTCTATCATGGACTTTGTCCTTCATGATTCCCATGGAGATGTCACGAGTTCTTGTTTCTAATGCTTCCATGATGCCACGATGCATCTTATCATCATTGTCATATCTTATAGCAGAAGCTTATGATAGGACCCTTTTGTGAGGGATACCATCTTACTCATGAGAGATTTGTTACTCCCTCTTTCCATGGCCCTTTTCTTCAGCTTCCTCCATCTGTACGGTGATATGAGCTTCCATAATTTTAGCTATACCTATTCTGCCTTGTTTGAGGACCAAACTTCCATTTCATTTCTGCACATGATTTAGTCCTTAATACTTTTGCCATCAACTTGTCTTTATCTATTTAGCATAAAGACCATAAGTTGTCGAATGAGGTAACCTTCTTATCTTATGGATATTTGTTACCTTGA
Source organism: Pinus tabuliformis (assembly GCA_031772625.1). Lineage (NCBI taxonomy): Eukaryota > Viridiplantae > Streptophyta > Pinopsida > Pinales > Pinaceae > Pinus > Pinus tabuliformis. The sequence continues at coordinate 172,499,558 of CM062810.1, read as the reverse complement.
TTATTTGTTAGTGCATTATGGTTATCTTCCTTTCTAGGTCTTGTAGATGGAAGATATCATACATCCTTTGATACCCTTTACTTTCATGTAGATCAAATTTCATGTGACCTTCTTCAATGCATCTTTAGAGAATGAGTTTATCATATACATCTCTTTGATCTCTCCAATATTGCTATGTGAGGGGATCATAAGCATCCCTTTCCATAAATTTAGAGGATACCTATTGACATGTTTAATGACCTCGGCTTCTTAGAGGATTATGACTATCCTCCTCCTTCATGCAAAAAATCTTGATGACTCATCAACTTATAGATGTCCTTGCAATTCATGAAATCATTTAACCAAATTTATAAATTGAAAAGATACTTACTTGTCATGTGAAGATGAAATCTTCACCTCGATCATGTTGATGAGGGTTGAAGAAGATGTATGAGGGCTTCTTCTTGGATGATCTTCTTTCAAGTGAGAAAACCTTTCCTTAGTAGAAAAGGTTGCTCCCTTTTGATGATTTTCTCTTCTTTCAAGTGAGAAAGCCTTTCCTTAGTAGGAAAGGTTGCTCCCTTTTGATGATTTGTTGCTTCCTCGGATGGTCTTCTTCTAGGGCAAGGAGATGATCCTTGCTTGATTTCATAACCTTGGAGATGGCAGTGCCTTCTTGCTTTCAATATAGCTTCTTTTTTAGTGTGGACCAGGGTTGCTTCCATGGTGTCAACCTGTTCCAAGATGAGGTCTTGCTTTGTAGAACAATTATTGTAGACTTGATCCTTTAATCTTGACAAAACCCTTAAACTTGTTTTAATGCCCTTCTTGAAGATTGATCGTTGTACGTCTCTTTTGCTGCCCTTTCTTTGATTTCAGCACCTTAGCTCTGATACCATGTTGAATAATCTAGGTCAATTAGAATTAATGTGATTCTTCTTAGCTTGATAACTATTTGTGAGGTGTTTTAACTTGTCTTCTTAGCATAGTCTTCACTTGTTCTTATAATAGTGTGTATTCTTAGTTCATCAAATAGCTACCAAAACAAGGAGACAACAACACACGATGTTGGCTATCTGCCAGGGCCAAAACCTCTCCCTCTTGGAGAGGAAAACCCGCAAAAAATTCTTCTTATAGAGATTCCAATTGACGAATGCCAAGACCATGACTCTTGACCTTCTAAGCCACTCCAAGACCAAGACACCAATCCTCTTCTTTGTCACTGCTTAGATCATCACCACATCACTGAGATCTTCATTATTGCTGCAACATCATAGTTGCATCTTCACCAACTTCTTCATCAACAAGGTTTTCATATTGATATATGTATACATCCATGAGCGTTGTACTAAGATCATGATCTTGCAGCTCCGCCTTCATTAGGATCGTGATTGTGTTTACATGATTGCTTGAATGTCAAGACAGGGAGCATTACTATAGGGTCAACGAGATCTTTATCATCATAATTATGTTGAGAGTATATGCACCCCTATGTGTGTCGAGATCATGTGTGCTTATGTGTGATCCTCCTCAAACATGCCGAGATAGTGATTACAGTGATCATATTTATGCATTCAAAAATAATTCCGAGACAAGGAATGTCTCTGTTTCATCGCTGAGATTTCTTCCTTATATAGTTATCCTGAGACTTTAACTAAACTCTCACGTAACTCTTAAGTATGTCGAGATTGTATCTCTCCATTCACAGGTATGTCGAGATTTTATCTTGCACTGAAATCATTATTACACCAAGACTGTAATTACTTCAGAGATACCCAAGATTGCATCCTCCTGTCATGCGTATTTCAGACACCTGTATTCATGCATATTACCTTGTGATAGAGTCCCGAAAATCTCAGACAAGTCTGAGTTTCTTCCTTGTCTTTTGCGGATACCCTAGTTGGGTATATATCGTGGTTTGCCCTCCATATTTAGCCGACCTGAGCCAGTGAAGAGTTGTGTCTTCAATGCAAGTCTACATGACATCCTTTAATTCGATAACTGCTTTCTTCATCGTTTTGCTTGTTGCCTTCATCAAGAGGATTGTGCTTGTCTTGGAGGGTTGATCTAGACACTAAGGTGACTCATATACATTACATATATGCTCAAGAAGAGCTCTTTACACATGTCTTTGTCTCTTTGACTTTCCTCGACCTATGGAATGAGCAAGAAACTCATTCTTATAATTTACAAAAATAATAATTCTTTTTCTTGACAAGTACAAAGATCAAAATTACATTTGCAAATACCGAACCTAGTTATACTTTCTTCAACACCCAACTGGGAAAACCCTCTGCTTGTTTGAGAATTTTATTAATAGAAACTAAGCAATTGATCTCTTACAAATACAATTGTTTCATCGAATATCCTCAATAATAGTTAATACTTCTATTACGGGCATTGGACAGGCTTCTACATATTTATTGATAAGATCTCTTCTAGATGTACGATTTCCCACCAAGCCTGCTAATTGAAGTGGGATGTGTACAAGCTTTTTCCCTTATAGAGGCAGTAATACGATTAGCTGCAAATAATGCATTGAATCCATTAGCTAGACTTTGTCCTCCATGATTCCCATGGAGATGTCACGAGTTATTGTTTCTAATGCTTCCATGATGCCACGATGCATCTTATCATCATTGTCATATCTTATAGCAGAAGCTTATGAAAGGACCCTTTTGTGAGGGATACCATCTTACTCATGAGAGATTTGTTACTCCCTATTTCCATGGCCCTTTTCTTCAGCTTCCTCCATTTGTACAGTGATATGAGCTTCCATAATTTTAGCTTTACCTAGTCTGCCTTGTTTGAGGACCAAACTTCCATTTCCTTTCTGCACATGATTTAGTCCTTAAACTTTTGCCATCAGCTTGTCTTTATCTATTTAGCATAAAGACCATAAGTTGTCGAATGAGGTAACCTTCTTATCTTATGGATATTTGTTGATTATTTGTTAGTGCATTATGGTTATCTTCCTTTCTAGGTCTTGTGTATGGAAGATATCCTACATCCTTTGATACCCTTTACTTTCATGTAGATCAAATTTCATGTGACCTTCTTCATTGCATCTTTAGAGAATGAGTTTATCATCTACATCACTTTGATGTCTCCAATATTGCTATGTGAGGGGATCTTTCATAAGCATCCCTTTCCATAAATTCAGAGGATATCTAATGATATGTTTAATGACTTCAGCTTCTTAGAGGATTATGACTATCCTCCTCCTTCATGCAAAGAATCTTGATGACCCATCAACTTATAGATGTCCTTGTAATTCATGAAGTCATTTAACCAAATTTATAAATTGAAAAGATACTTACTTGTCATGTGAAGATGAAATCTTCACCTTGATCATGTTAATGATGGTTGAAGAAGATGTATGAGGGCTTCTTCTTGGATGATCTTCTTTCAAGTGAGAAAGCCTTTCCTTAGTAGAAAAGGTCGCTCCCTTTTGATGATTTTCTCTTCTTTCAATTGAGAAAGCCTTTCCTTAGTAGAAAAGGTTGCTCCCTTTTGATGATTTGTTGCTTCCTCAAATGGTCTTCTTCTAGGGCAAGGAGATGATCCTTGCTTGATTTCATAACCTTCGAGATGGCAGTGCCTTCTTGCTTTCAATATGCCTTCTTTTGAGTGTGGATCAGGGTTGCTTCCATGGTGTCAACCTGTTCCAAGATGAGGTCTTGCTTTGTAGACAATTGTTGTAGACTTGATCCTTTAATCTTGACAAAACCCTTAAACTTGTTTTAATGCCCTTCTTGAAGACTGATCCTTGTATGTCTCTTTTGCTGCCATTTCTTTGATTTCAACACCTTAGCTCTGATACCATGTTGAATAATCTAGGGCAATTAGAATTAATGTGATTCTTCTTAGCTTGATAACTATTTGTGAGGTGTTTTAACTTTTCTTCTTAGCATAGTCTTCACTTGTTCTTATTATAGTGTGTCTTCTTAGTTCATCAAATAGCTACCAAAACAAGGAGACAAGAACACACGATGTTGGCTATTTGCCAGGGCCAAAACCTCTCCCTCTTGGAGAGGAAAACCCGCAAAAAATCCTTCTTATAGAGATTCCAATTGACGAATACCAAGACCATGACCCTTGACCTTCTAAGCCACTCCAAGACCAAGACACCAATCCTCTTCTTTGTCACTACTTAGATCATCACTACATCACTGAGATCTTCATTATTGCTGCAACATCATAGCTGCATCTTCACCGACGTCTTCATCAACAAGGTCTTCATATTGATATATGTATACATCCATGAGTGTTGTACTGAGATCATGATCTTGTAGCTCTGCCTTCATTAGGATCGTGACTGTGTTTACATGATTGCTTGAATGTCAAGACAGGGAGCATTACTATAGGGTCAACGAGATCTTTATCATCATAATTATGTTGAGAGTATATGCTCCCCTATGTATGTCGAGATCATGTGTGCTTTTGTGTGATCCTCCTCAAACATGCCGAGACAATGAGACAGTGACTACAGCTATGCCGAGATAGTGATTACAGTGATCATATTTATGCATTCAGAAATAATGCCGAGACAAGGTATGTCTCTGTTTCATCGCTGAGATTTCTTCCTTATAGTTATCCTGAGACTTTGGCTGAACTGTCACATAACTCTTAAGTATGTCGAGATTGTATCTCTCCATTCACGGGTATGTCGAGATTGTATCTTGCACTGAAATCATTATTACACCAAGACTGTAATTACTTCAGAGATACCCAAGATTACGTCCTCCTGTCATGCGTATTTCAAACCCCTGTATTCATGTGTATTACCCTGTGATAGATTCCCAAAAATCTCAGACAAGTCTAAGTTTCTTCCTTGTCTTTTGCAGATACCCTAGCTGGGTATATCTAGTGGTTTGCGCTCCATATTTAGCCGACCTGAGCCAGTGAAGAGTTGTCTTCAATGCAAGCCTACATGACATCCTTTAATTTGATAACTGCTTTCTTCAACGTTTTTCTTGCTGCCTTCATCAAGAGAATTGTGCTTGTCTTGGAGGGTTGATCTAGACACTAGGTTGACTCATATACATTACATATATGCTCAAGAAGAGCTCTTTACACATGTCTTTGTCTCTTTGACTTTCCTAGACCTATGGAATGAGCAAGAAACTCATTCTTATAATTTACAAAAATAATATTTATTTTTCTTGACATGTACAAAGATCAAAATTACATTTGTAAATATGGAACCTAGTTATACTTTCTTCAACACCCAACTAGGAAAACCCTCTACTTGTTTGAGAATTTTATTAATAGAAACTAAGCAATTGATCTCTTACAAATACAATTGTTTCAATCTGAAAGACACGCTTGTCTTTCCTGCTTGATCTAAGCTTGAAACTCTTGCAAGAATTGTTGATCATGCTACCCTATTCCCTTGCTTGATCTCTGCTCTGAATTCCTAGTGCAAGAGCAAGGGAAATTTGCCTACCACCAACTCGCACGAGCCTCAACACACAAGCACCAACATGTGCTCTCTACTGCCTTGTCTCGCCAACTCGTGCTCACAAGATCAAATTGTGCCTTCGTTCCTCCTTATAAGCACTTCAATTAGGCTATTACTAGCAAGTTCTATTTGACTAGTTAACAAAAGCTAACTGGTTTTGTTAACTTGTCTTCCTATAATTTAGGAGCCTGACTCAATCAACTCGTCCTTTACCCAAAATAACTCGCACTAGAAGACAATAAACTCAGTCTTCCATTAATTAGCACTAGTCAACTGCTTCTTGCATTCCTAATTTTTGGGAAATTGCCCTAAATTTTAAGAACTTGTCCTACATTTTAGGAAAATAGCTCCTAACTCAGGAACTCGTGCATGCTCAAGGAGAAACTCATTGTGGTTCCTTTGGTTAAGGCACAAATCAAGGAACCCTTTCTCACTAACATTTTCAACACTCCCTCTTAGCAAGGAACGTGTTTCTAGAAGAACCTTGCCCACCTGGATCTGTCTCCAACATTACCATGTTCTTCACTGCTGCAACTGCTCCCTCTAAACTAGAAAGCTTCCATGCTTTCTTCTGCAAAACCTACTTTGAAAACATGTTCTTTCCCACCATGCTCTACAAGTCTACCTCTTTAGTCATAAGTGCCATGTATCCTATGTACATGTGTGTCTGCTTCTTAATGTTGGGAGACTCAACTCTTTTTTGATCTCCCTTAACCAAATCCTCTATCCACTTAGGTCGAACTCTCCCTACACTGGAAGTTTGTAACTGAGTAGTTGCCTCCACTCGCCCTGGGCTATGCTCCTCATCATCCTACTAGTCAGCCCCACTGCCAACAAGCTTTGACCCAAATTGAGATACTTACCGATGCTCCATATTGAGAACTTTATCCTACTCTCGCTCAACCACCACTTCTCTAATATGAGCTCTCCATGCCTTGTTGCTCAAGGTTGCACCTGTCTCAAACAAATCTGCCCACTGGTTGCTCTCCAGCTCCTCCAAGATCATCAGCCTTACGGTCTTCAACAAACTGCCCACTAGCATTGATATGGCTGCTCCATCATCACTGCTCTTAGAGACTTCTAGAACTACTCTCCTATCAACCATATGGCTCCTAACATCAACTGAACTAGGGCTCCCATTCAAATCTTCCTCCTAACCGCCCATGACTCCTTCCATGAACACTATACTTGAGGTCTTAAACAAGGTTGGCTTCTCACAGCAGATAAGTACATCTACCCACTACATACTTGCCCATGAGAAAGAATGTTCAGAACTTCGTTTGTAAACAACACTTTGCTACCTAAAAAAAACTTTAGGACTGCATTTTTCTTGTGTTGGTCTAGATTATGTTCATTGCTCTAATACCATGTAGAAAATCCACAAAAATCTGCAACTGCTCTAATGAACAATCTAAAAGCTAATTTATTTTCATAACAACAAAGATTTTCTCTACTTAATTTGCTGCAGAATAGGAACATAAATAAACACAATCACACAATTCAAAACACAATTTTTTCTAGGGAGCCCAACTACTTAAACCCTCCGCTTATTTGAGACTTCTATTGATAGAAACTAAGCAATTGATCTCTTATAAATACAATTGTTTCAATCTGAAAGACACTTGTCTTTCCTGCTTGATCTATGCTTGAAGCTCTTGCAAGAAATGTTGATCATGCTGCCCTCTTCCCTTGCTTGATCTTTGCTTCGAATTCCTAGCACAAGAGCAAGGGATATATACCTTCTACCAACTCGCACAAGCCTGAACACACAAGCACCAACCTGTGCTCTCTACTGCCTTGTCTCGCCAATTTGTGCTCACAAGACAATGATCAGATTGTGCATTCGTTCCTCCTTATAAGCACTGTGATTAGGCTATGATTGGCAAGTTCTATTTAAGGAAAGTCAAATTGTTGATTGACTAGTTAACAAAAGCTCACTTGGTGTGTTAATTCGTCCTTCCTATAATTTAGGAGCTTGACTCAATCAAATCATCCTTTACCCAAAATAACTCGCACTATAAGATAATGAACTTAGACTTTCCACTAATTAGCACTAGTCAACTACTTTTCGCATTCCTAACTTTTAGGTATTCACCCTAAATTTTAGGAACTTGTCCTAATTTTTAGGAATTAGCTCCTAACTCATAGGAACTTGTGCGTGCTCAAGGAGAAATTCATTGTTGTTCCTTTGATTAAGGCACAAATCAAAGAACCCTTTCTCGCTAACATTTTCAACACTCCCTCTTAGCAAGGAAGGTGTTTGTAGAAGAACCTCGTCAACCTGGATCTGTCTCCAACATTACCATGTTATTCGTTGTTGCAACTGCTCCCTCTGAACTAGAAGGCTTCCCTTCTTTCTTCTATGAAACCTGCTTTGAAGACTTGTTCTTTCCCACCATGCTCTGCAAGTCCACCTCTTTAGTCATAAGTGCCATGTACCCTGTGTACCTGTGTGTCTGCTTCTTGATGTTGGGAGACTCAACTCTCTTTTGATCTCCCTTAACCAAATCCTCTGCCCACTTGGCTCAAACTTTCTCTAAAATGGAAGTCTCTAACAAAGAGGTTGCCTCCACTCGCCCTGGGCTATGCTCCTCATCATCCTGCTAGTCAACCCAACTGCCAACTCACTGAGACCCAAACTGAGACAATGGTTGAGGCTCCATCTTGAGAACCCTATCCTACTCTTGCTCGACCACCACTTCTCTACTTTGAGCTCTCCCTGCCTTGTTGCTCAAGGCTGCACCTATCTCAAACAAATCTGCCCACTCACTGCTCTCCTGCTCCTCCAAGATCGTCAACTCTTAGGGTCTTCAACAAACTGCCCACTAGCACTAATATGGCTGCTCCATCATCACTGCTCTTGGAGACTTCTAGAACTACCCTCTTATCAACCATATGGCTCCTTTCATCAGCTAAACTAGGGATCCCATTTGAATCTGCCTCCTAACAGCCCATGACTCCTTCCATGAACATTGTACTTGAGGTCTTCAACAAGGTTGGCTTCTCACAACAGATAAGTACATCTACCCACTACATACTCACCCATGAGAAACATTGTTCACAACGTCATTTATAAACAGTACTCTGCTGCCTAAAAAAACTTTAGGACTGCATTCTCCATGTGTTGGTCTAGATTCTGTTCACTACTCTAATACCATGTAGAAAATCCATGAAAATCTACAATTGCTCTAACGAACAATCTGAAAGCTAGTTTCTTTTCATTAGGACATAGATTTTCTCTACTTAATTTGCAGCAGAATAACAACAGAAATAAACACAATCACACAAATCAAAACACAATTTTTTCTAGGGAACCCAAATGGGAAAACCCTCTACTTGTTTGAGAATTTTATTGATCTCTTACAAATACAACTGTTTCAATCTAAAAGACACACTTGTCTTTCCTGCTTGATCTAAGCTTGAAACTCTTGGAAGAAATGTTGATCATGATGCCCTCTTCCCTTGCTTGATCTTTGCTCTGAATTCCTAGCGCAAGAGCAAGGGAAATCTGCCTTCTATGAACTCGCACAAAACCTCAACACACAAGCATCAACCTATGCTCTCTAGTGCCTTGTCTCACCAACTCATGCTCACAAGACAATGACCAAATTGTGCCTTCGTTCCTCCTTATGCTCTTTGATTAGGCTATTACTAGCAAGTTCTATTTGAGGAAAGTTGAACCGTTGATTGACTAGTTAACAAAAGCTAACTACTTGTGTTAACTCGTCCTTCCTATAATTTAGAAATCTGACTCAATCAACTCATCCTTTACCCAAAATTACTCGCACTAGAAGACAATAAACTCGACCTTCCACTAATTAGCACTAGTCAATTGCCTTTGCCCTAAATTTTAGAAACTCATCCTACTTTTTAGGAATTAGCTCCTAACTCATAGGAACTCGTGCATGTTCAAGGAGAAACTCATTGTGGTTCCTTTGATTAAGGCACAAATCAAGGAACCCTTTCTCTCTAACATTTTCAACATCGACATTTGTATTTAGTCAGGTCAAAAACACACTATTATTACAGCAACAGTTTCTCTCTATCAAATTGGGTATGCCCACTCCTTTTGCACTTCATCATCTTTGTCCTTGACCCTGTGCTTAGATTGAGGCACGGTTGTTGAAATGATCGTAATATTCACTTATTATTTACTTATGGCTAAATTCCATCATTATTGTATTACTAAGTTTATCATTTCGACCTGGTCAAAAATCTTTTAAATTATTCTAGCTAGCGAAGACCAACCTAGGCATCTATGTGGGCTCATAATCCCCTTATGAGGGAAGGCGCCACACCTCATAAGTTGTGTATAAATACACACCTCATGATTCATTTGTAACATCATATTAATTCCAATATTACCAAAACAAAACTAGTTTTGCAAAAGCCAGTTGGTCCAACATGTTCAAAAGGTTTCTAGTCTAAATCACGCCCTCAACCCAGAAAGGGCCAAGCCTTAATTCCCTGAACCAGCTAATTCCATACGGCATTGTACAACCAGCGCATAGGGCCACTAAACCCCACTAAAAAGCTCAAAAAATAATAAATCCAATGTTTTTAAATGCCATTTATTTAGCTATTGTGGACTGAGGATTGACTTGCTAATGTTATGTGGAGTCAGTGAAAATTGTGTGAAATGAACTTAGAACTTACAGGAAATATATATATATGGCTCTACCCTCAACACCCTGCCGTCGTGAAGAGAGGCCACAAGGGAGACCAAAAAATAAGAATAAAGGCTCTGACCTCAATCCATCCTCAACACAGGGAGGCTGGAAGGGAGTTGCTGCTCCCTTGACCCCTGCAGCAGTCCCCAGAAGTCAAAACCCCCCAAAATATCATTTTTGTTTTATGTATTTTGGTGATGTGGACTGCACTTGGTGCTATTTTGGTTATACACACTCTGACCTGCTATATACATGAAAAACCTTTGCATATTTGTGTCTAATTATTGAATTCACATGGATGTACATGAACATATATTTTATTTTAAAATTTATATATTTTATGTATTTGTTGGTTGACCAGTTTTTGTTTCTGATTTTTTACCGGTTCCAGTTTTTGCAGTCAACAGGTTCAATCACCAGTCTGGTTCTGATGACATTGATGGATTCATTAATGGTTGATTCCTTTAGCCTATGGGCACCCCCATCTTAAGCTTGATGTTACACTTGTGTTTGGCATATCTCTATATTGCACACCTCTACCATAGCTGTAGTGCACTTGTTCAAGCATTTATTCAGCACCACTCTATCTGTAGTTTATTGCAGGTCATAGGGTTTGCTGATGGATCCATTCAATCCTATCTCCGTCACACTTGTCAATCTCAACAAACTCCGCCATACAATATTTTACCTTATCAAGTATTCTGTAATATAATTATATGTTTTGAGTTAACAAATTTAACATGGTATCAAAGCATATATAGTACATCTATAGATATAGAATAGATTTTTAATCTTCAAGGTAAACCCCCAAGATGTCTCTAAATTTCAGCATTTTCTGTGTCCAGGTTAAATTGAACAATAAACAGTTCTATAACTAGACAGCTCTATGACCATATACTCCAGCGCTACTCACCTTAAAATACCGAAAGAAAGGGGTTGTCACAAGGTCCTGCAGAAGAGGATGCAGCACCTGGTCGTTGAGAGTATCTACTGTCTTGTAATCACAGCAACAATCTTCCACAATTCCAGTAAGTTTGTGTGGACTCTGAAAGAACAGGAGCAAAAAATGCATTAAATTGCATTTAGCACGAAATTTTAATGAAGTGCATAAAAGTGAGCAATCATATGGAGACAAAAATGAAAGAGAAACATAAAATTGTATTTCCTACATTCAAACCCTGAATTAACATCTTCTAACCTAAACCACTGGACAAAGGGAATCAAAATTTTTCAACAACAAAAAATTAAATATTGACAAAGAAACAAAACAGTTTCTTTCAACATAGAGGAAGCATTTTTATATACTATCCGCAAAAAATAAAGTGGACAATATAAGGGATGGCTCGTATATGTGAAAGTCACTCAACTACCTGTGGATGTTTGTAGCATTGGACAGATACTTCTGGTGAGGCCTAGGTGTATAGGTATGTGGAAGTCGCCTAATTGACTCTTAACCTTGGCAATTACTTCAATTATTGAAGTAATTGATTTTTATAAAATAAAGTAAGTTAATTTAATGAAATGCAGAGATTATTTGCATTAGTAAAATAGAAGAATCTCAACTGTTGATCTCATGTGATATTGAAATATAATCTCAACCATCAACCACTTCAGAGATTAGGGTAGTGGATTGCTCAATAACTCAAACTTATAAAAGGAAGGCTAGGCTAAGGGAGAAGACACATCATTGAGCACAAGACACAGTAAGATGGTGGTATCTCAGTGAATTGGTTGAAGAAATATTTTCATCCAAGTGTGCAGAGTTCAAGAAATAGTGCAAAGGGCGACAAGGGAACAATCCAAAGCATCCAACAGATTGTAGAACAGATCAAGGGTTTGATCAGCAGGATCAATTTCAGGTTCTTTTTATATTGGTATTCTTCCTCAAAGGGCTGCTATCCCAGGAATGGAGCCATTATATGCTGTAGACTTTAATTAATGAAACAGCAGATTAGAAATGGAGCCTTTGTATGCGGTAGACTTTAATTAATGAAACAGCAGGTCAGGAATGGAGCCTTTGTATGCTGTAGATTTTAATTAATGAAACAACAGACTTTGAAGGGCAGAAATTATGTGTGCAAGGTGCATGAGATTGGTGTTTTAATTTGCTTCCACTATAATATTTTATTTGAGAGTTTAAATCTCAGCCATGTTTTTTATTCAGGCTAAGAAATAATTAACCAAGTTGCTGGGGTTAGGAAAATAACACTAGAACCAAGGGTTAGCTTAATCGGTTGAACCCTCCTCTCAAGGCAGTTGTCAATGGTTGCGAGCTCCTCCCGAGGGTCACAGGTTATAATCCAGTTGAGTCACTCAAGGTTATCAGCCACCATTGTCGCTGGCAGTCAAGTGACACTCCATCCAAATATCGGTTGGAATATTCCAGGGAAGGAGGAATCCCACGAAGTTTTACTTAGGAAAAATAAGTTGCTTGGCCTAAAATTCGACGCCGTAAGGAATGACGAATGAAACTGAAATAAATATATATGAGTACACATAATTATTTAATATTATTAAATTTCAGGTTGTTGGAAAATACTCCTTCTGAGAAAAGGGTGTAGTGCAAATTAGTGTCATTATTATACTGGGGAATTGTACATCTCATTTGATATTTGGCATATTCACCATTTCTCTGATTTCTAAGGAGGAGTTGCATTGCAAATGATCGCCGTACATATAATTGACAGTTGTGGGCCTCATCTGTATTTGGCGTATTCAGTATTTCTATGACGCCAAAGAAAGAGTTGCGGGCAAATAATAATCAGCATCATTATTAAACCTGGGAGCCATGCGCCTCATTTGGATTTAGCATACGGAGTATTTCCCTTGTTATCCTGGTCATCTAGATCATAGCTATACCCAACCAATAGTGTTTTACATTAATATTTGCTGCGAGATGGAACCTTGTTAATATTATTATTCATAAAACGCTAAAAGTGGTCTCAAGATTTACTGACTAAAGCCCACAGATCGGTATCTTCCCCGTGAAAATGGAGCCTTAGCTTATGGGCCATTCAGTTCAAGCAATCTCGGCAATATACATCTCAAAAAATTATTTTCAAACATAGCAGAAACTTTAAAATGGAAAACCAATTAGGGCTAAATAAGGGTTTATCGATAGTTTACCGTGCATTTGCACTCTTTGGAGGAGAAGCCAAAGAGAGAAATTCGCTGCTGCCGTCCACATGCGGCCACAGAAACCGCTAAAATAGCAGTCAAGGTTATAAATGTCCACGTTTTCCATCCCCAAAATCTACTTCTACGTCGCCTATGCTCCTCTAGTTCGCCCGCCATATCCAACACAGTGCCCTAATTTTCAGTTCGTGTGAAATTTTATTGAGATTCCCTGCTAGATCGAACTGTAAGACCGCTTGATTGAATTTATAGTTCTTACAGAGCCGGGAGATAGCAAACCGACCGAAGGAAGAAACCGGTGGCTTGCGTGTCGAAACCGCGTACCTGCTTCGGACACCGTCATTTGCTGTCATAGCGTGAAGTATTTCGAAGTTTGGCGCGATAAATTGTTCTCTTCTAATTTGTCAGGTTAAAATTCGAACCTGCGCCGTCACCAAAGTGGAAACTTTTGGTGGATACAGTTGAGCTGAGTCTTTGTGGCGCAGCCTCAATTTTTTTTAAAATGAAAATAAACCGAATCCACCCTGATTTACTAAATTTTAACCACAGTTGATTTACTGAGTTCCAGAGTGAGTTCCAGAGTGATCAAATTTATTGAGATGTAAAGTTTTTAGGGCGAAAAAAGATTTGATATATCTAGGGGCTTGGTAGATTCCAATCTCTCTACCAATCTCCTAGAATGATCAAATTTCTTGAAATGCAAATCTATTAGTGAAAAGAGATTTGATATCTCTTGGAGCTTGGTATAAGAGAGATTAACTTTGTTAGAGTGAAAAGAGATTTAATACCTTTCAAGATTTGGATTTGGTAGATTCGGAATAAAGATGAATTTAGATAGATTAGTTTAATTGATTAATTAATAATTATAATTAAAAAAGAATATCTTTTAATTTTATTTTTATGTAATTTGAACAAGTCAAATATTGCAATGTCTTTTTTATCTAATTTGAACAAGTCAACATATCTAAGAGGACATGACAAGATATTCTCACACTAGATTGAGACACACATCTATATATAACAAGAATTACAATGTATATATAAAAAAATTACAAAAGAATAATTTAATGATAATTTATATATTAATTATTTTTTTATAGTATATATATATATATATATATATATAAAAGATTTTTACATTATTTGGACATGTTGTTTTCCACTATTATAATTTTGGCTTTTTAAATATATGACAGATCAGTGTTGAGATCCATTACAAATAGCGATGGCTAGGGTTTATGCAACTTATCAACAACCTTATGTCAAAAATTGTCAAAAAAAAAATTTAATGATTATTTATATATTAATTATTTTTTATGATTATATATATATATATATATATATATATATATATATATATATATATATAATTGTATTTTAAAAATACTTTTTACATTATTTGTACATGTTGTTTTCCACCATTATGATCCTGGCCTTTCAAATATATGACAGATCAGTGTTGAGATCCATTATGAATCCTGGTGGCTAGGGTTTATGCAACCTATCAGCAATCTTGTGTCAAGAATCGTCTTTTTTTCTTCATTGTTATAGGCATAGATGCTAGACATATGGGTGAGCAAAGTTTCACGATAGAGACTATATTGGAGATTATGCGGGTGATATGCACTTTAACAAATCCATCATTTTGTTTACATTTGAGTTCATATTCAAGAAATTTTACTGAGAAGAGCACAAGGTGGTCTTGGATGAGGTTGAATACTTAATTGTCGTGGCATTAGTATCGAAGAATATAATGCTTCCATGTTGAAGCCTTCTAAACTTAGGGTTGAATTGATTGTCATGTGATTGGATACAATTCCTTGAGGGTCATTCATTTTCTTCTTTATATGTATATTGTTGTACGCATATGGGCAACATATTGCCATGGCGTTGGAGAAAGAAAACCTTGATCTTCAACAACAAAAACCTTAATTATGATAGAAAGTATCAAACTCCACAAAAATTCCTAAAACAATCAATTTGCCCAAAAAAACAATCGTCCATATTCAACCAAACCCTATAATATTGAGCTCGTTAAAAATCGTAGAAAAAGGTGAACATTGAAGCCGATAGCACAATCCACCTTGGTACTGATCCACTCGTTGTTAAAATAGAAGATCGAGGAGTTGAACAGGGTTCTGCAATCGTAACTCTGGCAAGGGTTGATGGTCAGGAAGAAGTAGAATAGACTCTAATACCCATCCTAGTGTGGATTGTGTAAACACTCTCCCCTGCTACGAATTCATAGCAGAAACATTGAGCATGAGATCACAAGGAAAAAAGGAATTTTACACTTTTAAATAGGCTATATAAGAGAAGAATACCATGGGAAAAACTATAGGATCAGCATATCATGGAAAAAACCATGGATTCTCAACTGCAAATGTTTACATAACATCTCTTCCATATTGGGAGCAATTATTAATTTTTTACTTTTATTTTTATTTGACCAAGTCAAAATGTTTTACAAGATAGGACATTACAACATCTCTTCCATATTGCATTCGAGAGCGTCTTTCGGCGCAATTATATATCTTAGATGTTGAGTATTAATATTAATGTGTTAGACATTTCAATTTAGTATATTTTATGTGAAATGAAATAGGTAAGTGTGAGTTTTCTTTTTATACATATTTTAATTCTTTTAATTATATGCCAAATAAAGTGGCTAGAGGTAAATTGTATGTAAAATGGAAATATTAAGACTATAGTTTTTCACTTTATTTTGTATATAATGTTGAAAATGAGTACTATAACTTATGATAAATATTATATGATTGAGTATATGTGTAAGAAAATTTTATATATTGATTTAATGTTTAGTTATATTATTAGTGGATGGGGTGACTAGTGACTATATTGTAAAAGGGGGGTTGCCACTGCCCCACCAAGCCAAGTGGCTAGGGGACGTGGTAGCACGCCCCCATAATTGTGTTTTAATGACTTCTCACTCGAGGCTACCTCATTGATCTGTTCATTGGCCACTTGAACCCATAATGGATTACACCACCAACATTGAATCATGGTTCCCTCGACAGGTCTGTCACATCTTAGATTGTGTGAAATTTACTCGCTTCCTAATGTCACTCACACCTCTCCTCCTAGTGTCATTACTCTCATTTAAATTGTGTGGTTTTCGGCTCTCTCTCTCTCTCTCTACAACCTCCTCCAGTCACTTGAGCAATTCATTCCACGGGCACTGGTGGGCCTACTTATGTGAGCCTTGGCCAAGCCCAGTTCATTCGCTCTAAAATCTCAATTGTTGTTCCATAATTGGCAAGTCCACTCCCCCTAGCTGGAGACTCAGGGGACCTAGCAATTGGTTTCCTGGCATACTGGTTTGGCATTGTTGTTTCCTTCTCTTCAAATTGTAGTTCATGCAACGACTTCTAAAGACGATTCTCACTGCAGGACTATGGATAATTCTTTCGGGCATTGGACCTCCTCGGTGGGCACATTTGTTGTTTTTGGTTTGCATTGCTTCTATGACATGGTTTTCATTTGTGTGCTTGTCCATATCACTAAATTTCATGTAGCCAACCTTTTTATGTTGGGTGCTCTTCGCTTATTTCCTATATACTCATGTGTGCTTTGATTCATCCCTTTAGTTGGCCTTGAATTTTCCCTTCTTCTTCTAGCTCTCCCCCTTTGTGATATATTGTATGCTTTTGCCTCCTCTAAACCCCATCTTTGTCTTACTTCCTACCATCTAACCCTTTTCCCTCCTCACGTGGCTTCTCTCACTTGGTCAACCACTTATTCCCCTCTCCCCCTGACATCTTGGTCTTGTCTCCTTGTGATAAGGGGCTCAAAAAATAGCTCAAATTCCAAAGTTTTCGGATTGGTATGGAACCTGGACAACCGCGTAGTTCTCGTCATCCTAAATCTAGTGCAACTTGTTTCGCGCGAAACGAACTCCGTATGACTCCATAAACGAGTTTTGTTCACTTTCCCAAACAAGCGAAACTTCAAAAAAAAAAGGACAGTTGTTGGGATGGGGTCCCCTAGGTCAATTTTGGGGTTGAAACCCCAAGTTTCGATGTAAATTTGTGTAAAAGATGTAAATTCTCTGCGATTTGTGGATGCGGAGCACGTAAATGATTAGGAGTAAAAGGGGTTTTAACCCCTTGTTTATGTAAAGTTGAGTCGACATTGAGATCAATAGGTGTGTCTTAGAGAGTCTAAGGCAGAGATCATGTAGAAGGGGTCAATAGAAGATAGCGTAGAGAAGTGGGTTAGATAGAAGAGAAAGGCTCTGCAGTTGAGTGCGCAGAGGCCTAGATAGAGTCCGCAGCTAAGTGCGCAGACCCCTGTAGCTAAGTGCATATGGAAGTTTTGAGTCTGTATTCTGAACTGGAAATCAATAAAGAATTTATTTCTGGAGAAATATTGTGCATTGTTGTTTACTTCTATTTATGACTTATGTTGTTGATGAATACTATGTTTATGAAACATCGATCTAATGATGTGTGATTCCATTGAATAACTGTTAGATGATGTACACAAGCATGTTTATATAATTATGCGAAGACCTTGATGAATTACTTAATGTTTATTAATAACACAAGCTTATCGACATGAACCCTAGTATAGAGTTGTTCTCTGATGCGCGTAAGTAGATAAACAAACCGTTAAGGGTCCGTAAAGACCGATCATGGATCTTCACGAAGGTTTGAAGGTTGTTTTAGTAGAGTTGCAGTACCGGGCCCTAGGGGCTTATAGATCTGTGCAAAGGTAGATCTAGGGCACTAAAAGACATCACACTTGTCTTTGGATGCAAAAACTTGGTTCTTGCATCCCCCCATATTGCTTCAGGTGAGACTGCAGCCTGCATTAAGCGAGTTGTTTCTGAAAGGGCCAGTAGTGTAGGGATTTGTTGGTTGGCACAATTAACTCTAAACCTTGGTCAGGACCCCCTAAGCCAACAAATGGTTCCATCGCTGGGACCGAGATCTGCTTAAAGGAGATGTGTGATTTCGCATCACTAGAATCGACCAAGAAGGAAATTGAGAAGTGGTTGGACAGAAAGATTCACGAATTTGCGATGCAGGAAAATAGGAACCCGCGCCTATCAAAGAAACATTGGTTGGACAAATATTTGTATACGGAAATACATAAAATTTCCTTCTGCACCTTCCTGATCGAATTATACGAATGGTTAGCTAAGTTGGCAGACGACCAAGGGATGTGAAAGCTTGACGGTCCAACAGTGTGGACTCTAGAGTTGGTACGACAATTAGAAGCCTCAGAAGACAAAATCGCGCGGGTTGTCGACCATTGGCTTAATCGAATTATAGGAGGATTTGTTACAGAATTCACTATTGATACCTTAGTTAGCTACAGCGAAGCAGAGCGGCACTTCTTCAAGGGACCACGAGGTAAGTATCTAAGATCTTTGAATACCTAGATTAAGATGCTCTTGTGTGAAAAATGGGTTATGCCATTGCCTTGATGTTTGGAGCTATGCGAAGTGGAAAACTCTTCAAAGATCAAGAGAGATCAGGTCCTGAATATAGCTCATTGATTAGACCTCCTTCAAGTGACGGCGAGGGAGTGGTACAGTCCTCGCTGCGGAGTGTTGTCCAGCTGATAAGACAAGGTTTTCCATTGACATGTCATCCATCCACTCCACCTCCACCTCCACCTCCACCACATACACCTTTTCTCACACCACCACGCCGTTCAACATGTCGAACACAATGAAATTGTCGATTTTCAAAGGTATAGGGAGTGAAGACACAAATCAGTTCTGGTTTGTTGCGAATGTTGTGTGGACAGTGCAACAGATTACTGATGACAACATAAAGAAGGCGCAGTTAGTTACTGCTCTGTAGGATTGCGCGCTGACATGGTATATTAAGTATTGTTTTGATCATCCTGTGGCAACGCTAGCAGAGACTAAGGCTGCTTTAAACAAAGATTTTAGTAAGCCTAAGTTTGACTTGCAGTCAGTAGTTGGATTTAAGGAGATCACGATGAGGGTTGATGAGACACCTTGGGATTTAGATCAAAGGCTGAAGTGTGTGATTCGAGAAGCTAATATGCAGCTCACAGATGGTCAGCACCGCAAGTGGTTTATAGCTTCACTTTTGCCCCACCTTAGGATTGCTCTGTTTCTCCCTCCATACATCTCGCACCATTGAAAACCTCTCTGTGACATCCTTCACTGGTGCAACACTCTTGTGCCTCTCGCATTGTTGCAGCCTGCTAGCTCTACACAGTCTTGGGAATCTTGCACTGTAGTTCTCTCTGTTGCTCCATCTGCATCTATCTCTACCCAATCAATCAGTCCTGCTACTCCTCATCGGGGCTCCTATAGCAAAGTCAAATCAAAGAGGTTGGGTACCTCAAGGATACTACCCCTCCTCCTTGGGACGATCACTCCACATCGCCCCACCTCCTACCTGGAGGTATGGCTGCATGTGATCCCTCTGCCCACTTGGCTCGAAGTTTCCCCCTACTGGAGGTCTCTGCATGAGTAGATGTCTCTACTCGATCTCCACTCAACTTCCCCTGTTGTGGCTGCTCCACAACCTCCTGAAGCTGCTACACCAATCGTGGCTCCTCCACAATCATCTGAGACTTCTTCTGGCGCTGCATGTTGAGAGGTAATATACTCTCCCTCTCAACCACCAAGTCTCCATCAGTTGCCTTGCTACTTAAGGCTTTGCATGCATCTTGAACCTCAAGAGCATACAGGTTCTTGACCCGTGAACCGATCTGCTTCACCTGTCTAGTGATGATGTGTCTAAGGAAAACCTTTCCCTTACTGAAGACTACATCATAGCCTCTGTCTTCTAGCATCGCGATTGACACCAAGTTTCTCTTCAGTCTTGGTACATACTTGACATCGGTCAAGGTAAGGTGAGCTCCATGATCCCTCTGAAAAATAACCATGCCTACACCTGAGACACTATACTTTTCATCATTACCCATCGCTATGAGTATCTGGAGATCTTTCTCCTCCAAAGTACTGAACAAACTCTTGTCGCCAGTCATGTGGAAAGAAGCTCCACTGTCAAGAAACCAACCACTTCCCACCATGGATGAAAACATGCATACGAACAGTGTGAAATCCAACTCGAACTATGAGGCCAGTGCCTCACCTTCTGATCCTTCCACGGATCCCTTCTTGGATTTCCTCAGTGGACAATTTGTAGCAAAATGGCCCACCTCATGACAATGAAAGCATCGCACTTTCGATTTGTCAAACTTCTTCCCACCATGGGAAGAACTGGATTCAGAATGAGAAACCTTCTCCTTCCCCTTCTTCGCCTTACTCGCTAAGGCACAGTTTTCTTCATCCTCCATGGATGAAGAACCATCTCTGGTGCTTCTTCTTATCTCCTCCTGCATCAAATCCGACCAAAGTCGTTCCCAATCTGGCAGTTTCTCTCTTCCATTAACCAAGTCCTAGTAGCTATGCCAGCTCTTAGGAAGACCGAGGAGTGCAAGACTCACCATGTCATCATCAGCTGTTGTGATCCCTACACTTCCAAGCTCATCCCTGCATGTGGTGAGCTTGTTCAGATACGTAGAGATCGTGTTGCCCTTTTCACACTTGATCTTTCGAAGCTTGTCTTTCAGTGCCAACTTCCTCTGATCACTGTTATTCTGATATAGATCTTTCAATGTTTTCCACATTGAAAACGGTGTCTCCTTCCCATGGAGACTCGAGACTATGTGATCTCGAACTCCCTCCAGAAGGATTCTCCTTGCTCTAGCCACACATTTTTTCCATTTAGCCAATTCAGCAGCACCAATCGGCTTGAGGACTTCTTGATCAATGAAGTCCTTTAGACTATTATCCTCTAGTACTGCGTCCATGTGATCCTTCCAGGATATATAATTCGAACTGCCATCAAGGGCATATTCGAGTCTCAAACCATAGAACACCATAGGTGAAATAGAGATGTGATAAGAACTCGATTTCTATATTCAGGAATCACAAACTTCAACTTCTCCCTTCTTGTATACTGTTCTTCCTTGATCACCTGTGCTTTGATACCATGTAGAATTTTTCTACAAATCAACTAGCTCTGATACCATGTAGAAATTCCCACCTGTAGATCACTTGATAATGCAATATACTAAAGCAAAACACTTGATCTACTTCTACAAACAATTTAGCGGAAGCTTAATCAATTTGAGCAACATCAATAAGAACACATATAACTGATATGGAGAAATCAATCACACATAACACATAAGATATAACCAAGGGAAACCACCAGCCTAAAACCCCATCTCTATATTATCATACAAGTGGAAATATTACTAGTATTACAAAAAGAATCAGCTCAAAAGCTATCCTGCTCTCTCTGCAATACCTCTGCTACTCATAGACAGTCAAAAACCTCTATCTAACCTATGGTCTGTCCTCCAAGCCTCCTATTTCTTTGGGCAATTTTGATTGGTGTCCAATGCAACCACTTGTGTGAATTGGCCTCTTCACACACTCACTAACCTCTAATCCAACTACGCAGTCCTTAAGGAGATAAATCCTCATCATGGATGAGCTTCCTTTATAGGAAAAATATTCATCCAACTGATAGTACACTATCCCTTCTTTGATCTCAACTGGGTCTCTGTCTGAACTAACATGCATGAGTTATTCATGAGAGAATATTCAGTTATCTAAAGAACAGCAGTGATATGCAAGCATGCATTAACTAACTGAACTCACATTAATTTAAACAAATTGTTTAAATCAATTATAACTGGACTTGACTCAGTTAACTGAGCCAACTCATTACTACTCAAATTAGAACTCATCCTTATCTCTTTAATTGATGGATAAATTCCTCAATTAATAGAGAAATTGTTGCATGTCCTCACATAGACTTCATGTTTGATTTTTCACAACTAATTAACTCATGGTGAATTAATTAATTATTTTGCAAACAATTGTTAAGTTCAAATTCGAATTTTACTTCCTATTTTAGTCCAAGGACTGACTAAAATTAGGAATCCATCTTGAACTGCTAAAAATAGAATACTATTTTTAGCACTTCCATTTTTCATTCCCTGTTGCTCAATCCTGCACTGATAACCAAACTGCTATTTATAGCAGTGCTCTTTTTAGCACTTCTAATTTTAGCATTTCTTGTTTCCATTTTTCAACATGCGACGCCTATTCAAGATGCAACCTTGGGGGTACAACAAATCCATTCTCAGTTACAAAGCCTATGCTTAGAATTGCAGAGCTTGAAGAAAGATAAGGAGGCTAAGCTAGAGGTGCGCGCGGAAGTCTGGTGTCTGAAATGTAAGAGCCAGGGGCATGATAAAGACCATTGTCCCGTATTTGCGAACTATATCACAGGAGGGGGACCAATTCCCCTGAGACCAGAAGCTCCAACAGGACCGAGCATGGGGGTCGTGCTATTTGTCAGGTGGCTGGAAAACACGCAACAGATAATTGTCATTTGCTTCAAAATTTCATTCAAACACCACAATAGTTGTTCTACGACTTTTGCAAATCAGTGGTTCACGATGAGCGCCATTGTCGCAGCTATGAGCTGATGATGGAAAGAACACCTACCTACCGAATGCAGGAGGAAACTCGGCCTCCAGAGCATGGCGTTGAAGGAGCGCTGGAGGATATCAGGGATGAGGACAGGGCCAAGGAGGAGGATGGACTGGTAGAGGTCAAGGTCAGGTTATTTGTTACAACTACAAAACACCTGGGCACTACGCGTGGGAGTGTCAAAATCAGACATGCCCGTCATGTCAATACTACAGCCAATTTGATCACACTTTAGAAGAATGCCTGGTGCTGATAGCTAAGATGCAGGATAAAAAGGCGTAGCCTCAGCAACCTACGTAGAACTTACAAATGATGAGGGCTAAGCCCCGTGAGGAAGATCAAAATGCGAATATAGCGTTGAGAAGTGAAATAACAATTGGTGATGATAAAGGAAAACAACCTGAAGAGGACGGATGGGTCCGCAAGGCCCTAGAAAAAGAAGCTAGTGTTGATTTGGCGCGCATTAAGCAAACTTTTATGGAATCCAAGAAAATCTTCGCTGAGGCCTCCACCTCAGGAAGCCAAAACAAAGTACCAGAAACCAGCATGCCTACAGAGGTTGATCCCTCTGTGCTTACCACGTTCTTGGAGACTTGCATGAAACTATTGCATGATAACAAAGTTGTGAAAGGCCTGCAGGAGCTAATAAACAAATGCGATGGTAAAGAAAATGCCCCTGATGGACACCACGTAGTTAGAAAAATTGGCAAACATAAGGAAAGAACAAGGCGGGAGATGAGGCTCACTACACAAATAGGAGAATATGAGATGGACCAGGTCATTCTGGATTTGGGGTTGGACGCGAACGTTTTGCCTAAACAGACATGGGAGAGAATGGGGATACCTCCATTGCATCGGTCTCCAATCCAACTTAGAATGGAAAACCAGTAGAAGATCATCCCTATTATACGACTATATGGAGTAACAGTGGATATATAAGGTGCGAGCGCGCTGGCTGATTTTGAAGTAATAGAGATCGCTGATGACAATAATCCATACCCCGCGCTCCTCGGAATCGACTGGGCCATTGACATGAATGGATTCATCAACCTGAAGAAGAGGACAATGTCATTTGAAAAGAAATTGCTTTGAGTTGTAGTGTTGTTGGACCCTGCAAAAGGGGCGCGCTACACTAAACCAGTCCGCGATTATGAATAAAGTGAGGATGACTTAGATCAGATCTGCAAAATAACAGCACGAGATCAAGACTGGATCAATCCAATAGCAGATGGATGGATTGCATGGGACCGTGAGAGTTCCTGCACCTCTGATTCAGATGAAGAATTGGAGCATTGGCAGAATCAACTATATGAAGCATCGACACTACGTTGCAACATTATGACTAAATCGTTGTGCTCTGTTTCATCGAAGGTAAGAAATTTACCTTATTATGATGGGTTAACTGATGTGGATAAGTTTTTGGATGTGTTTAAGTGTGAAGTCCCTAATCATCACCGCTTCCAAGCGTTAGATTTGGCACTACGCGCTACGCCCGCACAATGGTGGGGCACTCACAAAGATAGCTTTGATGGATGGCGTGATTACAGAAGAATGATGATATTGCGGTTTGGGTGACCTAACATTTGATTGACCGAGAAATACAATGGGAGAAATGATCCGCGCAATAATCTAGCGAAGTGGACTAAAACTTATGGAACGGAGCCGTAGCCGGATTGGGTACACTTGCTTTGCCATACTTTAGACACAATCCCCATGAACTGGTATTTGGAGACAGAGCTCCGCCACGGCACTTCGGAGTGGAATATATTGAGGGAAGGATTCTTAATGACCTTTAGTTTTGAAGATGGGTTCAAGGGCATTTGCAGGAGGTTAAGGCAATGATCTTCATAATACCGCAAGAACCTTTGGAATGGGTCCAACCAAATTGGAGCACCCAGCTGCGCCATGCGTTGGAATGTTATAATGTGACCGTTGAGGAGGAGGATGAAGATCCAAGAAATATTAATATTTCAGAGGCCGAAGGGCATCGCGAAGTCGAGGGCCCACAAATAGAGAACCCGGACATCACCACATCGTTGAAAACCAAGAAATTGAACATTGGGACTGAAGTAGAACCAAAGTTTGCCAAAATTGGGGATTATTGGGACGACGCTACTATGGATAAGGTTGCTGAGTTACTTCGTGAATATCAAGATCTATTCCCTACTAAGTTTTCGGACTTGAAGGTCATAATAGGAGAATTGGGTGTGATGAAGATTACTCTGAAACCGGATGTGAAGCCTGTTAAGCAGAGGCTATATCACCTGAATCCTAAGTACAAGGAAAAGGTTCAATTGGAGTTGGATAAGATGTTGGAAGAAGACATCATAGAACCAGTGGAAGAATCTGATTGGGTGAGCCTAATGGTGGTTCAGGAGAAGAAGCAGAAGGGCGAAATAAGAATTTACGTGGATTTGAGGAAGCTTAATAATGCCTATGTCCATGATCCATTTTCGACACCATTTACGGATGAAGTATTAGACAATGTTGGAGGGCAGGAGGCCTACTCGTTCATTGATGGGTTCTCGGGGTACCATCAGATCAGGATCGCGCCAGAGGATAGTAACAAAACGACCTTCACTACGGAATGGGTTTGTTTTCAATACACTGTAATGTCGTTTGGACTCAAGAATGCACTCGTGATATTTTCTCGCGTAATCATCGCAACGTTCAAGGAATTTATTCATAATGTCTTGGAAGTATACTTTGATGGCTGGACGGTGTTCGGATTAGTAAAGTGTCATGTAGCAAGTCTGCGCCTGATGTTGGATACGTGTCACAGATACCAGATCGCGTTGAATCTAAAGAAACGCATATTTTGTGTTCCCTTTGGAATTCGGCTAGGTCATGTGGTGTGTAAGCAAGGGATGATGGTGGACCCTGCCAAGATTGTTGTGATAGTGAATCTGGAGGCCCCAAGGAATGTAAAGCAGTTGCGCGCATCATTATGTCATACGGGATATTACAGAAAGTTTATCAAGGCTTATGCTCATATTAGTGCGCTCATGGAGAAATTGTTGAAGAAGGATGCAACATTCTGTTGGGATGAAGAATGTCAATGCAGCTTGGATGTACTGGAAGAGAAGATGGTCACCGCGCCGATCTTGGTCTTCCCTGATTGGAAGAAGGAATTCCATGTACATGTCGTTGTCTCTTGCATTGCGTTGGGTGCAGTGCTAACACAGGCTGACGAAAGAGAAATGGATCACCCTATATCCTTCACGAGTAGGAAATTATCGAAGGCCGAGAAGAATTACTCAACGACAGAGCGCGAAGGGTTGGCTATGATATATGTGTTTCAAAAGTTTAGGCACTATCTGTTGGGTGGACATTTCAAGGTGTACACAGATCATTCTGCCTTGAAATACCTGGTCAATAAGCATGTGTTGGGGGGGGACCTGTCGATGGTTGCTGCTATTCCAGGAATATGACTTTGAGGTCATTGTAAAGCCAGGGAGGTTGAATGCAGGACCTGACCATCTGTCGCGATCGAAATAGGAGAAGAGCCTACTAATTTGGAGGAAGGGTTTCCAGATGCACAACTCTTTGCAGTGTGCATAGCGGATAATCATTTTGCAGATATTATCCACTTTTTTACTACAGGGATGGCACTGGAAGGGTATACAAGTCAGCAAAAGAAGGAATTAGTAGTGTGCGCGACAGACTTTTCGTTGATTGCTGGACATCTATATAAGATGGGTGCAAACAAGATATTACGAAGATATGTGCCAAATTTTGAGAAGACTAGCATTCTCGTTGAAGCTCATGGAGGGGTTGTGAGAGGACATTATCCAGGAAATGCGATTGCGTAGAAGATTCTGTGCGCAGGTTTATGGTGGCCTACGCTGCATAAATATTCCAAGGCGTATTGTAGGGCATGTGATGCATGTCAAAGAACGGGCATACCATCGCGGAGGGACGAGTTGCCATTGAATCCTCAAGTATCGTTGCAGCCATTTGAAAAATGGGCAATTGATTTCGTTGGGCCAATTCAGCCCCCAGGAAAGAAAACTGGTGCTCGCTATATCATCATTGCCACAGAATATCTAACCAGATGGGAAGAGGCACAACCAGTGAAGGATTGCATAGGGGCTACAACAGCCAAGTTTTTGTTTGAGTATGTGTTAACCAGATTTGTATGTCTGAAGGTGTTAATGAGTGATCGAGGTAGTGCACTTTTAAATGAGACAATCAACGCGTTGACTAAGGAGTTCAAAGTCTACCATCAGAAGAGCACTTTGTATCATCCACAGGCTAATGGAACAGTTGAAGCTTTCAATAAAATTTTGGAGAACGCGCTGACAAATATTTTCAACGCACAACGAAATGACTCGGATGTGCACGTACCTGCAGTACTATGGGCATATAGGACTACTTGTAAAAAGTTGATAGGACAGACACCTTTTAGATTGGTTTATGGTGTAGAAGCTATAATGCCAATGGAATATATTGTGCCCAGTCTACGCATAACGGCACTGACGAATGTGGTAGATTGCGAGGCCTTGGAGGAACGACTCGCGCAGTTGATGGAGCTCGAGGAGGATAAATTTTTGGTTGAATTTCATCAACAAGTACAGAAGGAATGTGAAAAATCATGGCACGATTGCCACATCAAGCTCCGCAAGTTCAAGGTAAATGATCTAGTTTTGTTATATGATAGTAAATTCACTAAATTTTCGAGAAAATTTCAGATGCATTGGCTACAAGGAAATTACAGATGGAGGCGCAGTTCAGCTCGCGAAGTTGAATGGAGATCCTTTTCCGGGAAGAGTGAATGGAATTCAATTGAAGCCATATACAGGGGATCCTGCGCAATGACTATATGGCGACAGGACAGTCTTAGTGCTCTAGGCAGATGCAAGGGAGCGTGGAACTATAAACTACACTACTAGGATCGGAGGACTATGAAGTAGGTAGGCTGCACGAAAGATGGTGAAGCTGCAATATATTCAGTTGCGCAAAGAAAGTTGTGTTATGGAGGAAGACGTCACGCAGCACAACAGAAAAGTGACTATTGGAGTCACTGTTCATGATTTGACAGCCAGAAGACAGTTAACAGGAGCGGGTTGACAGCATTTAAGGCCAAAATATTTGAAGATTTACCGCCAAAACATCATTCATGGTCGAAATTTGGGGGGAACGGTCAGATTTGAATTTGAAAACCCCTATGAATGGGCTAAAAAGGACCCCATGCGGGTTAGAGAAACAAAAATCTTCTCACTTCTTATGGAATCAAGCCTCTGCATGGCCATCAACCAATGCCCAAGGTTGTCCTCGACCTTGTACACGCAGTTGTCAGTCTATGTCGCATTCAAGGCTGACTTCCATTGAGTTTACAGTTAGGTGCGAAAGAATCCGCAACAACAACAGCATGACTTGCCATATTTGGTAACAGATACAGACATACAGGAGGTAATCAAGTGATGGCAAGTAGAGTGGCGCGCCCCTCAGACTTGGATGCTGGAACGAGTAAGGGCGCAGGAAGCTTGGCAGCATAGAAAAGAAAGGATGCAGTTAAGCAGGCTGCACAAAACTTGGTCATGCATTAGAAGAAGGAAGCTACAGAGAAGGCTCAGATGGAGAAAGAGCGCGCTGCTAAGGAGTAGGCTGAACAAGAGCAGCGCGAGTCAGAGAGAAGTGGCAAATCCCCTTTGCCCGAGACCAAGGAGGAAGAGCAATCCGAACAAGGCGGCTGAGGCGATGATGGGTAGAGCACCTCATTTCGGCTAAAGAAGCGTGGATAGGAGCAGTGGGAAGGTCCTCGGAAAAAACAAAAAATCAGAAAAGTCATAGGGTGATCCCATGGTATTGACGAAGGGCGATCTCGATGATATCGGCAACAAAATATGGGACATTACAATTGAAATGTTGCAGCAGTTCGAGCAGCAGTATATGCAGACGTTGGGGAGCATCCAAAAGGATTTGCACGAGCTGTAGATCCAGGCTAATAGGATACAGGTGGGCGCGAGTTAATCGAGCGCAGTACAAGTAAGCCTAGCCCCGGGGATGGGTCAGGATGCGGAATTGGTAAGGACCCTAGATCTTCGCACTGTTGCATTACCCAAAGGGTCCCTATGCGTAGAGTCGTCCGATGACTGCATCATCTTAAGCACCCTTAAGAACATCAGGCTAAACATCGCAACGCTCCCCAATGAGCTTCTTCACGTGCTACAGGCAGGGGTGACAGAGGAATTGAGAGCTTGGGAGAAACACACTCTCAATCTGATCAGCGAATACAGGGTGAACAATGAGCATATGTTCGTCGAGAAAATGCAAGCCTTGAAAGAAAAGGAAATGATGCATGCACAGAGTTCCCAACTGGAGTCCGCAGTGGTAGAGGCATGTAGAACGGTGCCTAAGCTTCACATTCCCGAGGACGCACAACTGGAAGCTAAGATCAGGCAGTTAGCCGCGGAATGCGCAAGGCAAAGGTAAAGGTTGGATGAGTTCAATTCAAACCCAACATGAAAATAACTGAGTTGTAGTTAAAGTTGTAGCCCATGACTCCACTCGAGGTCAGGGAGAAGCACAGAGCTGCCATAAAATAAGGGATGGCCACTTTGGATGCCACAATTGCTAACTGCTCAGCATTATTTGAGCAGACAATGGAGTTGGTGATGACTCTGCAGGAAGACCCAAACTTGCAAATACTAAATACAGAGATGCGGGAGCTGCAGAAGCAGTACGATGAAGTCCGGGCAATGGCGTGCCCCATTGCCCCATGATGCAGGAGCATCTGACCACCCTTAATCAAAATTGAAATTTTGAGTTGTGAAAGGGGAAATGTGGACAATCATTGCAAACCGAGGCAAATTCTATTAAAACAAAGCTAAATTGATGGAATTGATAAGGCTCGTTTAAATGTAATTATCTGCCGTGTATGCGTATAGAGAGATTTAGGGGATTTGATTGAGTGATTCTAGGCGATTGTGGGAGAAACTCATGGATCGTAAACAATCCTTCCCTTAGTAATTTCCTATATAAAGAGAGTCTGTGTTGTGAGAGATAGAGAGAGTATACAATGTAGCCACAAGGTTAATTTGTGGTTCGGGCCGTGAGGCCTTAGTCTGTAATCGAATTATGTATATAATTGAAATACGTGCGTTATCTATATTTTGTGTGTCCGTGTCTGTCTACACATTGTTCTTTACTGTAAGTTGTTAAATATGCGTGTGCAAGTGTAAAGGACGAAGTTCCTATGAACTTCACCTTAAATAGAGTATGGCAGAAATAAAGTGTTGTAAGGTGAGTCCCATCAATAAGAAAATGAGAGAGTCGTTGGATTGAGAATAGATCAACGAAGGAGAGGTGTTCAATCGAAATTGGAGTTGATTGAACAGCACAGTGGAAACCGTCGGATTGTCTAGATTAACGGATAATATTGGCGGAACGAGAGAATCCTGACAAAAATCGTGAGAACCTGGAGGAACCATCATAGTCGTCCGATCGGACAGACCCAGCAGATCCAACATATCTAACGGCCATCGCATGGTAACAAGCGCTTAAGTTTAATTCTAGAAATGGACCCGAGAAAATCATTTAAAGGAGTTTAAGGTTCCGAAGGATCGGACCATCCGTTTAATGGTGATCGGACGCATATCACGTGCAAACAAGTGCGAGCGTTAATTCCAAAAATGGACGCGATAAGGTTTTATACAATGGGCTTAAAACCTCGTTGAGTTCTGACCATCCAAACCGTTCATCAGTTGATTGATTGGACAGTAATCGCACTCGAATGTGCGCGTGGATTAACATTTCTGGCGGACTCAATATGGTATGAACTGGGGTTTATTTCCTTTTGGGTTCCGGTCATAAACGTTCAAAGGACTGTTAGGTGATTGGTCGGGTTTTCTTTGTAATTCTGCTGATTTGAAGGCTTTCGATAGATACGTGGGCCCATAACCCACAGGTCCACGCACGTAATTTTGTATAATATGCAGCTTTGTTGCATAAAAGCGGCTGAGGTGTCATCACCCCAGCACATCGCCTAGCCAAGTTGTGGGAAGGAAAGCATCTCCTCAGGCAGGTCGAAGCAGCATAGAAGAAGGAGGCCTTGCTTAAGTCCAGGTTGGGGCCCTGGTTAGACGAAGCCTACGATGTCATGACCAACATTTAGGAGAAGCTCACAAGTTTGCAGTAGATGATGAAGCTGGTTGTAGAAGGACCAGCTACAGAGAAGCTAGTGGAAGAGGTCAAGCAGGTAGCCATGCAAAGCGTTGCCGAAGTTGCAGTAGTTTAGGTAGAGTTGGGGGATCTTCACAAAAGATCGCAACGTCAGCCGAATGACTCGAGGGCGAGTCACAATCTTTGTGTTGGGGGCATGTTGGGATGGGGTCCCCTGAGTGAGTTTTTGGGTTAAAAAGCCAAGTTTTGATGTAAATTTTTGTAAAAGATGTAAAGTCTCTGCAATTTGTGGATGCAGAGCACGTAAATGAAAAGGAGTAAAAGGGGTTTTAGCCCCTTGTTTATGTAAAGTTGATTTGGCTTTGAGATCCACCCATGTCCGCAAACCGTGGGATTGTATAAATATGTGTGTCTTAGAGAGTCTAAGGTAGAGATCATGTAGAAGGGGTCAATAGAAGATAGCACATAGAAGTGGATGAGATAGAAGAGAAAGGCTCTGCAGCTGAGTGCGCAGAGGCCTAGATAGAGTCCGCAGTTGAGTGTGTGGGCCCCTACAATTGAGTGCGCAGGGAAGTTTTGAGTCTGTATTCTGAACTGGAAATCAATAAAGAAGTTGTTTCTAGAGAAGTATTGTGCATTGCTATTTACTTTTGTTTATGACTTATGTTGTTAATGAATACTATGTTTATGAAATATCGATCTAATGATGCACGATTCCATTGAATAACTGTTAGATGATGTAAGCAAGCATGTTTATATAATTACGCGAATACTTTGATAAATTACTTAATGTTTATTAATAGCATAAGCTTATCTACGCGAACCCTAGTCTAGAGTTGTTCTCTGATGCACGTAAGTAGATAAACAGACTGTTAAGGGTCTGCAAAGATCGATCATGGATCTTTGCGAAGGTCTGAAGGTTGTTTTAGTAGAGTTGTAGTACCAGGCCCTAGGGGCTCATAGATCTGCGCGAAGGCAGATATAGGGCACTAAAATATATCACACTCGTCTCTGGATGCAGAAACTTGGTTCTTGCATCCCCCCATACTTCTTCGGGTGACATTGTAACCTGCGCTATGCGGGTTGTTTCCGAAAGGGCCAGTAGTGTAGGGATTTGTTGGTTGACGCAATTAACTCTAAACCTGGGTCAGGACCCCCTAAGCCAACAACAGCCCAGTCAGCAGTTTGTACTGCTAACATGGCACTGACTGGGCAGGTGATGTGGATGTTGACTTGGTCAAATAGATCCTCGGCTAATGAAATCGTGCCAAGTGGCACATTTTGACTGGTCATATTTTAATGGTTCTTATTGGTTGGAATGATGGCCAACCACGAGCTGACACATGGCCCAATCGAAGGCCACCACGTGGCAACTCAAGAGGCCACCAAAAACATTGTTATAGTGTGGGCGGAGGCAGCAGGGTCAAACCTGTGACCTCCCAACATACAACAAAGTCCATTGCCAATGCATGATGCGGTAGTTCTTAACATAGGTAGAATGCAGATTATATTTAAAGAGTTATGTCGCATAGTTTGGAGGTTGGGGCACACTTAACCACCCATTTGAACACACTCTTGAAGCTACTAACATTTAAACGACTATCGGGGAAAACCGCCACCTCTTGAACACCAAGGTAACCACCATGTGAACATCGCTACTGCCAGCCGCTAATAGTTATGCGACCGTTAAAGGAAAGGGGCCAGCGCCGAGGGCTAGCCCCTAGGTGCATGGACCCCCACATGACCCTAATTTCCACATTTTTAGGCCTTGGCAGCCAAAGTATCCGTCTAACAAATCCGCCTGGATTTCGATGGATTTGGTGGCCCGTTAGCGGAAATCTGGGCGAAAATGAGGGTTCGATGCTAGATTTTGGGCAATTTGTGGAGCGAATAGTGGAGAAACTAGGAGAGGTCATAACTTCTCCAGTGTTTTACCAAATTGGGTACAAAAAGAGGCTAAGTAGTCATTTTTGGACATTCTTGACTCATTGGAGCAGGTTGTAGAAGCATTTGAGCATTGTAAACACATCTTTTTACACATTTGAGCATAATAGAGAGGCCCAAGCCATTGGAAGTTGGACCAAGGAGACGTAGCCCAAGAGGGGTGAACTCCTTCATCATGTTCTTGTTGTGATGTGTTGTTGGTGATGTTTTGCACATTTATATGTTGTTGTTTAATTTCATATTTATGTTAAAATTACTCATAAAATTAACATAAAAACTCATGTTCACTTGTAATAAACTCATGAATCCTCAAGCACATGAATAGCATTTTGTTTATATTCTGAGGAGGATCTTAGCACATAAAAACTAATATTTCTAATCATATCATTTTTGGTATCAGAGCACTAGGTTTTCTTTGCAAGAAGGATTAACTATTTGCAAGTTTATGTCATGCTTACAAGGTTAAAACTCAAAAGAGGAGAATGGAAGTTGGTTGGAAGCCCTGAAGTTGGGTCAAGGGGAAGGAGGGAAAAGTTGCCACAATCTCTAACACCAATTCTTCCTCAAGTTGTAGTTGAGACTCTAGTGAGTATGTCTCATGAAGGAGAACCTACAAACATGACAGAGGATGAGAAGGTCTTCAGGAAGGCTTTCTTTGATATGATAGAGATGGTGAAGGTCCTCTATGAAGAGAGGAATACCAGGCTGCAGGGTGAAAGCTCCAAACCTCCCAAAGGAGAAGGTTCTTCAGGAGGAGGTAATGGAAATGGAGGTAAACCTCCACCCTCTCCACTGTCTTCTTTATCTTCTCCTTCACGAGCATCTTCACCCTCTTCCACTAACACAACCCTTACTCATACTCATCAACATACCTCAAAAGGAACTGGTAAATCACCCTTACTAAAACTTGATGTTAAATTTGAGCTGCCCATGTATAATGGTGAAGTGAATGCAGAGAAGCTTGATAATTGGATTTGTCAGTTGGAGGTCTATTGCAGAATTCAAAACCTTCAAGAGGATGACATAAAGATTCAGTTAGCTTCCTTGAGAATGGAGGGTGCAACACTAGTATGGTGGGAATCAAAGACACAAGAGGAGATAAAAAAACATGGTAAGATCTCAATTTTTTTGTCTAATTTCATTGTTGCAATTAAAAGACAATTCTACCCTCTAGCTTATATGTAGAAAACCATCATGAATTGGCAAAATTTTAGACAACTTAAAGGTAAAAATGTGCAAGATTACACCCAAGAATTCAGGAAAAGGTCTCTAATGTTAGGTGTAGATTTGCAATCACAAGACACGTTGTTGAAGTACATAGGGGGTTTACATAGTTACCTTAGGCATACTATCTTAATGTTTAATCCCAATAATTTAGATGATGTGTGTGTGCAAGCCACTCATCTTGAGGCAAGAGGGAAAAACACTCCAGAAGAAGGTAGTAAAAAGCCATTTAAGGGTAAAGGAAAAGAAAAGGGTTTCAAAGGGAAGGGAAAGAAAAATGCATCTATCAAGAAGGAAGGAGAGAAATTAACATGCAAACATTGTTCCAAATAGGGTCACGATGAAGCTCATTGTTGGAAGCTTCATCCCGAAATGAAACCAAAGAAATTCAACAACAAGGGAAAACAAAAGATAACTGCAACCACTCAACAGGATTTGGGATCCGATTCGGGTGATGAAACTAAAATTACATCCATGGGTATGAAAGGAAAAGAATCCATTGCTAGCACTAGTACTTCAAATTCACACAATGAAACTCCAAATGAAAAGAAGAGGATAGAACTTTTTCACATAAGGGTAATCTCAAAACATAGCAAAATTGATACACTTTTTGACAATGGCTCTCAAACCAATCTTATATTTGAAAACATTGTCAAAGTTTAAACTTGGAAACCACTCCACATCATAAACCATATCCACTTGGGTGAGTGTGTGACAATGCACAATTGCAGGTTACTAGAAAGTGTAAGCTGAAATTCGCCATTACTACAAATTTCATAGTTGAAGTGGAGCTTGATGATGTGCCATTAGACATATGTGGTATATTTCTGGGCAGCCCGTACCTCTATGACAAAAAAGCTATCTTCCATAGACATGAAAACAAATACCATTTATTCAAAGATGGAGTAGAATATATTGTGAGAGCTCATAGCAAGAAACTAAATCTTTCACTTGTTAATGTGGGGCAGATGAAAAGACTAGTGAATTCAAGCAAGAATTTTGTGCTTCTATTGATCAAATCCAAAAATGATGTTGATAATGAAGCTTTTAAAGGTTGTGATTCAAAATTGAAATCTGAATTGGTTGATGTAGTTAACCAATATGATGAGATATTTTAAGAACCAAAAGGATTACCTCCCAAGAGAGGAATCCAACATGAGATATAGTTGTAGAAAGATTTTCCTCTTCCTAACATTGGCATGTATAAGATGTCAATGATGGAAAGTGCAGAAATTAAAAAGCAAATTCAAGAGTTGTTGGATAAAGGCATCATCAAGCCATCTTCTTCGCCATGTGGTTCACCTATTGTTTTGGTGCCAAAGAAAGATGGAACATGGCACATGTGTGTGGACTTCTATGCATTGAACAAAATTATGGTAAAGCATTGTTACCCACTGCCTATAATAGATGATTTACTTGATCAATTGAAAGATGCAAAGTATTTTACTAAGTTGGACTTAAGGATTGGCTACCATCAAATTATAATTGTTGAAAGATACATTTGGAAGTCAACATTCAAAACAAAACAAGGTTTGTTTGAATGGCTAGCTATGCCTTTTGGTTTATGTAATGCTCCTGCTACATTCATGTGTGTGATGAATGATGTGTTGAGGCCATTTCTTGATGATTTTGTTATAGTATACTTAGATGACATCTTAATTTTCAATAAATCTCGTGATGAACATATCATGCATGTGAGAAAAGTACTTGATGTCTTAAAGAAAGAACAATGGGATTTAAAGATGTCAAGGTGTGAGTTTGGAAAAACTTATTTAGTTTACTTGGGTCATATTGTTTGAGGAGGTGAGTTGAAAATAGATCCCTCTAAGGTTGATGTCATTTTGAATTGGCCAAGGTCCAAGACAGTTACTGAGATAAGAAGTTTTATGGGAGCAACCCATTATTGGAGGAAATTCATTGCTAACTTTCCTTCTATAGCAACTCCTTTGCATGCATTGACCAGTGTCAAAAAAAAAAATTAGTGGGGAGGCAAACAATAAAAGGCTTTTGATGCATTGAAGGAAAAGATCAGTTCAACTCCAATACTCGCACTTCCAGACTTGAGACAATCATTTCAGATTCAGATTGACGCTAGTGACTATGCCATGGGTGCAGTCCTCATGAAACATGGTAATCCTATATGTTTTCATTCGGAAACTTTTAATGGTGCAGTAATTAATTATGCTACATATGACAAGGAATTGTATGCATTGGTGCAAAGTGTGAAAAAGTGGAAACACTACTTGATGGGAAAGGAAACAATTATCCACACTGATCATCAGCCATTGCAATACTTGCAATCTTAATCAAAGTTGCAGCAATCAAGGCACTTTTGATGGATGGGTTTTCTTCAACAATTCCACTTGGTAATCAGGTATAAGAAAGGTATCTACAATAAAGTTATTGATATGCTTTCTAGGCCTATTATTAGTGCAACTACTTTAATCAAGCATAATTTTGTTTTGCATGAAAGTTATATTGAGCAATATGCATTAGACAATGACTTTCAAGATGTTTATGCAAACTTGAGTCAAGTTAACCAAGTAGAGGAATTGGATTATCATTTGCATGGTAACTTTTTGTACCATCTTGGCAAGCTTTGTATTCAACAGGGAGAAAGATTTAACATCATAAGAGAGGCACATACTTCTCTTATTGTTGGTCATTTCAGTGTAAGTAAGATGGTGGCACATCTACAGAGGTATTGTTATTAGCCTCGTATGCTTGAAAGTGTGTCATGTTTTATTAAAGGATGAGCATTATGTGTAGTCAATAAGCCTAGCAATAGGAAGTTAGGATTGTACACACCAGTTATGTTTCCTTCACGACCGCGGGGGAGTGTTTCTATGGATTTTGTAGGAGGTCTTCCATTGTCAAAAAGAGGTCATGATTATTTGTATGTAGTTGTGAATAGGCTAAGAAAAATGTGTATTTTGATGCCATGTAAAAAGCGAGTTACAGTTGAATAAACTACTCAGTTATTCTTTCAAAACGTATGGGTGCATTTTGTATTGCCCACATCCATTGTTAGTGATCGAGATTCTCGCTTTGTTGGGAATCTTTTCTCAATCTTGTGGGGATTCATGGACACCAAATTAAAAAAGAGTACGACGTTTCATCCACAAACATATGGTCAAACAAAGGTGGTGAACAGGATAATGATACATCTTCTTCGTGGATATTACAACAAGCATCCTAAGTTGTGGGATGAACATTTGCACTATATTCAACATGCTTACAACTGGGCCAAGCACTCTTCAACTCAAACATCGCCATTTGAGGCATGTTTGGGATACTTGCCTAAGTCTCCTTTGGATTTAATTTTTGGAAAAGATGTTGCTATTGATGGTCATAGTGACATAGACAAAGCAAGAAGGTTCATTGAACAAATCTAATTGGTACACCAAAGAGTTCAAGAACAACTTGAAAAGAGCCAAGGCAAGTACAAAATAAGGCACGACAAGCATTGCATAGATCACAAGGTCCAAGTTGGTGATGAAGTTTGGCTTCACATTAGCAAAGAGAGCCTCCAAGGAGAAGGTAAAAAGCTAAAACCAATTAGATATGGTCCATTCATAAGTTTTGAAAAGATTGGTAACAATGCCTTCAGGTTGGATTTGCCTTCATATATGCAAAATTATGATGTTGTTAATGTTGAGAACTTAAGGTTGTATGAGCCTCCATTGGTTGAAGATCAAGGAGAAAATGTCCAAATTCCTTCCATAGAGGATTTTTCTCCTGAATACCTAGATGAAATACAACAAGACACCATTCTCGATAGAAGAACAAGGTCTTCAAAACGAGGGAATGTGGATTACCTTCGAGTGGGGCTCAAAGGAACAAATCCTTCAAAGGCCAAATGGATAGAGATTGGAAAGGTGAGGGAACTGTACGCTCACCTACTGGACAACTAAAAATGATATTTTTGGGTTCAAAAGGCTTCCAGTGGGAAGGAATGATCAGGTGCTCTAAAAAATAGCTCAAATTTCAAATTTGTCGAATTGGTGTGGAACCTAGACAACCGCGTAGTGCTCGTCATCCTGAATCTGGTGCAACTTGTTTCGCACAAAATGGACTCTGTATGACTCCATAAACGAATTATGTTCACTTTCCCAAACAGGTGAATTTAAAAAAAAAAATGGACAATCCAGTCAACAACCCATACTCTTAACATGTCGCTGAATGGGTAGGTGATGTGGACATTGACTTGGTCAAAGGGCTCCTCTACTAAGGAAATTGTGCCAAGTGGCACATTATAATGGCCAACCACGGGCCGACGCGTGGCCCAGCCAAAGGCCACCATGTGGTAGCCCTGGAGGCCACAAAAAACATTGATATAGTCGGTGCAGAGGTAGCGGGGGTCGAACCCATGACCTCCCAACATACGACAGAGCCCATTGGCAATGCACCACATGGTAGTTCTTAACATACGTAGACCGCAAATTATATTTAAAGAGTTATGACGCATAGTTTGGAGGTTGGGGCAGACTTAACTGCCCATGTGAACACACTCTCGAAGTCGCTAGGATAACCACCATTGGAACACTGCTACCGCTAGCCGCTAACAGTTATGCGACCGCCAGAGGAAAGGGGTTAGCACCAGGGGCTAGCCCCTGGGCGCATGGACCCCCATATGACCCTAATTTCCGCATTTTTAGGCCTTAGCGGCGAAATTATCTGTCCGACAAATCCGCCCGGATTTCGGCGGATTTGGTGGCCCGTTAGCGGAAATCTGGCGAAAATGAGGGTTCGGTACCGAATATTGGGCAATTTGTGGAGTGAATAGTGGAGAAACTAGGAGAGGTCATAACTTCTCCAGTTTTCGACCAAATTGGGTGCAAAAAGAGGCTAGATAGCCATTTTTGGACATTACGGACTCATTGGAGCAGGTTGCAGAAGCATTTGAGCATTGTAAGTACATATTTTTACACGTTTGAGCAAAATAGAAAGGCCCAAGCCATTGGAAGCTAGACGAAGGAGACATAGCCCAAGAGGGGTGAACTCCTTCATCATATTCCTGTTGTGATGTGTTTTTTTTTTACAGAAATGGTTAATGGATATTATTAGATACTTGGCCTCAATGCCAAAATTTAGATTACAAAATGTGAGCCTAATTCCACGAGTGTCGCACAACCCTGAAAGGCCATGGCATTTATGCTTAGATCAAATCTCTTTTTAGTTGCTAATATGTGGTCAATTTCAGTGATTTTCCCAAGCTTGTGAGTACATACAAACTGATTTAACAATAGGCAGTAAAACATGACAGCTCACTAAATTAAGGAATTGGATCCCATGTTTCATCTCCGCCTCTAAGCAAAGCTCCAACCATAAGAAGGGCTGCTTTGTTGGCTTCTATGTCTGCCTCCTTGTTGTTAGCTCTCAACACGTGGTAGAAATTCAATTTTTGAAATGAGTCTCCAAGATCTGTTATTCTGAAGATCAGCCTTGCAAGCCTTAGGTCTGAAGGCTTAGAATGAGTCACCATAGTGTTAATAATAACCTGAGAATCCCCAAATACATTTGCCTCCCTGATGTTCAGCCCTTTCAGAAGCTTGAGACCTTGGAGAAGGGCCAAAGCCTCAGCTTGAAAGCTGGAAGCGATGCCCAAACCCCAATCGAAATTGTGGATCCTTATGCCATCTAGGTTTAATATGACACCTCCAGCGCCAGCTCTTCCAGGGTTTCCCTTTGCAGCCCCATCAAAAAATAGAGAATGTCTTGGATGATTTGTAATCCAACCCTGGAACTCTTTAGCTGTAGCCCTTATTTGCCTATCTTTGGGGAGGGAGATACTATTTGCAACTTTTTGGAACTGAAGATTGAGAGAAAAGCCCCAATTTATATCTTGCTAGCTTAAACTTGAATCATCTGTATGCTCTCTCAGACACTCTTTTAACTGGCATTTTATCTTAACTACCACAAGCTTGGCATCCTGATCATAGTTTCTGAAGATCCTTTTATTTCGCTCAAGCCAAACCTGCCAACAGATTATTTTAGGGAGAGTAGACCAAGCAGCTTTGATAATCTTGTTTTTTGGTGGGGGACCAGGGTACCTTTGCAGCCAATTAGTGAATAGATCAGAAATGGAGGATGGCAGTGCGAAGTTGGAGCTCAAAGTTCCCAACAACTCGGACCAAATTTGCATTGTGAAAGTGCATTCGAGCATAAGATGAATTACGCTTTCTTGATTTTCCTTACACAGGCTGCACCTTGAAGGGCCATGGAAACTTCGCTTCTGAATATTTTCGTCAGTTAATACTTTGGAGTGGCAAAGCAGCCAACTGAAGTAGTCAATCTTTGGCAAGGAAGGATAATGCCATATCCCCTTCCATGGCGCTGGGTCCGTGGCCACGTGAGGGTGCTCACACAGCTTGGCGTAGTCAAGAGCTACGGTGTAGCCACCAGCCTACACACCCCATCCTCTTGAGTCACGTTTTCGAGCCAATATTGGAGCCGAACCGTGGAGCTTGGATAACAGGACATCGCGTTCCATAAGCAGTTGTTGGGTCCCTATAATACTAGTGATTACCCCATTACTATTGTAGTTGGATCCCTTATTAATATTGTTGTGCCCCTATTGTCCCCATATTGTTATTATTGTGCCCCATAGAATCCCTCTATTGTTATTTTTGTGGCTTTATATTATTATTGTTAGGTCGGCTGGGTTATATTGTGACTCCTTAGACTCCTATATATAGAAAGGAGGTTTTTTCATTTGAATCATCCAAGAATTGTTCATTTGTGTAATGTAAAGGAGGTTGCCCCCTCGAAGAGGCCGAATTCTAAGGCATTGATCTCTCTTTTATATCTTTTTGTGAACTGGTTTCATAACATTTGGTATCAGAGCTTTGGATTCTAGGGTTTCGCTTCTCCAAACAGGTCATCGTGGCATTTTCACTAATATATATATATATATATATTATTTTATTTTTGCGATGTTTCAGAAGCTAAAAAAAAACCCATTTGAGAAGAAATCGCGCTAAATCTCGGGTCCGAATTTCAGAGCTTTTCACGCTATATTTGCGGAGATATGATCTGAGGAAGTTGGTCTTTTTGCAGACTCCTGAATTACATTCCAAACAGGTGACCCGGGGAAAATCGTCATAACTTTCTCTCTGAGCATCGGATTGAAATTTTGTAAGAAGGTATAGAAATAGGACGGACTGTAGTTTCTTGTATATATTTTTCAGAGCCAAAGGTCGAAACAGTGACTCGTGGCACATCGTACAAGTTCGCTCTACTGAACTAGTCTATAATCAGGTCATCTTGGGAGATTGTGCATAACGCTTCCTTGGAGAATCCAATTTGGATTAGACTAGTGGCATTAGAAAGAGGACACAAAGGGCTACTACAGGTCGCAATTTCAGAACTGGATGATCATAAATTACAGAGATACATTAGATTCAATATCAAGCTTCTACAAAGTGAAAAAAGGTGTGTAGTTTTTATTTTTATTTTTGCATAAGCTTGGTTTGAAAAATTAGTTTGAATCGATAATTGATGCCCCGAGGAAAGAAAATGCAAACACCTAGTAAGCAACCTGAAAGCTCTAGCACGACTCATGAGGAAGAGGAAGAAATGAAACATGATATATCAAAATTACGAGACCAAGTGCAACAAGTGTCACTTGCACAAAAAGCAACAGAATCTAAGATGGATGGTTTAAGGAAAGATGTAGAAGCTAAGATGGATGGTTTAAAGAAAGGTGTAGAAGCTAAGATGGATTGTTTAAAGAAAGGCGTAGAAGCTAAAATGGATGGCATGGAAGCTAAGATGAATGGCATGGGCGCTAAAATTGATGGCATGGATGATAAGATGGAAGAATTGAAGATAAATATGAATAGTTGTCATAAGAAATGGTCACTAATGGTGAAAGGGTAGTAAAGGAAACTCATGATGAGAACAAAAGAAATTTTAATCATGATTCCATAGACTCTAATGTTGGATCGAAGACCCACCATATTCCAAAAATCGATATGAGGAAGTTTGATGGCAAGGATCCCGCAACATGGATATTACAGATGGAGCAATTTTTCGATCTCAATAATGTGCAAAACACACAAAAGGTACGTATTGCAACTTTATATTTGGAACCAAATCAGTTTGTATGGTATCAATGGCTTTGCTCTCGTAAACAAATTATCACTTGGGCAATTTTTACAGAAGAATTGACAACATATTATGAGGATACAAAAAGCAACACTTTTTTTAGCCAATTGATAAGTCTCAAACAAAAGGGTTCAATAATGGAGCACATTGAGGAGTTCCAAAAATTGAACATAAGGGTAAAAAATATTCCAGAGGAGCATAGGATTGATGTGTTCATAGGGACTTTAAAGGATAATATCCAACATGATGTTCGCCTTTGGGAACCTGATTCATTAGAGAAGGCATTCAGGTTAGCAAGAAAAATGGAAAGCAAAATTATGGCAACCAGGAAGCATACCACTCACAACTATAAAGATGGAAGTGTTGTTGCCCCTAGTCTTCCACAACCTATAAGGTTGACACCACAACAATTGGAAGAAAAAAGAGCAAAAGGGCTTTGTTACAGTTGTGATAGCAAATACACTAAAGGTCATAAGTGTGCTGAGAAGAAATTATTCTACATAGATTGTGAAGAGGAAGAAGAAAAGGAGCAAGAAAGGTCAAAAGAAGAGGATATACTCCAGGAACAAAGCCTAGATAAAGAAGAAATGAATCCGACCATATCTTGTAATGCATTGGCGGGAATTACCACTCCTCAAACCATCAAGATAGAAGGACAAATCAAGAAGAAAAAGGTAATAGTGTTGATTGATTCAGGAAGTACCCACAATTTTATTCATTGTAAGGTAGCAAAAGAATTGAATTGCTTCTTATATCCAGCACCAGAGTGTCAAGTGATGGTTGCAAATGGAGGAACAATAAATTGCTCTGGAAAGTGCCATAATATCAAGCTATCCATGGGAGAATATGTATTGACTAGCCCAATGCTTTCCATTCCAATGGGAGGTGTTGATGTTGTACTAGGAGTCCAATGGCTACAATCCTTGGGTACAATAGCTTTTAATTTTCAAGAACTTTTCATAAAATTTTCTGTGGAAGGAAAGGAAGTTGAATTAAGGGGTATTGCAGGGAAACCGGGAAAGATAATCAGCTCTAATGTATGACAAAGCTTCTAAAAAAGGAACAAAGAGGTGTAATTGCACAATTATGTTCGCTAGATGTTTCCACATTGGAATCATCTATTTCTCCAGATCTCCAAAAAGTCTTGGACAATCATTCCAAGGTATTTGAGACTCCCAAAGGTCTCCCACCTATTCGTGATCATGATCATGCTATTCATCTGATTCCAGGAAGTGTTCCTCCAAACATCAGGCCGTACAGATATCCCTATGCCCAAAAGAGTGAAATTGAACGTATGGTTGCAGAAATGCTAGAGGCTGGTATAATTCAACCGAGTCAAAGTTCTTTCTCTACTCCAGTAGTATTGGTGCACAAAGAGGATGGATCATGGCGCATGTGTCCACATTATAGGGAGCTCAACAAGCTCACTATTAAAGATAAGTTTCCCATTCCTGTCATTGATGAATTACTGGATGAATTGCATGGATCAATTTACTTCACCAAGTTGGATCTTCGTTCAAGATATCATCAAATCAGAATGAAGATTGAAGACATTCTGAAAACAACATTTAGAACTCATGAGGGTCATTATGAATTTTTGGTCATGCCTTTTGGCCTTACCAATGCACCTTCAACATTTCAAGGTTTGATGAATTCCATTTTCAAACCATTCCTTAGAAAATTTGTGTTAGTATTTTTTGATGATATACTAATCTACAGCAAGT
Source organism: Pinus tabuliformis (assembly GCA_031772625.1). NCBI lineage: Eukaryota > Viridiplantae > Streptophyta > Pinopsida > Pinales > Pinaceae > Pinus > Pinus tabuliformis. The sequence goes on along the minus strand of CM062810.1, from coordinate 172,455,659 downwards.
CTTGGAAGGATCATTTGAACATGTTGACAGGGTGCTACAACTATTGGAGGAGAAACAATTATATGCAAAAAGATCCAAATTTTTCTTTGGAGTACAAGAGGTGGAATATCTGGGTCATATTGTATCTCATGAAGGAGTTAAGGTAGACCCTAGCAAAATTAAAGCCATTAAGGAATGGAAAATCCCCACATCCATAAAGCATCTGCGAGGATTTCTCGGGTTGACAGGGTATTATCGCAAGTTTGTTAAGAATTATGGGAGAATAGCAGCACCTCTAACAACATTATTGAAGAAAGATGCATTTTCATGGACTCCAGAAGCAACAAAGGCCTTCGAACATCTTAAAGAGGCAATGTGCCAAGCACCGGTCTTAGCTACACCAGACTTCACAAAAAACTTTATTGTGGAATGTGATGCTTCAGGAAATGGAATTGGTGCTGTTTTAATGCAAGATGAAAGACCCATTGCTTTTGAAAGTCGTCCAATCAAGGGAAAGTTTTTACACAAAGCTATTTATGAGAAGGAAATGTTGGCAATACTCCATGCACTTAAGAAATGGCGACCCTACCTAATGGGAAGACACTTCAAGGTAAAAATGGATCATGATAGCCTTAAATACTTTTTAGAACAAAGATTATCCTCTGAAGAGCAACAAAAGTGGGTCAAAAAGATGTTGGGTTATGACTTTGAAATCATCTACAAAAAAGGGAAGCAAAATGTGGTGGCAGATGCACTCTCAAGAAAGGATGAGGATGTGGAAGCATTGTTGTACGCCATTTCTATTATCCAACCAGATTGGATAAATGAAGCAAGGGAGGAATGGAAGAATGACGAAGAAGTGTGGGCACTTATTCGAAAGTTACAACAAGATTCCAGTACGTCTGATACATTTAGCTGGAAAAATGATTTGTTATGGTACAAAGATCACTTATACCTCTGTAAGAATTCCCAGCTAAAACAAAAGATTCTTATGGAATTGCACACTTCTCCCTTAGGAGGGCACTCAAGATTTTTAAAAACTTACCACAGGGTTAAGAAGGAATTTTTTTGGGATGGCCTTAAATCAGATATTCAAAAATTTGTGGCGGAATGTTTGGTTTGCCAGCAAAATAAAGTTGAAACAATTAAGACACCGGGTCTATTACAACCTTTATCCATTCCAAGCCAACGTTGGGAGGAGGTTTCAATGGATTTTATCACAGGTTTACCCAAGTCTGAGGGAAAGAGTGTCATCATGGTGGTAGTTGACAGACTTACCAAGTATGCACACTTTTGTGCATTATCACATCCATTTAAAGCCAGTACAGTTTCTACTGCATTTATGGAAACAATTCAAAAGCTACATGGAAACCCAAAGATTATTGTAAGTGACAGAGATCCCATTTTCACTGGAAATTTTTGGACATAATTATTTTCTTGTCTTGGTACTCAGTTAGCTCATAGCTCATCTTATCATCCTCAATCTGATGGGCAAACTAAGATAGTAAACAAATGTTTGGAAGGATATCTTCATTGCTTTGTATCTGATAAACAAACACAATGGGTCAAATGGTTGCCTCTGGCTGAATGGTGTATAACACTTCCTTCCATACAACAACAAAAATGACCCCATTTATGGCACTTTATGGATATCAGCCACCATCCATCACATCATATTTAAGAGAAAATTCTAAGGTTCAAGCAGTGGAACATCACATCGAACATCAACAACAAGTCCTCCAACTCTTAAAGGATAACCTCGTGTTGGCACAGAATAGAATGAAACAACAGGCAGATCAACATCGCAGCGAATTTTTTTTTGATGTAGGTGATTGGGTATTCCTACGACTACAACCATATAAGCAAATGTCCCTCAAGCAAGCTAAGAAGGATAATAAATTATCACCAAAGTATTATGGTCCGTACAAGGTGTTGCAAAAGATTGGTATTATGGCATACAAATTGGAGCTTCCTGCAGCTTCTCGATTGCACCCAGTTTTCCATGTTTCATGTTTAAAGAAGGTTATAGGCGAAAAGCTCCCAGTTCAAACAATATTGCCAGAACTTGATGAGGAAGGAAAAATTATATTGGAACCAGAAGCAGTCACAGAAACAAGAACTCGACAGTTACGAAATCGATCAATTTCGGAGTATCTTATCAAGTGGAAGAACTTATCCGCTGAAGATTCCGCATGGGAGGATGGGAATTTTATACAGAGCATCCAGAACTACTCAAGCGTTGAGGACAACACTTTTTTGAAGGACAGGGGCATGTTGGGCCCCTATAATACTAGTGATTACCCCATTACTATTGTAGTTGTATCCCTTATTAATATTGTTGTGCCCCTATTGTCCCCATATTGTTATTACTGTGCCCCATAGAATCCCTCCATTGTTATTTTTGTGGCTTTATATTATTATTGTTAGGTCGGCTGGGTTATATTGTGACTCCTTAGACTCCTATATATAGAAAGGAGGTTTTGTCATTTTAATCATCCAAGAATTGTTCATTTGTGTAATGTAAAGGAGGTTGCCCCCTCGAAGAGGCTGAATTCTAAGGCGTTGAGCTCTCTTTTCTATCTTTTTGTGAGCTGGTTTCATAACAGCAGCTCTGGGGGCGTTTGAATATTCCAACCAACCCAATGAGGACCATGCCATATGGAAATGTCCCACACAGAGCGCAAACTAGCCGCGTTCATCCATCTGCGTAGCGCTTGGAGTGAGTAGCAGTCTCCCAACGGATCATTGTTCATTATCCTATCTGTCCATAGATTGATCCTTTTGCCATTACCGAGAACCCAGTAGGCATGAGCATTGATGAGAGGGCAGGCTTTGATACAGAGCTTCAGAAAAGGCGAATTTGAATGCGGCAGAGGATGATCTAGGCAGCGAGAGCGCTGGCCTTTGAAATATTTTCTCCATAGCGCTAATTGCGCCCAGCCTGGATTAGGTGCAATGATTCTCCAAATTAATTTAGCACCCATTGCAATATTATGATTGCAAAGATTTTTGAAATTCAAACCTCCTTCCAACAGCGGTTTGGAGATGGATTCCCAATTGACTAGCAGTATCTTTTTCTCATTCTGCTTGCCCCCCTTCCAAAAAAAATTTCGAATGGTCTCCTCCATTTTTCTGAGTATACCAGTGGGAGCAAGAAGGATAGAAAACTGAAATAAGGGAAGGCTGTTAAGAACAGATTTGATGAGTACAGACTTACCAACAATGTTGAGCTAGGAAAAGCCCCAGGCAAGCAACTTATTCTTGAATTTCTCCAATTGGGGAGCCAGTATCTGTTGTAGGCTCTTTTGAGAAAAACAGGGAGACCAAAGTACTTGAAGGAAGTCCAAGTTGAGGAGGCAACAAAACCAAAGCATTTGGAAATGGAGTTGAGCAAACTAGGCGATGTATTCCAACAATAGATGTGGCATTTGCCATTGTTTAGTATGCTTCCCGAGACCCTACAAAACTCATCCAGAGCTCCTTTAAATCTGGAAGCCATGAGCATAGAAGCAGCTCCCAACAATAAGGTGTCATCAGCAAAGAGGGCATGATTGATGTTTTTAACGCCTCTTGCTATGCAGAGCCCAACGATTTCCTGATCCATCATTTTCTTGTCTAAATAAAAACTGAGGACTGAGGCTTGAAGAACAAATAGTAGGGGTGAGAGAGGGCACCCCTGCCTGAGGCCTCTCGTGGCTTTGAAAAAATCAGCAGCTCTGCCATTTACTAACGGGGCAATCCAAGGCTCCGAGATGCAAGCCCGAATCCAGTTTATAAAGTTCACACCGAATCCAAGCTTATGTAAGACTTTCAGCAGAAAACTATGCCTAACTCGATCAAATGCATTTGCTAAATCAAGTTTGACAACCATACCTTTTTCATTGCGACTCAGACTTGAGTGGATTGCCTCTTGGACCAGAATGAAATTGTCCACAATCTGTCTACCTTGAATGAAGCCTCCTTGGCTTTCCGGAATGATTTTGGGGAGGATGAGCTTCAATCTATTAGCGATTACTTTGGTAATCAATTTGTATCCAATATTACAAAGCGAGATCGGGCGAAACCTGTTGAAGGAGTTGGCTCCTTTCTCTTTGGGGATGAGAGAAAGAAAAGCGGAGTTCGTGCTGCCACCGATTTTCTGGCAAGCTTGGGACTTTAGAACCATTTTGAAGAGATATTTTTCCACAATCGACTAGCAGATTTGGAGGAATCTAACTGAGAATCCGTCTGGCCCAGGGGCTTTGTCTGGGTCCATGGAAAAGAGGGCATCCTTGACTTCGTTCTTGGTGACTTTAGCTTCAAGGAGGTGGTTCATTTCAGCAGTAATCAAGGAGGGGACCACGTCTATCATATCAGAGTTTTGGTCCAGATCTATATCTTCACTATACAGGCTTTTAAAGTGAAGGGAGGTTGCTTTTTTGATGTTTACAATATCCTTGTGAATGGTAGTACCATCTTTGATTTCGGAGATGGAATTGGTGCATTTCCTTGCCTGAGCTTGCTTGTGGAAAAAGGAGGAATTCTTGTCCCCTGCTTTAAGCCAAAGACTGCGTGACTTAAGCCTCCAATATTCTTCCTCAGCTAGACAGGCCATGTGATAGTTTTGCTGGAGTTGGGCTTCTTTATCTAGAATATCTTTTGTGAGGTCAGTTTTTTCAGCCTGGAGATGATGGTTATGCAGTGTGCATTGAATTTTTTTTTCCTTTCGTTGGCTGGATTGGGCAGAGATTTGGCCCAACTTTTCAAAGCCCTTTTCACTCTTCTGAGCTTCTCCTCCTAGACAAAAAAAGGGGAGCCTTTCACTGGCTGCAACCAAATGTTCTTAACTATTTGCATGAAATTAGATTCCTTAGCACAGAGCAGGCTAAATCTGAAGGGAATAGGCCCATGATCAAGCTGGGCCAAGATCTCAAGCTTGATGGGTTTATGATCAGAAGTGCTGCATGGGAGAATATGCAATCTGGCCTCTAAACCAAGTAGAAGAAAAGAGCTTTGAAGAAAGAATCTGTCCAACCTAGCAGCGATGTGGCCAAGGCCAACTCTTTTATTAGTCCAAGTGTACTTACCAGAGATTGGTTTGATGTCCAGCAGGTCCCAGTCCTACACAAGATCCTCCGCCCATTCCCTTGTCAGATCGCGAACAATGTTGTCTCCTCTCTTATCTGCTGAAAGAAGAGTGAGATTTAGATTGCCAGCAATGATGGTATTCTCCAAGTTCACAAGGTATGCTTGGTTTCTTATGGATTCCCAGCAAGCCTTTTTTTCCCCAGCATTCACAGGGACATACACGTTGAAGAAACTAAAAATCTCTTTTGAGTCTAAATGCTACAGTTTTAAAAATAGCCAGTGAGAGTTGAGGGTCTCAGAAATGATTGAGAAGTTGCTAGCATTCCAGAGAGTGCCCAACCCATCGGAAGCCCGTCGGGCTGAGATTGCTTTCGCGTCACATTTATTCCAGAGTTTCTTACTTGCATGAAGGAAGGCAGAGTCCTCCAGTTTGGTCTCCTGAATGAGGAGTATGTCAGGAGCTTCTATCCTTATTAAACTTCTGATAGCTTCTTCTTTGATTCTGCTCCCCATACCTCTACAGTTCCAGGAGACAATGTTCATCATTTGTGTTTCTGGTTGGCTATCTTGGAGCCTTGGGGCTAGTTTCTTGCCATCTTTGGTTTTGACGCTAATAGCTTCTCAAGAGTTGCCTGGCTGCCTTGTAGCTTATCTTTTAAAGTTTCCTGCTCTCTTTTTTCCTAATCTGTTTTGCGGCCTCTTTTGGATCTCCTTATCGAAGCTTGGGATTCTCCTATTTCACCTTCTTCCTCCGAGCCTTCAGATTCTTGCTCCACTTCCTCGATTTCTACATTGTTTCCTTTGGAGCTATCAGCAAGACTTGCCCCCTTAGGAGAAGAGGGGGTACCTTTTGCGAGTGGGGTTGATTTTTGGGTGTCTGCTTCGTGTGTTTCCTCTATTTTTGAGTTTAGGGGGGCGAATTTATTTTCTTGCTCCATTCTTGGAGGGGGTTGCTGAGCAGGGGCCTGGTGGGGGCCTTTTCCATTTGGACCATCGTGCTTGTGGGTTTTGTGGGAAGTCTTGGCACACTTGACCTGGTTCTAGCCCTCTTCCATACCCTTATCTGGCTCAGCATTGGATGGACATCCTCTGGCGAAGTGACCATAGACATGGCATTTTCGGCATTTGAAGGGCAGATGCTCATAATCTAGCTTCTACACATGAGTCCAGCTTCCTACGTTGATTTTGATGGCTTCCGGGAGTCCCACCTCTAGGTCTACTTCTACGCAGATTCGGGCACAGTCATATTGATCTTTGTTGTTTGCCCGATCTATAAATTTCCCAAGGGCGTTGCCGATGTGCTTCAACGAGTCCCAGTTCCAACAATGAACTAGGAGGTTTGGAAGCCTGACCCACACCGGGACAGCCGTGGGAACGTCGACTGCAGGGTCGAAATCCAACGTCCATTTGTTGAGATAAAGACCTTGGGGGCCATGAAATAGGGGCCATTCTGGAAGATCAGATCCTTGTCATCCTTAGAGGTGAATTCGAAGAGGAAAAACCCTCGTCCCAAAAAATAAGATGTGACGCTATTCTTGATCAATGGTGCCCAGTTCTTGTTGACCCAGATCTCAGTGGACTTAGGAGATGGCCATAATCCGGTGAACTGGCCAATGAGGGCATGCCCAGCCAAGGATAGGGCGACTTGGATCAGGGTCTCTGGCGGTAGGGAGATTTCAGGAATATCCTTGAGCCTCTTAGCAAACTTGGCCGCTTCACTCTTTTTCTTTTACGGCAAACCAGCCAAGAACCGATTGAAGGTGTCGGCAGACGAAGGCGGGGGGGGGAGAGGGGGCCTACCTGGGGCGAGCCCGGGACCTCCATGGGGGCGAACCGGGCCACCTCCCAGCAGCAAGCGAGCCACACAGTGCAGGCTCATATGTGTGCAGGGACAAAGTCCGTAGAGGAGGAAGGCAGAGGGCCCAGGGCCGTAGGGTCGCAGGGCAGAAGCTCAATGGGACATTATCATTTGGTTTGGTTAAGACATTGTTAGCCTTATTCCTGTTGTGATGTGTTGTTGGTGATGTTCTATGCATTTATATTTTGTTGTTCAATTTCTTATTTATGTTAAAATTGCTCATAAAATTAACATAAAAACTCATTTTCACTTGCAATAAACTCATGAATCCTTAAGCACATGAATATCATTTTGTTTATATTCCGAGGAGGATCTTAGCACAATAAAACTAATATTCCTAATCAAATCACCTTGTCACGCCCTTCACCATGCCCCGTCAACATGCACGTGTCTGCCTAGGGGAAAATTATTATTGGGAGTGGGCTTCTTGAGGTCACTCTCATACCCACCATCACCTAAAAGAAATAGCTTCCAAGTTTCAAGACCTTACTCTGGACCCAATTTAGGAAAAGATAGGCCGCATGGAACATGAGGGAGCCTCTACGTGACAACAAATTTTGGATAACAAGGTTCCCACCAAGTTAGCTAACTAGATATTGGATGTAGGACACACGTAAATATGCTTCAACCAATACATGTACATTATCGACTTATAATGACAAGTTTCTCCTTGGTTGTATTCTAATGAATTGATTTGGCATATAGTTGTCATCCTTCACTCTTTGGAGCACATTCACCAACATCTAGAGGACTTATACCAACATCTAGATTGCATTGAGCAACACTTGGATATCCCTCCTTCGACTGGCAGTAATCCCGACAAAAATGAAGACTGAATTCAAGTTGTCGCCACCGACTCTGATCCATCTGCTTAGCTTATGTCATGCTCCATATTATTTTAAATTTTGATCTTATAGTTTGTCTTGATGGCCTATCTGGCCTACTTTTTATTTCTTATCTCATCCCTTCAATCTTTTTTGACATTTTGATATCCTATGACTCTCTACGAAGAGTGCACTTTTGGTTATGGTTCAGTCTTCCCAATGAAAGATCAACCTCATATATTTAGTTCGTTTATGTACATTTGAGTTTAGAAGGAAATAAAATATTTACCCCATGATTTATAAGGTAGTAATTTACTAAAAAAAATTATGAATTTCAAAGTGCACTTAGTAATGCAAATACTTTGAACAAAACTATGAATGACCATACACGACTACCTCAATACCCCTAGTTGTGTGCACCAACCCTTGTGATTCGAGATTTCCCTTGACATAGTCTAATGAGTATTTTGCTCCTAACGATTTCTTGACATTTGGTGTTAACAACACACATAGTTCTAGAGTTTGGGCACCAAGTTCAAATGTTGTCTTCATGACTTTCAACGTTTTTTATGCATGCACCAATAACCATGGATGCCTATAGTCACAATAATGTGAACCAGACCCAAGACCATCATCAAATGTGAACATTTCTGTGACCAACATTTTCACACATTTGTATAAGCTTCTTTGTCTTTTACTTTAAATTATAAGATAATTGAGATTTAATATTTTGTAGTAGGCCCAAAGGAACTTGGGCATCAATGGATTGTATCTTAATCAATCGACTTTGGATTTTTATCCAAAGGAGGAGAATTTCAATTGAACATAAAGGTTACTTCACTTAAGAAAGTGAAGTACACATTGAGTTCACCTCAAATTCCATCCTCTATTTTAGTATGGATAAGACTATCCCTTCACTTAGAATTCATTTCATGGGAAGTGGCAGCCCCAATTTCATGAGCCTTGGCTAGGCCTAGTTCATTCGCTCTCAAATATCAGTTGACATTCCATAATTGGCAGGTCCACTCCCCCCAGTTAGAGATTCAAGGGTGTTGGAGAAACAGGGAGGCTACATGATAAATATAGTTTCTCCTTTCTTAATAATTACTTGTGAATTTATTGGCATTATTTTATTATGTTTTTCTTTTTTTCATCAAGTAATTAACAAACATACAAACATGAATATTACAAGAACACAGAGAACACAAGATATAGGCTCCAAGCCAGGGCAAAACCCCTCTAAGGGAACAACCCAGAAAAAAAATCTCTTCTTATAGAATCAGATCAGATGAGATATCGAAGACCCAAGACCAAAAACCAATGTCCCTGTTGACGGTGCTGGACCTGCCAACATTAATGGAATCTCCTCGATAAGAAGTCCCAACTAGACCTCAAATCGTTTGGAGTAGGAGTCCCAACAGTGGGTGGTAGTGTAATGCCTTGACCACTGTAGTGCATAGAGGTAAGTATGATAACTTTGGGTGAGAGAAAGTGTGTGACCATGCGGAGAGTCAAGTGCGATGCATCTCGGTTCTAACACACAGAGGGGAAAAGGAAGTGTGCCCCTTAGAAGCTTATAATAGTACGCAACTTGAAAGTAACACACGAGGGAAATGACATCACGAGCTAAAATGAGGAATGGTCCACAAGTTAAAGTGATGGATTAGTCCAACAACACGCATCCAACAATACTCATAGAATTGCATACAAATTAGATCATAAGAAAATGCGTAAGTTGAACAACATACATTGCTAAAGAAACTAGAATAGTCCAACTACAATAATAACATATGCATGAAAGCATGATGGCTCTGATATTATTATTATAAGTGAAAGTTCCTTCCATACATACACCATTGATGACCAATAGCCCCGATAGTGGAACATTACACTCAAGAACACCTACTCCTACAAAGAAGTATACTTGCTCTACGTTATGGAGAAGCCAAGGTTCGTCTCCCTAGCCTTTTCTAGGCCTAAGCCTCACCAAAATCTTGGCTCCCAAAAGCCCCTTCTATGAGTTATGAGGTTCTATTTATAACAAAGGGCGAGGTGACCCTTGAAATTCCCCTTTGTGACTCTTTGACTACCCTCATGACTCTTCAACTTCCTCACAAGCAACTTATTGCATAACATGATGACCTTTCACATTCCACTAATGACACTTGGAATTTCACTTATAACATATTTACAAATAATATTGCATTTCCACATGTACCCATGTAATACAAAATAGGCTAGAGACAGCCTAACAAGACAAAACAATATGACTCCAAAGTTTGGGGAAAGACCAACTCGACAACCTCCACTTGGTGCTTCTCGGTCACATATTGATGCCAAGCTTGGTACTGTGTGATGATGTCCCCAAACTGCTTGATGGTGTCTTTCTAATAGCAGACTCTTGCCTCCATAGCATCTGGGTATATGGTCTTGGAACCTGTATCCAACTCGTCCTGAAGCATGCGCAACATGGTGTTGACCATGACCGGACCACCAATGTACTTCTGCATGTTATGTGTGCTCAACTCCAAATCTTCCCTGGTGGCCTCTCTCCTTAGCTGCTCCATGTACTCATCGATCTCTAGCTAGAATTGGTTCTTGGATCTAACCTCGGTGAGGGAACCGATTGACGGGATCCTGTGCGTTCTCACCATGACATCAAGACTGTTATAAAACCATGCATATGAGGCATGTATGCTGTTGATGAATGGGGCGAGCTGCTCATAGTTCTGGATCAACATTTGGACCTTTGCTTTCTCTAGCTCTTCTTGTGGCTTTATCTTCTTTGGCAAGTGAAGCCAGGCCCCTTTGTACCACATTGTCCACTCTTGCACATTGGCGATGGCATCATGGATGTTCCTGAGAGTTTGAACAAACTATTTGCTCCGTTGTTGTAAGCCATGCACATAGACAACTGCTTTATGCACGATGACAAATTCGTCATAGAGCTTTTTCAAGGTAGTCTCAAGTGTTGATACTTCAGTGAGTATCGCTTTCCTCATCTCTCCCATTGTGGAAACTGCACTCTAATCTCGAAGTTGTTTTGCCTCTTGCCTGGCAACTTGCAAGTTCTTTGCTAGTTATTCATTCTTAGCCAACAAGAACTTAACATTTGATCTTGTGGCTCTTGCATATGCCAAGGTAGCATCTGCAAGGGCAATTGGATGCTTTATGGTGTCTGACACTATCACCCTTTCCTTCATGAATGCAGGTGATGCATGATCATTCGGAAAGTGCTTCCTCTGCGCCTATACAATCCTCTTCTACAACTAGTCAAATGATAGATTGTACACATCCATGACTGGTTCATCATCAAGGAGGACAACCTCTCCTTGCTCGTTTGGGACTAGTTCTAACACTGGAGGTGGTGGAGACTGAGAGATGACCTTGGGTGCTCTTGGCAGAAGGTCAGTGTCTTCATTTTGTGGCTCCTATTCAAACTCCATGTTTGTCACTTTAATCAATTTCTCAATCTGTTGAGAAAGCTCTTGATCCTGCATCTGTTCTTCCTCTTCTTCAGTGGTCGACTATTCCAACTCATCAACCTGTATAGGTTTTGTTTGCTCTATCATTGCACCTTGCCTTTCTTCTTCCTCGTGTTCTTACTTCTCTTCTATTTCTCTCCTCCTCATCTCCTGCTCTTTCCTCAACTTTAGTTTTGCTTCCTGCAACCTTTTCTTTTTTCTCTTCCTTCACTATGCTCTCTTTATCCATTATTCCCTCTTTGCTTCCACTGCTAAAGCTACTTTCTCCGTGATAGGATCTACCTTCATTTTGCAGCTTTTCTCTGCCTCTAGATTCTCGACAATCTTCCTCTTTCCCTTGTCCTGCATTGGGTTGTTTCTCACTGTTGTTGCTTCCTGATTTGCTGCCACCTGCAGAGTAGCCTTCCAAGTTGTTGTTATATTGTTCGACTTGTGGAATTTGGAGGCATTGTAGCAGTATCTCCAAGGATCCTCCTCATGGTAGTGAAATTCCCTATGGATCCATGGATAATACATGTTCGCACAGTGGTTCTTGCAAATACCATGGGGATCATATGGATTAAAGTCTTTGGTGCCGAACTCAAATTTCAATATCTCCTTAGATTCAGCATCTGCATCTTTCAAGCTCTTAATCTCGTATAATCTGATCCACAAAGGAAGAGCGGTCCATGGCACTTTATTCTTCCTATGCAATACCGCTGACAACCCGATGGAAAGGTGACATGAGACCTCTTGCATGATCAAATTGTCAGTGACATACCTTGGTAGAGCATGTGGAGGCTTCTCTCCTCCAAATACTCTGATGAAGGTGCCACTTGGTGAGGCATACCAATCTGCAATGTTAAGTATCACCTCCATTGATTTTCGGGACATGTAGGGTGGATCCTACTCAAAGATAAGCTTGTACAACAGGATGATAAAATGGCCAATTAGCTTTGCCATCACTCCTCGATAGCTGCAGTCGGAAAGAAACTTGCAATAAACATTGACGATAGTCTCCTTCGGTGTCCATGTCCAACTCATGCCAGGAAACTTTTGTTGGGCACAGATTGCATCAAGCCAGTATGCAAACATGTAGAATCTTACTTGCTCATTCTTAGGCAGATTTTGAGCATTAGTTACATGGATCTTCAACTAATGAGCCAACAAGTCTGGGTAGTTGAATGGCTTCCCATCATTCACCAACTAGTCCAGCATGACCACCCAACCTTCAGGAAAGGTTTCTGTGTTCTCTTGACCATATATTTTGCATGCAAAGATGATCAAGAATTGATAAGCCTTCTTGAGAGACTTTGTCTTGTAAACATGGTTAGGTATCTTTCTGAACTTTGGCAACTCTTTCACCCAACACTTGACAATATCTATAGTGTTCACAAATTTGTTGGTGGCATAGAAAATGAATCCATGTGTTTCACCGACTGAGGTAAATGATACATCTGCTGAAAGTTCTCCGCCCTGAAGGTGGCAAGCTCTATCCCGCTGACACTGCTCAATGTCATAGTCCTTTCATCTGTGTGTGAGACTATCTAGTTGATAATGTCCACACATGGGAAGATGGGGTACCTGCATGCAACCTTGTATAAACCTGACTGGTGGATCCTAAGATAAACCCGTCGATCCTCTAAGTCTTCCTTGAAGTCCTCTGCAAATGTATCCTTGATTTGTTGCCATGTTAATGTTGTACCCTTCTCAATGAACAACTGAGTGTCTGCATAAACTGGTAGATTAACTGATATCTGCTCAACTGCTTCCCCAATACTGCTCTCGACAGTTTCCTTTGATGCAACTCTCTTGGAGGCCATGTTAACTATAACTGCTAGAGAGATGCTCAACAATTGTTGTACCTGGAGATAGAGAGGACACTCATGTCAGTCAAATGTTAGCTAGAAAACCAAAGCAACTTCAAGACAAGACCAAGAAACAAACTGGGCTCATGATGGTACAGACTGTAATTCTGGTTCACAGAGGTCATTGGCTGCCTATTGGAACTACAGATTGTGTAGTCCCAACAGTTAGTGGGGAGGCTTGCTAACTGGAACTGCGCAATGCACAGTTCAGCCTTGGGCCAAGGTCGAGAGAGACTATGCATTGCGTAATCTTAGTGGCCAAGACGGGAGGTTGGCTCCTGGAACTGCGCGGTGAGCAGTTGGAGCCAGGGCAGGGCAGCCTCTGCATAATTCCAGAAACTAAGGCAGAGGCCTTGAGCTCCGAGAATGCGTAGTGCATGTAGTGAAAAGCGATATCCGGGAAAGGGGAGCCTAGATTTGCACAAGGGGAGTGTGAAATCGTGCATATCTGAAGAATTGTGTGATGTTGAGTGCATATCTGATTAAGAGATGATGCGTGCAAGTGAAACAAGTGCAAGAATCAATCAAACTGAAGGAAAACAAAGCATGTGAAGAGAGTCACCGCAACGATGACCATTAGTGCAAAAACAGGGTAACACATACGACACTTGGGAAAGGCAATGAAAAACTTGAAACAACACTTCTACAAGCTAAAATAAGTTAAAACACTAGTAGTCGTTCAAAGAAACAAGTGAAACAACGCTCTCACAAGCTAAACAACATAAAAAGCAATAAAAGACTAGCAAAGCAAGACTCACTCGAAAAAGCAATGACAATTCTCTGAAGGCTCCTTGATCTCCTTGGGAATGCTAGAGCTTGATCATTGGATTTACAAATGAGCTCTAGAGGTATCCATTCCATATAATTGAGCAAATTAGAATTTATGACGCACATGCATGAGAAAAGGACAAAAGCGACACTTGGCGGAAACTTCTAAGGATAAAAATGTGCCACCTTCGGGAACTAATAATAGATCCCTACTTCCTAGGGATGCTTCTTGCCTTTTGTTTTTTTTTTTTTTTTCAGGAAAACTACCATGCATTGCGCGTAGATATTGCGTAGTTCCAGGGAGAACCGAGCAACTCTCTGGTTCATGCACTGAGCAGCCTCTAAGCAGAAAAAATTCTGCGTAATTTCTGGGGTGAGTGGCTTTGGGATGCCTCTCATGTTCTGCACAATTTCTCAGCTCAAGGCTAATTTTCAGCTTGGACTACACAATTCTTGAGCTCAAGGCTCACTGTCAGCTTGGACTACACAATTCTCGCGAGCAAGTCTAGTTGCCCTTAAGGATTGCACATTTCTCTAAGGCAAGCCTGGAACTAGATGAAAACCAAGTCAAGAGATCGGCTTGTGGGTTAGACAATAAACCAAGTAAGAAAACACAAGCCAAGATGCAAAGGATGAGGCTCAATCAAAGCACAAGTACCTAGATCAGTGCAAGATGAGTTGTTGTGATTTAGAAGGGAGGCTCCAAAACGAAGCATAGGCAAAATTTTGGAGGGTGGTTGTAGCCACTACAACAGTTCCATAAATACCAATTCAACCATCTATTTTGTCCACTATATATCACAATTATGTTCATCAAATAATCTTTAGAAACTCAAATCTCTTGTCTTCAGACAACTTATTCTTCTCTTCAATAGCATAAGCGAAATTCACATCTCTTTCCACAAGAAGCTCGCATGATACCATAGGAGAAACTCACATCTAGCCTCAGTAATCTCGCTTGTCTTGACACAAAACTAGAAAAAATCATGTCCAAAATGGAGGAGCAAGTTGGCAAATATATAATAATTCATGTATTTGAAAAGTCATGTCCTTTGGGTAGGCCGACTTGATCATCTGGAGGGTCGTCGTGGTCCTGCAAACACATATTTGATTGTTTCCATTTAAAATAAAAATTTCTTTTCAAAGAGTCCAAATGGGACCTTGACCCAAAATAATTTTTCTTTTGACTCAATAAACATAGAGGCATGAAATTCATGCTTTGTCTAGAAAATTACTAATAACAAATTTTCTTTTTCTTATTTTATTTTTACAAAATACATTTTGATACAATTATGAAGACTGAACTTACTTACATTTTCCAACACTCCCTCTTAACTAGGGAGGTATTCATAATTGTACACCTAGTACAAGGATACTCTCAAACTGAAATGTTCTCATAAGAAGAGTCGAATTGATAAGCCATCTTTAAGTATCAACATCATAACCAACATTGTCAACATAGTAAGGCATTAACTAACAATCTTTTCTTATATCAGAGCATAATGTTGGGAATCTTTACATGAGACACCACACTACCTCTTAAGGTACATACCCCATCTAGATGTTCACTAGGTATTTCCTTTTAGTATTATTCTGATCTTGGATTCACAATCCTCAAAGAATATTGATCCTCTTTGACCACTCTTGTCTTGGATACATGTCCAATCCTCAAAGAGTGTTAGTCTACTTCCTATCTTGGATTTTCTATCCTCAAGGAAAGCTCAAATGCTTATCCAATCCTCCGAACCCCATTCTCCCTTTATGGCCTTTACTATACGTACGATTATTAGTCCTGGCCTAGTGCATGACACATGAAGAAGAGAATATAATGTCCATCATCACTCCCTCTTAACTAGGGACATAATCCTCATTCCCTCTTGATCAGGGAATAGATCATTGATCCTTCTTAAATATTTCAAGGAGACTTCTTACTCCCTCTTAAACATATAGGAGATTCCTTACTTCCTTTCAATTGGGAAGTCAAAACCATGTGCCTTTATCAATACATCAACTACTAGTTCTTTATGGAGATCTTCTAGTAGTAGCAGCATGGCTACTCCTCCCCTTTGCATCTCATCATATTGAATTTTTATCTTTTTGGATGTAATGGAGCTAAACCATTTCTTCAACTTTTTACAAGGTTCAAGCCATCAACCTTTCATATCATTTTCCTCTAGTCATCATCAACAAAGACATTATATTGAACCGCTTGAAGTAAAGCTTAGTCATAGCTCCCTCTAATCATGAAAGTGGTCATTATTGTCATCGAAACATGAACATCAGGGTATCTTTTTGTACTGCTACCTTTCAATCCCAAGATGACATAGACATCTTGACCATATAATCTTGCAAGGATTACCAAAATCATCCACTCAATCCATGTATACTTTGAATTGAGTTCAAAACAAACAGTTGTAGGTGTCCTAGTCTCAACTGTCATTATGAATTTCTATAACATTCTTCTAGGTAGCAAAACCATATACCAACCAGATAATCAATATCATAATTACCTCAACATGATGGCCTTCTATCAAGATATCATAATTTGCTTTATTTTCTTTGAGATTAACATCCTTCCATATAGTCTATCTCCATATTGTACAAGAATCCTTCTCCATGATATCAATAATCAATCAACGTGTTTATGGAATGAACCAATGAGCCAAATTCAATAGCCTGTTCATCAGCTTCTTTTTGTCATGACTAACATTCTTCTTGAAGTTGTCATTGCTTACTTCCTTCAAGAGATTACATCATATGTTGATTAGTCTCATCATGCATACTTTCCTTCTAGCATTTTCACGTCTTTGCAAATGTCTTTTAAGGGATCCAAGCCATATCGTACGCAGATCATCAGAGTTATCAAGTTATAATATCCTCTAGTCAGAGTGTCATGCCAAATTATGTTACTTTCTCCGTCAGAAGTCAACATTCCTTTGCATGCTTTATTGCAACAAGTTTATGCTTAATCTTTCAATCAACAATGAACTCATTAGCTAGAAGCTTCAACATCATGTCCATTAGGGTCCTTACAGTTCCCTCTTTCCATCATGCTCATCATTTTCAAGGAGCCATCAACAAGCATGAGTGTTGCTTTGTTTTGTTTTTGTATCCTTCTAAGAGTGTTTCCATAGTTGTGACAACCTTCATTATATGCCTTCAATTCTCAACAACAAGCACAACCAAGAAAAATATACAAAGACAAGAGCATGATATCAATTTTGTCAATCTAGGGTTTTCATGATTTCTTATAAGGTATACTTCTAGGGTTCTAGTTACAAACCCTATATTTATTTATCTAACCTTTATTAGGGTTTTTACTTTTAGCAGAAACATCAACCATGGGGATTGATTTCAAGTCCTAGGATTGATCCAATTCAACCCTTGCTAGGATTTTACCACATACCCTAGAGTATCCTTTCAAAATTAGATCTGCAAACCCAAGATGTCAAGAGCTATCATTTTCTTAGAGGGAACAACCAATTAGGGTTAGGGTTTTCACTCTTAGGGTTAATTCAATATAAATTAGAGTTTAGAAATCCTAAGTACAAAGAGTTTGTAGGACTACACATATCTACAAACCATAACAATTTTATATGCATCAAGATCTACCATAAAGGAATTGCAAAACCTTCAAGTAAATTCAAAACCCTATCCATACTATAGACATACCTCATATGCAAATAATATGTACCTTTGTCTTCCATGATAACTGGGAGTTGCTTCAAACTTCTGCAAGAATACCTACAAGGTATACTAGAATATTTTCCAAGAATACCTTTAAGGTCATGAATATATATATGTATAACTCCCCACACTATACTTCTCTTGCTATTCATCCATAATCAAGGAATACATCCCACAGAGCAACGACTTGTAAATGTAGATTACAAATGGGGTGGCAGAAAACCACGTAACCATGAGTCCAGACTGTTACAACGAGCATGAATAGCCCGAGCTACAACTTTTAGTTGAAACCATTGTTCTTCATAACATGAACTAAAATAGTAAACCCATCACTAAATTTAATTTTAATCATGAGCCAAAATAAGAGCTCGATCCATATCGTTATACCTTTGTTCACAGTCAAAAGACCTTTCTTTTCCACCAACCTTCCTTCACAACCAATCACATGACCTTTATTCGAGTTGAGAACCAAAACACATATGCATAAAATTGGTTCTTCTTTATGAAATTTGATTGCTTAATCACAACACTGGAAACATGCTTTAGATATGGTTATGGTCCAAGTGAAACGATGTCACATACAGGTCAAAATCTCTTCAGGGAACTCATCCAACCCAAATCCTGACAGGTTATGTATTATTCCTACATGAGCCAAAATAAGAGCTCGATCCATATCGTTATACCTTTGTTCACAGTCAAAAGACCTTTCTTTTCCACCAACCTTCCTTCACAACCACTCACATGACCTTTATTTGAGTTGAGAACCAAAACACATATGCATAAAATTGGTTCTTCTTTATGAAATTTGATTGCTTAATCACAACACTGATCCGGATTTAAACAGGAACGCAACAAATTACAGAGATAAGCATATACACAAAGATGCAGCAGAAATAATACTTCATTTCATTAATGGAAAATACTGAAATATGCTTACAACCAGAAATGGAAATAAACCAGCTAGGGCGATGGTAGCTTATCTCTGAGAAGAGATGTGGTGGCTACATGCCTCTGAACTGTGTTACAATGAGGCTCGAAGGCCTATTTATTGTTGAGAAACAATGGAAAACCCTTAACATTCCAAAACCTAACCTAGGAGATGAAACGCCAAACCGTGGGCCCCGTTTGGGTAAATTGGTACATCAACTTCCCGGGGTCGTAACTTTGGCATACGATCTCCGTTTGACGCGTACAATAGCTCGTTAGAAAGATCTATCCGAGCACTACCACTTTGGGAAGGGACCCATGTTGCCCCCAGATTTCCTAAAAAAACGCCGTTTAGGGCCTCAAAACGGCTCCAGAAGTTCAGGACCCGAAAAACTGCTAAAAATAGTAAGTTGTGCTACAATTAAGGAAACTGAAAATGTTGAGAGAAACAATGGTGGGGGTCCAGGTGGACTTGGCAGGTGGCCACCAATATCCACCTGGATCATTCCTCCCCCCTTAGGAAGCAATGGTCCCCATTGCGTTGAGTTCCTCCATGAGATGAGGAAACTTTTGCTGAACTTGTTCCCTGGTGAGCCACTTGCCCTGCTGAAGGAGTTGGCCTGCTTTGACAACTCGATACAGTTGGATATTATGTTGGTGAGTGTTCTTGATCTGTGTGTCCATGATCCGATCAGTTGCAGCTTGTTCCATGCAATTTGGATTTAATTCTGTGGGTTTGAGCTGTTCTGCAATGTCGGATGTGTCTAGCAATGGTGGAAAGTATGGCCGAAGGTGGTCCACATTGAACACTGGGTGCAGGCCAAGGAATGGGGGAATGCTGAGCTCAAATGCATTGTCTCCCATAGCCTTAGTAATGGTGTAAGGACCATATCGGAGTGGTCTCAATTTCCGATAGGCTCCAGTAAGGCATTCCTTTTGCAAATGCAAACAGACTTTGTCGCCCACCTGAAACTTGTGTGGCACCCGATGTTGATCATGTCGCTGCTTGTACTTGGCATTTGATTTCTCAAGAATGTCATGGACCTGCTGGCGAATATATTGGATGCGCTCAATGAAGCTGGTGGCCTTATTTGTTTCGGACTGGACATGAGCTGAATTTATGTGAGTAGCTGCAAGTGGCATGGCCACATCAATGGGGCATAGTGGCTGGAATCCCAAACCCACCTGAAAAGGGCTATGGCCAGTGGAGCTGTGCAGAGCTCGGTTGTAGCTGTGCTAAACATAGGGGAGGCTCTCGTCCCATGTGCATGGATGCTTTGAGTTATACATGCGCAGAATGTGCACAATCATCCTATTGACAACCTCTGTCTGGCCATCAGTTTGAGGATGGAAGGCTGTGGACTTCGTGAGTTTGGTGTCCAACATTGACCAGAGACTGGACCAAAATGTGCTGAGAAACCGACTGTCCCGATCTGAGATGATAGACTGTGGTATCCAAAAGTGCACCCACACTTGTTCAAAGAAGAGTTTAGCAGTGGCTTCAGCTGTGATATTCTTCTTGCAAGCCACCATAATGGCCATCTTCGAGAACCTGTCGACGACCACAAAAACACAGTCATTTCCATGCTTAGTGGAAGGAAGGCCTGACATGTAATCCATGGAGATGGATTCCCAAGGTCGACTAGGGGTAGGCAACGGGGTATAGAGGCTGTGCTTCTTAATGGTCGGTTTGGCAATGGCACAGGCAGTACATGATCTGATGTACTTCCCAACATCCTGTCGAAGATTCGGCCAATAGAAATAATTTTGCAGTACTGCCACTGTTTTCTCGACCCCGAAATGTCCAGCAGCCCGACTGTAGTGTGCTTCCCAAATCATCTTGGCACGCTCGCTTGAAGGAACACAAAGGTGACCCAGGTGGCATAACAGGGCATCCTGGAGGTGAAAATCTAGAACATGCCGACCCTCCAAGAGTGTCTGGTATGTGTGGCCGAATTCTGGGTCGCTTTTGTAGAGAAGTGGCCAATCAGAAGTCTCGTGCCCACAAGAGTTGAGCACGGTGGTTAACGCCATGATCGGTGGTCGACTGAGGCAATCTGCAACATTATTGGTGCTACCCTTCTTATACTTGATATTCAAGTGGAACTGTTGCAGGTATGTAGACCACTTCTGATGGCGATCATTCTGCAATTTCCCTTGGGTCTGTATGAACTGCAGGGGTCGGTGGTCTATGTGGATGACCGTTTCCTTCCCCAAAATGTAATGCTTCCATTGTCGGCAGGCCTGTACAATGGAATACATCTCTTTATCATAAGTGGGGTACTTCCAGACTGTGTCTGAAAGTGTTTCACTGTGATATGCCACTGGATGTCCATGTTGAGTAAGGACTGCCCCAATAGCATAGTCAGAGGCATCTGTCTCGACCTCAAATGGTTGTTGTAAATCTGGTAACGCGAGCACTGGTGCCGTGCAGAGGCGATCCTTCAACTCCATGAATGCCTTCTGTTGAGATTCAGACCAAAAGAATTTTGCTTTCGCCCCTCCCTTGGTGACTTGACTCAAGGGCCAAGTAATATGAGAAAACCCCAACACGAACTTGCGGTAGAAGTTGGCAAGACCTAGAAAGCTGCGGAGCTCTGTTAGAGTGGTTGGAGATGGCCAATCCCGAATGACTTGGATCTTGGCTGGATTGACATGCACCCCCTGTTCATCAATGATGTATCCCAGATACTGAACCTGGGTCATGCCAAAAGTGCATTTCTCCAAATTGGCACATAGCTTGTGTTGCCACAGTGTTTGGAGAACCTGTCGGATGTGGTGGAGGTGCTCTTCCCAACTCTGGCTGAAGATCAGAATGTCATCCAAGTATACTACTACAAAGGAGTTGGTGAATGGCCGCAAGATTTCATCCATTAGCCTCATGAAGGTTGCAGGAGCATTCGTCAATCCGAAAGGCATAACCAACCATTCGAAAAGGCCCTCCTTGGATTTGAAGGCAGTCTTCCACACATCAAAGGGTTCGATTGGTACCTGGTGATATCCTGACTTCAGATCGATCTTGCTGAAATATTTCGCTCCCTTTAGTTGGTCCAGGAGGTCATCAATCCGCGGGATCGAGTACTTATTACGGACAATGATCTTGTTCAGCGCCCGATAGTCAATACAGAGTCTCCATGTCCCATCCTTCTTCTGTACCAACACGATCGGGCTCCCACAAGGCGATGAACTCGGACGGATGTGACCTTTCTGCAGGAGCTCCTGAATCTGCCTCTTGATTTCATTGTTCTCTAGAATGGAGCGTCGATAAATTGGTCCATTGGGTAGCGGCGCACCTGGGGTCAGATCGATGGAGTGCTTGACCTGACAGTGCAGAGGAACCCCTGCAGGGGAGGTGAAGATGTCCTCGTACTCCTCCACAACCTTGTCCATCTGTAGTTGTCGTGCAGAGGGACCCCGTCTGGAGGTCGCGACCACCGTCTTCTTCTTTCCTTGAGGGCGTATCATCAGGAAAACAAATTTCCTGGTTTTGGAAATGATCTTACTGCATTGTTTTGCAGTAATCAAAGAGATGGCGGTAGGTGGTGCTACCTCTGGTATCCTGTACAACTTATTTCCCAATGTAATAATAACAGCACGGGGCCTTGATTCATACACAACATGTCGCTTCCACAAGTATGGTTGTCCTAATAATACATCACAAACTTCAAGGGGAGCCATGTCACACAATACCTCATCCGTGAAGGGCTTGATGTTGTATGGAAGGCGACACTGCTGGCTCACACGAAGATCTCGTCCTTGGTGAAGCCACCCAATGGTGTATGGTTGTGGATGTGCTGTGGTCGGTAAGCCCAACCGCTTCACGACCTCTGCCGAAATGAGGTTCTTTTGACTCCCGCTATCAACAATGAACTGTATCGGGGAGCCCTTTACCCACATCTGGGAGTGGAAGAGACGCTCCTCCTCCTCTAGATCTTCGGGTTCATTTTTCTGGATCTTGGCGGTAGCAACAGTGGCATTGGGATCCGCATCAATGATCGGCTTCCCTTTTTCATTCCCCTTATCGGGTTCTGACTCAAAGTCGGAACATGCATCTGATTCTGAAACCTTTAGCTCAACCATCAGTGACTACTTGGCCCGACACTCACTTGTGTTGTGAGTGGAGCTCTTATGGAACTCACACCATTTTCCATTGTCCTTTTTCAGCTTCGCGACGCTGTTCTTTGCTTGCAGCTTTGACTGGTTGTCTTGGGCTGTCCCGCCTTGGCTTTGTCCTTTGTTCTGTGGTTTAGGGGCACCTTTCCCCTGCTTTGGATTCGCAGATCCAAAGTCTTGCTTATTTTGTTTAAACTTCTGCTCGACCTTGACGGCATATCGGTATGCTGCGCCGAGCGAAGAGATGTTCAGGAATTATATTTCTTCCTGGATGTACTTGTGCAGGCAGCCACGGTATTTGAGTATCAAATATTGCTCCGAATCCTTGATACCCAACTTTGTGCGAAGGGTATGGAAAAGATTGATGAACTCCGGCACGTCTTGGTCCCTTCCCTGCCGCAACGTGGTCCACTTTATGTATTCATCCTCATAGCTTCCGACAGGGTAGTACTGCTCCTTGATGGCATCCCGGAATGAATTCCAGGTGGGTGCGGCTGAAAATAGTGAGCCAGTACTTTCATCCTTCTACTCACAGTAGGTTTCCCACCAGTCCTTGACGTGGGGGGCTGCTTTGAGAAGAGCGAAAACAATCTTTTCCCGACTCGAAAATTCATGAACAGAAAAATAACCCTCTAGCAGATTTAACCATTTATCTACGGCATCTGCGTCTATCTGACCCTCGAATATGGGGATTTCAAAATTAACTTGTACCTTAAAGGGCGTGGCGTTTCCAGAGTAGCTGCTGGAAGTCGATGCGTCGCTTCTGTGTAGCCGCTGAAGGATCTGGGCAAAGCTGTCCATCATTGCGTTCCGTTGTCGCTCGAGGGCTTCTTCGAGCAAGATTTTGATGGGATCTCCTGCCCCCTCGTATTTCTTCTCATCCGCCATGGGAGGCCGTCGGGATTTGCGAGGATGGTCTTGCAAAGGTTCAACCAGTTCAAGCCCTAACTCCTTATATCCCGACATTGTTGGGGACATGCAAAGAAAAATAGAGAAAAAGCAGACCGCTCTGATACCACTGATCCAGATTTAAACAGGAACGCAACAAATTACAGAGATAACCATATACACAAAGATGCAACGGAAATAATACTTCATTTCATTAATGGAAAATACTGAAATATGCTTACAACCAGAAATGGAAATAAACCAGCTAGGGCGATGGTAGCTTATCTCTGAGAAGAGATGTGGTGGCTACATGCCTCTGAACTGTGTTACAATGAGGCTCGAAGGCCTATTTATTGTTGAGAAACAATGGAAAACCCTTAACATTGCAAAACCTAACCTAGGAGATGAAACGCCAAACTGTGGGCCCCGTTTAGGTAAATTGGTACATCAACTTCCCGGGGTCGTAACTTTGGCATACGATCTCCGTTTGACGCGTACAATAGCTCGTTAGAAAGATCTATCCGAGCACTACCACTTTGGGAAGGGAAACATGGGTCGATGGACCCATGTTGCCCCCAGATTTCCCAAAAAACGTCGTTTAGGGCCTCAAAACGGCTCCAGAAGTTCAGGACCCGAAAAACTGCTAAAAATAGTAAGTTGTGCTACAATTAAGGAAACTGAAAATGCTGAGAGAAACAATGGTGGGGGTCCAGGTGGACTTGGCAGGTGGCCACCAATATCCACCTGGATCAAACACTGGCAACATGCTTTAGATATGGTTATGGTCCAAGTGAAACAATGTCACATACAGGTCAAAATCTCTTCAGGGAACTCATCCAACCCAAATCCCGATAGGTTATGTATTATTCCTACATGAGCCAAAATAAGAGCTCGATCCATATCATTATACCTTTGTTCACAGTCAAAAGACCTTTCTTTTCCACCAACCTTCCTTCACAACCACTCACATGACCTTTATTCGAGTTGAGAACCAAAACACATATGCATAAAATTGGTTCTTCTTTATGAAATTTGATTGCTTAATCACAACACTGGCAACATGATTTAGATATGGTTATGGTCCAAGTGAAACGATGTCACATACAGGTCAAAATCTCTTCAGGGAACTCATCCAACCCAAATCCTGACAGGATATGTATTATTCCTACATGAGCCAAAATAAGAGCTCGATCCATATCGTTATACCTTTGTTCACAGTCAAAAGACCTTTCTTTTCCACCAACCTTCCTTCACAACCACTCACATGACCTTTATTCGAGTTGAGAACCAAAACACATATGCATAAAATTGGTTCTTATTTATGAAATTTGATTGCTTAATCACAACACTGGCAACATGCTTTAGATATGGTTATGGTCCAAGTGAAACGATGTCACATACAGGTCAAAATCTCTTCAGGGAACTCATCCAACCCAAATCCTGACAGGTTATGTATTATTCCTATCTGCCTTCAGTTTATTGCAATCAAAACATTATAGTTACACACAACACCTCAATTCTTTGCAAGAGAGGCTTTGGTCACTATTATGTGGACAACATAAAGTTCACTTGATATTTCCATAGGAGCTCAACAATCTTCAATGTATGTAACCAGTTGTATAACCAGATAAGTTATGTCCTGCAACCAGTCTTACCAACTCGATTGTTTGGTGAGACTTGCGATAACTCCTTCCACAGGTCTTGGTGCCTCAGATACATTGAATTAGATGCCATGATGCCAATATAATATAATATTCTCATTCCACAGATAAAATAGTTTATGCTAACAGTTGTATATAAATTGTGATTCCACAGATTGTGAGCCTCTAAGGTTATACAAAATTCAAGCAAGTATTTAACATTTAGCCATGAATGCGAGATTTTAGGATCGAGCCACTGTAAAATGTGAAGCGAACCATAATAATTATATGAGCCAATGAGAAATTAAATGAAAATCAATTCGAGCCTTAGATTTGAACATGTGAACCGCCTGTGATTTCATTCGAGCCACAGTACCGGAGTAGCGAGACTCTGTAATTTCGCAGTAATACGATGCCACTTTTGCAAGCTATTCCAATACGAAACAAAGAATGTAAGTCCAGAATTGCGATGCTTCTGTATAATGATGCCTCTGCATTATTACTGAGATTAGGATTTATGAAAAAGTTGTAGCAACTTGTCAGTAGTAGTCACAATAATTTGTCCAATAGATGCACCAGACTTCGAACACAAAGAACACAAGATATAGGCTTCAAGCCAAGGCAAAATCCCTCCAAGGGGAAAACCCAAACTTTTTTATCTTCGTATAGAATCATATCAAATGAGATATCTAGGGCCCAAGACCAAAAACTAGTGTCCCATAAGCACCAGGTCAACCCTCCATTATGTCCACTAGATATCACAATTATGTTCATCAAAGAATCTTTAGAAACTTAGAGATCTTGTCTTCATACAACTTCTTCTTGTCTTCAATAGCATAAGGGAAATTCACATCTCTTTCCACAAGAAGCTTGCATCATACCACATGAGAAACTCATACCTAGGCTTAGTAATTTTGCTTGTCTTGACACAGAACCACAGAAAATCATGTCCAAAATGGAGGAGCAAGCTGACCAATATATAGTAGTTCATGTGTCTAAAAAGTCGTGTCCTTTGGGCAGGTCGACTTGATCATCTCGAGGGCCGATCTCATCTTGTGGGCACATATTTGACTTTTTCCATGTAAAATAAAATATTTCTTTTTATTTTCAAAGAGTCCAAATGGAACCTTGACCCAAAATATTTTTTCTTTTGACTCAATAAACTTAGAGTCATGAATTTTTTTTTTTTTTTTTCCAAAGAAAAGATCGAACTTTTTATTAAAATAAAAAGTTACATAGTATATGCATTAAGCATTCAATTTGGCTGTATGAAAGTGGATCATACAACCCGCAGGATACATTCCTGCCTACAAGCATAAAAAGAAAGTGGCGCTCCTATTATCCGGAGTGTAGCCCACAAAAAACTAGCTGGCCTAAGTCTTCCTGCCCTTTTTTTTCTCCACTTTTCGCCAACCATCCATGTTGTGAGTGGAGTCAATAATGGCAAGCTGGTTTTCCACTGTGTTCATTGGTTGTTCCTTATCTGAATCCGATCCTTCAGGACTGTGACTTCGTTTATTACCACTTATTTCTAGCTGGAGATCTTGTTCCTTTTCCTCATTAATCTCTTTATCCTTATTGTCCTAATCTTTATCCTTTGCTGTATTATGTTCTTCTTTCTTTGCTGTAGCTGCCTTCTTATAAGCGGCATCTATGTTCTGCCATCCTTTCGGCTTCCTTTGTTGTTGCTTGCTCTTGTTGAGACTTGGACATGCATTGTACAGATGACCTGTTTGTTGACATCCCCGACATCTGAAAGCTGTATTCTCATAGTCCAAGGGTTGTTTCCACTGTGTATTATTGAAGTTTAGGATTATGCTTTCAGGTAGTCCTCGGCTGAGATCTACCTCGACACATATTCTGGCAAAGGTAAATATTCCTTTTAAATGTCTCTCTCCGTCTATCTTTAACATTTTCCCCAATGTATTTCCAATAACTATTAAAGCCTTTGAATGCCAGAAATGTAAAGGAAGGTTATGCAGCCTAACCCATACTGGAATCCTTGATACCACCATGGTGTTGGCATCAAAATCAGGAAACCAAGGGGTAATAAAAAGTCCAGCACTGCCCCAGAACCATGGCCCTTGGTTGAGAACTGTTTCCTTTTCTTCTTCTGTGTGAAAGCATACTATAAAGAACCCCTTAGGGTATAGGTAGATTTGGCAATTTTTTGTCCAAACCGAGTGGATCCATTGATACAATGCATCAGTTCTAGGCCAAAAGCCATTGAATCTACAAATAACTACATTTTTTTGTAGATCTGAATATATATTATTTACCTCTGGTATGTCGATGGAGATAGATGGGCTCTCCGGCATTTGATCTACAATATACTGCCCCGGGGGTTCAGTGACAGCTGTGGGTTCTTTCCCTTTGCCCTTCACTGCTTCCTTAAAAGACCCTTTGCTGTGTGAGCTAGTTCCAGCGCTTTTGGCACCTCCTCGTAATCTCATATTGAGAATGATTGTAGAGCCTGACTTGATGTTGTATTCTTGCATGGTTCTGCATTCTTGCAGCGATCTTCCCTCATATAATAGGTGTTGTTTCTCAGCCGGATATCCAATCTGATCGGCGATTTTGTTCTTCAAATCTGAAACCCTGTCGCTGTCATAAGTCCAGATTGCGGTTGTGTTTCCATTTGGCGTCTTTACAAAGATTTTCATACCGGACCTGGCAATCTGGGGTGGCTCGGTTCTTGTCAGATCTGAGCCATCCAAAACCATATCCGATCTGTTGAAAACCTTAGTTTCCTGAGCATAGCTTTGGATCTCACTTGCCTTACGCAGATCCTCTGTGCCTGAAAAGGGATCTGTGGGAGAAAATTTTGATTTGTTCCCTGATCCATACTTTGGTTCTGCTCGTATCCCAAAACAATCCTGCAACAACTTCTGAAAAACCATCAGATTGATGGCGCGGTTTTGGAAACGGAGATCAATCTGCAGGGCAGCGACATCGATCTCATATACTGTGGTATGCCAATCCTGTTTGTTTGCACTGACTGCTGTTCCAAGATCCCGATCTCCCCCAAAAAGGGTTTCCAGATCTGACCAGAATAGGGATCGATCTGGCAAACGGATGTCTGTAGTGGTGAGCCTTAGACTGGATCTATGCACCAAACCTCGGATCAAGGGGAATGGTGCCCGATCAGGTCTCAAAGGCGATCGCTTGAAACCCTGGATATCATGATCTACGTCATAGTAATGCAGATCTGAAATCTGACATGCAAAAACCCTGAAAATTTCTCCATACCTTTGGCAAAGACTGCGTTTGCCCAATCCACAACCTCCATTATTGCTCGAGCCAGCACGCTCGCTGAGCTCGACCGCTGATGTCCTCGCGTAAATCCTCGCCATTCTCGCAGAGCTCGGCCGCCGTCTCCATCACTGTAGCCTTATTGCTGGATTCAAAATACACATTAGAGAATCACTCGTATTTTCTACTTAGAGTCATGAAATGCATGCCTTGTCTAGAAAAATAATAATAACAATTTCTTTTTCTTCTTTTATTTTTACAAAATGCATTTTGATATAATTATGAAGACCAAACTTAGTTACATTTTCCAACAAGGGGCACCTTGCAATTGGTTTCCTAACATTTCGGTCTGGCATTGTTGTTTCCTTCTCCAAGTCATTGTAGCACATGCAACAACCTCTAAAGTAGTGCAGGATTGTGGATTGTTCTTTTGGGCGTTGGACCTCCTTGGTGGGCGTCTTCGTCGTCTTTGGTTTGCACTACTTCTATGGCCTAGTTTTCATTTATGTGCTTTTCCATATTACTAACTTTCATGTAGCCATCCTTTTTATGTTGGGTGCTCTTCTTGTACCTCTCATCTAGCTCTTGTTGCATTCAATGTATTCTCTGGCTTATTTCCTATAGACTCATGTGTTCTCTGGTTCATCTGTGTAGCTAGCCTCGAATTTTCCCTTATTCTTCTAGCTCTCCCACTTTGTGGTATGTTGTATGTTTTTTCCTCCTTTATTCCTCACCTTTATCTTACTTCCTACCATCTAACCCTTTTCGCTCCTCACGTGGCTTCTCTCACTTGGTCAATCATTTATTCCCCTCTCCCCCTAACATCTTGGTCTTGTATCATTTTTACGGCCTTCAACATGCCCCGTTAACATGTACATGTCTGCTTAAGGGCAACTTATTATCAGGAGCAGGCTTCTCGAGGTCACTCTCATACCCACCATCACCTGGAAGAAATAGCTACAAGGTTTGAAGACCTCACTCTGGGCCCCATTCAAGAAGAGATAGGTCGCATGGAACATGAGGGAGCCTCTGCATGACAACAACTTCCGAATACCAAGCTAGTTGACTAGATGATGGATGTAGGACACATGAAAGGCTACTTCAACCAATACATGCACACTATCGTCTTATACTTGCAAGTTTGTCCTTGGTTGTATTATGAAGGACCAATCCTAGCATAGAGTTAGCATTCGTAACTCTTTGGAACATATTCATTGTCATCTAAGGGACTTGTACCAGCGCTTGGATTGTATTGAGCAACACTTGGGTACCCTTCCTTCGACTGGAAATAATCCTAGCAACAATGAAGACCCAATTCAAGTTGTTGTCACTGACTCTGATCCATCTACTTAGCTTATGCCATGCTCTAGATTATTTTGAATTTCAATCTTATAGTTTGTCCTGATGGCCTATCTAGACTTCTTTTTAATTCTTATATCATCCTTTTAGTCTTTTTGGACATTTTTATACCCTATGCCTTGTTGAGAAATCAATGCATGTAGATATTAGGGGTTGATTCCTCTTTTCTTGATAATTAATTGTGATTTATGTTGGCTTCTTTTACTCCTTTATTATGTTATATTTCATCAAGCAATTGCCAAATTACAAATGTATGAAGATCACAAGAACAAGGGACACAAGATATAGGCACTCATCCAGGCGAAAACCTCTATGTAGAAAAAAAAACCTAGTCCAACTCTTCCACTAGCAAATTCAAATCAAAATGAGACAATCCAAGACATTTTGACCTAGACAAATACCTCCTCCAATCACCAAGTCAACCCTTCATTTATGTAGACAAACTCTACCAAATCCTCCAAGTGTCAACTCCTCAAAAGTTGCTTCAATCTAGAATTCCCCCCCCCGCCCCAGCTACAGAATTTTAGACTTGCATTTACTGCATAAATTTTGGCCCTTGCAACTTGCCCATAATCCTTATAAAACTTAGACGTGAGAGAGAGAGATATATATATATGCTCCAAACTTCAATTTAGCTTCTTCCTTGAATTCTGTCTTCTTCTTCTACATTTCACTCTCTTTTTTGTCCTCTTTTTCTTGTAGATCGAACTTGTGAGTGTGTACTTCCAAATGAGTTAAGTTACATCTATTTATACAACTTCTATTGGGTTGAATATCCCTAATATGGGCCAACTTCATCATGATAGGTCTGACTTGGTGAGGAGGTGACAAATGACACTTTTGATTCAAGAATAATTTCCTTTACATGATACAAATGCCCAAGAAGGGTCTAATCAATGTGACAATGACTCTTTTGACTCTTAACAGAACCTAGAAGCCTTGAATGGAGGTTATGACCTCAAAAATAAATAAAAGAGCTTGAAACCCATGCTTCAAAAATATTTTTCTTTTACAATAAAAAATATTTTTCTTTTCTTTTGAAAAATACAATTATGAAGATTGACACTAGTTATATTCTTCAACTCTCCCTCTTAACTAGGGAGGTATTCATAGTTACATATATACATAGGTACATGGATGAAATCAAAATGAAATGATATATGAAGAGTCATAACACATGCAGTGCTACATATTAGATTCCTGACCAGGGTATCTAATCGACTAGGACTAAGGTGTGTTCCAAGCTTTAGCTTCTATAGGTACCATCAGGTTTTAGCTTTAACACCAACTGAGGGATCTAGGTATCGTATCCAAGGTCAGAGCTCCACATGACCAATGATACCCTCTCTACTTTGGGATCTAGACATAATCACAAGCCGACCAAATGTCCTCCCAAGCGTCTTGTTGCCCCAAGATGCTTCATCTCTCTCAATCTACTAAATTTGTAATATCAACCAATCTAAGCATGCTTCTGAAATATTTGAACTTCTTATTTGGAAAATATTGCATCAACACGTTAACTACCTACTCATCTGTTATAATATATTGTAGCTTCACGACCCCATCCTGCACCAAAATTCTAATGCAATGGTACTTGTAGTTAATATGCTTTGTCCTAGCATGAAACACAGGGTCTTCAGACATCTTTATGTTGCTTTGATTATCACAATTTATCACTGTATGATCCAATGGCCCTCCAAACAAATCTGATAAGAGTTTTTTTAACCAAACAACTTCTCCTCCTAATTCACATGTAACAACATATTCATCTTCAGCACTACTTAAAGCAACAAGATCTTTTTTTCTATGCATCCATGAAATCATTGCAGATCCCAAACTGAAACGACCACTAGTAGTGCTTCTTCCATCTGTCTCATTGCCACCCCAATAAGAATCGGTAAAACCTATCAATTTAATTTCTTTCCCATCATACTTCAAGCAGTCATGAATAGTTCCATGTAAGTATCTTAAAATGTGCTTGGAAACTATCCATTGGTCATGATGAGGCTCCAATTGAAATTGACTAAGAACATTTATAGCAAAGCATATTCCAGGTATGATATTCACCAAGTACATCAAAGAGCCCACCAACTTACGATAACTTGTAGGATAAATGGGACTAGAGCCGAAGCTTCTCAACATCTTTATATTTGTGATCATGGGAGTAGTCAGAATCCATCATACTAAACTTTTCTAACATATTTATTATGTACTTTCCTTGACCAATATATATCCTACTAGGTTCCTACCAAACTTCCAAGCCCAAGTAGTAGTGCATGAGTCATAGATATTTCATTTCAAATTTTGCTACCAACATTTTCTTACATTTTAGAATTCTACGCTCCACATCTGTAACAAATAAATCATCCACATATAAAAGTATAATAACTGGTTCATTCTTCACTATCTTTATGTAGAGGTTTACACCGACAAAACTTTTAACAAATCCAATCCTTAATAGATAGGCATCCATTCGTGTATACCAAGCCTTAGGAGCTTGCTTCAAGCCATATAGAGCTTTATTTAATTTGCAAAAATGAGTTTCCCTATTTTTATTTTTATTTATTTTTATCTCAAAGCCTTCTGGTTGTTAAATACATACTTCTTCATCAATGGTTCCATTTAGAAAGGTTGTTTCAACGTCCATTTAATGGATATTCCATCCCATAGTTGCAATTAGTGAAACCAAAGATCTAATAGTACTGGATCTGGCAGTAGGAGCAAAGGTTTCTTCATAGTTTATTCCTTCCTTTTGAGAGAAACCCCTTGCAACAAATCTTGCTTTTTATTTTTCTATGCTTCCATCAACGACATGTTTGATCTTGTAAATCCATTTGGCAGTGACAATAGATTTGTCACTAGGTTTAGGAATGATTTCCCAAACCCCATTCTTCATGATAAATTGATATTCTTCTTGTATAGCTTTCTTCCATTCTTATTGATGAGCGACTTCTTTAAAAGTAGTTTGTTCTACTTCAATTAACTTTGTCATGTATGTTGCATATCCTGAGTATCTTTTAGGCTTCTTGGTTTCTTTGAATGTGTCCTTTACTGCTTTGTGTCCTTCTGCATCTTCAAGTGTAGATTTTAACCAATTTGGCCTCTTCTTTGTTTTGGGAATGATTGTAGGTTGAATAGGTCCACTTGGTCCTTCTTCTTCTAGGTTTGTAGGTGACTTGTCACGTTGCTCTTCTTCTTCAAATAGTTGTACATCTTCTTCATCAGACTCTATAAGTATATCTTTGGATCTTTTGTAGGCACGATTTTCATCAAATACAACGTCATAGCTAACTTCAATTCGTCTTTCTTCTTTGATGTGGATTCTATAAGCCTTCGATGAAAGGATATAACCAACAAATATACCTTTTTTACTTGTAGATTCTAACTTCTTTCGCTTGTCTTTTGGAATATGAATGTATGTGGGACATCAAAATATTCAGAGATGGTCTACACATGGCTTCTTCCCTGAAATGCTTCTTCTAGTGTCATATTGTCAAGGATTTTATGAGGACTTCTATTTTGCATGTATATTGTTGTCATGGCTACTTCTCCCCATAGAAATTTTGGTAGGTATTGATGAAATATCATATTCCTTATGCATTCTTCAATGGTTATATTCTTCCTTTCTACTACTCCATTCTTTCAGGGGTTGTAGGGAACAATGAGCTCCCTCTTAATGTTTTCTTCCTTGCAATAAGCTATAAGTTCTTTTGAAGTATATTAACCTCCATTGTTGAATTTGAGAGTTTTTATATTTCTTTTGGTCAGGGTCTCAACATCAAATATAAACTCCTTGAATTTTTCAAATACTTCATCCTTTTGCCTTGAGAAGATAAATCCATTTCTTTGTAGAGTGATCATCAATGAAGGTCACATAATATTGGTGGCCTCCAAGAGATTTATTAGACATGGGCCCACATACATTAGAATGAATGAGGTCTAATATCTCCATAGACCTTGTGTCACTACTTATAAAGGGTTTCCTAGTATTATTTCCCAAGGCACATCCCTTGCATACTCCTTCATGGTCCTCCTTGATATTGGGGATGTCCTTCACCATTGGACTTAGAGAGGGTACTATCTTATAGTGAATGTTTCCATATATTCTATGCCAAAGTTCGATGGGACTTGTTATGAAACCAGCTCACAAAAGATAGAAAAGATAGATCAATGCCTTAGAATTTAGTCTCCTCGAGGGGGCAACCTCATTTACATTACACGAATGAACAATTCTTGGATGATACAAATGACAAAACCTCCTTTCTATATATAAGAGTCTAAGGGGTCACAATATAACCAAGCCGACTTAACAATAATAATATAAAGGAACAAAAATAACAATAGTGGGATTCTATGGGGCACAATAATAACAATAAGGGATACAATGACAATAGTAATGGGGGAATCACTAGTATTATAGGGATCTAACATGCCCCTCTCCTTCAAAAGAGTGTTGTCCTCAATGATTGAGTAGTTCTGGATGCTTTTGTATAAAATTCTCATCCTCCCATGTGGAAACTTCAACGGGTAAGTTCTTCCACTTGATGAGATACTCTGAAATTGATCGATTTCGTAGCTGTCGAGTTCTTGCTTCTTTGACTGCTTCAGGTTCCAATATGATTTTTCCTTCCTCATCAAGTTCTGGCAATATTGTTTGAACTGGAATCTTGTCACCTATAACCTTCTTTAAGCATGAAACATGGAAAACTGGGTGCACTTGAGAAGCTGTAGGAAGCTCCAATTTGTATGCCATAGTACCTATCTTTTGCAACACCTTGTACGGACCATAATACTTTGGTGATAATTTATTATCCTTCTTAGCTTGCTTGAGGGACATTTGTTTATATGGTTGTAGTCGTAGGAATACCCAATCACCTACATTAAAACTTCTTTCGCTGCGATGTTGATCTGCCTGTTGTTTCATTCTATTCTGTGCCAAGGTGAGGTTATCCTTTAAGAGTTGGAGAACTTGTTGCTGATGCTCGATGTGATCTTCCACTACTTGAACCTTAGAATTTTCTCTTAAATATGATGTGATGGATGGTGGATGATATCCATAAAGTGCCATAAATGGGGTCATTTTTGTTGCAGTATGGAAGGAAGTGTTATACCACCATTCAGCCAGAGGCAACCATTTGACCCATTGTGTCTGTTTATTAGATACAAAGCAATGAAGATATCCTTCCAAACATTTGTTTACTATCTCAGTTTTCCCATCAGATTGAGGATGATAAGATGAGCTATGAGCTAACTGAGTACCAAGACAAGAAAATAATTTTGTCAAAAAATTTCAAGTGAAAATGGGATCTCTATCGCTTACAATAATCTTTGGGTTTCCATGTAGCTTTTGAATTGTTTCGATAAATGTAGTAGAAACTGTACTTGCTTTAAATGGATGATATAATGCACAAAAGTGTGCATACTTGGTAAGTTTGTCAACTACCACCATGATAACACTCTTTCCTTTATACTTGGGTAAACCTGTGATAAAATCCATTGAAACCTCCTCCCAACGTTGGATTGGAATTGATAAAGGTTGTAATAGTCCTGGGGTATTAATTTTTTCAACTTTATTTTGTTGGCAAACCAAACATTCCGCCACAAACTTTTGAATATCTAATTTAAGGCCATCCCAAAAAAATCCTTCTTAACCCTATGGTAGTTTTTAGAAATCCTGAGTGCCCTCCTAAGGGAGAGGTGTGCAATTCCCTAAGAATATTTTGTTTGAGTTGGGAATTCTTACATAGGTATAACCAATCCTTGTACCATAACGAATCATTTTTCCAGCTAAATGTATCATATGTACTGGGATCTTGTTGTATCTTTTGAATGAGTGCCCACACTTCCTCGTCATTCTTCCATTCGTCCTTTGCTTTGTTTATCCAATTTGGTTGGATAATAGAAATGGCACAAAGAAATTCTTCCACATCCTCATATTTTCTTGAGAGTGCATCTGCCACAACATTTTGCTTCCCTTTTTTGTAGATGATTTCAAAGTCATATCCCAACATCTTTGTGACCCATTTTTGCTGCTCTTCTGAAGATAATCTTTGTTCTAAAAAGTATTTAAGACTATCATGATCTATTTTTACCTTGAAGTGTCTTCCCATTAGGTAGGGTTGCCATTTCTTAAGTGCATGTAGTATTGCCAGCATTTCCTTCTCATAAATAACTTTGTGTAAATACTTTCCTTTGATTGGACGACTTTCAAAAGCACTGGGTCTTTCTTCTTGCATTAAAACAACACCAATTCCATTTCCCGAGGCATCACATTCCACAATAAAAGTTTTTGTGAAGTCCGGTGTAGCTAAGACTGGTGCTTGGCACATTGCCTCTTTAATATGTTCAAAGGCCTTTGTTGCTTTTGGAGTCCATGATAATGCATCTTTCTTCAATAATGTTTTTAGAGGTGCTGCTATTCTCCCATAATTCCTAACAAACTTGCGATAATACCCTGTCAACCCGAGAAATCCTTGTAGATGATTTATGGATGTGGGGATTTTCCATTCCTTAATGGTTTTAGTTTTTCTAGGGTCTACCTTAACACCTTTATGAGATACAATATGACCCAGATATTCCACGTCTTGTACTCCAAAGAAACATTTGGAGATTTTTGCATATAATTGTTTCTCCTCCAATATTTTGAGCACCATGTCAACATGTTGGACATGATCCTTCCAAGAGTTGTTGTAGATTAGTATATCATCAAAAAAATACTAACACAAATTTTCTAAGGAAGGGTTTGAAAATGGAATTCATCAAACCTTGAAATGTAGAAGGTGCATTAGTAAGGCCAAAAGGCATGACCAAAATTCATAATGACCCTCATGAGTTCTAAATGCTGTTTTTGGAATGTCTTCAGTCTTCATTCTGATTTGATGATATCCTGAATGAAGATCCAACTTGGTGGAGTAAATTGATCCATGCAATTCATCCAATAATTCATCAATGACAGGAATGGGAAATTTATCTTTCATAGTGAGCTTGTTGAACTCCCTATAATCTGGACACATGCTCCATGATCCATCCTTCTCGTGAACCAATACTACTGGAGCAGAGAAAGAACTTTAACTAGGTTGAATTATACCAGCCTCTAGCATTTCTGCAACCATACGCTCAATTTCACTCTTTTGGACATAGGGATATCTATAAGGCCTGATGTTTGGAGGAACACTTCTTGGAATCAAATTGATAGCATGATCATGATCACAAATATGTGGGAGGCCTTTGGGAGTCTCAAATACCTTAGAATGATTGTCCAAGACTTTTTGGAGATCTAGAGAAATGGACGATTTCGATGTGGGAACCTCTAGTGAACATAATTGTGTAATTATGCCTCGTTGTTCTTTCTTTAGAAGCTTTTACATTTCGTTCGAGATGATTATCTTTCCCGGTTTCCCTGTGATACCCCTTAATTCAACTTCCTTTCCTTATGCAGAGAATTTCATGAAAAGTTTTTGAAAATTAAAAGCTATTGTACCCAAGGATTGTAACCATTAGACTCCTAGTACAACGTCAACACCACCCATTGGAATGGAAAGCATTGGGCTATTCAATGCATATTCTCCCATGGATAGCTTGATATTATGGCACTTTCCTGAGCAATTTATGGTTCCTCCACTTGCAACCATCACTTGACACTCTGGTGCTGGATATAGGAAGTAATTCAATTCCTTGGCTATCTTACAATGAATAAAATTATGGGTACTTCCCAAATCAATCAACACTATTACCTTTTTCTTCTTGATATGCCCTTCTATCTTGATAGTTTGAGGAGTGGTAATTCCAGCCAATCCATTACAGGATATGGTCGGATTCATTTCTTCTTTTTCTAGGGTTTGTTCCTGGTGTATATCCTCTTCTTTTGAATCACTAGTATTATAGGGACCTAACAGGACTAGTAATGGGGAAATCACTAGTATTATAGGGACCTAACAGGACTAATTTCCATATGAACAAGGGCTTGAGGAGACAGTGTTATAAATCTATATAATATTCCTTCACGAATCACTATAAACCTTGTCCCTTTTCAAAACTAAAATTCTTTCCCCAAACCAAAACATTACCATTTACAAAAGAAACTCTATCTCCTTTATCTTCTAAACAAGAAATGGAAAGTAAATTCCTTTTTTAAACCTAGGACATAGAGGATTTTGTTGAGATGTAGCTTTGCTCCACTTTCTAGCTTCAATGATGCAAATCCAAGGCCCTTGACTGCATAGTTGTTGTTGTCTCTAAGCGCCACTACTTGTGATGATGATCCCTTTGATAAAGTACGAAGTTATCCACTTTCTCTTGTCATGTGCCTTGAGGCTCCACTATCAATGATCCAATCACTGTCATCATTTAGTGTACTTGTAAGTGCAACCAAGAATCCTCCCTTATTGACTCTTCTAGATAGTTTGTAGATGATCCTTCCAATGAAGCTTCCTACAATTTTCAATAGATTGAGTCCCATCTTCAAATAAATTTCCATTGAGGGAGTGATCCTTTCTTCCAAGATGTTGTTTCTTCCTTCAAATGATAGCCAACAAGGTGATCGTCAAATAGTCCTTCCTTCGCCTTATCTTTGATACCATGTTGAGAAATCAATGCATGTAGATATTAAGGTTGATTCCTCTTTTCTTGATAATTACTTGTGATTTATGTGGACATCTTTTACTCCTTTATTATGTTATTTTTTGTCAAGAAATTACCAAATTACAAATGTATGAAGATCACAAGAACAAGGGACACAAGATATAGACATGCAGCCAGGGAAAAACCCCTATCCAAGGGAAAACCCAATCCAACTCTTCCACGAGTAGATTCAAATCAAAATGAGACAATCCAAGACCTTTTTATTGAGAAAAATACCTCCTCCAATCACCAAGTCAACCTTTCCTTTATGTAGACAAAATATGCCAAATCCTCCAAGTGTCAGCTCCTCAGAAATTGCTTCAATCTAGAATTTCAGACCTGCAGTTACTATAGAACTTTCAGCCCTTGCAACTTGCCCAGAAACCCTAGAAAACTTGCATGAGAGAGAGAGAGAGAGATGCTCCAAACTTTGATTTAGCTTCTTCCTTGAATTAGGTCTTCTTCTCCTGCAATTCACTCTCTTTTTCGTCCTCTTTTTCTTGTAGATTGAACTTGTGAATGTGTGCTTCCAAATGAGTCGAGTTGCCTCTATTTATATTTCTCATGCTTGGTCGAATAACCCTAATTTGGGCCGACTTCATCATGATAGAGCCGACGACTTGGTGAGGAGGTGACAAATGACACTTTTGACTCAAGAATAATTTTCTTTACATGATACAAATGCCCAAGAAGGGTCTAATAAATGTGACAAAGACTCTTTTGACTCTTGACAAAACCTAGAAGCCTTCAATGGAGGCTATGACCTAGGAAATAAATAAAAGAGCATGAAACCCATGCTTCAAAAATATTTTTCTTTTACAATAAAATTTATTTTTCTTTTCTTTTGACAAATACAATTATGAAGATCGACACTAGTTACATTCTTCAACATGCCTCTCTGCGAAGGGTGCACTTTTGGTTATTGCCCAGTCTTCCCAATGAAAGATCGACATAAGTTATTCAACTCCTTTATGTACATTTGAGTTTAGAAGGAAGTACTATATATAATAATAATAATAATAATAATAATAATAAATTTTTGATCAATATTATTACTATTATCAAATATGTGTTATTAAATGAATATCGTGAATAATTATATATTTGACATTAGTAATAATTAATATATATATGATGGAATAGTAATAATTTATAAGGTAGTAATTTTAGTAAAAAATTGTGAATTTTAAAGTTCACTTAATAATGCAAATACTTTGAACAAAATTATGAATGACCATACACGACTACCTCAATTCCCCTAGTTGTGTGCACCAACCCTTGTGATTCAAGATTGCCCTTCACATAGTCTAATGAGTATTTTGCTCCTAATAATTTCTTGACATTTGGCACTAACAACGCCATGTTTATGTGCGTAGTTCTAGAGCTTGGACACCAAGTTCAAATGTTATGTTCATGACTTTCAATGTTTTTTATACATGCACCAATAACCATGGATACCCATAGTTGTAAGAATGTCAACAATACCTAAGACCATCATCAAATGTGAAAATTTATGTGACAAAGTTTTCACACATTTGTATAAGCTTCTTTGGCTCTTACTTTTAATTATAAGATAATTGAGATTTAATATTTTCTAGTAGCACCTAAGGAACTTGAGGATCGATGGATTGTATCTTAATTGATTGACTCTGGATTTTTATCCAAAGGAGGATAATTTCAAGTGAACATGAAGGTTACTTCACTTAAGCAAGTGAAGTACACATTGACTTCACCTCAAATTCCATCTTCTATTTTAGTATGGATTAGACTATCCATTCTCCCTCTTAATCTTTGGGATGTTTGGACCCTAAAGTCAATAGGGAGTAGACTTGAGAAATTTGTAGATGAATTTGAGTTGAGATAGGTTTGTTTACTTACATAGAATCTATTTTGAATTCAACCTTTAAGGATGCATCTAAGAAGCAATAGAACTTCCAACTAATTATTGAGCTCATGTGCAACCATTGGACTATGAATAACATCATTTCAAGTGCAATGGTTGCCATGAACATTA
Organism: Pinus tabuliformis; assembly: GCA_031772625.1. Lineage (NCBI taxonomy): Eukaryota > Viridiplantae > Streptophyta > Pinopsida > Pinales > Pinaceae > Pinus > Pinus tabuliformis. The sequence continues at coordinate 172,415,332 of CM062810.1, read as the reverse complement.
GCACTTCAACAAGTTCTTTGAAGACACATGCCCCTTAGTGCTAGAGAAATGAGAAAGAAGAAGAACTCTAAAAAGTGTCTAAATCCTTGAACAAATGGAGAAACCAACCCTTCACATCTTTGGAAATGGTCCAATTAGAGGAAGCTCTTAATCTAGGAAGAGAATCCCTCTCTCCCCTCCACCCTAGGAGTAAAACCTAATAGAGAAGGGATTACCAAATAACTCATTGAAAAAAAGAAGCACCCTAATATTCACAACCTTTTGAAGAGATTCCAAAAACAACTCAAGATCATTCACAAGAATTTTAGCAGCAAAAGAAGAAAATTGAAATTCCAACAATTTTTTTTGGATTACACTCTTTGGAGAACCTAAAATGTAGGCATGATCTTAGAAGACATCGAAAAATGTAAGGAGGATACTAGGGAAAAGGATATAGTGCGATTAGGGTCATAAAAGTTCATAAATTATGTTGCAATAATTATTCTTGATGTAGAAGCAACATCTAGAATAATGCATAACCCATTAACCCTTGCTTCTCCTCATAAGAAGCCAAAAGTTGAAAAAGGATTTTAGGGAGAGAGACACTTAGAAAAACATAGTTTTGGATTCTCAATCCACATTAAATTCATCTCTCTTTGATCAAGAAAAATGATTCGAAGCATCTTCAAAACCTTTCTTGAATAAGAATGCTTATTTTTGTATTTTGTTATTCAAATAATTTTAAGACAATATTCTTGCAATTGTGGTTGAGAAAAGAGGTTTATGAGTAAGAAAAATCAGCGAATTCATGAGCACTCTTCTATGGACATGTTTTTAATCATCTCAAAGTCAAAAGTGCTCTTGTTTATTGTCCTCTGACCATACAAGTAAAGTTGCAATCTTTTTATTGAAATACAATCTATCCATTATTTATTTTTCAAGTAGCGGCCAAATAGCTCACCGTCATAAGACAATAGAAGCAATAAATGAAAAACCTCTATAAATCATTTCCTTTATGCAATGGCATAAATATAAAATGGTTCTTAATCCAAATAAATTACATCCATATGAAATTTTAAATTTATTAATTGAAATCCCCATAAGTTATAGAGAAAACTATTCAATATTGATATTGGCATAAGAGGTGCAGGGTTGTCATTATTTCACTTTATAACCCATCTTAGAGCATCAAGAGGACCGTTTTATAAATGTTCATCTTTAGCATCCTCCCAATGTATTTTCACATTATAAATCACCAAGAGGATGCACAAGAAGATGCATTTTAAGGTCTAAAATTATTTGAAATCCTAACAATCAGAAGGTCAACTTGAACATTGTCATTTTCTAGATTTCATGCATCCTTGGTGATTTGGTTGAGTTTATTAGAGCTTTGATGCAAGCACCTTTATGACACATGGTATTGTGGCTAAGTTTTTACCAAGGAGCAGAAGCATCTACCATATTTCAACAAAGAAAAACGATTCATGAAGGCCTAAACTTGCAAAGCTTGACTATGCAAATAGTGTAATAAATCATATGCCAAACTAATACTCTAGGACCCTTTGTGCATTTAGATTAAAGACATAACTCATTTTTCTAATAGTGGATTACAATTGGCAATGTTAGATCATCGATACTTCTTTGTGACCACCTTAGTTGGTTTATAAATATGTATATGGGTTGCATTGAAAGGGTTATGTTCTTGTCATTCTCCACTTCTTTCATTTCCTATTGCGTCCGAAACTAATTAAACAACAACAATCAAACAAACTAGTTTACCTTGGACCTTTCCTACATATTCCTGTTGAATGGATCTCATGCTCCAATCACATATATATCATATTTCTCTACAAACCGATTAAATGAAAAAAAATCAAGCATGTCTTAGGTGAGACATCCTTCTTTTGGAAGGTTGAATATGTGTGTGTTCTATTGCTCTGCAAAATAATTTATAAAACATGCCTTGGGTGAGACTTCCTTTGGAAGGTTGAATATGTTGGCATATTATATTACCATATTTCCTATATATTCCTATATAATGGATCTCATGCTCCTACTTTATATGTATACATCAATTTATTTCACAAGGAAATTTTATGGATCTATAATGGTTAGCCACAGTTTGCATATTGGTTTGAACTTGTAAATGGGTACAAAGGCTACAAAATATAAAATATCTTGTGTGCATCCTTAGTGATTAAATTGAGGCTATATAGAGATTTGGTGCAAACACCTTGATGACAATGGTGTTGTGGTTAAGTTTTGACAAAGGAGAAGAGTAATCAATCAGTTTCATAGAAGGATGATTCACGAGGACCTGAACTTGTGAAGCTTAAGATGCAGGTAGTCCAAGAGATCACTTGTCAAACCAGTGTTGCAAGAACCTTTATGCATTTATATTTAAGGCATATAACCCTTTTTTAATAGTGGATGACAATTGGCAATGTTAGATTTGTCTAGACTTGATGTAGGAGCATAATTCTCAAGTTTCCAAATTTTGATATACTAAAGAGTGTTGACATTTACCAAGGGAATGGGTTCCCTAAATTTGTATTTGTTTCAATTATTTAATTAAATTCTAGAGAAAGTGCGTTATAATCTAGAAGTTTAAATGGATAGCGTTATCACTCCGTAATTTCAAGGCTGAAGAAAAAACCACAGAGGAAACGTCAAAACCGCTTTCGAGTTTAGGATCTAGCCCTCCTAAACTTAGAGAGGGATCTCTCTGTGAGATTTAGCTTTGTTTACTGGGAATTTCAGGCTAGTTATTGGGCTCAGATTTTGGTTTTGTTTGGTTGGAACAACGAGGGAAGGCCATTGGGCAATGGAGTCAGAAGAGCTTGGGGTGATCAATTTGCATAAGTATCAAGCTTAAGTGAAACATGGCAAGCTAGGCATACTATTGCATCTTTTAGATTTAGATGAAAAGAAGTAGAAGAAGGGACATAGATTCAATTGAAGCTAAAGAGCAATTAAGAATTCTTTAACTTGATATCAGAGGAAAACATGTAGAATTAACAATAGCCAAAATAGGGCGCTCTAGGTAACGAATCCTATTTATCACAACTTCTGTTGATTAATTCAGAATAGAGAATACATAAGCATAAGCATGATAGGCAGAGAAAATAAAAAAAGAACAATAGATGCACTTCACCAATAGATATGACACATGAATCCTGAAACAACTTGTCTTGTATTACTGCAAAAGGTCACTTGAACTCAGTGAACAACTTTACAATGAATGGTAGTCTTTCTCATTACAAATCCAAACCCTTTCTTACTTCAAATGATGAAGTATTTATACAAATTCTAAACTAAAATATCTTGATAAAAATCTCAAGATCTTTTTACAAATATCCTAAACTGTTTTACACAAATAGAAATAAAATGTAGGACATTCAAAACTAATGTATCTACTTGGCACTATCATTATGGATTTCTGTTGACAAAGAAGAGAAATTTGAATTTGATTGCAACTCTTAGTTGATGAGGTGGCTAACTGCCTCTGAACATTTTCCTCCTGAAATCCTGCAAAATATAGTCCAATCATCCCTTTGTATATCTCAATTCGAGATAGCTCTATAAAACATGATAGAGGTTATTGTAGATAAATATTTTCTTGAGATAAACCTCTCTTTGTTTCCTAAAATTCATCTCCAGCTGTTCCCAATATTCTCTTCAAAAGGGTGATTGAAATAAGACTTTGCACAGTCTGAAAAATAAGATGTAAAGATGTAAATGTATCTCTCATTCTGTAATAGCTGTGTAAAATATGAAGTAGGTTATTGTAAGTTGTAATATTAGGAACACAAACCTCCTCCATTTTCTCAAGAGTCATCTCTTATTGGCCACAATATGTTCTGCAAAAGTATGACTAAACAAGAAAATTTGGGAAAATATGTCTGCAAAGCTTCATCTGTATATCCCAAACCATAATAGTTGTTAGAAAACTGAGAGAGGTTTTTGTACATGAGGATGTTGGCAGAAAAAACCTCTTTCAGTTTCTGAAAATTCGTCCTCATTGGTTTGGAAACAATGTTTGAAGTCAATGTGGCGTATAGGAAAAAGCATAGTTTCAACTGATCATGAGACATATGAATGACGTGGATGCGGGAAAGCTGCAACTATTTAACCCCATGTGACAAAATCCCTTTTTGTCATTTTCAACCTTATAATAAAATAAAACTATAGTACCAAGGCCTTTATTACAATTTTATTTAATCACATTTAAATGATGTGATTAATTTAATCTAAACATACTTAATTATCCTCTAATGCTGCATTTCGTCTTGCAAGCATATTTTTTATTATTATTTTTCTTAAGGTTTTGACCTTTTTTTTGGAAATAATTTACAATATGGAATATTATTTACAATATCCAAAATATAATAATCATCGACAATAATCAAGCAATCCTATAAAAAATATAGGACGCTAACACATAGGATTAGTTAGGTGAGAATATGCCTTGTTAGGCATGAGAGATTGTAGGGATAATTCTTAGCATGATCTTACGATCAGATTGGCAAGATTTTGGGATCTAAACAAAATTGGTTATTGTTTCTAAGTTTTAATTACTCATTGTAAGCCTACAGGCATTAGGAGGTAGAGAAACATAGAGAAAAAGAAGGGGATATAGTGTGTGTTAGTTAGAAAGAGATAGGGCATGACACATCCATGCTCGAATAATCATGCCATTAATTTTGTAATAGTTAGGATGTAATTAAATTTATAAATGGGTTGTGTATTTTTGTGATTCAATATATGTGTGATTAATTACATCAAAGGTGTTCTCTCTATGGAGTTTGTTCGGAAAACACTGTTCACCCCAGTCAATCTCACTGCTCCATTTTTGTCCTCCTCCATCCCATCGAAATTGGACATGTGGCGGATCTACCAAATCGTTTCTAGGACGACCGAGAATGCGTACATTGATCTGACCGAGAATGTGTACGCTAGGGACAATGTGGACCTTGGGGGGATAACATGCTATGTATTATAATATGAGGAGAGTGTATTATTATTATATGTGGATAGGGCTTTTATATTAAACCATTTGGGGAATCCACGCATCGTGGGTGGTTTGGATTTATGGGATTTCTATATCAAAGCAAACGTGGGGTAGCTTTGTGAGTTTAGGTGTTGGGTGTGGTTTGTTTTTTAAAGAAAATGTGTATTATTTTTATGGTATATAAATAGTTTTTAATAATAAATTTTGGAAGAGGGGTAGGCGTGGAGGTTTACTCTTTTTTGTTTAGAGGAATTTTAGAGTATAATTTTGCATGGAGTCTCAATTATATAAGAAATAATTAGAGATAATTATATGTCTTGTCGTAAGGACTAACATACTAATGGGGCATATAAAAGTTATTGGTATTTGGAGATTTCACAATTACTATTAGGCATATGATTCATAGTATGACTATAAAGGATAATAAGTTGGCTCAGTTCTCTTTTGAATTAGAACTATTAAAGGAAGATTTGAATTAATGTAATGGTTCCATGTCCTATGTGCCAACAATGAATAGGTAAATATATAAACCAATGTTGGCACAAATAAAAAACCAAAGTAATTAATTTTTGATAAACATAAATATTATCAACACATACTATAACCACATGTTTTAGTCTAGTGAAAAGAAAAATATTTTGTTCAATCTCCCTTCTCACAGTAGAAAGGACATTGCTTGTATTTTTTATCGTACTACTTTTTTACCAACTTCAGTAACAATCTTTTATATTATAATAACATTTTCCATATTTTATAAAAAAATAAATTACAAGGGCAAAAAGTATAAGAGAATTATTAAACGTGTACATGTATAATGGAATTGATATGAAAAGAAGTTAGACCATTGAAAATATGTACACTTAGACTATGGGTGGGATGGATTGGTATGGAGTTTGGAGTTGGAGAACTACTTAGCATGGAAATGTTTGATGGAGTTTATATGAGAGGTTGACCTTTGCAGAAAAGATCGTAGAGAGGTATATGATGGAGTTGATATGAGAGGTGGATTTTGTAGAAAACATGATAGAGATCTACACTTATAAATTTTGGTAGGACTGATATACACTTTAGAGTTGGAGAATATATTTACCACTTACATGTTCGAGTGCCCATGGAATATAATATCTTAAATATATTATATTTAGTGAAGGTAAAGACTTATGGTTAATTGTCTGAGTTGTTTTAAAATAAGGAATGTCCATAGAATATAAGAGTTCAACTATTATAATAGAGTAAAGGTAAATAACTATTGTTAATTATTTGAAGGTTATAGAAGAAAGAGGGCAAGTTTTATCCATTGTTATGAATAATGGTTAAGGAGAATAATTGTAATATATAATTAATGATTGAGAAGAATACGATTTGAAAAGGTTTTTTTTTTTTTTTTTTAAATAATGTTTATAAAAAATAATTGATAAGAAAATTTGCAATGTGACCTTTGGCATTGCAGTCCCAACGAAGACTTCATCCGATTCACAATACAATTCACAAACAATTCACATAGCTCACATTTAAAACAAATTCAAAACCAGATTTTAGAAAGAAATTTCGACCGATAAAACTAATTTTTTTTTTTTTTTTTTTTTTTTTTTTTTCCACTGGAAAAATCAGTAACTTTCATTAATATTTGAAAATTACATAAGTAGATGCCGAGGCATTGCAGTTTGTTCATACAAAAATTCCTTCTTCAAGGTATTGTTCTGTAGGTATAAGCAAATATAGTTCTGAGTTCATCATCAGACTGTACAATCTATCCAATGTCCATTAGAGGACTCTGTTATATAACATAGTATCCGTGTTCTATATGTTTCTAATAACAAAAACAAAAATGCCATTGACAATCATCTGTTGGGACTGTTGTCCCTTTGTTCCCTTTGCTCTATGAATGGCCTGTGGTAATATTGGTACTCCTCTGCTCCATTCTGTTCTACTATTATCCCCTCGCCTCTGGGAAGTAGCGTGGCCTCTTTGGATAATTTGTCAGCATCGCTGTTATGCTCTCTGTAAATATGAAAACATGTGCAGTAGTTAAAAGCAGCTTTGAGAATGAGAGCATCATGTAATAAATTGCTGAGAGTGTGTGAATGACATGTAGTGATATTGTTAATCCAGTTAACAACCACCAATGAGTCCCCATATATATTGATGCTTGTAAGATGATGCGTTAATGCAAATTGAAGTAGATTGTGGACAGCAGATAGCTCAGCAAAGTTATTCGATCCGATGCCAAAGCCCATTTTGGCCCGGAATCGATGGTGATCATTAATGTGAAGAATAAAACCCCCGCCACATCCTTCCTGATTTGCTGCTCCGTCGAAAAATGCCCACGGGACAGTTCTGTCAATATCGGGCATTGGTTGTATGGCTCGCGGTCTCGGGGGAGGAGGATCAGGTAATTCATGATAAGCTGCAATGATGGAGGCCTCAACCCGAGCCCAAATTATCGCTCTGTCATCGAATATAGCTCGGTTTCGTGCAAGCCATAAATGCCAAGTAGCTACAGGGGGAAGATTTTGTAGTTTTGTGCCCGGATGACAGTGTGCCCAGTTATCCCATGCACTCCTAATGTCAAGCCCTTTCCAATCGACAGCGATACCCAGCAGATTGCAGATGTTGATCCATAGGTTGACGATGACAGGGCAAAGGAGAAATAGATGATCCTGTGTCTCTGTTGCATTTTTACAGAAGACACACCAAGAGGGGCCAAATATGGCTCTGCGGGTGAGATGTTCCCCTGTGGGTACAGTGCCATTGAGAGCGCACCAAAAGAATAGTTTGGACCGGGGAGAGGCCTTTAGTTTCCATATGGTTTGCCACCATGGCTGCAACGGATCAGGCATTCTGTGTGAAATAAGAGCAGTATATCCAAGTTTAGGAGCATATATACCATGTTCAGCAGCGCACCATATGAGCTCATCCGGGCCTTGCTTTATACGGATGTGAGAATCAGCTAATGCCTCAGTAAAACGATCCCACTCCTGATGCCAATGTAATGGAAGATCCAATTGCTGGGCGGATTTCCAAGCCTGTGAAAATATATCAGTGCGCTGTTGGTCTGCAATTTGTGCAAAATGACGGATATCCCGGGCCTGTAGGTGTAGAATAAGATCTGGAGTAAGGATGTGTCTCCCCCCACAGTTAATCCAAGGGTCTAGGCCAATTCTACCTGTCAATCCATCATTTATGCGCCAAGCAAGATTGTTCCGTATGAGAGGCAGAGATTGAATCAGAGCCTTCCAAACCGATGAGCATCCCATTGTTGGCCAAGTAGGGAGACGGGCCCAATCCAATATATTAAGAGGCCAAATGTATTTATGATAAACTACCTGTGTCCAGAGATTTTGTCCAGTAAGCAGAGTCCACCCCATCTTGGCGGCAAGTGCTTTTGCAAATTCAGGTAGTTCCTTTAGACCCCAGCCACCCCATTTTTTAGGCAGAGAGATTTTCTTCCATCCTATCCAAGCAAATATTCTTTTATCCTGTCTCCCATTCCAGAGGTATCTATTGCAGAGCTGTTGTAGACGCCCCAGGATGTTCCTAGGAATCCAGGCTAAAGCCATCCAGAACACGGGGGTAGCTTCTAATACAGACTTTATGAGCACAAGTCTACCAGCCCTGGAGAGATATCTGAAGCTCCAACTTGTAAGTCTTTTCTCCAATTTGGCAACCAGCCAGACCCAGTCTGCAATCCTTTGGCAAGTCGGTTTAAGGTTGAATCCCAGATATTTGAGACCTCGGTCCAGGGGGTGAACCGAGTAAGGGAAAGCTTGAAGGCCGATCTGGGTCTCCTGAACAGTTGTGCGAGCACATGTAATGGTAGATTTCAACTGGTTAGGCACCATACCCGTAGCAGAGGAAAACAGTTGAAGGATCTTTAAGAAAGATCGAGAGTCACGCACACTACCATTTAGAAGAATAAGAACATCATCCACAAAAAGTAGATGAGAGAGAAAGCAGTGATCCGAGATGCGAAGGCCCCTAATGTCTCCAGATCGCATAGCCGCTTCCATGAGGCGGCTGAGACCTTCCATGACCAATAAGAAGAGGAGAGGCGATAGAGGGCATCCCTGCCTCAGACCCCTTTCAGAGTGAAAAAAGTCGGTGGCCGAACCATTGATAAGAATGCTGAAAGATGGAGATGTAATGCAGGCCATGATCCAGGAAATGTAAGCATGTGGGAAACCCAGATGAATGAGAATCATTTTGAGATATAACCAGCTGACACGGTCAAAAGCTTTGGATAGGTCGATTTTGAGAAGGATGGCCTTAAGGTTCTTGGACCAGATGGAATGGAGGGCTTCTTGTGCTAGTCCAATGGCCTCATGGATCTGTCTAGATTCTAGAAAAGCAAATTGCTGCGGGCCAATGGAACGAGAGAGAATCGGTCTAAGACGATTTGCAATGGTCTTCGAAATGATTTTATAGAGGCAGTTACATAAAGAGATGGGCCTATAGTCATCAAAGGATGCAGGGGAGTCAGATTTGGGGATGAGAGCGATAAATGTAGAGTTGATGGCATGATATATAGATCCAGATGTCCTACTTTCTTCAACCACCTGTAGCAAGTCCTGACCCAGAATGTCGAAGAAAGCAATGAAGAATTCAATAGTCCATCCGTCCGGCCCTGGACTCTTGTCTTTCTTGAACCATTTCAGAACTCCTTCCAGCTCCTCTGCAGTGACCGGGTCAGTAAGGGTCTCCACATCTTCATCTTCCACAAATCTCGGGAAGTGATTAGCTACATTAATAATATCAAGTAAACTTTCATCACGCGGACTCCTGTAGAGGTCCCTGAAATGTGATATGCCCAGCTGTGCGAGTTTATTAAAATTGTCCGCGATGTCTCCATCCGGGGTGGGTAGCTTCCAGATAGTATTAGATACCTTCCTGCATTTTGCAAAGTTATGGAAAAACTTTGAGTTGTCATCCCCAGCTTGTATCCATAAGGCTCGGCTCCTTAATCTAATGGATTCCTCTCTCTCTTTGAGGATCTTGGCTTTTTGATTTTCAAGGTCAATAAGCCTACATTTGTCCGCAGCAGTCAAGAAGCCCTGTCCTCTGTCATCTGTTAGTGAACTTAAATCCGCTTCAATCTGGGATAGCAGCGCTGTTTCCCGTTCAAATTTCTCCCTTGCCCACTTAATAGAACAATGCTTAATTTCTGAAAGGTTCCTGCAGAAACCTTTAGCAAGGGGAACAGATTCATTGATGGGATGAGAGGCCCAGAAATCTTTTATCATCTGAATGTATTCCGGATCTTTCAGCCAAGAAGGATTGAATTTGAAGGGTGCCTTGGGTTTCTTGAAAGGACCCAGGATCTCCAGGTATATTGGATTGTGATCCGATATCCCCCCCGAGCCAACCCATTGCCTGTAAAGATGAAGTTGTTGCAGAAGAGGACCCTTTAACAGAAATCTATCAAGTCTTCGTGCAAGTGCAGCATCCCCTACCCTTCGATTCCGCCAAGTAGGTAGCAGACGCTGCACTGGTATATCCGAGAAATCTGATTGATCCAGAAGATTTGTCATATAATCAGTGATAGAGTCAATTTGAGCCTCAGTGCCCCATGACTCCCTGAAACCCAGAGAAAAGTTGAGATCTCCTCCTATAATAACATGGTCCTCATTTAGTAGGGGCATCTGAAGTGTATTCCGCCAAAAAGTTTCTCTCTGGGAGCACGGGGCATATATATTGACAATTCTTAGCTCCTTACCAAGATCAGCCGAAAAGAAGTCCAGACCAATGAATCCTGCACCTCCCCAGGATGAGATGGGCTTAATGGAACGAGGGTTTATACCAATGGCTATGCCCCCAGATCGTCCCACAGCATCATTAGCAAAGAAATTCCATCCAGGGACCAAGGCTTGCATAACACCAATAATTTGATCTGCAGAGCAGAGGGTTTCTTGAAGCATGATAATGTCGATCGGCTCAGTGGCAATGAGCCTCTTCATGGCTAGTTTTTTGGAGGAACTAGCCAGACCTCTGCAGTTATATGAAAGGCACTTCATGGGGGAACACCTCTCGGGGTGTGTCCTGCTCTAAGGACCCCGTCTATGGTTGCTTGACGGCCAGAGACCACCTCAGCCCCTGCTTGTTTGATGGCTTTGGAAAGGTGAGATTTTCTCCCTCTGGAATTCAATGATGCCCCCTCAGGTATGATAATGCCCAGACCCGAGTGTCCGACAGCCTGCTCCTTTGATGTGTTCCGAGACCTAAGGAAATACGGGTGGGGAGGGGAGGATGGACACGGGGAGGTAAAGGACCCAAGAGATGTAGAGATAATAGGGTCAGTGCATGCGAGGGGCTGTGTTAGAGTGCAGGGGATCATGGGGATATGTGCAGATGAACCCGAGGCATGAATGTCATTAATAGATGAATGCAAAGTAAAAGAAACAGAGGTCATACCCGCTTCTGCCGCCGAGCGAGCCCTTGTTTTAGGAGGCGAGGATCTCCGGAGATCTGCGTCGCCCGCAGGTGGAGAAGCCGAAAGGGCCGGACCAGCAGATGGCGGACGAGATATGATGGGGGAAGCAGTCCTAGTTGATGCCGGGGTGCCTTTCACTGAATCTGCAGCTTTCTTATTGAGGGGACAGTCCTTTGCGAGGTGCCCCACTTTGTGGCATCGTCTGCAACGATATGGAACTCCTTCATAGTCCAACAGTTGAACTCGTATGCACCTGCCCCATTGAAGCGTGATCTGTTCCTCGAGTCCCTCGCGAGTGTCCAAATGAACCAAAATCCGAGCCAGTGTACGATGCCCAGATTCCACATAAGTGCGATCATAGTCCAGGTATGTCCCTAGGGCATTGCCAACCCTAATAAAAACTTCCTCATCCCAGAAAGGAATTGGTAATCCAGGGAGTCTCACCCAGATTGGACCGGCGCCTAGCTGCTCTCGTTCTGGGTCGAAGAGAGGGTTCCAGCGCTTGAGAAGAACAGGGGCCATTTCGATGTGCCAATATCGACCCAGAACAAGGTTTGTTTGGCAGACCTTGGAGAATTTAAGAGAGAACCATCCTCTGGGGAGGACATGGACTTCTGGTAGGTCAAAAAGTACTCCACCCCAGATTTCCTTAACCCAAAGATTAAGTCGCTGCCTCGAGTATGATCGACCCCTGACGTGCCCAACCAACACAGTATTAGCAATGTCCATATATTCGCCAAGCGGTTTTGCTTCGTCAAATTTGATGGAGATATCTCTTGCCGTCGATCTGATACACTTTACCTTCTTAGATCCAGAACGAGGGGCCGACGGATGATCCACCAGGGGATTTGTAATGCCCTCCCGGGGAGACGGGTTAGTGGGAAGGGAAGATACCGCCGGCGTCTCAAAGCATCCCGATGGGCGAATACCAGAGGCAGATGCGAGAGTTGCAGGAGTAGAAATCGGCGGAGGGCGGAACACCGATGGGATAGTAGCCAGTGGGTCAAAAGAAGGAGATGGCGGAGTATTGGAGGCCAGAAATTGAAGTGACCCAGGCGAAAGCGGAGGAACCTCGAACGGCGGTGATACAGGAGGGTGAACGACTGCAGAGGATGGAGCAGAAGCAGGTAGTGGATAATGCGGCTGGGCAGATGAGGAAGCGGAATGGGGGTTCAGTGAGCGAGAGATAAAATGTGGAGTCCCAAATATGACGTTCTCCGGCGAGGGATCCGCCGAATAATCCACCTCTTCATACTCCCAACGATCCATAACTGAATAATGTCGGTGACAGAAAGGGACAGGCGAGAAATTCGATAGCGCAGCTGCAGCAGTGTCGGAAGCGAAGTCCGTGACCGTAGCAGGTAACCGTCGTGGAGCTGTCGTGGAGCTGTCGATGCTTCAGCCCTGCGAAACCGTCTAAGCAGATGCCCTACGAACCCTAGAAGATGCCTGTAAACCCTAGCCTTGTCCTTTGCGCGAGCCCATTTTCTCTCTCTGGGTTTAAGAAAAACGATTCTATTTTATGTATTTTTTCGACCGATAAAACTAATTGAAATTGTAGTGCAACAAATTTTGCATCAAGTTAGATGAAAATTATGCCGATTTAAAGTTCAGGTTGCACATCATATTGTGCAAATGAAGCTTGGACTCGTGGGTTCATTAGTATTTCACAGTTTCCTATTTGTGTTGGGCCCTCGCCAAATCCACCCTACCGAAGACACTTCAATAAGGGAGGTACTCGTTCCATTTATTGGTTATACATTTACGAGTGAGATTCTGGAAACTGGTGATATATGCACTTTTATTTTTCTTCATCGTGATGTGCATAAGCATCCAGACTCAAGTTTGACCTACTACAAACAAACTCTACTTTAATGGTGGTGACAATTGGCATGGTCTCTTTATTTTTTTCAGCTAAAGTTACCGATGACAACTAAATCATTGAATGATAGCACTTTGATACTACCGTGGATGAGTCGCGGAAGTCAATAGGTTAGCACTCTACTAAAGTCCGGGAGGTCAATAGGTCAGTGGCTCAAAATCAATGGAGAGGAATAAACTTATGGGAGCAACAATAAAATTGTTGTTAACATAGACTATATGGATGGAGATGGTGAAGGTTAAGTGTCTTTGCTTTCATGGAGAAAATAACGACTTTTTGTCCAGGGTGGCCATAACATTTATTGCCTGCTGAAGTGATATTGTTCTTTCATAGCATGTTCATCTAGCAAGAGACACAATTCTTATTTCTTTCTAATTAAGCCAGCCATTACTTGGATCATCAAACTAAAGTATCCTTATATCTATTATAATTTCTCAAATTTTGCAATTAGGGTGTTGGGATGCTTGGTTCTTATTGTTGTGAAATGACTTTTTCATATTTTCACTATTTATGAAATACTCGAAACTTTTGAGACACCCCAGGTTTTTTCTAAATTAATGATAACATGGTGTTTTGTGTGGTATGTTTTCATTAAATTAAAGTTACCATTAAATTCAAGTAACTTAAAGATGCTTAAATTTCACAAAATATGCAATTAGATTCTTGTGGATGCTTGGTTCTTATTGCTCTTAAACGAGGTTTTGTGTTTTTATCGTAAAGAAAATATTTATAATTTTTAATATACTCAAATTCTCAAATACAAAATATCATTTCCCTTCAACTAACATATTTCAACTACAAAAGATTATTTATAGATGGCCATCATTCTCTTCACTATGTGCAAATAAATCTTAGTGAAGGGCACAACGACTCATGGTTGTTGAAGAAAACTCTAATTTAGTTATTCTAAGTTTTGGAGTTTTTGTCTATGATTTTTGAATTTTTTTATTTATTTATAAAATTAGTAGATACGTGTTAAAATCAAAAGTCCGAGTTATACAATTCGCAGAATTTAGGTGTTCAAAAAGTTTAAAAACTCATTTAAAACAATCAGAAATCACAATTTCTCTCCAAAAGATTGAGTGCACATGTTGAAGCCCACCGATATGCCATAGTCTTGGTGCCGGACAAGAAGGTTGCAATGTGTTGTAGATTCAATTTTTTGTCCTCTTTGAAGTTATCATCTAATTTGTATTTACCTGATTGATAAAAGAAACCGTGCGAATACTGATTCATTTTGTCTTCGCAACTTTCCTAATTTTCCCAAATATTTTATTCCTTAGGTGTACCTTTGCACCTTTAGAAGCGATTGCTAGTTATTTTTGAGTGATAATATATACACAAAGATTTTGTGTACGACTTGTGGAATGGGATTATGAATGAGTGTGATTTGCTTAGACATTGGCTACAATAATTTTCTTTACCAGGGTATGAAGAGTTTTGAAATTGAAATTTAATTTTGATGGAGAGTATGAAACAAAAATAGAGGAGAGAGTGGTCAAAGGACTACATTGAATTTCGAGTGATCCAATTCTGCAATATGTTGTGTTCATATCGACGATTGACGAGATCATGGATGGTTGAAACATATTTCATTTGACATATTATAAGCGACGACCATGGAAGTTGATCTAGGGGCGATGGCGACGTGGTCTGGGACCGTGGAAATAGGAGTGAAGAGGGACATGTCGTCTACGATATAGTCTTTGCAAATGGAACTAAGAAGGATTTCGAGACCATTTTTGTGTGACATATCTGCAAGAAAATATTTCTCTCCTTCAGAGAGAAGCTAATGTGTTTATTTTTTACAGACAAAACAAAAACATAAGCACTTGGATAGGGAGAACCACTTGAGTGTGGGAAGAGGCACATGCTGGCTAAGATACAATCTCTGCGAATGGAACTAAGGAGGATTTTCGTGACCACTTTTAGGTGACTTATCTGTAGGAAAATATTTCTCTCCTGAGAGAAGCTAATGTATTCGATTTTACAGGCATAAGATAATTGGGGAAATAAAGTACTACACAGATCCTAGAATATAGATTGGTGACCATATAAGGCGCTTCTAGAACTAGAGTATGCACATTATAAGTTGAAATTAATGGAGAAAGTTTATTTCACAGTTGTGTGTGCATCTTAGTTTAGACTTAGTTCCTATTTTCTAGGAGATAGATTTGATCTCCCTAAATTGAGTGTAAACTTATTTATTTATGATTTTATGATCAATGGAATAAAGCAATACTGCTTTGGCAGTCTCCAGGTGTACCTTACTCACGTATGAGCCGCTAGTTTCAGTTTGCAAGTTTCATTCTAATTTTTATTTCCATTTTTTAACATGGTATCAAAGCACAAAGAAGGAGCTCCTTGTGAGTATGGTATGCGGTGAGTTGAGCCTTTGTGGCTGAGAGCCTTGGTGACTGATATTGGAGAGTGAATCTTGTTCGTAGCGCTGTGCAGTAGTGAATCCTGGTGTGGATCGGAGGAGGCTCCATTAGAGATCACTGGAGCAGTGGATCAAAAAAACCAGTCAAGTTGAGGATTTTTATTTATTTATTTTTTTAGGCAAAAGATGGAGGGTTTGCTTCAAAGCGCAGAAAAGGAAACTGTGCGGTTTTATTGAGGGAAAACTGCATTGAATTGCGTAGTTTTATTGAAGGAAAATTGGAAGAACTGCACATGCAATAAGAAGAAAAACTGCGTAGGTTAGGGAGACTTAGATAAAACTTCCTCTCGCGTGTTGTCTCTGAGGTAAGACTACGCAGATGATTGTTCTGTGAAATTTGTTGTTGTTCTTTTTCAGTGAAACCCTTGCCTAGATCGGTTGAATGAATCCGTAGATCAGTTGTTAGATAAGTGGATTAGTGTATTTGGTGTTGGATCCGTAGATCATTTGTTGGATTCATAGATCTGTTGTTGGATCATTGGATCTATTGATTAGATCATTGGATTTTTTATTGGAGTCATGGATCTATTGATCAGAGGAGTTACTGGTGGTGCTCTTGAGTTAAAAATTAGGGCATTGTTGAAATTATTTTGTCACAATGAATAATCACATTGCATAGACATACCTTAATGAGAGAAATCAACTCGATGGCTCAAATTACGCCAACTGGAAGTTCAAGTTGCAGACGTTGCTTGAGGGTTCCAGTGCGTGGACAATTGCAAATGGACATCGCCGGTGGTGCCACAACCACATCAATTCAAGATTGAGAAAAGAGGGAAAATAAATCGAAGGCATTGTTGAAGATGTCGTTAAAAGACAACATAATCCCTCATATTTGAGAATTCAAAACCACCATTGAGATTTGGGTGACACTCACGGATTTGTATGAAACAAAAAATATAAATCGTGTGTTGTTTATGGGTAAGATTCTCTCCATTATAATGAAAGAGAATGAATCTGCTGCTGCATTCATCTCATGGATTAAAGAACTGAGAGACTAGTTGGGTGATATAGCAGAGAAAATATGCAGTAATGATCTCATCACAATTACCTTAAATGGCATGACAAAGGATTATCAAATGTTCATTATAGGGCTTGCAACAAGGGAGAAATCTCCCACCTTTGAAGAGTTGACATGGATTTTGATGCAGGAAGAAGAGAGGCGTAAGAATTTGAAGCCTCAAAATGAAAATCTAGCATTGGTGGCAAAGAAAAAGTTATTCAAAGGGAAACCAGGAGGAGGACATAAAAGAAGTGGTCCATCCCATAAAAAGCCATTTCAAGGTATGTCATCCGCTAAAAATGATTCAAGAATTAAGTGTTTTTACTGTGGCAAAACTAGTCATATTGCTAGAGACTATTATAAAAATAAGAATGATGAAAACCTACATAGACGCAGGAGGCATACACGAAATTTTGCTGGCGAAGATATGAATCATGATCTTATATTATTTGTGTCTGATGATGTTCTTTCTGTTGAGACTGATGAGGCTGGAACTTGGTTTGTGGATTTTGGAGCATCCACTCATATGACATGTAACAGACACTGGTATGAAAATTTCAAGGAGACCTGCAATGGTGCGAACATCTACCTGGGAGATGACAGAGCATATCATATTAAAGGGTATGGAGATTTCCTGTAACACTACTTAATGGTATTATCAAGCACATCCAAAATGTCATGTATGTGCCTGGTATTAAAAATAATTTAATCTTTGTATCCATGATTACAGATCAGAGTTTAAAGTTAGAAATTTTCAAAACTTGCCGTGTTTTAAGGGATCTACTGGATCATCAGAAGCCGATTGCATCAAGAGTAAGAGTTGGAGGCCTATATAATATGAATGTTACAAACATGCCACATCAAGCTTTAACTTCAAAGGCTATGACAACAAAGAATATTTGGCATCAAAGGTTTGGTCACATCAAACTTCTTGATTTATTGTTGCTACAGAAACAAGGTGTGGTTGATGGACTTCGTATTTTAATAAATGAACATATTGATTGTGAAGGTTGTGCACTTGGAAAAATGCATAGGGATGCATTTCCCTCTAGCTTAAATTGGAGAAAGAAAGATACACTTGAACTTGTGCATACTGATATTTGTGGACATATGCAGACAAGGTATTTAGGTGGAGCTTACTATTTCTCGTTATTTATTGGTGACTGCGCAAGGTATATCCAGGTATACTTTCTTAAAAGGAAAAGTGATGCTTTCGAGTACTTTAAAGAATTTAGAAATATGGTTGAAAAGTGACAGGGAAAGTTATTAAAATTCTCTGCTCAGATCAAGGGGGAGAATACATGCTTGGAAACTTCGCCACATATTGCAGAGATCATGGAATAATACAATAGTTTACAGTACCCCACACTCCACAATAGAATGGGATTGCATAGAGAAAGAACATAACTCTTTTGGAGTGTGCACATAGCATGATGAATGGTAAGAACCTATCCAATGGTTTTTGTGCAAAAGAAATTAGTACTGCAATTTACTTAAAGAACATAAGTCCAACTAGGTGTCTTGATCTCAAGACTCCATTTGAGGCTATATATGGTTTTAAAACTGCAGTCCATCACTTGAGAGTATTTGGTTCTAAAGGTTTTTCACACATTCCTAAGGTAGATAGGAAGAAATTGGATTCTAAAGCTATACAATGCATATTTATAGGGTATTGTTCCGATTTCAAATCATATAAGATGTTTAATCCATCTACTCACAAGGTATTTACGAGTAGAGATGTTATCTTCCATGAACAGGTTGATGAAGGGAATAAGGAAAAAATTTATGAGGAGTGGCACATGCCTTTACTAATTGATGATAACAATGATGAAGCCAAAGATAGTCATTTACAACAACAACAACAACAAAAAGAGGAATCTAGTGATGTGGATACATTCAACAGTTGAAGTCCATTAAGAGGAGAGAAAGAAATCACACAGGACAGAATTGAGGCAAGTCCACTACCAAGGAGATCAGGATGACAGACTCACTTACCTGCAAGGTACAAAGATTATGCTCTTATGACTAGTATTTTAAATGTTGTTGAGCCCATGAATTATAATGAAGCAAATCAGTATGATGAATGGAGGTCAGCTATGAAAGAAGAGAACGAGTCAATAATTAAGAATAAAACCCGGGAATTAGTTGAACTGCCAAAAGGAAAAGAGCTCGTAGGTTGTAAATGGTTGTATAAACCTAAGTTCAAAGTAGATGGTAGTGTAGACAAGTATACAGTTGGTGGCCAAAGGATACTCACATAAAGAAGGGATTGATTATGAGGAGATTTTTTTCTCCTGTAGCTAAGTTAAATATTATAAGGATGTTAATAGCTCTAGCTACAAAGTACCATTGGATTTTACACTAGCTAGATGTAAAATCTTCTTTTTTTGAATGGGGAGTTGAAGGAAGAAGTATATTTAACACAACCAAAAGGGTTCATTAAAAAGGGGCATGAACACTTGGTTTGTAAATTAAAGAAGGAATTGTATGGGTTGAAGCAAGCTCCCAGATCTTGGTATGAGAAAATCGACTCTTTCTTCTTACAACATGGCTATAAGAGAAATAAAAATGATTCAAATCTGTATACCACACTTGATTCAAAGCGAAAAATTATGTTGATTTCCTTATATGTTGATGGTTTAATTGTTACTGGAAATTCTGAAGAAATTGGTTGAAGAAACGAAAGTGCAAATGTCACAAGTATTTGAAATGAAGGACCTTGGAGAACTGCATTATTGTTTGGGTCTTGAAGTTCGGAGGGATTCTGGCCAGAGTTTTGTTACTCAAGGAAAGTATGTTAGGGAATTGTTGAAGAAATTCATAATGGATCAATGTAAAGTTGCTTCATTACCTATACAATAGAATGTTAAATTTGAAAGTGATGATGGTTCTAAAGAGGTGGATGCTACATTGTACAGACAACTGGTTAGAAGTTTTATTTATTTAACTGCAATTAGACCTGACTTAGCATATTCAGTCAGTGCGTTGAGTTAGTTCATGACAAAACCTCTTGAAAATCATGGGGTGGCAACAAAAGGTGTCCAGAGGTATCTTTAAGGAACCATAAATTTTGGCATTAAATATGCTGATTATTTTGATGTTAAATTGACAGATTATTCAGATTCAGATTGGGCTAGAAATCTGGGCGATAGAAGATCTATAACTGGGTATGCTTTCAATATTAGGTCTGGGGTCATTTCTTGGAGAAGTAAAAAGTAGAGTACTGTATCTTTATCATCAGCAGAAGCAAAGCATCAAGTTGTATGTGTAGCCACTTGTGAAGCAATTTGGTTGAGAAGATTTATTCATGTTGCAGGAGAAGAACAAAAGGACGCTATGGTGATTAAATGCGATAACCAAAGTTCAATCAATTTGGAAAATAATCTCGTTTTTCATAAAAACAAAAAACATATTGATACTCAATTTCATTTTGTTAGAGAAAAGGTTCAGTCCAAAGAGATTTTTCTTGAATATTGTAACACCTGTGAAAATGCAACTGATATCTTCACCAAGCCTCTTGGGAAGATCAAATTTGAATTGTTTAGGGAGATGTTAGGTGTGCAAGTGAATCCTTTCTCCATTAAGGGGGAGAGTTGAAATTAATGGAGAAATTTTGTTTCACGGTTGTGTGTGTGTCTTAGTTTAGACTTAGTTCCTATTTTCTAGGAGATAGTTTTGATCTCCCTAAATTGAATGTAAACTTATTTATTTTTTATTTATGATCAATGGAATAGAGCGGTACTGCTTGGGCAGTCTCCAGGTATAGCTTGCTCACCTGTGAGCTGCTAGTTTTAGTTTGCAAGTTTCATTCTAATTTGTCTTTCCATTTTTTGACATTACAACGGTGAGGGTATTTGGTTTCACACAACGGCCACAAAATCTTCTCTGATAGAGGAAGGCAGTTAGGGTTTTTCAACACTACTAAGTATCTTCGTTTAGAGGAAGGAAGTGGGACATTCTAGACACTCTTGTGTCTATCCTATAAGGCATATCCTTTTGAGTGCAGGGATTGGACTAGTTTTTATATCTTGTTGCAGATAAATTTTCCGACTGGCTTGGAGACAGTGTAATGACTTCGATGTCATGGTGACTTTCATTTTGTCCTTGACACTTTGGGAACTTCGTTAGCAACTACCATTCGAGGGGATGAGGTGAGTCTGACAAGAATGCTGGTGTAACAAATTCCCGATGGAAAACACCAAATTATGAGGTTATCAAAGGTATTGGTTCTCAAAGACTAGATGCCTGGACATGCATATTGGATGCCCTCTTTGCATACTCTGCATATTATAGATTCACGATCTTCATGCTGTCGCATATCTACTTAGTACACACCAGTGTCATGTTGTTGTGATGATGTTTAGTGATTTTCTCGGGAGTTTTGAATTTCTGGTTCTTAGAGTCAAAGGAGCCTATCAAGATCAATTATCAATGGGGTTGGTTGGGAGTTGATGCCGAGAGATGTTACAATCACCTAGGGGATTGGCTTTTTATTGGTAACAAGGATGGAAGGATGATTCTACTACTCCTTTTGTCTGCATATCTTGGGCGAGGGGCGTGAGATAATCTCTATAGTTGTCAACTTTTAATTCTTTTGTACTATGCGAGGAGATACTAGCACTTAGATGATTCGACATCCTTGGCTGGGGGCAGAACATTGTATGTTGAGGTGGTCGGAAAATATATAATTTTTTACAACTAGCTAATACCCATCAACACCTTCCCTGGTATGGTTATTTCAACAAATGTGATGTGGGGGCTCCATAACGTTGTTATTTTTTAGTGGGGACACATGATGGACATCCTCAGAATCACTTCCCTTTCTCCAGAAATGTTGATTGAGATTACGGTACAAGTAGAAATTGAATATTTTTCGCACAAAAATTCCATCTCTCACTCTTTCTCGGATATTCCTTTACGTGATAAGGAGGTCCATTCTCTGCTGTAGGGTGATGATAATTTCCTGACTAGTGACTGGCTTGAGGGCTCACATGCCTAGGAAATCAGAAAGGCTCTCAAAGTGGTTTCAAGGGAACAACCACTAACCCTCGGGGCAGAATCATTTTGGTATAGTTTGGAATGGTTGAAACAAAGGGCACTTGTGGGTCGGTGGAACCATATGAGGATGAATGGCGAGCAAGCCAAGTCCTGGGTGGAAACTCGATGGTTTCCAGTTCTAAAATATTTCTCGAAAGCTAGCATACTTTCTAATGGGTGGATTTGTTTCCACTTCCTCTATCCTGAAGACACCAAACCTATTCTGGCATCCCCTTGGGTCAAGGGCAGGGGGTTCCTCATTCTACAAAGATGGTGTGCTCGATTCGACCCATTCAAGGAATTTTTGCATCGAAACTTGGTTTGGGAGAAATTGCCTGGGATTCCACTTGAACTCTGGAACGAGGCGACAATTGGGGATATTGATAATCGTATTAGAAAATATTATTTCTGGGATGAGGGCAGTTACGATCATCTAGATAAGAAGATGGCATGGATTATGGTAGAAGGAGATTATGGGAAGGGATTGATGGCAAACTTGGAGATTTGGTGGGAGGCTTCGTCCATCAAAATTCTTATCGATTATTAGGGGATTCCCTTTCACTGCCTGCTATGCCATGAGATGGGCCACCTGAAATATGTTTTCCCTCATAGATATGCATATCAAGGATATGAAGGCTCGAGGGATTCGTCGGACAATGCTGTGATGAGTTCCGGAGCATCAACTCCAAATCTATCGGTGCGAACGCGGGCTGTGGCTATAGGTAATCCTAAACATCTGAATGAACTTGCTTAAAATTTTTTCCTTCAATCTGAAAATACATTCAATGTGTCGCATTGCATGTTCGAAAATTTTTGTTTGGGTGGGGGTCAACATATTCCAAAATCGGGTATTTCTGATTTCAATCTGAAGGAGAAAATTGTTCCATTAATGTCTTCCCTTGGACCTTTAGATTTGCAGGGGGAGGGAATAAATTAGCCTAGACCTTTTCTGAGTTACAACCTTAAGGAGGGTCTTGTGAATTTTGGGCTCATATAGACTTCTATGTGCCAAAATATCCCTATGTCCTCCGTGGCTATTGAGAGTGATCCTATCTCGATTGATAAGGACTTAGAGGTTCTATCACAGTCCTCGTCTTTTGAGATGGAACCCCTAGAAATTAGAAGTTTTTTTTTTTTTTTCGAACCTGGGAAGGGGAAGGAGAAGGTCGTCCCCCTATGGAATGCCACTCAAAGGAAAAAAAGGTCTAATAAATATAAGAAAATTTATGTCTACAATTAAGTAGAACCTATATTTCTTGATTCAAGTGAATCTTTTATGGGTGGGAAACAACAATATACATAAATTATATGTGGGAGAGATGCAAGTGATGACACATTTGATTTTTGTGTCCTTAGAGGGGATGAATCCATCTTCTAGGTGCCCCCATGATCAACATGTCCCTAAAAATTCGAGCTTGGGTGTGGCCCACAAAGCTATAGCACTTAGAGGATTGGTCTGGCTTCATAATACTTTTATTATTTTTCTTCAAGAAACCATGTGCCCTCATGAGAATTCTTAGGTTGTAATGCTTTCTGTCTACCCATACTGGTTTGTTTGTGCATCTGATGCCATGGGTCATTCTGGTGGACTAGGAGCGATGTGGAACCAAAAATACATTACTTTACAAGCCTTCTATAATGATACATGAATTCTCCTATCCGAACATCTATTGGGATCACCTCAAAGGTTCTATATCATTAACTTATATGCTCCATATGTGGGAAGGAAAAAATTTTGGGAAAAAAATGGCAGATTAAAGTATATTGGGTTTGAACTCCATCATACTCTTTGGGGATCTCAAATTTATAGTGGGGAGACATGAAATTTGGGGAACAAAGGCCATAGCGGACCCACTATCCAAGTTTTTTTAGATATGATGGACTCTTTTGCTTAGTGTGATATTATTCCCGAGACTATTGCCCCAACCTGGCGAAACGAGAGTACCAGACAGGAGGGCATATCAAAGCGACTGGATCACTTTATCATTAGCCAATATTTGGCTGGGATTTTGACTTGGGTCACTTCTAAGGTGATTCCCTCTTTTATCTTAGACCACCAACCGATTCTTCTGTCATGGGAGGGATGGGAACACAAAAAAAATTCCCTTTTAAATTTAATTCTACTTGGCTCCTTAATGCGGATTTTATTGATATGGTGGTAGATGTATGGATCTGACCTATCATTCCTTCCCCATGCGACCAGATGGGGACTATTTGCGACAAACTGCGGGCTCTCAAGAAGGAAGCCAAAATATGGATTAAGGGGAAACAAGAAGAAGAAATAAAGTCTTTATCAAACATTGGCATTTGATCTAAGGTACTATAACGATCCCATGGACCCATTATTTTTCTCTGGCCACTATAAGGGGAAAATAATGGAACTGGAAGGGGAGAAGAACATGATACTTCTAGCACAGGAATATGGATGGTGATTGAAAAGTTGTGCTCTGTGGGTAGTGGCCGAGGATAAAAATACCAAATATTTTCATATGTGTGCCACCTACAGGAAATAAGGAAATTCAATTATAGGCATCAGGGACGCAAATGGCCACCAATTACAAGACCAACAGGATATCGAACAGGAAGATTTTCGCCATTTCAGAAGTCAATACAAAGCACATGAATAGATTTTTGCCTCTCAGTTAAAGATCATAGAGGAGATGCCTCTCATGTTTAAACAGGAGGAAAATGAGTTTTTGGGTAGGCTGATTCATAATGAAGAGATTATTGAAGTTCTTAAGTCTTGTGCAAAAGAGAAAAGCACTGGTCCGAACGGATGGGGGGTGGAACTTTTCCTCCACTTCTAGGATTTGAATATACTTGATATTTTAACGGTTGCAAAAGAATCCTAGACCACTGGACGTATCTATGGGGCTATGAATACTACTTTCATAGCATTAATCCCTAAGAAGAAGCATCTAGAAAAAATTTCAGACTATAGACCCATATCTCTTTGCAACACTATTTACAAAGTAATATCCAAGTTGATTTCCACAAGGATCAAGAAGACCTTATCCACTTACATCTCCCCTGAACAATTCGGTTTCTTAGATGATAAACGGATTTAGGATTCCATAGGCATAACTCAGGAATGTTTGCATTCCATGAAGACTCAGAAAAAGAAGGCAAGTTTACTCAAGGTGGACTTGATTAAAGCATATGATTGCATTGATTGGGAGTTCCTGAGATTGGTTTTATATAAGGTGGGCATTTCTCCAACAAACATTGGTTGGATTATGGCTTGTATACAGTCTACAAACTTCGCAGTAATTATCAATGGATTACTGACTAGTTTCTTCAGGGCTTACATGGGACTTTGGCAAGGGTGTGCTTTATCGCCACTACTTTTCCTTCTGGTCATGGACTGCCTTAGTCACAAGTTGGGTGTGGCAAGGGACAACAGAATAATCAAGGATGTGAAAGTCTCTAGGAATATGCATATTACACATTTGATGTTTGTAGACGATCTTTTATTTGGTGGTGTGAACAATCATGAGGAATGGGGGGAAATACACCAGATCATCAAGACTTTTAGCGAGGCATCAAGTCTCTATATGAACAAATAAAAATCATTATTGATCACTGATGATAAAGAGGATCCTCGGTGCAGGGAGATATGTAATCTATTTGGGGTCACTGCGGTACAATTAGAAGAGGGGATCAAATATCTGGGATTTTGTCTTAAGGCCAATAAATACAATAACAAAGACTGGGAATGGTTGATCAACAAATTTAACAAGAAATTTTATGGGTGGTCACACAAGTGGTTAACAATTGGTGGAAGATTGACTCTCGTTAGATTCATTCTACAAAACATCTATGTTTTCTAGATGCATTTATTTATGCTTCCTATGGAGATCTATCACAAGATAGATGATATTATGGCCAGATTCATTTGGTCAGGGACCAAAATGAAGGGGAAGATACATCTGGTAAGATGGAAAGCCATAGCAAGGCCGATTGAAGTGGGGGGGTGGGGTATCTTGGACACCCACAATTTTAACAGGGCCTTGATCATCAAGAACATGTGGAGGGCGACAACAAAAAATGGTATTTGGGGACACATCATCATAGACAAGTATATGAATGGACAATCATTCACGATCTAGACCAGGAAGGGGGCAAGGAGGTCCTCGGGATCCTCCTATATTTGGAGAGGTATGACAAAAAATTTCCATTGGATGATGGGTTTCCTGTGATGGGAACTTGGGGATGGTAGATTGGTAGAGGTTGGATTGGATGCACTGAAGGGCTTTAATGGTAACCACTCTTTATCGGTTAATCTTCTTAACACCCTGCATGATAAGGGAATTCTATATTTTGCACAAATCAATTGTAGAAACAACCAATTAATTTTACAACAATCATGGCTTAAGGCTATTGACCTTGGACTCCATGACAACTTGGCCATCGAATGGGAGGATTATCTTACAAAACTATTAGATGCAGGTATATACATCAGTAAAGGCGAAGAAAAATTGTAGTGGGAGGGTGCATTAAAGAAAGGACAACCAAGGGTAAAGGATATTTACAACAATCTCCCTTTGGCCGAGAGAGAATTTGATTATAAAATATGGTTCCAAGTTGCATGGGGGTTGGAGACTCCACTAAAGCTCATTTTATTTGGATGGTTGGCCATTCATAATAGAGTTCTCACTTGGGATAAACTACAGCGCAAGGGATTACAAGGCCTTAGAATTTACCCCATGTG
The DNA here is from genome assembly GCA_031772625.1 of Pinus tabuliformis. Taxonomy (NCBI): domain Eukaryota; kingdom Viridiplantae; phylum Streptophyta; class Pinopsida; order Pinales; family Pinaceae; genus Pinus; species Pinus tabuliformis. The sequence continues at coordinate 172,388,839 of CM062810.1, read as the reverse complement.
TAGGAAACAAAATGAGGAGATTGGCCATCTTTTTTTATGTTGTCCATTTTCTATGGGGGAGTGGGCAGGGGTAATGGATTTTCTACAACTAAAACAAATGGGGACACAACTAAATCTGAGATCATGCTTCAGAATATGGTTCAATAATATACCAAAGCATCACTCATTACCCTTTTATGTCATATGTGATGAGCCTCGTAATTGGGTAACTATATGGACCTTAAGTCACCTCCTAAGGATTTAGAGTTTAGAGTTTACTGTACTTGAACCAGCATTTGACCAATTTGCAAGTGTAGGATTTAATTACCATCTCTTCCATCTTTAGTATTACAGTAGATCTCATCAATTATTCCATTTTATTCCGTAATTTTCCTCATGCATGAAGTAGACAACTAGCTCATTAAACTCTGTTTTTCTAGCTCATTAGAATTCTTCTCGTTTACTTGATTTTTGGCAAATATCAATGTTTGATGCAGAGCAGGTGTTTCACAAGTAGAGATAGATCCCATAGCAAGCAACCACCTTCCAACTTCATCCATCCATAATCATTCCTTGCTTTCACCAAGACCTTCACCAATTTCATCATTTTACATAGAAACTCCTCCAAGCATGTTGAGCAAATCCAACCATCTCCTAACCTTGGTTTTGAGTTCTGAGTGACCCTAGGCATTTTCTCACTCCATTCCACCTACCAACCACCTTCCCTAAGCCTTCCATCACCTCCATCACCCATCGTTTTGCTCTCGGCTGTATCCTGTAGAAATACAGGGAATCTTGTAGGTTTTCCTATAGTGGCTTGTTTTGAGGCCGAATTGAGGGAAAACCTCTAGGAAGCAACACAAGGGTACCTGAGGGTCTCCCAATCCTTCCAACCATCCACCAGCATCCCTAAGCCACCTGCCACATCACCAACATAGATTAGGGTTTACCCTTGAATTTCCATAAAAAGAATAAAAAGAACAAAACATATTTATTTCAGTTCTTTACATGCACAGTAGTGATGTTTGATGTTTTGAACTTCCATGCTTAGGATAGTAGAATTTCATACATGTTAGCTTGGCATTCTTGTAAAGCATAGTTTCTCAGCAGTTAGTTAGAGAATGGTGTGTTTTTAGCATAGGATTTCAACCATTTTCCTTATTGCAGTAGACAGACTTTCTCCTAGAGTAGATTTCTCTATCTCTGATCAGCAATCAAGCTTCTTCTGAATCCATAGAAGTCTATATTGAAAGCCCTAGTGGTCTGTCACCAGCTAAACAGTGACAAAAGGCAGAACCATCACTTTTACTTGTGTATGCAGCACTGTCACCCCCAAGTTTGTATGAACCTCGGGTTGATAAAGTAAAGCTGGTAGCTCCAGGAGTTGCAGCATTCTTGCTGCAATACTGGTGCTCATCACTTTTTGGCACTGTTGTCAGGGAGGTGTCTGAGTAATATGTGATTAGTGCTTTATTTATTCCGTTTCTTGTTTATGATATTGTGCTATTAGTTTCATTTCTGCAAAATAATTTAGATTGCTTCCTTTTCTATGTTCCATTCTTTGCCTTCCTTTCCATTCTGCAAGTAAGATTTCAATCAAGTAGTTCATTTTTCATTCAATCAGTAGTTTTCATTCATTCTGCAATTTCAATTCTGCAATTACTTTCAGATTTTGAAAAAAAAATACAAAACAAAACAAAAACATTTTTTTCATGCCTCGTAGGAATAAGGATAACTTAGGGAAATTTTTGTTAAATACCCCCACTGCTTCGAACAACCAACCTTCCCTCTTCTTCGGTGGCCATGAACTGGAGGAACCCTTAGGTGAGAAACCATACATATTTGAAGAACCTACAGGGGAAGAAGAAGAATCTATTCCTGCTGAACCAATGGTTGAAAACATAAATGACAAAGGAAATAGAGAAAGAGTTGAGGGTGCCTTCCCCATCATGGAAACCAGTGGGGATACTAAGATGAAAAACATAGGCCCCTCTACCCTTCCTCATTTCCATGGCCTGACCACATAAGACCCAGACACTTTCTTATTTGAGTTTTTTGTCATACGCTGAACCTATGACTATACAAATGATGAGTAGAAGTTGAAACTATTTCCATCCACTCTTAAGGATGCAACTTTGCCTGGTTCATGGGTTTACATGGAGATAACATCACAACTTAGGCTCACATGCAACAAGCCTTCAACAACAAGTATCGAGACTACTGTATGTCTAAAGACACTAAAGAAGAAATTTTTAGGATGACCTTAGGTAATGATGAATCCCTAGAGGATTATGAAGAAATATTCCAGCTTAGCTACAAAAGGGCCAGGTGCACACTTGACCCTGAGTCACTGAAGCTGGTCCTACTTAGAGGAGTAAGGGAAGATCTTCTGGATACCCTACACTTGTTAGCAGGAGGGGATATCTACCAGTTACCCTATGAGGATATCAAGACTGTCTTTAGAAACCATTCTAGGGCAGCTAGGAAAAAGGGTAGGGGTAGTCAACCTATGGTTAGTCCATCCTCTTCCAATTCATCCATCAAGGGTGAAATTGGAAATATGCTGGAGGATTTCAAGAGTGAGATGCTGCAAACCCTTTCCCTACAGATGGACACTATGCACATTAAGAGAAAGCAGGAGGAAGCAGAGAGAGCCTTGGCCATTTTCTATCCTAGATGCACCAGGAGGCACCCTAGGAATGAATGTCCATTGAATTCTATTGAAATCTGCTCAGTCTGTGAAGAAAACCAGTCCATAGATAAGTGTCCTTATCTACCTGGAATAAAATTTGTATATCAAGGAGCTAAAGGGGTCACTGAGCAGCTCTGCTACATAAATTAAAGGAGACCTCATGGGCCTAGGCCATACCAGTGGGAATGCAAGGGTCATCCCATGCATATTACAACCCCAACCAGACCACATCCATACCTTCTTGGGGCCCCCTATTCATCCTTCCTGGTCTACACCTCCTCCTTGGTCCTTTGCACCTCAGTATCATTCCCAGCCAGCTAGCTAGTCATTTCAACCATATGCTCCGCCACAACCTTAGTGGAATGCACCGCCCTAGGGGTGGAGGCCCCCATACAACAATGTTCCATCTTTATTGCCTTCACCACCTGCTCAACCACAACTTTTACACTCTACTCCACCTAAACAACCCCAGATGCTTGCCCAACCAAATCCAAACCTGAACAACAAACAGGCAGAAAAAATATATAGTGGAGAGACATCCTATCTAGCTTATGCTGTGGAAATTCAGGAAATCAACCTAAGATCTGGGAGAGTACTTCCGGACAAACAACCTCTACCTCCACCTAGGAAGGTTGAGGAAGAAAGAGAAGAAAGCATGCTTAAATTAAATCTACCACCCTTTCCTGAGAGATGAACCCAACCACTCCAGCCTACCCCAGAAGAGACTGAACTTCTGGGAGAATTGAAAAACTTATGTGTCAAAATTCCACCATTAATGTCGACATTAATGTCATTAGAAAACTGTCCAACTTAATGCTGGGGTAGGTAATTTGTCCAAAGTATTTGGACCCTGGAAGCCATGTAGTAGATGTGCACATCAATGGCACCATTATCCCACACACTTTGATCGATCTTAGGACTGCCATTAATGTTATGACCAAGGACACCATGCTCAATATCAACCTCCAAGGTTCATTGAGAAAGACCACAACAATTCTGCAACTTGCAGACCGCTCCACAGTGACCCCTGAGGGGATTGTGGAGGATGTGATGGTCTCCATTGATTCTTGGGAATACCCTGTAGATTTCCTAGTTCTCCAGCCTAAGGCTAAGCTTACTGGTTACCCTCTCATCCTTGGGAGGCCCTGGTTAGCCACTGTCGATGCTTACATTAGCTGCAGAGCTAGAAATATGACCATCAAGAATGGGCATATGTCCAAGCAGTTAGTCCTATACCCTCCTGCTCAACCATCTCTAGAACATGACTTACCTTTGTGGCTGGAAGAGGAGGAAGAAGATGAAGTTTATTCTGCCCAACTATATACCTTAGAAACGACCATGGGAGGGGGACAACAAGATGAAGATGATTTGATTGAACACATACTCCAAATTCCAACTCCCAGTACATTGTCCTTAGAAGAAGTAGTAAAGGAAACCCAGAACAACCATCAAATTGATCTATGCTTAGCCGATTCCAACCCTCTCCATGTCAAAACCATAGAATTCGGCCCCGAGAGAGCTTTGAAAATCAATCCATCTCTTTCTGTTCTCCAAGAAGAAAAGTTGTGCAACATGCTAAAGGAACATCTGGATGCCTTTGCTTGGAGTTACAAAGAAATGAAGGGAGTGCACCCCTCGGTGTGTACTCACCACATTTATATCAAAGAAGGTTGCAAGCCAGTCTGACAACCCCAAAGGAGGATGAATTCAACTCTTAAAGATATATTCAAAGAAGAACTGCAAAAGTTGCTAGATGCAGGATTCATTTACCCTATCTCAGATAGTGAGTGGGTCTCTCCTTTGGTGTTGGTTCCAAAGAAAAATGGTATGTGGAGGATTTGTGTTGATTACAGGGAGTTAAAAAAAGCCACAAAGAAGGACCATTTCCCTCTTGATCCAAAATGGATCTTGGATAGACTTCTAAGTCTAAAGTGTTCCTCACAGAGGAAAATGAAAGTCCAAGGATGCTCTTGGAAATAGTCCCATTGCGTAGATCTTTTCATTTTGAATCTACTACAACTTGAATGGGCTAAAACGGACTTCGGATGATGAAGTTATCACAAAAAGAAGTTTGCCTTTGTTCCTTTGAAAAGGAGGCAAATTCTTCCAAAAATGGCATAAAAGGCCTTATAAAGGAAAATTGCATTGGAAGGGTTAAGCAGAAGACTTAAGGAAAGGGTGGAAGGAACCCCCGACTGCGACCTCCAACTTATCGCATCGGAGGTAGGCCTTCGCTCGATATCGGAACCCCTGGGCCGTAGCGAATGCGATATGCCGATTGCGATTTGCGATTGGAGCTGATAGCGATGATCAGAGATATCGGCAGTTGGCGGATCAGTGATTGGAGAAGGTTGAGGACCATGCCCCCGGGCCATTGCGATAGTGACATGCGATGCAATATCAACCGTCCGATGAAGGAGCAGATCAATGGTCAATATTTGATCGATGATCGGTGATCGACAATCCCCGATGCCAGGGCCAATGCGATTGCGATTGCGATAAATGATAAAGCGCGGAACTGATGGGAATTATAAGCCTGATTGCATAAAATTTGAAATCTGGGTTTTTTGGATTTTCTGTGTATTATCCGTGTATTGGGTTTTTAAGCCCTACGCTATGCGATAGCGATTTGCGATAGAATGGTGGACCCGATAAGGTTTATAGGGGAGATTTCATAATGTTTGAAGTCTGGATTTCGTGCCTGATAGTGTATTTCCGTGTATATTCTCTGTGTATTGGAAATATGGTTTTTTCACGGATTTTGTCCTGGAAAGAGGCTGCCTGTGTATTTCCTTTGTAACTGTCCCATTCTTCTTGCCACGCTGTAAGCGGGCATTTGTAACAATGATGTGTTACACGCAGAGAGCCACAGAGTCACAGAGCCAGATGGCCAGACGCAGAGTCATAGAGCCAGATGGCCAGATGCAGAGCCACAGAGCCAAAGTGCCAGAGGGCCGGACGCAGAGCCATAGAGCTAGTGAGCCAGAGGGCCAGTAAAAGAGCCGAAGGGCCGTAAGGGAATGATTCGTCATGATGAGAGACAAAGGAATGGCTGAGGGAGCTGCAAAGTCAGAGGATTCCTCACAAAAGCACAGAGAGCATGATTAACAGGGAGTGCTTGAGAGAGAGAGCTCAATTGACAACAACAAGTTGTTGCTGAAGGTCGCTGGAAGGTTTCTAAGCGGCGCTTGGAGGTTGAGCGATCCATTGATGCACACAGAGGCCGAGAGAAGCTCATGAGAGCTAGAGCCACAAGCCAGAGCCAAGAGCCAGAGCCAGAGCCAGAGCCAGAGCCAGAGCCGAGAGCCAAAGCGAGAGTCATAGCCAGAAAGCTAGAGAGCTTCAGAGCCAGGGATAAGATGGTGTTCTAAGCCCATTGTGTTTTATGTAAACCAGTGGAGTTGAGCGTGGAGCTTGTAAAAGGACTTATGCCATAATCCCAGAGAGCCTAGTCAAGTTGACTAGAGCTCAAGGAGATGTAGCCCAAGAGTTTTGGGTGAACTCTAAATTAATATTTCTATTATGTGTGTTTGTTTTGTTGCTGCATTATTTACTGGCACACATATTTAAATACCAGCATAAGTAACAGAACTCAGAGCACATAAACAGTTCAAAAACAAACACCAGCATACACCTATTTTCAAGCATTATTAATTCCGCAATTGGTTAATCATAAGATCTTGGGAATATTTAAGCTTTAGAAGTGGGAGAGGTTCTTGTAAGTTGACAAGAAGCCTTTAGTGCCCCATTTTCAGATCAGGTGGTATCAGAGCTTGAGTTTGATTAACCCCACCTTCAGGAAGGTGATATCAAATCTGGTTATACCAGAGCAAGTGGTATTAGATCAGAATGCTTGATTGACAAAGCAAAGATTGCTTGTCTGAAAGGTGTTTAAACAATCAGAGATTGATTGTATGGTTGTTTGCAGACTGACTATTGTTTGAGTTTGCAAAGGTGAAGGGAAAGCTATTGATAGCTCAGTCCAGGAAGGACAAGAAGGAAGAAGGGCTGAAGGCATTCTTCTTATCCCAAAGGACCTCAAAGCAATCCTTGAAGCACAAGAGGTTTGCTGCAAAAGGTTGCTAAATAAGCCCTTTATTAATCTTGTTTGAAGTTCTTTTGTTCATTGGCATAATGACAACTTCTACAAGTGAGTCCTCAAATTCCTCTTTCTTCACAAGAGTATTTGATGAAGACATGAAGCAAGACTTATCCACCATGATGGATATGGTGAGAGAAATGTATGAGGCTGGAAGGAAGAGTAGCATACTTAGAGAGCAGTTGAATTCCGTGGAGGAAGAGAAGCAGTTCCTTTCTGACAAATTGCAGGAAATGGAGAGGCAACTTCATATTGCAAATATGAACCTAAAAAGGATGCATGAGTTGGAGACACAACTCTTTGTTGCCAAAGAATCCTTAGTCAAATATCAACTTGAAGAAGAGGTAAACCATTCCAGTTTGTCTTCAAATTCTTCTAAGAATGCTTGTATTGATTCTTTTGAAAAGCATACCAGAGGCATAGGTTCCAAGCTAATGTCCAAGATGGGCTATGAAGGAAAAGGCTTGGGTAAACATGCATAGGGTATTGTTGAGCCAATAATGGTTGAGGAGCGGCCTAAGTATTTGGGTCTTGGCTATGGAAAATCTTATGGAGAAAGTTCCAAAGATGCCATGGCCATTGAAACAACTCCAAGAAGGAGTTGTATTGCAGGTCTTCTACCTCAAGAGTGTAAAGATTGCATTAAGGAGGAATGCAATAGCTTGAAACAAGGTGTTGTTGTATGAGACAAGCTTAGGTTTGTGGTTGCTGCCTCCGTGAGAGGGAGGATAAATAAGGTATCATTTTTGTGATATATATTTGTTTAAATATAATATTTGATTTGATGTCTTGTATGAACAAGAGACCATTGCTATTGAGACATGATGATTGAACTCTTCAATGACTTGTTCAAACTCATACCAGGTATGAACATGATGATATGTTTCTGATCTACAAAGAGAATGACTAATCGAGAACACTGATCCAACTCACCCCCCCATATAAGCTCCTAGGGTGAGGAATTGAGATGGAAGGATCCTAGGGTTGAGGGATCTCTAGAAAATAGGGTCATAGATGTTGCTCCCCTACCTGTCACCCATAGGGTCGGAGATGTTATCTCCCCTATCTTGGTCTATGCAGAGTATACTCCAGTTGGCATCATACCCACAAGTTGGGCTTGTTGGGAATACCACTCCCCGTCTAGCCAATGAGTTGAGAGAGTTCTTGGAGGTGTACAACCCAATTTGATTATGGTGCAGGTATTCTACCACATGATTATTTAGTGTCATTATTAAGAAGATCAGTGGGAAATAGGATGGTTGTGATCCTTAGCTTGTATAGCAAGTGGTCTCTCACCCATTGATAGCATAATGGGACGGTTGTGATCCTTGCTTGGTAACTAGCATCTTGCCTATCGCTTAACATAGGGTGAGAGTGTCCCATAGGACCTTCCTCGTTGTCATGGACATGATGTGAGAGTGTCCAATAGAATCTTCATCATTTTCATTGGCTTCCGAGTTGAGATGTGCTCCTCGATGTGGTTCCAGATTGAGCGGGGCTCCCTGATGATAACCTCTTTGATGTTTCCCATGTAGTAGCATTGGGCTCCCCGCTAGTAGTGATTTTGGGTGGTAGTAGTGGCTCCTCGATGGACAGAGGGTGGTAGCTTAGGCTCCCCTCCAATATCAAATTCTTCTTCTTTTAGATTCGAGAATGTTTAGCATATGAGAAGAGATAATCAAGATATTAGCAAAGATGTGCAATGACAACATTTGATGATGAGATACTTGAGATAGGATATGATTTGATGACAGGATACTTGTGATGATTACATTATGCAGTTTGAGTTTCTTCCTAGTTGATAGGGAGCGTTAATTTGGCAGTTCAATGAAAAATTCCAACCATGGGAAAAGATTCCTCTTTTCGAGAGGAACAATTTTGACTATTGAAGCACTCAATTTGGACAAGGGAAAGTGTATTTTTGAATTAAGCCCCGCATGAGCATATTTAATCAAGTCTTCCCTAAAGAAAATTGGACTCCCTTGGAAGGATATAAATATAATTCAAGTGACCCTTATTTGGACAATCATCATGGAGCATTCTTCTATCTCTTCCTTGGTTTTGGCTCGCAAAAATCTAAGGCAGGTCTGCAGAGAATTGGTTCACACGAAGGTGAAATTACAAGATTTGAAGCTCACATTTCTATTTTAGGGTTTTGAGGCTCAACCGCAAGCTTTCCATGTTGAATTCTCAACTATAACCACACGCTAGCTGACTCATCTATGTGACTGAAGCCTTTCAACCACATGCACAACATGTCTTGCCTACAGTTGGAAAGTAGACTCTTTTTTTTTGCCAATTGTCGTAGTTTACTGCAGTTGACTGCAGATGACTGAAGTTAACTACAATCTGATGAAGTGATATCAGATCAATACTTTTGTTGGAATCTATTTTTGGACCTTGTTAGATTGATTTTGTTGAGATCGTCTTCATGGATATTATTTAGTTGATGTTGTTGATAGTTGTATGGATGAAGATATGGATCATTGTACTCTCTTTTGTTGAATCATTCAATGAAAATCAAATAAGAAGAATTTGAAATGTTTTCCTTGTAGTTGGTTTTGCCCTAGTCTCTGACCAATCCTTGTGTCTCTATGTGTGAATTCTTTTCTTCTATTGTTCCTTTATGTTTCAATGCATTTCCACATATAATTGCATATGTGGCTGAATAATGTTGTAAATTTGAATAATAATATAATTTTATGTGGTGAATTTAATATGCAAATGATGAAATGCAATTATCAAATGAAGAACAATATAGCCCTAAAAAAAATTAACATTTTTGGCACAAATTTCTAGAAAAATTAACCTTGATGATGAAGAATTTCTCCTAGAAGAAGAGTTGTTGGGTTTTCTCCAAGTTTGGGTTTCCCAAGGAATATTTGTTGTCTCTATTGTGCATGGTTTCCTTTTTATTATCTCATTGTTTCACTGCATTACTATTGATATTATTTGTGTATAATTGCTTAATGATATATGTGGCGCAAGATAAATTGATTGAAAATCATTAGACAGTAATTATCAAATCAGAAGATCAATTTCTATAGTGTAATATTGTAGAAAATTCAACACTCACGCCCTTGAAGTATGCTTGCTCATTTAATAATGGAAACTCTCCTAGAAGCCTTTATTGAGGTACAAATGCCTTTCCCTAAACTAATTAGTGAGGAAAATATCTCTCTTTATGCTATTCCAATCTAATCAATAATCGACTTCCTCTATATGTCATTCATGAGGCCAACCCAACATCCATTTTCCTCTAATCTATAATGCTCACTTTTTGTCTCTTGAAATTCCAATGAATTCAATTGTCTTGTTTTGATGGTCCATCCTGATCATTTCCTGGTTCGACTTGTAAATTTTTTTAGAGGGCTACATTGTTCTTTGCTTTTATAATTGTATTTGATCATTAATACATTAAGTTCACCCCATATCATCATTACATTATTCAAATCTACACCATTATCCATCATCATATGCAATTATATAGAAAGAACAACATCATCATCATCAATGCAGTGGAACATAAAGGAACAATAGAAGAAAAAGCATGCACACACATCGAGACACCAGGATTGGTACGAGACCAGGGAAAAACCAACTATGGGGAAAACCCTTGCAAATCTTCTACTTCTTACATCATCATCAAATGATTCAACAAAAGAGAGTACAATGATCCATAACTTTATCTATGCAACAAAACAACTATGATATCCATGAAACAGATCTAATCATGCTTCAAAACAAAACTCTGATTCTGATGACTGTAATATGTTGTCACTGACTGTAGACAACTGTTGGGTACTACTTTAACTTTCTAAACACTATTGAACACTATGCGGAACCTTCGGAATACTTAAATCTCATCTTTGAGTCCTGGAAGCAGGCATGAAGAGTTGGGCAAGCATCTATATTAGATCTGGACACTCTTTGTGAACTGAATCCCAACGTCTATGGCATCCTAGACACTCCTAGACCATTTTGTGCATGAGTCCATGGTCAAACTCATCAAAGCTGCTTCAAAACCCTCAGACGCTCTCTTCCAGTTGTTATGCGTGCGTCCAAGATGGCCTGGACACTCTCAGGACCACTCTGTGTGAGCGTCTAGGGACTGATACCTTCAAATATTCCTTTGAAACCCTAGACGCTCTCATAAGATTTTGTGCCAGTGTCTATGGGTCTTTGGATGCTATCATAAGCTTGTGTTCCAACGTCCAGGGACTAAAATGTCTAGTTATGTGCCAACGTCTAGGAACTAGAAAACCCTAGATCAATGCAAGCTTCAACACTGAGATTGCGGACCCTTATGTGAACTTTCCTCTGAGAGACCTGTGGGAACCAAGACAATAAGAGAAGAGAATATGTGTCCAAATGAGCTTGAGGTCTCTTCTATTCATAGGCTTTCCTGAGGGTCCACTTGGGGTTGAGGTCGACCTAAGAACTTACACATGTGGTTAGGGCCGACCCATTCCATAATACATGTATGAATAAAATAATTCAAAACTTGCCTTTTCCTTGTCCAAATAAGGTTATCTTTAGGTTGATTTCAGTCCTCTTGAAAATAGGAATCTAATACAATCATCATCTCAGTCATTTGAGCCATCGAAGGTGGAATTTGACTGCAATTGCAAAAATTAACACTCCCTCTCAACTAGGGAGAATTCCACCTACCAATATATGTCCATCGATCAATATGGCATTATAGAATCTTCAAGAGACATCATGTATCACCACGGATCATCTATGTCATTTATTCATCATGCCATGACCACCTCAAATATCTCATCATCACAAATCATCATTGTACAACTCGATCTATCCCTTGCTTAGTCCTTCTTATCTATTGATTGTTCATGCTCGTATGTTGATCATTCTCGAATCTAGAAGAAGAAGAATTTGTTATTGAAGGGGAGCTTAAGTTACCACCCTCTATCCATCATGCTGCTACCTAGAATCTTTACCAACGGGTTGCTACCTAGAATATCATCATCAATCGTCATTAGAAAGCATATCATCAAGGAGCACGTCTCAACCTGGAACCACATCGAGGAGCACATCTTGACCCAGAATCTCATGGGGGAGATATACATCTACAACCCCATATAGAGAAATAGGATATCCAAACACACAGGGAGCACATCTCGACCCTGGGATCTAATCAGGGAGCTCAATATCAACTTGGAATCGCATAGGGTTATCTCAACCCATCCTATTTCCTACTAATGTTCCCATTGATGACCCTAAATAGTCATGTGGTAGAACACTTACGTCATAATCGACTTGGTTTGTACACTCTCAACTCATTGGCCAAATGAGCGGTATTCCCTACAAGCCGACCTACTTGTGGGTATGATGCCAACTAGGGTATAGTCTGCAAAAACCAAACAAGGGAGTAGTATTCTCCGACGCTATGAAGATAAGGGAGCAACATTGTCCAACCTTATGGGTAAAAAATAGGGGTAATGCCCTATTGTCTAGAGTTCCCTCAAACCTCGGAGCCCTCCATCTCAATTCCTCGCCCTGGGAGCTCATACAAGGAGGAAGGGTTGGCTTAGTGTCCCTCAATCAGTGTTGCTCTCATCATACTCAAATCTGGTATCAACTTGTCTCAATAGAAGTTGTATCCTATTCATACAGGACATCAAATCAAATATCATGCCAGAACATAAACGATTATATAAATCACAAAACAATACCATAATCATCCTCCCTCTCAAGGAGGTTCCAATCACAAGCCTGAGCTTGTTTTGAACAACTGCACTGTCTCAATATACGAGAGTATCTTGGTCCCAACTATAAATATGAGTTTTTCTGCCAATCGGATCTCACAATGCATCCATGTCATATCCAAATCATGCTCAGACAACTCTCTAAGGAGCTTATTCATCCTCCCTCACAACTATCCATGCTAGCAACATCCAAATGTGCTTAACAACAATAATCTCAAATATCAGAAATACATCCATGCAGTCACATATCATAGGAGAAATATCTCATCCTCAAAAATAGAATACCTCATATAGATATTTCAAAGCATGCTTGGTGGAAACTCTATGTGAATGAAACAGCTCAATCATGAATTTATTCAGGTTCTATGCACATCATACATATACAGATGGATGTTCAAAATGTAACATCAATGCTTCTGATGAGCCTCATCATTGGGTAGTTATATGGGCCTTAATTGGCCTTAATTTACCTCCTAGCTTAGTCAAACCAACTATTCTTACAACTTATTGCATACTTTTGACTAAATTTTGTTTATGAGATGAGTTAGAGTTGGATATTTCACTTTGTGGTCTAATGTGCATGTAATGCAAGAATAAAGGATAAAATCAAGGAAAAATGCAGGCATAAAGGATAAAATCAAGGAATCATGGCAAAGACCTTGGTCAAAACTCGAATGGGACAAGGGAGAGTAATTATAGGAGGCAAATCCTCCTCATTTACTACCCCTCCATTCGAATATTCCTCCATCAGCTCGGAGTGCAAACAACCATCACTTTGAGGACTAGAAGACAGTCGAGCAAGTGAAAGGGACAGAAACCAGTTTATCTTGAGTGGGGAGCCTAGCCTGCCTAATGGGAAGGAAGTCGTTAGAGACTTCAGATGTATAAGTAGAGAGGCTTAGGAACTCAATAGGATTCGGATTCTAATTGTAAAACTCTACTTTATTTCTAAGCTGCAAGACTTGTGATAGTTTGTTATGTAATCCATGGTTTTTATAATAAAGAGGAGTTCTGTTTTGAGCCAGTTCTGAGTTAACTCAGAGGGCTGAAGCTCTTGGGTTAGGGCCCAACCCAAGCAACCAAATCTTCTCTTTACTGTACATATATGCTAACATAGATTTCTAGTTTTGTTTATTTGCTTAAGTAGCATAGATTCCTAGTTTTCATTATTAATTTGCTTAAGTATCTACATTTTCATTACAACAGTATAGCATAGATTATTCATGGTTATTCTGTTCATTTACTTCAGTAGCTGCATTTGCTGTAGTTTACTTCCATTCGTGCCTTCTTTCAATTTACAGGGTAGCTAGGAGAAGGAGATCACCATAAGGTTGTCTGCAGGTGTCTCGGCCTCATCTCCTCCCTCTAGGACCATGACTTGAGGAAGAGACCCTTCAGCAACCCCAAAAACACAGGTTTTTGGTTCTCGCATGAGCTATGGAGTTTTTTGTTTGATGTAGTTACTTGTTCACCCTCATTGGTTTTTTTGTCATTTTCATTTGAAACCTCCTTCAACACGTTCTTCATGCATCATTTCCTCACCGTTCGATCCACAACAAACCTACCCAATCACCGTCTGATTCATTAGTTTATCCAACTGCCACCTCGCGTGAAGTCTTCCACTTACTTTATGCGCTTTAAGTCCCCACCGTCGATATGCCTCACCTGATCTGATGAATATCGCATCACCTCAACACTTTATGCACTTTAAACCCCCACGGTAGATCTGCCTCGCTTGATCTAACGGCTATCGCGTCACCGGATCGCCAACTAGCTTGGCCGGTCTCCACCATTGATTAGCCCCGCCTGATCCAATGGCTATCATGCAATCTTGTGCGGATTCTTGCACGACCATTATCCACCCAAGAGCACCTAAGAAAAGTGGTTTTCCCGCGCTACGTGTCGCTCAGTTAGGCTAATCGCGTGAAATTCAGAAATACAGCTTACAACCTTGAGGGCACACGAGAAACTACTTACTACCTTAGAAACCCACTTCATCATTTCCACACATTTCTTTTTCCTGCGATACGATCTTCGTCGTCCATCCTCTGATTAATCCTATCCATCCATCTCTTGACTTAATCTCTGTGATAAGATCTCCGCCGTTCATCCTATTCGTTCGTTCGGTTTGTCCATCTATCCACTTAACCTCCGTGATAAGACCTCCGTCATTCATCTTATGTGTTCACCCTGTTCATCCATCTATTCACTTAAGCCTTTGTGATAAGATCTCCACCATCCATCTTTTGTTCATTGATCGATCCAACGGTCCCTATGCACTATTGCATCCTCACATCCTCCTTTCACCAATTTCGATCTCTGACTGCTTTTTCCACTTGAAAACCGATTTAGCTTAGTTTCTTTGCTTACACCTTAGTATAGTTTGATGCTCTTTACCTCTGCAACATAGGTAGCAGCATTAGGTTAGTGTTGATTTATCAATTCTGTTTAGCATCGTTGTTTAGATGGTTGGTTAGGGTATGGTGTGGTTTATCATTACATGTTGTTTTCTTCAATATTGCAGTAGAGTAGCTCTCTCTTAGGATAGATTTTCTCTTCTTCCATCAAAGAATTAAGCTTATTCTGACCCTATAGAAGTCTGGTTTAGAACCCCTGGGATCTCTTCCCAGATGAACAAGTGACAATATGCAGTACCTTCACTTCTACTTGTGCATATAGCACTGTCACCTCCAAGTTTGTATGAACCCCGGGTTGATAAGTAAAGCTGGTAGGCTTGGGAGTTGCAACATCCTTGTTGCAATACCTAGGCTGATCACTTTTTGGCGTCGTTGCCGGGGAGGTGTCTAAGTAGAATGTGATTACTGCTTTCTTCTATTTCTAGTCTCCAACTTTCTTTTCTTCTACTTCCTATCCTCAATTTTCTTCCATTAATTTATTTATGCAAAAGTATACTACTAGCTTCCTTTCTTTCATTTGTCATTATCTGCTTTCCTTTCCATTCTGCAAGTACTTTCTATCTTTAAAGAAAATCTTACAAAACCCAACCCAAAAGCATTTCCTTTCATGCCCCGTAGGAATAGGGACAATTTAGGGAAGTTCTTGTCAAATACCCCCACTACATCCAACAGTCGACCTTCTCTCTTCTTTGGTGAGTGTGATTTGGAGGAACCTTTAGGTGAGCAAGCTTACATATTTGAAGAACCTACAGGGGAAGAAGAAGAGGAAGAACCCATTCCTACTAAACCAATGGCTGAAAACAGAAATGACAGAGGAGATAGAGAGACAATTGAGAGTGCCTTCCCCATCAGGGAGACCAATGGGGACACTAAGATGAAGAATATAAGCCCCTATGCTCTACCTCATTTCCATGGCCTGACCACAAAGGACCCTGACACTTTCCTATTTGAGTTTGATGTTATATTCCAAACCTATGACTATACAGATGATGAGAAAAAGTTAAAATTGTTTCCATCTATCCTCAAGGATGCAACATTACACTAGTTCATGGGTTTACTTGGAAATAGCATCACAACTTGGGCTCAGATGCAGCAGACTTTTAACAACAAATATAGGGACTACTATAGGTCAAAGGATGCTAAAGAAGAGATTTTTAGGATGACCATAGGCCAGGATGAATCCTTAGAATACTATGAAGAAAGATTCCATCTCAGTTACAAAAGGGCCAGGTTTACACTTGACCCTGAGTCACTAAAGCTGGTCCTGCTTATATAAGTAAGGGAATATCTTCTGGATACCTTACACATGTTAGCAGGAGGAGATATCTACCAATTACCCTATGAGGATATCAAGACTGACTTTAGAAAACATTCTACGGCAACTAGGAAAATGGGTAGCGGTAGTCAACCTATGGCTAATACATCATCCTCCAACTTATCCATCAAGGGTGAAATTGGAAATATGCTGGAAGATTTCAAAATTGATATGCTACAAACCCTTGCCTTGCAATTGGACACCATGAACATCAAAAGGAATCAAGAGGAAGCAAAGAGAGCCTTGGCCATCTTTTGTCCTAGATGCACCAGGAGGCATCCTAGGGAATGAATGTCCATTGAACTGTATTAATATTTACTCGGTCTGTGAAGAAAACCACTCCATAGACAAGTGACCTTCTTTACCTAGACTCAAAGTTGTATATCAAGGAGCTGAAGGGGTCACTGAGCAGCTTTGCTACATCAACCAAAGGAGACCTCCTGGGCCTAGACCATATTAGCAGGGTATGCAAGGGTCATCCCATGCATATTACAACCCCAACCAAACCACAGTTATATCTTCTTGGGACCCCCTGCTCATCTTTCCTGGTCTACACCCCCTCCTTGGTCCTATGCATCTCAGTATCATTCCCAGCCAGCCAACCAGTCATTTCAACCTTATGCTCAGCCACAACATCAGTGGAATACCCCACCCCAGGAGTGGAGGCCCCAATTCAACAATGTTCCAGCCCTATTACCTCCACCACCTACCCAACCACAACTCCTGCACTCTGCTCCACCTAAGCAACCCTAGATGTCTACCCAGCCAAATCTGAACCCAAACAATAGGCAAGCTCAACAATCATATAGTGGAGAGACATCATACCCAACTTATGTTGTAGAAATCCAAGAGATCAACATAAGATCTCGGAGAATTCTCCCAGACAACCAACCTACCTCTCCACATAGGGAGGTTGAGGAAGAAAGAGAGGAAAGCAACCTTAAAGTAAATCCACCCTTTCCTATGAGATTAACCCAACCACTCCAGCCTACCCTAGAAGAAACTGAACTTCTGGGAGAATTGAAAAATATATGTGTAAAGATCCCCCTTCTCCATGCAATCAAAGATGTTACCATTTACAATAAGTTGATTAAGGAAAAGTGCTTCAAGCATCTAGGAATAAGAAAAAGGGATGACCCTACCATTAATGTCATTGGGAAGTTGTCTGACTTAATGTTGGGGCAGGTAATATGTCCAAAATATTTAGACCCTGGAAGCCCTATACTAGATGTGCACATCAATGGCACTATTGTCCCACACACTCCGATTGATCTTGGGGTTGCCATTAATGTGATGACCAAGGACACCATGCTCAAGCTCAACCTCCAAGGGCCATTGAGGAAGACCACAACAGTTCTGCAACTTGCAAACTGTTCCATAGTCACCCTTGAGGGAATTGTGGAGGATGTGATGGCCTCCATTGACTCTTGTGAGTACCCTGTAGATTTCCTAGTTCTCCAACCTAAGGCTAAGCTTACTGGTTACCCTCTCATCCTTGGGAGGCCATGGCTAGCCACAACTAATGCTTACATCAGCTGCAGATCTGGGAATATGACCATCAAGAATGGGCATATGTCCAAACAGTTATTCCTATACCCTCCTGCTCAACCTACCCTAGAACATGATTTACCTTTATGGTTGGAGGAGGAGGAAGAAGATGAGGTTTATTCTGACAAACTTTATGCTTTGGGAGCAACCATAGGAGGAGGACAACAAGATGAGGATGACTTCATTGAACACCTACTCCAAAGTCCAACTCCTAGTTAATTACCATTAGAAGAAGAAGTAAGGGAAACCCAGAATAATCATCCAATTGACTTATGCCTGGCCAATTCCAACCCACTCCATGTCAAAACCATAGAATTCGGCCCAGAGAAAACTTTGAATATTAATCCATCTCTTTTTGCTTTAGAAGAAGAAAAGCTATGCAACATGTTGAGAGAGAACCTAGAAGCCTTCGCTTGGAGTTATAAGGAAATGAAGGGAGTACACCCCTCAGTGTGTACTCACCACATATACATCAAAGAAGGTTGCAAGCCAGACAGGAAACCACAAAGGAGGATGAATCGAGCTCTTAAAGACATAGTCAAAGAAGAACTGCAAAAACTGCTAGATACAAGATTCATTTACCCTATCTCAGACAGTGAGTGGATTTCTCCTTTAGTGTTAGTTCCCAAGAAAAATGGTAAGTGGATGATTTTTGTTGATTATAGGGAGTTGAACAAAGCCACAAAGAAGGATCATTTTCCCCTACCCTTCATTGACCAAGTGCTAGATGGCCTGGCAGGGAAGAAGTTTTTTTCCTTCCTAGATGGATTCAGTGGGTACAACCAAATCCAAATCTGCCCAGAAGACCAAGATAAGACCACATTCACCTATCCTTGGGGTAATTTTTCCTATAGGGTCCTTCCTTTTGGCCTATGCAATGCTCCTGCCACTTTCTAGTGAGCAATATTCAGTATTTTTGCTGAATTAGTACATGATGTTGTGGAAATCTATATGGATGATTTTACACCTTATCGTTGTGATTTTCAAGAAGCCCTGACTAACCTAGGAAAAGTATTGCACAAATGCATTGAAATGAATCTATCTCTCAGTCCAAAAAATGTGAATTATTAATGACTGAAGGGACTGTGCTAGGTCATTTAATATCTCAGCAAGGACTGCAGGTGGACCCAAACAAAATAGCAATCATCCAAAGGGTCCCACCTCCACAAAAGAAAAAAGATTTCAGGAGTTTCTTAGGGTTAGCTGGATACTACCGAAGGTTCATAAAGGACTTCAGCAAGTTGGCCTCTCCTTTGTTTGGGTTGTTGGCCAAAGATTTTGAGTTTATATGGTCAAAGAGCTGTCAAGAGACCTTAGACATTCTAAAGGGTAAGTTAACCACTATACCAATCCTTAGAGGCCCAAATTGGGCCCTCCCTTTTCATATTCATGCTGATGCCTCACACAAAGCCATAGGAGCAGCCTTAGGTCAGGAAGAGGAGAAATTTCCCTATGCCATCTATTTTATCAGTAAGAACCTGTCAAAGGTTGAGCTAAACTATATTGTGACCGAAAAGGAACTCCTAGCTGTTGTGCATTCATTAAACAAATTTAGGCATTACATTACAGGCTATCAAACATTTGTGCATACTGATCATGTTGCAATCAAATATTTAATGAACAAACCAGATGTGAATGCTAGAATTATAATATGGTTGCTTTTATTACAACAGTTTGATCTAACTATTGTTGATAAGCTTGGTAAGGAAAATGTTGTTGCTGAATTTCTATCTAGGATGAATCTGCCTGCAGGTGAAGAAGGAATGGTGGATGACCAGTTACCAGACGAGCATTTGTTTTCTATTTTAGTTTTCTCCCCATGGTTTGTTGATATAGAAAACTATTTGGTATTGGCATAGTTCCCACTACACTTTCCCTCCAAAGAAAAGAGCAAGATAGTCAGGAAAAGTGCCCCCTTCACCTAGATTGGGGGAAATCTATTCAAACTTGGCCCAGATCAAATGTTGAGAAGGTGTGTCAAGGAAGAGGAAGTTTTTGACATACTTCTGACATGTCATGATGGGCCTTGTGGAGGTCACTTTGCAGCAATGAGGACATCATTCAAAGTGTTGCAAGCAGGCTATTATTGGCCTACTTTTCATCAGGATGTGAAAAAGTACATTAGTCAGTGTGATCAGTGCCAGAGGATGGGAAACCCTACTCCAAGAGATGAAATGCCCCTACAACCTCAAGTGACTTTCGAGCCATTTGACAAGTGGGACATGGACTTCATTGGGCCCATCAACCCCCATTCAAAGCAAAAACAACACATTATTGTGTGCATTGATTATTTGACTAAGTGGGCTGAAACCAAGGCAATTAAGGCAACAACAGAAGAAAAGGTGGCTGAGTTCCTAAGGGAGAATGTATTCTACAAATTTTGGTACCCTAGAGAGCTAGTCATGGACCAAGGTAACCAGTATACCTCCAACATGATTGAAGAACTGCTCAACCATAACAAAATCAAGCATAAGACCTCCACTCCTTATCATCCACAAGATAATGGGCAAGTGGAGGTGACCAACAAGGCATTGGAGAGCATCTTAACCAAGGTAGTGAGCAACAACAGGAAGGATTGGGCAGAGAGACTAGTTTAGGCCACCTAGGCCTATAATAAAACATGGAAGGCCACCATTAGATTTGCACCCTATGAGCTGGTCTATGGGAAAAACGATTTGTTGTCCATTGCATTTGAATATAACACATTGAGGATGGCAGCCCAACTAGATTTGGATCTCAGTCATGCACAGAAAGAAATATTGTTCCATTGGAATGGCTTGGATGAATTCAGAATGCAGGCCCTCCTACATACAGAGATAGTTCAACTTCAGAAGAAGATCTACCATGACAAACATATTAAGGAGAAAAAATTTCAGGAGGGAGACTGGGCATTGTTATATGATTCAAGGTATAAAGACTTCAAGGGCAAGCTAAGGACAAGATGGCTTGGACCTTATGTGGTGGAAAGATACCATGACAATGGTTCAGTGCAAATCAAAACTATAGATGAAGAAGCCATTCCATTGCTAGTTAATGGACACCAATTGAAAATGTACAAGAGGCCTTTATCAAAACAAGAGTTCATTAACAATATCAATAAGACAATGATGATGGTGGAGCAAGTTCCAGCTCCTCCCTCATCAAGGCATTGAAAAAGAGAAAAAAGAATAAGGATTCAGGTGAAAACCTCCATGAGGCGCCTGAGTCCCATCTTTGGGTTGAAAAACTCGTGAGGTGGCCCAAGGATGAGAAAAAAAGAAAAAGAGTAAGAAGATCCCTAGGTGAAAACCTTCCTTGAGGTGCCTAGGGTAGATATCTAGGGTGAAAACCTCTCTGAGGTAGCCTAGGTGTTTTTTAGAAAAATATAATTAAAAAAAAAACATAATTGTTATTTGCAGGTGGGTGAGAAAGAAAATCAAGGAGAAAAGAGAAGGTCAAAAGGGAACCTTGCCTCACATATATTCATCTCCTCCACTCCTTACCATGCATCCCTACATCAATTCCACTGTTTTTCACTTCATTGCTTCAATTCAGGTGAAGATTGTGTTTTCTACAGGATCCCCTGAATGGTAGATTGGTTATGTCCCTAAAATTCATACTAGAGATTATCTAACCAATCACCTCAACCATTACCATCATCCCTGCATCCACACACACTCCTACTCCCTCTGTCCATTCATTACAGCATCCTCACAGCACCAGCCAGCAACATGATCAAGAAATTCTAAGGGATACACCAAACATTTCCAAGTGGTAATCCAGGAGCTACACAGCAGCAGTAGCATCAAATCTGCAGTCAGAGACACCATCAGCAGACAACATAGGAGGAAGAACAATGACCATGCAGAAAATAGACAACAGAACACCTCTAATCTTTGACAACTACATCGTGGCATCAAGACCGCAGGTAAGTATCCCACTCACTCACTCATATGCATCATTTGATCAAAAGCTGCAAAGGTTACGAGGTAGTTGGTTTAATAGTGAAAAGGTGGCAAAAAGGAAATTCTTTTTAGAAGGTGAAGAACCCACAAAGGATAAAAATGGAGTAAGGAGGGATGCAGTCAGAGACACCATCAGCAGACAACATAGGAGGAAGAACAATGACCATGCAGAAAATAGACAACAGAACACCTCTAATCTTTGACAACTGCATCGTGGCATCAAGACCGCAGGTAAGTATCCCACTCACTCACTCATATGCATCATTTGATCAAAAGCTGCAAAGGTTACGAGGTAGTTGGTTTATAAGTGAAAAGGTGGCAAAAAGGAAATTCTTTTTAGAAGGTGAAGAACCCACAAAGGATAAAAATGGAGTAAGGAGGGATAGTCTGCCATACTCATGGAGTGAGGTAGGTTACCAACTCATCAAATATATCTCATGTGAGGGTAGATAAAGTGTTGGTTATGGCAACCATTTGAGAATGCTTGAAGAATTAAGACTTGGGGTAGAAACACCAGTTCACCAAAGACTCAGCATACCCTATTTCTTGATGCAATCACTCATAGACTCCAGCAGCAAAGTAAAGGAAGGGAATTCCCAACAGTTGGCTCACCATGGGTTGATTAGGATCCTCATTAAAGATGCCCTCCAAACCCTCAGGATCCCTATAACATGGTTAGTTTTCAGAAACTTACCAATAGAGGATGACATCAAAACCCTCACCTATGATGTTAGTCCTTCTGTCAGTGAGGAGGAGGCAAAACAAGAAAAAGAAGATACAGAGCTAGATGGGGATGAGATGGAGGAAGAAGAAACTAATATAGAGGAACATAATGAAAGAGAATACAAGGAGGATGATGCTGAAACAGAGGAGGAAAAGAAGGAAGAAACTGATGGAGATGAGAAAGAATAGAAAAAGGAAGAAGATAAGAAAAACAGAGAGGAAGAAGGCATTGAAACGGATGCAGGAAAAGGAAAACCAGCTAGCATGTATGGCAAGCCTCTCCTTGGAGGCATCTAGTGTAGGATGTCAGCTAAATCATATGCTCCTTACCTCAGAGAACAATGGCTCCAATTTCATATTAAAACACTAGCACAGAGGGGCACCATGCCATTTCAAGACTGCAAGTAGTTTATTGATATTTATGATCAAAGTGCACTAGAGGATAGGGCCAAAAGCGTTGAGTTTTACTTGCACAACATGGCCCTCACAGACATGAATATTTGGGATCCTAATACAGAGCTAGGAGATCTAAAAGTAATGGCTTTGGCATCATCGATGAACCATGAGAAGTCAAGGGCTGCAGAGATGAAAAGAATATTGGCCAGAGAGCAAAATGAACCTCTTTTCATCAGAGCTGAACAATCAAATCCCATGGCCCTAATCAGCACCCATAATCTAATTGCAAATGATCCTCAGTTGTCACTTAGATATCTTGCTGCCCAAGAGCAAGAAATTTCACATTTTGAGGATATGCTTAGGCTGCTAAGAGATGATAATATACATGCCTGCTAAAGGAGATGGAACACACTGCCACACAGCTTGAAGATCAGAGAATATCACTTCCCTCAAAGGTTGAGAGAGGCACTCAACAGGACACCTATGTATAAGCAATCAATGCAAAGGTTGAAGGTCAATTGGATAGGCCTAAAACTCAGTCCACCACTACTCCTAGGGATGCTAGAAGGGAGAAAAGAAGAAGAGGAAAAGAGGCAGTGGGAAGAAATAGAAAGGAAAGCAGGCTTCTATAAACAAGAAGAAGAGACCACAGCAGAAGCATGGGATGTCAGAGAGGCTACCAGAGCCATGAAGGACATGAACATTGACTAAGTTTCTCAGAGGATGAGCAACACTTTTAGTAGGGGGGTGATGATGAGCCTCATCATTGGGTAATTATATGGGCCTTAATTGGCCTTAATTCACCTCCTAGCTTAGTCAAACCAACTATTCTCACAACTTATTGCATACTTTTGATTATATTTTGTTTATGAGATGAGTTAGAGTTGGATATTTTGCTTTGTGGTCTAATGTGCATGTAATGCAGGAATAAAGGATAAAAGCAAGGAAAAATGTAGGCATAAAGGATAAAAGCAAGGAACTATGGCAAAGACCTTGGTAAAAACTCGAACGGGACAAAGGAGAGTAATTATAGGAGGTAAATCCTCCTCATTCACTACCCCTCCATTCGAATATTCCTCCATCAGCTCGGAATGCAAACAACCATCACTTTGAGGACTAGAAGACATTCGAGCAAGTGAAAGGGATAGAAACCAGTTTATCTTGAGTGGGGAGCCTAGCCTCCCTAATGGGAAGTAATTCATTAGAGACTTCAGATGTATAAGTAGAGAGGCTTAGGAACTCAGTAGGATTCGGATTTGGATAGTAAAACTCTACTTTATTTCTAAGCTACAAGACTTGTGACGGTTTTTTATGTAATCCGTGGTTTTTATAATAAAGAGGAGTTTTGTTTTGAGGCAGCTCTGAGTTAACTCAGAGGGTTGAAGCTCTTGGGTTAGGGCCCAACCCGAGAAGCTAAAGCTCCTCTTTATTGTACATATATGCTAACATAGATTTCTGGTTCTGTTTATTTGCTTAAGTAGCATAGATTCCCGGTTTTTATTGTTCATTTGCTTAAGTATCTACATTTTCATTACAACAGTACAACGTAGATTATTCATGGTTTTTCTGTTCATTTGCTTCAGTAGCTGCATTTGTTGTAGTTTACTTCCATTTGTGCCTTGTTTCAGTTTACAGGGTAGCTAAGAGAAGGAGATCACCATAAGGTTGTACACAGGTGTCTTGGCCTCATCTCCTCCCTTTGGGACCATGACTTGAGGAAGAGACCCTTCAGCAACCCCAAAAACACAAGTTTCTGGTTCTCGCATGAGCTATGGAGTTTGTTGTTTGATGCAGTTACTTGTTCACCCTCACTGGTTTTTTTGTCATTTTCATTTGAAACCTCCTTCAGCACGTTCTTCAGGCATTGTTTCCTCACCTTCCGATCCACAACAATCCTACCCAATCACCATCTGATTCATTAGTTTATCCAACTGCCACCTCGCGTGAAGTATTCCACTTACTTTATGTGCTTTAATTCCCCACCATCGATCTGCCTCGCCTGATCCAATGGCTATCACATCAACTCAACACTTTATGTGCTTTAAACCCCCACCGTCGATCTGCCTCGCTTGATCCGATGGCTATCTCATCACCCGATCTCCAACTAGCTTGGCTGATATTCACCATTGATCAGCCCCGCCTAGTCCAACGGTTATCGCGGATTCTTGCATGACCGTTATCCGCTCGAGAGAACTCGAGAAAAGTGGTTTTCTCGAGCTACGTGTCGCTCAGTTAGGCTAATCACGTGAAATTCAAAAATACAACTTACAATCTTGAGGGCGCGCAAGAAACTACTTAGCACCTTAGAAACTCTCTCCATCATTTCCGCACGTTTCTTTTTCCCGCGATATGATCTCCGTCGTCCATCCTCGATTAATCCTGTCCGTCCATCTCTTGATTCAATCTCCATGATAAGATCTTCGTCATTCATCTTGTTCATTCGTCTAGTTCGTCCATCTATCCACTTAACCTCCGTGATAAGACCTCTGTCGTTCATCCTATGCGTTCACCCTATTCATCCATATATTCACTTAAGCCTTCGTGATAAGATCTCCATCGTCCATCTTCTGTTCATTGATCGATCCAACGGTCCCTATGCACTACTGCGTCCTCACGTCCTCCTTTCACCAATTTTGATCTCCGACTGCTTTTTCCGCTTGGAAACCTATTTAGCTTAGTTTCTTTGCTTGCACCTTAGTATATTTTGATGCTCTTTACCTTTGCAACTTAGGTAGCAACATTAGGTTAGTGTTGATTGAGAAATTATGTTTAGCATAGTTGTTTAGATGGTTAGTTAGGGTATGGTGTGGTTTATCATTACATGTTGTTTTCTTCAATACTGCAGTAGAGTAGCTCTCTCTTATGATAGATTTTCTCTTCTTCCATCAAAGAATTAAGATTCTTCTGACCCTATAGAAGTCTGGCTTAGAACCCCTGGGGTCTCTTGCCAGATGAACAAGTGACAACAGGCAGGACCTTCACTTCGACTTGTGCACATATCATTGTCACCTCCAAGTTTGGACGAACCCCGGGTTGATAAGTAAATTTGGTAGCCTTGGGAGTTGCAACATTCTTGTTGCAATACCTAGGCTCATCAGCTTCAAACAATTGTCAGATGCCATGTTAAGTTCAAAAATATTTTGAACTTCAAATAGGAGTGTCCAAGGATTTGAAAAAGCATTTTTCCAAAAGCTTTGCAATATGGAAATTCTTTCCCAAATTCCAGACATTGATTCAACATGCCATGATACATAATTTCGAGCTTAAGAATCTATCTCCCTCTGATTTAAATCATCAGATGCTCATCACCTGTCAAGAGTAGATCATCAGGATATAAAACCAAAACCATAATCAAAATCAAAGCCATATCTTGGAACCCATCATCCTAACTTCATCAAATAACTGTCAAATATAGACATATCAGGATCGGGGAGCTTTCTTCATGCAATGTTCTAAGCATAATGTCTTGCTAAGCCATCATAATCAACCTTACATAAATCAATGTTGTACCATCACATCAGCAAAGTCAGCTTATCAAAGCTTAGAAGTTAGATCACGACCATTATCAAAGTCATTATTATCACAGTATCAATACTTTCAACCAGGAGACAGGTGGAGCTCATATCAAATCATGACTTCATCATGCCAACAAGTTGTAATCAATTATGCAATATCAATCCAAACTTTATCAGGTCATAATCATAACATAAGTCATTTCTATCACTATATGCAAATGCATACACCAAGGATGAGTCAAGAAGGTTCCATGTTCATGTTGAATCAAAACTATCAATATTTCAACCATTGTGCAAGGAATGAGGAGGCCAATACAAAATCATTTTTCTGAATACCCACATAAGTCATTATGCCCACATAGAATATACATCAGGGCAAATAAATATTTGTTAAAACATTTCATTAGTCATCAGGTCAAGTCCAAATTCGCTTTCGTAGAGAGATCTATAGTCAAAGCATATCTCAAGCATCAATTCAAAGTTATTGTCAAGCATCATGACAAAAAACTGTTCATATATATCAGTAAGACAAATCATGCCAACCTCTTGTAGCACAAACATAGTGACATATCTATATGTATGTCCCCGTCACCTACAAACACAAGTTCAGTCTACATGTTCATATTATGGAAAAAATTTAAATTTTTACTACTTACAGATGTTGCTGTTATATACCACACATCTGTATGACTGGCATCTCCTAGGTGAACATATGATTTCATGCACAATGCTCCACAATTTAATCCAACAATTTTAGAAATCATATTCCAGTGATAGAATCTGTCACAGACACCTTGATTTAGAGTTCAGAAAGCTTTAGATGATGGTCAACTATAGTCAAACCCCTAGGCGCTCCCCTTAGGTTAGCATGGGAGCGTCTTTAGTTGCTTGGACGCTCTCTGGGCCTTAGCATGCATGCATCTAGGGATGAGACTTCACAGTTTTATGACTGCGTCCGAAGCGTAAACCCTAATATCTTTATGGACTTCAACTCTGAGACTTGTTGCACTTCAATAATGTCAAATGCACATAAGTTATACTTCAACAGTACATAATGCAAATAGTTGTGTGAGTAATAATATTGAGAAGATATTCTCCCTCTAACTAGGAATCCAATTCATTAATCTTTATTCATGTCATCAACCTGTTTTTGCTAGATTCAAGCAACAATAGATTTGTTAGATCATAAACATATATCTATCATGGCTATCATCATCATGACATCAATATTTCATCAAAGGTTAGACTCAAAGCAACATATAGATGCAACATCATATCTTAGAGATTATGAACACAATGACCCTTTATATCAAGTCACTCCATCAAGTTAGGACAATAATATATGGCATAGTTACTCATCACATCGAGACATGACCATAGTTAGTAAGATTAATATAGAGATCAATATTACACGTATACCTCTAACATCCAAGTTACAATGCTCTTCATTATCAATAAGATCAAGTAAGGTCATTCAATAAAACTTCATCAAAACAACGAGAGTGTCATTAGGGGAATTTTGAGGTCTAAAATTGGCCTCCTAAGAAAAATGTACAACCAAAATAAACTTTATAAGAACCAATAGCATTCAAGATGATAATGTCAACCGTGGGGGATGATTCACCATTTTTGGAGTAAAAAGTAAAAATTATAAAACTTCTTTTTCAACTCGTATTTTTAACTTATATCCCAAAGGTTTTACTCAAATTTCGAGTCGTAGTACTCATTGGATGAAAAAAATAATTCCTCATCCAAGGAGTACCCATGTTGAATACTTTTGATGAACCCTACTACACAAAAAATGATCAATACATGAAAAAAGTGACAATTCATCAAGGTCGTCCGGCAACCAAATAACCCCCACTTGTGTTCAACGTTTTAGTATAAAAGGAGGTGGCTTGATAGTCATTTAGACACACACTTCACTCTTGATTTCTCTCCACTTGATTTGGGTTTTAGTGGCAAGAGAAATCTAAGAGGATGAAGCCCTAAACGCAGGTCTAGAAGAGACCTGCAATGTTGATCTATGAGGCCCTAAGTCAGTTGTCAAAATGTGCCCTAGCCATTGTCATAATGAAGCCTACCCGCAATTGAAAGCAATATCTAGCAATAGTCTTGTCAAGAGGTTTGGCCGCAATTCAAGTGAGACATCTAACAACAGTCTAGGAGGCCTTATATGCTGGAACAAGAAGACTCCATTCCGCAGCAAGGAGACCCTATATGCAGCAAAAGAGGGATGCCCTAGCCACCGGAAAGAGAGGCTCCTGATCTGCAGCAAAAGGAAGATCTAGCCACAGATTGAAGCGAGATCTAGGGGAGATTCAATACGCAACAAGGTAGACTGAATTCGCTGTCATGAGGAGGCCTTAAATCCACAGTCTAGGAGCCCTAGACACAACCTAGGATGAGGCCTAATTAGCTATGGAAGACATGCCTAGTATGAGGCTAAATCCGCAACTCAGTTTGTACCCTAACCGCAGGCCTTACTCAGCAGCAAAAGGAGGACTAGATGCTTCCCTACATCCAATGTTGAAGAAGGCTCCTATGCGTTGTATAGAGGAAGCTCGGTCATATGTTTAGCATTATTTTGGGACAGTGGATTGCACAGGAAGGAGTGCGAGGTTAGAGCCCTAATCTAAGTTTTGGATGGACAGTTTGTGTTGGGCTAGTACAAAAAGCCCTTGGTCAATGAAGTGTCAAGGAAAGAAATTACCATGTGTGGGCAACTATCTTTAGTGTAAAATTATGGCTATGTTTTATGATAGTAACTCATGTGCTAATGACAGTAAAGCATAGTAGTAAAATCTTGTGAACATATGATAGTGATATCTTCAATCTAATGTATGGCATGTCAGATATATACATGAAGTAATGAATGGATAGAGGGTATTTGGGTTTATGACTGTGTGGAATATTAGTGCCATGATGCCATATCCTATGATGACAAGTGAGCACGGTCTTGTGGAAGGCATAGGAGACAGCCTTCCCTTAGAGGATAATTGTAGACAAATCTGGGCAGATTTTGTGAATGTTAGGAGAGAGTACTTTGGACCTTATTCAGGTTCAATATTGTTGAGCTAGGCCGCAAGCCATAGCTAGCAACATGATGTTGAAAGGACTGCATTGAGGTTGATTCAACCAGAAATGTGCAGCACAGTGATGGATGGAATATAGGCGCAACATGATGATTGGATGCAACATAGTGAGGAGCAACATGGTGATGGAGTCACCTTGGATCAATGGAAGCAGTATGCCTTCACCTAAGCTCACATCAGCTACCTCATGTACCCTCTTCTTAGAGAATGTCTCTGCTCTTATTTAGAGAAGTCAAAAGGTTGACTCCTAATGTATATGTACTATCTCTCTCTCTGTTGAACTATTGAAGAACATATAAGAAGAATTGATTAAGGGTTTCCCCACATTGAGGTTTATCCCTGGCTAGCACCACATCTTATGTCCTCTTGTCTTGGCTTGTCTTCTGCGATTTATGTTTATGATCTATCTGCATTTTACTATCATGTTAAATGTGATTGCTAATCTAGAATTGATATTGAGCTAAAACGGAAAATTGAAGTAAATTTGTTATCGGCATAGAACATACCTAAAATTAACATGGTATCAGAGCTGAGGCGAAGACAAAGCCCAAGCAAGAGTGAAAGATAAATCACCGAAGACATTTGGAAAGGAAAAAAGGCTCAATGGGTTCCTCATCCCTCTTCAAATTTGCCAAGGGTGAAGTCAAAGTAGAGAATATTATCTGAGTGGCGCAGCGGAAGCATTTGATGGCCTACCTAAAGATCACTTCAATGGGAAGTCCAGATCTAAGGGTGGAAGGAAAGGCAGATGCATATCTTGCAATAAGTTTGGCCATTATACGAAGGAGTTTCCGAATGCTAGGGACACATCACTTGATGATGCTAATAATCATTCCAGGGACATCTTCAATGATTGGAGGAATGACAGGTAATGTAGGACATCAAGGAAATGGCTGAATCTTCAAAGAAAGCAAGGAACCCCAAGTATGAAGAATCAAATGATGTTTTTGATAAGATAAAGAAGCATTATCTTATATTTTCCATCTCCTCTAGACTCTTTTGGAATCTGGCTTATTGATTGTAGTGCTTCAAGGCACTTCATCAGATTGAAGGATGCTCTCTCTAATTTGGTAGAGATGGAAACAATCGTGGGATTATACTTGGAGTCAATGCCACCTATCCTGGAAAGGGTGTAGGGAATGTTACTCCTCAATTGAATTAGGGTAACTCGATTCATTTACAAGAATCTCTTTATGTACCTGATCGCAAGAAGAACCTGGTGTCCATTTCGACAATGGAAGTCAAATGTTTCAAGGTGGCATTCATTGATGGAAAGGTACGTGTTTGAAAATAGAATTTTAAAAGATGCTTTTATCCTTGAGTTTAGGATTTGAAATTTGTATCAAGTTGCAAGAAGTCCATTGGGGACCGTGTCAGTTGACACATCTCTTCTATAGCACCAAAGGTCTGCTTATTATGGGACCCTACCCAATGTGAGTCAAATGGTGACAGGGATGCCTGAATTCAAGAAGAGCATGAAGGTACATGTCTGAGATGTACCAAAAGAAAATCTTACAAGGGGACCATTTCCCTCATGTAGCAAGTCCATAGATTTGGAACAACCCAAGGGGTTTGAGATTCATGATCAGGAATATCATGTACGCAGGTGGAAGAAATCCCTCTATGGCTTGAAGTAAAACACCCTGGGCTTGATATGAGAGGATTGATAGTTGTCTGATTAAGCTGAGATTCACTAGGAGTGAAGTCGATCCAAACCATCGCTTGAAGGTTGTGGCTGATAGACCTCTCATACTGGCACCTTTTGAGGACGACCTCTTCCTGACATGTGCAAACCCTATCATTTGCAAAAGTAAGAGGGAGTTGGATTCCGGATTTGGAATAGTAAACTGCAAGCCCGTGACTACCTCGATGGAGCTTAACTTTCAGAAGTTATGTGGTAGTGATGTCAGACCTAATTTTGGAAATGCCTCTGAGTTTCATAAAATCATACTAGCATTGATGTTCTTGGTGAAATTCCGTCTGGATATCTGTTTTGTAGTTAGCATGTTGAGCTCATATATGGTTAAGCCTCACTAAACTGGTGCCAAGAATCATTTGAGATATCTTTGGGGCACAATCTCTCATGGATCAAGATACACTACTAGAAATGTGAAGTTGCATGACTGCTCGAATGTTGACTGGGCAGGCAGTGTAGAGGATCACAAGATCACTTCTAGGTGTTGGTTCTCTTTGGATTTTTCTTAGACATCCTGGATGGGCAAGAAGCAGGAGTCGGTTTCTTTGAGCAACACTGAGGCTGAATACATAGTTACGAGTATGACCTCATGTGAAGCTACCTGGTTAAGGAAGATCTTCAGTGAGCTGTTTGGACACATGTTGGATACCACCGTGATCTTCTGTGACAACCAAAGTGGGATTCGATTGCTGAGGAATCCTGTATTCTATGATCACTCCAAGAATATAGACATCAGGTACCACTTTATCTAGGATATGATACATTGATGAGAAAGAAGGCTCCCTCGCATTAGGACTGACGTACAGGTCGCCGACATTCTATCAAAGCCCCTGGGAAAGGTCAAATTTGTGACTTTCTAAGAACAACTAGGAGTCGTGTCTCCTAAGTGTCCTATATGATATGGAAATTGAGCTTTGGGAGCTCCGGGGGACTTGGGGGTACATCTTGGAGCGACGAGAAACCATAGGGTAAATGGTTCAACCTTCCCCTAGTGGTCTGCTATGTAGGAAGGATGAGTGGTTCATCCTTCTCCTGCTAAGACACAGTCTTAGGGTGAGTGGTTCAGCCTTCCCCTAGTGATTTTTTGTGTATAGGGTGAGTGGTTCAGACTTCCCCTAGGATACCCCTTGTGACATGTAGGCAGGATGAGTGGTTCATTCTTCTCCTGCTGAGACATCCTACCCATGCAGTCTCCAACTCATGGGAAGTACCTCTCATCTGGCCAAAGAGCAGGGAAATGAGGATAGGGACCATAGTAGTACCAATGGTCTCATCGTGTTACTACCGTACTCCCTATGCTAGGATGATATTGAGATAGGATCAATGAAACTAACTTTGGGTCAGTATGAGTGGTTTGAGACACTCTCTTTTGGTATTGATCTGGGATCAATGAAACTGACTTTGGGTCAGTATGAGTGGTTTGAGACACTCTCTTTTGATATTGATCTGGGATCAATGAAATTGACTTCAGGTTAGTAAGAGTGATATAACTCACTCTCTTTTGGAACCGATCTGGGATCAGTAAGAGTGGTATGACACACTCTCTTCATATGGGACTGAATTTGGGTCAATAGAGAATGGTATGAGACATTATCGATCAATTCTTCTTCTTCATGGTTCAACAGAGCAGATCAGTCCAGGGCACTGATGGCAGAGATAGCACAATCTGGCAGATGGATCAGCGGATGGTGTTCTCCCTAGTTGAGAGGGAGTGTTAAAATTGGAAACTAGGACCAAACTCCATGTGGGTCACCTTATTTATGGTAGTTGATATTTTTCTTCGATTCCTCTCATCGAGAGGTGTAGGATTGATCTAAAGATCATCTGATTCTGATAAGTATTCATGGAGATATGAATTTATTTGTGTAATGGGACAACTCGTCAAGGTCAGCCAGCAACCAAATAACCCCCACTTATGCTTAACGTTTTAGTATAAAAGGAGGTGGCTTGATAATCATTTATACACACACTTCACTCTTGATTTCTCTCCACTTGTTTTGGGTTTTAGTGGCAAGAGAAATCTAAGAGGATGAAGCCCTAAATGTAGGTCTAGAAGAGACCTACAATGTTGATCTATGAGGCCCTAAGTCAGTCGTCGCAATGTGCTCTAGCCATTGTCATAATGAATCCTACCCGCAGTTGAAAGCAAGATCTAGCAGCAATCTTGTGAGGAGGTCTGGCCGCAATTCAAGGGAGACATCTGGCAGCAGTCTAGGAGGCCTTATACGCTAGAAAAGGAAGACTCCATTCCATAGCAAGGAGACCCTATACGCAGCAAAAGAGGGATGCCCTAGCGTTAAACACATACATGGTGAAGGCAAAATATGAAAGATAAGCATGAGATTATGTCTATTATTAACAAAAGATATACATTTATAGTACATTCATATAACCTTTGGTTTCATATTCCAAGGTCTCTTGGACTTCCTTAGACTATTCAGCTTCCACACCAACCCTTAGAGGATTAGGTGTCCAACATTCCCCACCCAGCCCTTAATCTGAAGGGTTATGTATGAGTCCAAGAAGAGAGCTGTAATACAAAACATGCAAAAATGCATGGCAGCACTAGGCTGAATGTGCTCTCTGAAATGTTGGTATAAAGGGCGGTGGTTTAAGGATGACCACAAACACTCGAACGCGTAGTGAAATTCCCAGAACTCTTCCAAGTCTTGCATGAAGTTGAGGTCTTCTGCTAGAGGAAGTGCTCCTAGTGTTTTGAAGAGGGAAACCTCCAACCATGAAAGGGACGTCTCACCCCACATAAAAGGGAGAACCTCAACCTGAAAAGGGAGGTCTCAACCTGTGATGGTTTAAGGATGACCAACAACTTTCGAATGCTTAATGCAATTCCTGGAACTCTTCCAAAACTGGAAAGAAGCTGAAGTATTCTGCTAGAGGAAGTGTCTCCAATTCTTTGAAGATGCATCACCAACTGAAGGCATGCTCAAGGGCATATTTGTCTCTAGCTACAAATCTGAATCTAATATGGCAGGTTGTGGCTCAGGCTCGCTTGATGTGGATTTGAAGCTTGTAGATGACCATGGTTTTCCCCCTGTCAGATACAAGATGAGAAGATGAAGAAAACTCAACTGCAAGATTATTCAATACTCGAGAACAAATCCTGCTGTATGAGAAAAATATATTCTTGGTTGTTGAAGCCCATTGCCAAGAAGCGATCCATCCAAGATGAATCTTTGTTCTTGCAGGAGGTTTATTTCTGAAGCATATGTTTGAAGAATGATTGGTTTTATGACAGTGCTTACATGGATGAATATCAAAACAGTAATCTTTCATATGGCCAACTCAGTCATAGTGTTGGCATTTCACAATTTGCTGTTGTTGTTGTGGAAGAGGGGCAAAATTTGGAACAACTGAAGGTGAACTGTCATGAAGGAATCCAGCACTCTGAAACTGGATGGGCTTTGAGTAGTCTGGAATATGAAAGGACACGTGTTACAGGGAAAAGTGTATACTCAGAACTGCTTATCCCACTAAGGTGTGATAGCTACCTTATAAACAAACAAAGTAAAGCTACTTTCGTTTTTCCTTTATGAAGTATAGATAGAGAAGAACAAAGAAGACCAACCTCTGTCTTGCGCTAATCTCCTGGTTCGATTCCTCTCTTTCTTGATAGTCTTTCGCTATTTGCTCCCTTGCACGCCCAGCTTCAAAGAGTACCTATAAGATCACAGTAGCATAGCACTATACAAGAACATGGATCTATAATCATAAACAATCTAGGATCAGATGTAAATTGACCATACAAATGCAGCAAACATAAATGACACAAGAGTATGGAGGAAAACTTGAATAGCTTTTATTGATAAACAAGAAAGAGCCAAGGGGAGTTACAACCAGTTGTTCTGACCCAGCATCATCCTCTCAGCAAGGAAGCCCCTCTTCACCTCATACAAAGCTTAGATCACCCAACAATCTGAAGTTTTATCTCAAGAAACCAACAACAATTCCTTACAATATGCAAAATTCCAGCCTCTGGATCTCTGGGATGAGGGATCCATATATAGATATCTGTAAGGGAGATGAGTCAGCTTGTGATTTGACTAGTGTCTTCCCTATTATAGTTCTTGCTTCCACTTGGAGATTGATGATCTCTTACTCATCCTTGGTCGAATTCAGAGAGGCAAGTGTCACAGGAGAAGTTTCTGGAAGCTTCCATTGCCTCTCCACCTCGCGGAATGACACTGTCATTTGTCATTTCTCGCCCATCGCACCCCATAGAAGGGATTTTTGAAATGCAACACACCCACACATTGTGTTTAGGTGAGATGCAACGCACTTTGCCTATGGAGCAGCTGAAATGATCCTGTTTTGACTAATTCTGAGCAGTTTTTCATGGAGAACTTCTGGGAGAAGCTGTAATCAGTTGACCTTGCTCCTTTAGGGGTTAGAAAAACACTTTTAGGGACTTAGGAGCCCTTGGTTTATGGACATTTTATGCTTGGGGTTGCAGTGCCCAAAAATGTCTATAACAGTTGCCCCCTAAAGCATGAGGTCGTTAATCTTTTGATGTCGGGTGAAATGCTTTATTATGAGGATCCGAAGTTCTTTCAAGCTGGGAGGAGACCTGTAATAAGATACAATACAATACATTATCTTCATAATATTTTCATGATCTAGCTGAGGCGGGCATTCCCATGCTCAGCTTTATAAATTCATTTTCATGTACATAGGACAGACAATCGTCTGAGTGTAGACTGATGATTCTGGTAGAGCCATCATCCCTTTGATTGGATGATTATCTGTGCAGAAATGATGTACATTTAATGTCTTTATTTCCCTGAATATATATCGCAACCCGGATGGATGAAACTAGATCCGGGGTCTTCAATCTCGTTCGATCTTCACTCGAAGTACAAGTCGATCCATGTGAGAGATGTTCTGGCGTCGAACATGGAAAGACATCGCCTGATTACCAGCCAATGATGTAAGCTGTTAACAGGCACGAGAGGAATCACTGATAATGATAATGACCCTCAAGGTATTGCAGTACAATTCACGTGGTGTGAATAAAGGACTTGGCGTCGAACACCACGCAAAATCTTTCGGTCGAAGGCCATTGATGTAAACCTGTCGCCGA
The DNA here is from genome assembly GCA_031772625.1 of Pinus tabuliformis. NCBI lineage: Eukaryota > Viridiplantae > Streptophyta > Pinopsida > Pinales > Pinaceae > Pinus > Pinus tabuliformis. The sequence goes on along the minus strand of CM062810.1, from coordinate 172,352,593 downwards.
AAGTGAGAAACTTGCCATTGAGGCATGCAAGCTTCAAAGTACTGAATGGGGTGTTCCTAGATCGACTTCTTGGATAATGAGATGATGTCGACAAGAAGCGATCCGTCACAGGAGGGCCTTAATAAATCCCACATCAATGACACGGAACGGAGCAAATGATTTTAATGGAGGTGAAAACGATCTGGTGATATAACGTTCAGGGTGGCGGTCATGAAAGAATGGAGTATAAATGTATTGTAGTGGGTGAGACACAGGTGAATTCTCTGAATGACTTCTCTTGAACATATCAACGAAACTGACGTGATGGATTGGTAGCATTAACCCCAAATGTGGATGGTGTGATGGGACCATGGTGATGTGGCCGGTGAATGAAACAACCCAACCTGACTTGGATGCGGAGTGAAAGTGTCATGTTCAAGAGCGACTTGCTACCAACAAAGTTTCTTCAAGTTTTCTTCCCAATTTTTCCTCAGTGATTGCTGACCAGTACCTCTTAATTTTTGTCAATCTTGAGGAGGATAACATATGCTTGTTCTATAATTTGCCCTTCGGGCAAACCCATCGCTATGTTTTAACGAGCCTAGCGATAGTGAAACTCGTTCTCGTCTATAGACAAGTTTGTCGCTATTAAATTTTAATGAGTTTAACGACAAAGATAACTCGGTCCTTTTCAATTTTAGAGAGTCTGAAAAGGAACGTAAAGGAAACTCCAAAATTCCTTTTTCGTCATCTAATCCCTTAAGTCCGAAAAAGTATAAAACAATACAGAAGGGATGAATTTTCGATACTTTTAATGAGCCGAACAAAACAAGCGCTCGATCTTTTTGTGTAATAATCCCTCAGGTCCAAAAAGATTAAAATTTAGAGGAGGGATAGCACTTCCGGTCCCTTTAACGAGATGGAGAGGCCAATGGCTTGGCAATATTTTCATATTTTACGAGTCAGTTGAAAAGAGCTTAAAGGAGACTCGTCTTTTGAGGAACGAGTGATAAAATGGGTAGCAACTGATTCCAGGTAAGGTTTGGAATTTTCCAATCACGACAGTGTTACAAGGATGGCTAACATGATCACTCTTCGCAGCTGTTCCTCAAAATGGGTAAACAATCAAATGGAGGTGAATGATCGGCCAATGTAAAAGTGGAGGTGACGGTGCAAACACGACCAAGGCTTTAAAGGCTGAAGTATTACATTCACGATGGTTATTTACCGGAAAATCGGTTCATTTTTTAATGAGCTTAAACTCTGGGGGAAACACTTGCTCATTGCTTGTGTTTATTTTTTAACGAGCTTGAATTCCGCGATAAAACTGCTCGATGCGGGTTTATTTTTTAATGAGCTTGAACCCTGCAATAACACTGCTCGTGGCGGGTTTATTTTTTAACGAGCTTGAACCCTGCAGTAACACTGCTCGTGATAAGTTTGCATGCCCCCAGCATAATAAAGCAAATTGAGGTGCATGCCCCCCAAGCTTCATTGCATTCAACTCGGTGGCTGGAATGAAGGTTTACCTTTGAGATTTGGAAAGGGGATTTGTTTCATTTTTTAATGAGGTTGACACAGTAAAAGAACTATCCTCATGACTCCTTGTTTCATTTTTTAACGAGGTTGACACGAGATAAGAACCGTCCTCGGAATCCACCGTATTTATAGTATTTGATAGGAAATCAAAAACTGAAGGATGATGAAGGTCATCAGGAGTATCTTCTTTACAATCCAAAAGATGGGAACGATGGTGGTAATCTTCCCATGGCGCCCCTTCAATTACCATTGATTGAACAATTCCTTCGTCGGTGTAATGCACTTGCGACCAAGGATTTGAAGGGGTGACATATTCCTTAGACATATCTATCCAAACACTCGATGACCGTTGATTTGGGTTTGCCCCCCAGGCCAAGAAAATTGATTGCTACAATATTTCTAAAATGGCGATGATCCATGCTGACAAAATGTTTAGGAATCTTCCGAATCCATTAGATATAGAAGATTTCATATTGCAGGTTTCCACTGTGGCCACTTCCGCCAGATTACTCGGAGGCGGTAGGGAAAAGGTACCCATTAAGGCAGGGTATTTTAGGAGGCCTACTCCAATATTTTGAAGCGAATGATTGCTTCCATGGATCATTGGAATTCTTCTCGTAACTTGTGAATTGTTGGGGATAAATGTTTGTTGGTCGACGATTGTAATTCCTCCTTGGAAGGGAAATGCAATCTTCCTGAAGTAGGTCGACACAACTGCGGCCATGGCATATATCCAGGGCCTTCCCAGTAGGATGTTGTAATCGAGGTTTCCGTCGATTACTTCAACATCAATTTCTACTGTTTTGCCCCCTAGTTCAACTTGCAAGTTACTTAAAATCCCGTATGGAGTGTATGATCGTCCGTCGAATGATTTTAACATTGTTGATGATCGCGACAAGGGTGGTGAGCCTAAATTTTTCCAGCAACTCATCGTCATAATACATGTAGATGCCCCCTCATCAATAATTGTTCGATGAATAGTTTTGTTGAGGGCTTTCACTTGAATAAGGAAAGCTAGTTGAGCTGGTAACTTAGGGTCATATCCTTTGTGATTAAAGGATACAAGATTGGAATCCGTTGGGTCAATCCCACCTATTACTAATAATAGAGCCTGCTTTTGGGAGGGGCAATTTTGCCGTACCTCAAGTGTCGACATAGCGGACGGCAATTGGGCCGGGTCCTCTACTATATTATAATTCTGTGCTATTTTGGCACGAGGATTAAATGTCGATTTGTGTACTACTCCCTTTGGCGGCTTTATCATTGGTTCAGGAATGATGGGTGGCACAACTTCGGTCAAAGTTGTTGTCGAACTACTAGGTTGTTCATTAGCCTTGTTATTCGACAGCTGCGGATTCCCGTAATCTTTATTCCTTGTCAAAGCATTATTTTGATGCTCTGAGATAGACAACATAAGAACTTGGGATCGGGAAGCATTTTGATTAGCAACCAGTTTGGTTCCCGGGTTTGGAAACGGATCAGTCAATATTGCTGAGGTTTTTGAACTCTTAAAGAGTTTCTTAACTTCAGTTTTATGTGGACAATCTCTCGTCCGATGATCCTCATCACATATATGACACCCCGCAGGGGGTTTCCTTTGCCCAGAAGGGTTTGCAGAAGGTTTTTCAGGAGATGACTCATCCTGCTTCTTTTTTCTCCCTTTCTTTTTCTTCTTGCCCCCTGGTTGCTTCACTTATTTTCCCTTGTCGGTTGACACGGCATTTACCTCCAAGGCGAGAAGTTTTTCATTTGCATTTTGATCAGAAATCTTACGGGCTTTCTTAGATGTAGCCTTTGTCGATTTCGTGTCTGTCGTACCAATCACGCCATCGCCGGCATGAGATTCATTGTTTGATTTAGGAGGAGGAGGGACCGAGAATTCCGGTTTGGGTGCGTCAGGTATTTTATCGTAGAGCGTGCCAGACCGAGTGTAAATCAAGTCCAAATATTGCGCACGAGCAATAACTTGCTCTTCGGTGACGAATCCCCTTTTGCCACATCTTCTGCAATGGAAGGTAACAAAGACTTAATAAACCATTCAGCTAAAAGTTGATCAGGAACGTCGCCACTCATGAATATGATCAGATATGTGAGTGGCCGTTGTTTGTTTGAAATTAGTAAGAAGTTCTGTTCCCGTTTCGTACCTTATAGGTAACTGAAAATGGGTTAAAAAGGTTGTGGCTAGGGTACTGAAGTTGTCAAACGAAGCTCTAGGTAACTCGATATACCATTTTGCTGCCGAACCAGTTAACGTCCTCTGGAAAAGGCGAAGCCTAATCGAATCATCGTTTAGGGTATTTGATGAACACCACAGATGAAATGTCATCACATGATTCGACGGGTCTTCACCCGGATTTCCATTAAATTTAGGAATATCTGATGGAAGTTTATGTGGAATCGTTGGCCACCAAGGGGCATAAGCAATTGGATCATTCGTCAGCCGGTTTAGATCTGGTAATTCTAGAGTTGCTACAAAGGGCAACTGTTGATTCAGGTTAGGCGAAGCATACCCAGGATAAGATGGAATCGCCTGAGCAGTGGGTCTTTACATACCAGCATAATGTATTTGATGCTGGCAACTTTGACAAGGTTGATGGGCATAACCATTATAATATGGTCGTTGATAATCGCTTTGGAAATGCGGTTGCCCATTACTTACAAAGACTTGTTGCTCAGGTCCTTGATATGATTGCTGGAATTGCGGTTGTTGAGATTGAGCCAGCCATGGTTGTTGGACCATTTGCTGTTGCCCAATACTGGATGATTGACCAAGATGAGGAGTCACAGTACTTGTTTGAGCCTGAGTCGCTCCAGATAAGGAGGCACTAACCTGAGGTTGTGATTGAGTCGTTGAGACAAGAGGCTGTTGTATTGCAACCTGAGAAACTTGAGGTTGACATACAACAGGTAGCGCTTGTACTTGCGATGCAGTCACCATAGCAGGTATAGTGGGAATATTCGACACAGGGTGGACTGGTTGCATTGAATATACAACCCTTGGTTGCTGAGGCAGTATTGGTACCCAACCGCTGGATGTAATTCCAGTTTGACTTGAACTTTGTTGTAAACTCCCATATGGTTGTTCTTCGGGAGGGAACAATGAAAAGGCATACTTCCCTCCATATTGTGGAAATCCAGTACTTAAAGGGTAGATTGGCCTTTGAAGACACATTGGATCAATTTGTTGAGTTTCAACATAAGAAATACCAGATGATAATCCGGATGAAGAAATAGGAACTGACCATGTCGTCGAAACAGTCCCTGATTGGACTCTGGCTTGTTGTTGATAACTTGCCGGGACAGATGGTATACCGGCGAACATCGTTGGAGTAGCAGCAGGAGGCTCTGCCGCTACTGTGTTAGATGACACAGTCCTGGATGTCGACGGTTGTTCAGACATATCTAGTCTATCCAAAAGATTTTCTAGCGGTTCTACAAGAACTTGCGATGAAGAGAGACTAACTTCTAAGACCAACGAGGGAACAGTGATGTTATTCCGATTAAAATAAATTTTAGATGCTTTGACACAACTTGTTTTTTCAATTTTTAAGAGTCGAGAAAAAACAAAAGATGACTCTAGTCGCCTTCGATTTTTAATGACCCTGAAGTGACAAGTGCTCAGATGGACCTTTTCCGTTAAGGAGTCTGAAAAGGAACGAAAGGGACTGCTCTGGAAATCTAGGTAGAGGGATTACCAAACCAATCGCAAAACTGCAGAATACTTTTTATGGTACGATTGTCAATCTTCCCAAATGCTGTGTTCAGTGCATTGCGATCGATAGGGCGGCAGACATGGCTTCCTATGGATAAAGGATTAAGCCTATTGTGGTCTCCCAAAATATACTCGACGGTACGTGGGAGCACAAGTCTGTACTGGCACTTATCGTCTCAAAGTGGAGGAATCACCCAACCATCAGTGAGAACAACAGTTACCAGGCTTTACGACGCCGGAATACGTCTCTAGCATAGACTTCTAAATGTTGTGCGTTAGGTTCGAAAGCATTGTTAGATTCATTGAATTTATTTTATAGTTGATCTTGTTTATGAAGTTTGCCTTTCAGGTTCACCGCGAGATGTAGTATAATTCCTAAAATGCAATCTAAGATGATAAACAATCTTTTTATCTTCTTTGTGCAATGAAAATCCTAGCTACTAAGGAAAGAAAGACATAATTCTTTCACAAAGAGCAAAGAGCACACTCTAAATGCACTTTCCTAAATCAAACCAATCAGACTGTCTAAATGCAAATGCACATGCATGTATTTGTTTTCGACTTTCTTAGTATGTAAATGATAAAAAGAAAGTTGATGCACAAATCTGAATTTCTTTTCAAGCGACAATTATCAACAAGTTTCTTTTCGAAATAAAAAATAGAGGTAATCACAACACCTTACGATTTTGAAATGAATACTTGTTTTTGACACTAGAAAAACTACAAATTCAGACCAAATACAATAGTAACAGGATAACCGACTATCAACAACAATCAAACTCTTTCCTATGATTGAAAACGACACTTGCGACACTTTCAGATCAAAGGACGACAATGCAATTATGTTACTTTTTTCAAAGGAGAACTGAAATGATTCAACAAACACACAAAAACATTTACAGTTCTTTTGTACAAAGGAGGCGGAATAACAGCAAGGAAAAGGGGTTTCAAACAGAGATATACTGATCACAGGCAGCAAAATTCATGAATAGAACTGGAAAAAATGAATCACAGAAACCAAAACTGAACAATGCCTAGTCTGATCAGCGCACCTGTAACACAGGGAATTTGAAATGCAGCGCACCTACTACACTCAGGAAGTGTGCTGAATTTCAGATTCATAGAACAGTACCTGTGCTGGGCCAGAGACGAGACTTTGGTTGGGTTCCGGGTCAGTTTGTAGTTCAGTTCATGGGTTTTGGCCGAGCAAAAGGTAATCAGTAATGCAACAATCAGTGGTAGATCTAAAAAGGATCCAAGAGCTATCACAAGGGCAATCAGAGAGTTTGTGAATCAGTTGTTTAAATCATAAACAGATCCTGGAGATTGACTGAAGCGACATTTATCTACTTTGCATTTGCATAGCAAATGTAGTTCGAAAGCTACCTGGCTCGACTTCAGGCTCCGTATGTAAGTTTATGAAATAGACAACAAGGAAGATAAACAAACAAACTAATTCGTCCCCAGCGAAGTCGCCATTTTGTTACAGGGAAAAGTGTCTACTCAGAACTGCTTATCCCACTAAGGTGTGATAGCTACCTTAGAAACAAACAAAGTAAAGCTACTTTCGTTTTTCCTTTATGAAGTATAGATAGAGAAGAACAAAGAAGACCAACCTCTGTCTTGCGCTAATCTCCTGGTTCGATTCCTCTCTTTCTTGATAGTCTTTCGCTACTTGCTCCCTTGCACGCCCAGCTTCACAGAGTACCTGTAAGATCACAGTAGCATAGCACTATACAAGAAAATGGATCTATAATCATAAACAATCTAGGATCAGATGTAAATTGACCATACAAATGCAACAAACATAAATGACACAAGAGTATGGAGGAAAACTTGAATAGCTTTTATTGATAAACAAGAAAGAGCCAAGGGGAGTTACAACCAGTTGTTCTGACCCAGCATCATCCTCTCAGCAAGGAAGCCCCTCTTCACCTCATACAAAGCTTAGATCACCCAACAATCTGAAGTTTTAGCTCAAGAAACCAACAACAATTCCTTACAATATGCAAAATTCCAGCCTCTGGATCTCTGAGATGAGGGATCCATATATAGATATCTGTAAGGGAGATGAGTCAGCTTGTGATTTGACTAGTGTCTTCCCTCTGATATTTCTTGCTTCCACTTGGAGATTGATGATCTCTTACTCATCCTTGGTCAAATTCAGAGAGGCAAGTGTCACAGGAGAAGTTTCTGGAAGCTTCCATTGCCTCTCCACCTCGCGGAATGACACTGCCATTTGTCATTTCTCGCCCATCGCACCCCATAGAAGGGCTTTTTGAAATGCAACACACCCACACAGTGTGTTTAGGTGAGATGAAATGCACTTTGCCTATGGAGCAACTGAAATGATCCTGTTTTAACTAATTCTGAGCAGTTTTTTATGGAGAACTTCTGGGAGAAGCTGTAATCAGTTGACCTTGCTCCTTTAGGGGTTAGAACAACACTTTTAGGGACTTAGGAGCCTTTGGTTTATGGACATTTTATGCTTGGGGTTGCAGTGCCCAAAAATGTCTATAACAACACGTCCTTGTCATATCCAAGACCAGTTCCGTGCTTTTTATGGACAAGCTCTTCCCAAGGTCTGATGATGGGCTTGGGAAGTGCAGACTGAACTTCTGCATCTGCATGTGACTTTGCTACTTCATTGGGCACTGGATCTAAGTTTGTAACATTATTGACTTGCTATTTATGGGAGTTTGTTTCATTGTTCTGAACAGAATTGTGCTTACGATGTTGTAGCTCTTCTTGTTGTAGTTTTGTCTCAAGCTGCAAAAACTCAATATTCTCTTGTACATTTTGGAGACAAATTTTAATATTGGAAAGAGAGGTTTTGTTGATTTTAACCATCTCATCAACAATGGAATGTATTAAATTATTCAGTAGTTTCAATACATCATCCATTCGATCCATTTCAAACCAGTATAATCAAAGAAATGATTTTATATTCAACCACAAATTGACCTATAAAATGATAAATAGCTGCAACTATTAGATGAGTAGCAAGGTACCAATATCACCAAGTCACTATAGCAGACAACCCAGTACTAATTTCAACGCAGCAAATGATGCTTCAATGCACTTACTTCTCAAATTACTCACACTGTGCAAAAGAAGAGCCAATCTTATACTTTCTTTGCAAATGAGCTTTGTCTGATAGTTCTAGAGCCTACTCACAAAACATCTCTTCATTCAAGATTCACAGATGCAATCATCTTTATAACTAAGTATGCATAGATCTGACACACACCAAAGGCGGCATTGATAATTTGAGTAATAGCATCTGCAATAGACCGAGTTCTAGCACCCAATCTCGTTAGCTCATCAAAGCTATCTCTAGCTGAAAGAGTAGTTGTGTCCAACAACATGTACTCACGGCATAAGAATTCATCAATGCACAAAGCTTTTGCAGGAGTATACACAGTCTTCACAAGTAAAGCTTTAATGCTCCTTTAAGAAACTCTATGCAAAAACATTTGATTTAACTATCCAAAGTCTAGACCTTTATAAACCTTTGAGCGGAACCTTATAAATCCTTCATAATATTTGGTTAATTCTTATTACCCGCGCATATTAACCACACCATGGATTTTAGACTTTCGTTAAAACTCAACTTAAACCATAATACATTAATCCTGCTTATTTCTATTATAATTCCCATATAATAGAAATATTTCATAAACCACACTGAAACCTTACCTTTCTTCTGTTCCACAAACCTTTGCACATATATCGATGCTCTCCTTAGCGCATTAAATCTTCGACGTCGAACTCATTCCTCACTCCGATGATTATCGCGCAATAACTCGCGCCAACTAGCCTGAGCCAATCTCCACCATTTATTTCTCCTACCTCAATCCAACGGTGATTGCACCATATCGCCCGATAACAAGCATGATAGTTAATACTCTAAAAGCATGCAAGAAAATTTGTTTTGGGTGTGCTACGTGTCAACCCCTCAGGTTAATCACGTGAATTTGTAAAATATCGCTTACCATTTTGAGACTGCGCGAGCTACTACTTACCGCTTTCATAGACCACTCCATTATTCTGTTGTCACGTGACTTAATATGATCCCTTCACTTCTTGACTTTATTTTGTGTGATAAGATCTTCGTCGATCCTATTCTATCAATCTTGTTCGTTGATCTGGTTGATCTGACGGTTCCTGTTCTTTGTTGTTTAATTCTTTCTACATCGTTGATCTTCCGTGTGCGACTTGACTTTGCCTCATTTGTACTTGTATACAATGCCACTCTACTACCTCCGCGCTGTCCACCAAAGGTAGTTTGTCCAAATCTCGGGCTGCCAAATGTTGGAGTTGTTGACTGAGCTCCAAAAGCCGAACTCTGACCAAAAGGAGATGGAGTGCTTCCAAATGTTGTGCTGCTCCCAAATGCTGGAGTAGATGCTGCACCAAATGGAGTAGATGTCGAAGCCAAATAGCGTTGTATATATACCAACGTTATATATGGGGAGACAACATTATATATGGAGACAATGTTCTGACTGGATGGAGAGCGGTAGCGTTTGGTGGTAATAATTGTGCATATAGCGTTGAAAGAGCCACCGGTGGAGGCAGAGAATCCAAAGATGGAACTAAGGAATGCCAAGAGTTGTTTGTAGTGGGAGGAGGTATGGTAATGCGGAGAAATGGTATGGCGTTAAACGAATATACTGCAACTGCAATAACTGTGCATATCCGTGGTAATAACTATGCATACACAATGTTTATACACAACACTTCATCACAACATAATATCAATCAACTTATGAGTAATAACATACCAACTGCAATAACATACCAAATGGCGTGCCAGTTTTGGTTTCAATGCACAACGTTCAACCTCCAACACAAATCTAGCTTAGAGAGGTCAGTCGGACAGTGTGCAGTATGAAATAGGCATGCACACAATAATAACAGTTCTATCCACAACATGTTATTTTCCCCTGAGGGTCCCGCTTGTCTGACCAATCATTGTCGGTCCCTTGTTGACTTCTCCTTTTATTAAGTGCTTCAATCCACGCCGTTGATCTCACTTCTCCAGATCCAACAAATATCGCATCGTCCGCTCACCAACTAACCCGGACTATCTCCACCATCAATGGGACCTGTCTCACCAAACGGTTGTTGCGCAATCTCGTGTGAAATCTTGCACGACCGATATCTGGTCGAGAGCGCGCAAGAAAAGTGGTTTTCTCATTCTACGTGTTGCCCACTAAGGTTAATCACGTGAAATTTAGGAATACCATTTCCAGCCTTTAGGGTGTGTGAGATACCACTTACCACTTGCCGAATACTACCCATGTGCTTAATTCATATTTTAATAAAGATGCTTAAGCTCAATATTAATCATTAATATTAATCGACTGTGATATTCAATAAAATGGAAATTACAGAGTCTTGGACCTCTCGGCTCGATTACAACAATTTGTCTTACCTTTTCAATCCCTTCGGTATTTATATAATTGACATGTGTTTTTGTGAGAGAATTACAATGAAATTACTCAGAACCCTTACCATTTTTTTTATCGGTCCCAATTCCTTTCCCCAGCTTGTTCCCTTCATTCCTTCTGTGGTAATGTCGAATATCATTTCTTTCCTCAAATCGAAGATGTTGAAATTCTTCTCCTTCTAGCGCCAGGAGGAGTGTTGTCACCATTTCTCATGGTCATGGCTGCAGTGATTCATTCTTAGCCAGGATTGGCGTTCCATTAAGATCGTGGTGGTATCCAGTGTTCTTTTGCTTCCAAGATTTGATGTTTCTTCTTCCTGTGCAACTTTTTCTTCTTCTCCAATAGTCACTGAAAATGGTTTTGGTGGAATTCAAGAAGATTATGGAGAGCGAAGCATAGGTTTTACAATGCAGTGAATGAGACTAGGCACTAAAATGTAGTGAATGAATTAATCATATTCAATAACCTGCAAAGAATAGAACAATGGCAGAGGTTGCAGCTATAATTTAGCTGAGAAAACATTCATGAAATGCAGAACTAATGGCAGAAATGACTTGCACAGAAAGGCCATAAAACAAGTGGCTCAAATATGAGCAGGGCAGGAGTACACCCGCTCTGATACCATGTTAAACACATACATGGCGAAGGCAGAATATGAAAGATAAGCATGAGAGTATGTCTATTATTAACAAATGATATACATTTATAGTATATTCATATGACCTTTGGTTTCATATTCCAATGTCTCTTGGACTTCCTTAGACTATTCAGCTTCCACACCAACCCTTAGAGGATTAGGTGTCCAACACCTAATAACAGTCAAGAGAGGCTCCTGATCCGCAGCAAAAGCAAGATCTATCCACAGATTGAAAGGAGATCTAGGGGAGCTTCAATACGCAGCAAGGTAGCCCTAATCCATTGTCATGAGGAGGCCTTAAATCCATAGTCTAGGAGCCCTAGCCGCAACCCACGATGAGGCCTAATTAGCTATGGAAGAAATTCCTAGTATGAGGCTAAATCCGTAGCTCAGTTTGTGCCCTAGTCACTGTCCAGGTGTTCCCTAACCGCAAGCCTTACTCAGCAACAAAAGGAGGACTAGATGCTGCCCTACATCCGGTATTGAAAAAAGTCTCGTATGTGTTGTATAAAGGAAGCCCAGTCATATGTTTAGCACTGTTTTGGGATAGAAAATTGCATAAGAAGGAGTGCGAGGTCAGAGCCCTAATCTAAGTTTTGGATGGACAGTTTGTGCTGGGCTAGTACAGAGAGCCCTTGGTCAATGAAGTGTCAAGTAAAGAAATTACCATGTGTGGGAAACTATATTTAGTGTAAGGTTATGACTATGTTGTATGATAGTAACTCATGTGCTAATGACAGTAAAGCACAACAATAAAATCTTGTGAACATATGACAGTGATATCTTCAGTCTGATGTATGACATGTGAGATATATACATGAAATAATGAATGGACAGAGAATATTTGGTTTATGACTGTGTGGAATATTAGTGCCATGATGCCATATCCTGTGATGACAAGTGAGAACAATCTTGTGGAAGGCATAGGAAACATCCTTCCCTTAGAGGATAATTGCAGAAAAATCTGGGCGGATTTTGTGACTGTTAGGAAACAATACTTTGGACCTTATTCAAGTTTAGTCTTGCTGAGTTAGGCCGCAAGCTATATGCAGCAACATGATGTTGGAAGGACTGCATTGAGGTTGATTCAACCAGCAAGGTGTAGCACAGTGATCGATGCAACACAGGTGCAACATCATGATTGGATGTAGCACAATGAGGGGCAACATGGTGATGGAGTCACCTTGGATCAGTGGAAGCAATATGCCTTCACCTAAAATTAGATCATATACCTCATCTTCCATCTTCTTAGAGAAGGTCTCTGCTCTTATTTAGATAATCAAAAGGTTGAGTCCTGATGTATATGTATTATCTCTCTCTCTGTTGAACTATTGAAGAACATATAAGAAGAATTGATCAAGGGTTTCCCCACATTGGGGTTTTTCCCTGGCTAGCACCACATCTTCTGTCCTCTTGTCTTGGCTTGTCTTCTGCGATTTATGTTTATGTTCTATCTGCATTTTACTATCATGTTAAATGTGATTGCTAATCTGGAATTGATATTGAGATAAAATGGAAGATTGAAGTAAATTTGCTATCAGCATAGAACATACCTAACATTAACAACGTTCCATCAAAAGTATGTAACATGGGTAGTCCTTGGATGAGAATCAAATTTTGCATCCAACAAGTGTTTCCTCTCGAAATTTGAGTAAACTCATAAGGCGATAAGTTGAAAATACGAGTTGAAAAACTAGTTTTTTTCTTTTTTTTCCGTCTAAAATTTGATGATGTAATCTTATTTTATTATTTCCACTATTATTTTATAATTTCCTTAGGAGGCCCATTTTAGACCTCAAATTTCCCCTAATGCAATCTCTCTTTCCATATGCTTTCATCATGCTTATCACAAGCATTATCAGCAGACCCATGTATAAGAGTCAATGAGCTATCCTTTTATGTGAAATCCAACGTGACACATGCATGACAAGTAACAAGAGTATCATTTACTAGAGCCGGGTGCTAGCCTTATTTATAGGATCAAGATGTCCAATAGATGGATGTTAGCCAATCATCAACTGTATCAATGTATCAAGATTAGATAGCCTCATATAATTTAAGAAGATCAAAATTTTCAACACCAGGTGCATCATTTCATCAAAGGAAACATATATCCAAGTTACTTTCATATGCATGTATGGGTCATCAAAGAAAGATACATTCTCATCATACCTTAGGGCTTACCGAGCCATCCAAAGTTATAGTTGAAATACAACATACCATGCATACCTTGTGGTATTAAAATAGTTGTGCACATTTTTATAGGCAACTTGTAGTGCTTGTCACCTTTTCATCAAGTAACTCTTTACCTCTTTCTAGATCTAGCCATCTTCCTTCATCTCAAATGATCCTCAAGAGGGATCCACTTATCACATCTCATCAAGGAGGTGAGAAACATCCATATACTCAAATACATATGCAAGAAGTATAATCAATAAACATAATCATCAGATCTATAAATCTAGACACAAGTAAGAGGCATCATAAGTCAAGAAATACTTATCTTTAATGAGAGGTGATCCTCTCCCTCTTGAACCAATCTTCAAGAGCCATCAATGTCCATGGTCCATATACCAATGTTGCCTTCAGTTGTCCAACCAGGTCTACTAGGGATTATCCCATCTAGGGCTTCATCAAATCTCCCACAAGTGCTTGAGTATCTTCACATTGACCATACTAGGTTTCATATCTCATATCGTTTCCATAAACCAGGGTTTCTCTCCAACCCTAACCTCATAGAATCCATCAAACCCTAATAATTAAGTTGCCTAAGGTTTTCTTCAAACCCTAATAATCAAGTTTCCTAGGGTTTTCTTCAAACCCTAATAATCAAGTTACCTAGGGTTTTCTTCAAACCCTGGAATTATTTTAGGTCTCCACCACCTTCTTGCTTCCATCAAAGGTGTCATCATCGGGGTGATCTCAATGGATTTTCTTCAGCCCAGCTTTGATACCATGTAAATTTTGTATAGCGCTACATTGTTCTTTGCTTTGATAATTTCATTTCATCATTAATAAATTAAGTTCACCCCATATCATCATTACATTATTCATATCTACACCATTATCCATCAGCATATGAAATTATATAGAAAGAACAACATCATCATCATCAATGTAGTGGAACATAAAGGAACAATAGAAGAAAAGCATGCACACACATAGAGACACCAAGATTGGTCCGAGACTAGGGAAAAACCCACTATGGGGAAAACCCTTGCAAATATTCTTCTTCTTAGATCATCATCAAATGATTCAGCAAAAGAGAGTACAATGATCCATAACTTTATCTATGCAACAAAACAACTATGATATCCATGAAACAAATCTAATCATGCTTGAAAACAAAACCCTGATTCTGATGACTGTAATATGTTGTCACTGACTATAGAAAACTGCTGGGTACTACTGTCATTGTGCCGAACACTACTGAACACTGTGTGGAATCTTCGAAATACTGAAATCTCATCTTTGAGTCTTGGACGCAGGCAGGAGGAGTTGTGCAAGCGTCTATAGCAGATCTGGACGTTCTCTGTGAACTGAATGCCAACGTCTATGGCATCCTGGATGCTCCCAAACCATTTTGTGTGTGCGTCTGAGGTCAAACTCACCATATCTACTTCAAAACCCTCGAACACTCTCTTCTAGTTGCTATGTGTGCATCTGTGATGGTCCCGACACTCTCGGGACCACTCTATGCAAGCGTCTAGGGACCAATACCTTCAAATCTACCTTTGAAACCCTGGACGCTCTCATTAACGCTTGTGCCAATGTCTATGGTTCTCTGGATGCTCTCATAAGCTTGTGTTCCAGCTTCCAAGGACTAAAATTTCCAGTTCTGTCCAAGAACTAGAAAACCCTAGATCAGTGCAAGCTTTGAACTTGAGATTGTGGACCCTTGTTTGAACTTTCCTCCAACAAACCTGTGTGAACCAAGACAATAATACAAGAGAAAATGTGTCCAAATGATCTTGAGATCTCTTCTATTTATAGGCTTTCATGAGGGTCCACTTGGGGTTGAGGCCGACCTAAGAAGTTACACATGTGGTTAGGGCTGACCCATTCCATAATACATGTACGAATAAAATAATTCAAAACTCAACTTTCACTTGTCCAAATAAGGTGATCTTTAGGTCAATTTTGGTCCTCTTGAAAAGAGGAATCTAATGCAATCATCATCTTGGTCATATGATTTTTCCAAGGTGGAATTTGACTGTAGTTGCAAAAATTAACACAATTTTACCACCATGTCTCTATCTCTTCACTTCACTTGTCTAACCTTTCAATTTTTTTCACACATGCCATGCTATGACTTCATGCATGTATCTTTCTTTGCGCCAACCATTCCATTTTCATTACAAGACATTAAATTGTCTTCACTTCTACATCTGCGACTCCTCTAGTGCATTCTCTACACTCGTATCATTTTCCATCCATATCCAATCAAGCATTCATCACGAGGATCATGAATCACCACAACAAAGGGCCCCATGTCAGATGAAATATACATCATTTACATTGTATGATAACTAGGGTTTTCATGTATGTAGTTAACCATTTATTGATAAAAAACAATATTTTACATCCAAGTCATACAAAAGTTTCTATTAATGAATTTTTTGTACATATTTATGGATGAATTCTTAAGAGGGAGTAACTGAAATGGTATTTAACATGCCAGTATCGTACAAGCAATAGTCAATATATGTTGAAAAATCATGGAGCAATAATTGCAATGGTATTCAACATGCCAATATTGCAGGATGCAACATAAATATGTACACAAATCACATCTTACAAATGCAGACAAGTGAATATAATTGTCTATAATTTGAGGCGTAACACTTTCTTCAACTAGCATGATAATTGTTGATTTTCTAGTGTAATAAACACTAGTACAATTTTTCAATCTGATAACTACTTCCAATGATATAATTAGACTTATTTAGAGCATTCAATCATTAAGCATTTATACATGAAAAATTTCAACCATTCACTTTCATCAATAGAGCAATAGAGATCACAATTAACAGTAAAACAAGCGACAAGAGACACTAGAAATTAGGCTAGCAGCGAAGGTAAAACCCACAAGGGGAAAACCTAACCAATTTTTACTTATGAGAGAGAAATTCAGTTCATCAAAAGCACATCAGAATATTCGAACAATATTCCAAATTTTGACCTCAATATTCCCAAGTCAAAACCAATCAAAGGAGAGGAAATTTAATGAGGCCAAAATTCAGGTTTGCAATAGAAGGGACGAATTTCGGCCTATGGAAGCTCTGAAAAATCCAATCAAAACTTCAAAATTATTGGCCAATGCTTCAATCAATCTTGTGGTCAACACAAGTCAACGAGCCAAAAAAGGAGCAAAACTTCAATCAAAATAGGTCAACGATTCTCTGCAATTTTCAGCCTCTTCAAGCAGTCAAAATGTTGGTCAAACAAAAGAAGATTCTCCCAAGTCAACATTGATCAAACAAAAGAATAAATGTTGGTCAACATAGAATAG
The DNA here is from genome assembly GCA_031772625.1 of Pinus tabuliformis. Classification (NCBI taxonomy): domain Eukaryota; kingdom Viridiplantae; phylum Streptophyta; class Pinopsida; order Pinales; family Pinaceae; genus Pinus; species Pinus tabuliformis. The sequence goes on along the minus strand of CM062810.1, from coordinate 172,335,758 downwards.
AAAGAATCCTTTGACTATGCCTTACATGTGGACTTCTTCTTGATATTTCAGATCGAAAGAGTTGATGTGATGTGATCCAAATGAGGGTCAACGAGGTCTTATTTATGTCTTAGGAGGATGGATTTCAACATGTGAGTTTGACTTGTGCTTTCAAGGCCGACTTGGTCAACATGTAAAAATTCATAATTTCTCCACTAATTTGCAAATTAAAATACCGACCATAGCTACCATTTTTCAACACTCCCTCTTAGCAAGGGAGGTACTTTTCATTCTCTCTCAAGATCAATCTCCCCGACCAATCCATAGGTCTCATAGCGACAGACCAAGGGAGAGATTGGATGTACAAGTCTCTCTCTCTTTTAATATCAAGCTCCTCGACCAATCCATACATCTCTCAGCAACAACCCGAGGGAGAGATCACAAGTCTCATCATAAGGAAAGACACATATCATCAAAATGAATCCCATAAGCCAAAACCCAATGACATTCAAGTCAGTGACCAACTAACCATTGGGATCAATCAATGAGGCAACATTCTCCAATCATATACATAGGTTCTATCTCCTCGACCATAACAAGGTATCTCAGTCCATGACCCAAGGGATGAATCCCTATCTCAATCCCTGAATATATAGTCTCTTAGTAAAATGATCTGAGGGAGATAACTCATCCTTCTTGACCAAATTCATTGGCCTCTCAATGAACAACCCAAGGAAGGGACTGAAGATCAACCTTCTTGACCAATCCATAGGTATCTCGACAACTGCATAAGGGAGAGACCACAAGATCAATGTCCCCAACCAATCTAGTCTCTCAGTCATCATGACCCAAGGATCATCACTCTATGCCTCAGAACCAAGCTCCCGCACCAAACTCACTAGTCTCCGGGTCAACTGACGTAAGGGAGTGACAATCTTCCTGAGCAATCCATTGGTCTCTCAACCGCAAACCAAGGAATATTTTTAATTATATTATGTTATACAATCAATGTTCCCTCTCTCTGAGATAGGGGTTTTCAACAACTCCAAGTTTTTATTTCAAATCAGAAAAATTCATCTAGGACCATGGCTTTTGTCAAAACGTCAGCAATTTGCTCATCAATAGGGACATACTAGAGCTTCACAGCTCCCCTTTGGACAATATTCTAGATGTAATGATACTTGATCTCAACGTTATTCAACCTATCATGAAATATTGGGTTCTCAAAAAGCTTCACACAACTTTGATTATCACAATATATAATGATCGATTCTAACACTTTATCAAACAATCCAGCAAAAAACTTTCAAAACCACATAGATTCACAACAAGCTGAAATCACAACTATATACTCAGCTTCAGCTATACTCAAAGCAGCCTAAGTTTTCTTTCTGCTAGACCATGAAATCATAGCAGAGCCCAGGCTAAAATAGAATCCATAAGTTCTTTTTCTAGCATCAGAGCATCCAACCCAATCAACATCAGTGAAACCATGTAGTTTTCATTCTCCATTATAAGCATATCTAAAACCATAATAAATGGTACCACACAAATATCTCAGTATATGTTTTGTTGCAACCCAGTGCACATGTCGGGGTTCAATCAAGAATTGGTTCAATGTGTTCACAACATAACAAATTTTAGGTATAGTGTTCACAAGATAGTTTAATGAGCCAATTAATCTGTGCTACATAGAGGGATCAATCATATTAGAGTAACAATCCTGAATCTTCTTCAGATTCGTCAACATAGGAGAATCCATGGACTTGCAGTCTATCATGCCAAATCTCTGAAGGATGTTAATAGTGTACTTTCCTTAGCTAATAAAGATTCCATTGGGCCTTTGCCAAATTTCCAACCCAAAATAATAGTGCATAAGACCAAGATCCTTCATCTCAAATTCAGAAATCAACTCCCTCTTACACTAGACAATTAGAACATCAACCCCTATCAGAAATATATCATCATCTTCATACAACAACGAAATCAAGGGCTCACCTTCAACAACTTTGAAGTACAAGTTCATACCAACATTTCTCTTCTTGAAACCAAGAATTAACAAAGAACCATCAATACGAGAGTACCATGCATGAGGAACTTGCTTAAGCCCATATTGGGCTTTCTTCAATTTGAAAACATGTGACTCTCTATCATGGACCTCAAAGCCTTGTGTTTGTTCAATATAGACTTCCTCTTCAATGACTCCATTCATAAAAGAAGTCTTGACACCCATTTGATGAAATTTCCAACCTGTAATAGAATAAAGAGAAATGACAAATCTAATAGAAGCATACTTGGAAATGAGAGCAAACGTGTCTTCGTAATCCTCTCCCTCTTTCTAGGAGAATCCTTGGGCCACAAATCATTCCTTGTACTTCTCAACACTTCCATCAGCTACATGCCTGATCATGTAGATCCATTTGGAAGACACAACATATTTCCCTTCAAGTCTTAGCATGATTTTTCAAACATCGTTCTTCAATATAAATTGATACTCTTTGATCATAACATCTTTCCAAACTTGATACTCAGCTACTTCCACATGTGGATGGCTCAACCTCAATGATCTTGCACATCATATTTGCATAACCATAATACTTCTTTGGCTACTTTCTTTCCCTAAAGGTTCCACGGCGTGAAACACGTCCTTCAATGTTCTTTCAAGCCACACAAATCTCTTTCTAGTCTCAAGTACAATGGCTCTTGGAGAGTCAACAAGTTCATGATCATCAAACTCTTCATAAGGATCTTGTTCCATCGATTCAGGTTCTTTACATTTCAATTCCACATTCTTTGGATCCACCTGCATCTCATCATCAGAGTCCAAGTGTGAACCCTTGGACTTCCAAAAAGCAACATCCTCATCAAAGACTGTATCCATGCATGTTTCAATAGAACGTTGTCTTGGTACATAGACCCTAAAGGCCTTTCAATTTTCACTGTAGCCAACAAAAGTTCCTTCCTTCCCAAAAGGTTACAACTTTGTCCTTTTCTCCTTGGGCCCATGAACATAAACAAGAACACCAAATATTATCAAATGTTCCACATTGGATCTTTCACCTGTGAAGACTTCTTCAAGAATCTTGTAGTCCAATATTTGATGTGGGCATCTATTTTGAACATAAACAATTCTTGTAGCTTTTCCCCAAAGAAACATAGGAAACTCTTTATCATGAACCATGGCCTTGGTAGCTTCCATAATAGTCCTATTCTTCCTTTCAAAAATTTCATTTTGTTGCAGATATTAAGGAACTATCAACCCCCTCTTAATTCCAGTGTCCCTACATAAAGCAATCAATTGCTTGGATACATACTCTCATCCACTCTCAGACCTAAGAGTCTTGATCCTTCTTGCAACATTTTCAACCTGTGCTTTGGATTCTCGAAACTTATTAAATACTTCATCCTTGGATTTCAAGAGATATGTTGACCTAGGTTGTCATTGATGTCAATATGGAAATATTTTAGATACTAGATGATGATATGAAGCCAAGGGGAAGCAGAGCAGATCCATGAAGAGATAGGAGCAAGGCCATCAGGATAGCCAAGCCATAAGCAAGAGTTTGCTAACAGAGGAGTTAACAAAGGAGGCATATCAAAGCTATTGCAACATATTATAGCAAAAGAGGCATATTGCAGAATATCAGAGCAAGAGAGGCATATTGGAAAAGGCAGAAGCCATCAAGGTATGAAGGTACCAGAGGAGGTCTTTGAAAGACATTTCCAAGCCAAAGGAGCCACATTGGAGCAAGAGGAGCAAACAGAGAAAACAGAGGAGCAAACAGAGCTATCAGAGGAAGCAGAGAGCAAACCAGAGCTATGGGAGAGCATATCAGAGGAGCAAAGAGTAGACAAAGCCATTGGAGGAGAAAACAGAGCTATCGGAGCTCAGGAGGAGTCTTATCAGGAGAAATACATGCCAAAGAGTCTTATCAAGAATAATGTATGCCAGCCAAAGAAGAGCGGAATACATATATGCAGAAGAGTTAAAGGAGCGGAGCATAAAGAAGAGCGGAAGAGTTAAAAGGAGCGGAGTTGTATATAAGATATGTATATGAAGAATACACTATCGGGAGCAATATAGTGTATATGCATGCAAATACACTATCGGCGGCGCAAACACATATATATAGGCATTTACACTATCGGAGGCAGAAATCATAGTTGTATCCGAATACACTATCAGAGCGGAGAATAGTGTACATATAGAGGAATACACTATCAGATCGACGATATTGTAATCAGCGGGTTCGGTTATATGCCATCACCCCAAAACCCCCGATTGCGATATATATGTGCGGACCCGACGACATATATGTCCGAGTGTATAAACAGGTGAAGTCCGGGTAAGTGCTTCAAAGCAGGTTTAAGTGTATTTCATATATATCGTTATATTTGGGCTCTAAGCCTTGCCGCATTAACACTTGCGAATTGCAATATATATATATATATATATATATATATATATATATATATATATAATGTTGCGGACCCGCTTAAACATTACAATATGACTTTATTGTTATGTCGCATCCAACACATCACAAGTGCTTAAGGCCTTTCTGCTTCAAAAGCGCTGATTGCGATATATGTCACGAACCCAATGGTCCGATTGTAACATAGCTCAATATTATATCGCGTCCAACAGGGCCATCAGCCATAGGCGATGTTATGGACCCAACCTATACAGGACTGCGATAAGCTGCAACTGTCGGTTGTGATTACCCTTCAGACCCGATAAAGTTATAAATGCGGGCGTAATGCATTTGAAGTCTGCCCTTTAGAGTTTTGGTTGTGTTTTCTCAAATATTCCTGTGTATTTGAATATTTGCATTGCGCAAGGTTTGAAGGCAAAAAATGCATAAGAAACGCTCCTGATAGTTCAGGAGGCCTAAACGAAATCCTACTGCAATTGCGATTGGGACGTGGCATGTCCATTAAACGATAAAGTCCTGTGTATGAACGTTATTAAAGAAAAAAAGGGGCTCTCTCTGATATCGGTTAATAAGCATCATTTCCTTTGTAATACGGTCTGCTCTTCTGTATTAACGTGTCCGTGAAGCAGTGGCTAATCTGAATAGGCAGAGGAAACTACAGCGCCCAAGGAGGGAAGCCGAAGGATCAAGCGAGGCAGAGGAAACTACAGAGACCAAGGAGGAAGCCAAAGAGCCAGCGGAAAAGGAAACCGACAGTCAGAGGCATCAGGAATGAATAAAACAAGAAACACAAAGAACAAGAACAGTTAGTTGTTGTTGTTGAAAAGGTTGGAGGAAACACAGACAACAGTAGAGGGCCCAGCAGAACAAAAAAAGGGCCTAAGGACCAACAAGACAAGAGACAGTCGAAGGGGAGAAGTAGTCAATAGAGAAGCAGTCATGCTGAAGCATTCACTGTGAGAGTAGGAACATATGCTTGAACATAAAGTTGGTTCTTATGCAGAGCTTAATGCAGCTAATAGTAGACTCACTAAAGCTGTGTGGAGACATTATCAGAGGTCATGAAGGCTATTGGAGACTCTGTGTGGACAGTATGAAGATTTGTAATGACTCCTTCATAAGAAGACTGGTTGTAATTGATGTTGTAGCATGGAGACTACAGTGAAGCTGTAAACAGACAGAACTCGGTAAAGAAGAGTTCTAAGAGCATAACATTACTATCAAACATGCCTTAACAGGATTGGGTTGGAACCCTTGGGGTTGGTGCCTCAGAAGTCAGAAGGATTGGAGTCCTTGGGGATGATGCCTCAGAAGTAAGAAGGATTGGAGTCCTTGGGATTGGTGCCTCAGAAGTATGAAGTATAAGTGTCCTTGGGACCGGTGTCTTAGGAACTTGAAAGATTGAAGTCCTTGGGGGTTGGTGCTCCTAAGTCCAAGATTGGTGCCTTGGCGAAATAGAGTTGGAGCTCTGGAGGTTGGAGCCTCACAAAAGTCCAAATTGGTGCTTGGCAACTGATTACAACCACTTATATATTGTACCTATTTTACTGCAAAGATTATATTAATAAAAGCATTTATTCTTGTTGTTCATATTGTGTTCTAAATATAAATGTTTAACTGGTAAAATAATAATCGAAAAAAAAAAATAAATAAAAAATAATATATATATATATATATATATATATATTGATTCATCCCCCCTCTAAGTATTTCCAACAATTGGTATCAAAGCCAATACCTTCATTCAAAGCCTAACAGCTTGAAGGTTGATCTTTAGGAATATCAATGGCGAAGTCAAGGAAGAAAGTCTCCAATCCTCCCAAGGATGTGTCTCCCTCTACTACTACGAGAGAACTTTAATATATGGGAAGAAAGAATGAGGAATTTCTTACAAACTCAAGGCATTGAAATCTAGAAATTAGTGATTGATGATAGCAGGATGGATGGAAAATCCAAGGACTACAATGCAAAAGCAATGAAGGCAATCTTGAATGGGTCACTTGATTCTATAAAGAAAAATCTAGGAAAATATTCATCAGCAAAGGGTATATGGGACAAACTTCATGAACTTCACTCAAAAGGAGCATTGACTATGACCATCAGACCAGAAGATGATGGAAATCAAGAAGGAAATCCAGAACCCAACATAGAAGCTGAAGATGAGAATGATGACATCAATGCCAAAGCAGACCTAGAAGATGAAGAGAATGAAAAAGATTTTGCAGGTGAACACCTCACTCAACTTATGGTTGCCATGGAAGAGATTAACAATTTGAAAAAGGAAAATGAGGAACTTAAGAAGATAGCAGTCGCTGGTGACCAAGATCAAACAAGGGAGAAAGTTAACCTTGTCAAGCTTCAAATACAAGAAAGGGATGAAGAATTTGCCAAGCTTAAGAAGGAATTTCATCAAAGCAAAAGAAAGTATCATGAAGAAGTCATATCCATGAAAAATCAATTGGATAAAGCAAAGAAACGGGAAGAGACCTTATCAAGTCAACTTGAACGAAGACACAAGAGCTTGAACAAACTTGAAGAAGAGATTGGTCAATACAAGGTAGAGGTCTCCTCTCTCAAATCTCAACTACAAGAAGCAAGGAAACAAGCACAAGGAGCTGAGAAGACAACGGAAGCATTGGAAGTCATAGAACGATAGGTTGATGAAGCAGGAAAGGAAAAAAACACCATGATATTTCAACTAAAAGCAAAGGATGAAGAAATCTTCAAAATGAAGTCAGACATCATCTTCCTTAAAATAGAAGTAGATGAGCTACTCATATCAAGGAAGAAACTGAGAAACAACTTGCTAAGAAGAATAATGAGTGTGAAAGATTGGAAGAAGAGATTGTCTTCCTCAGAACAAAGGTTGAAGGGATGAATTTTTTTTTGAAGAGCTCTCAAGCCTTGGATGACATGCTCAACTATCACAGATGTCCATTTGATAAATCAGGTCTCGGGTATGGAGGTGAATCCTCAAACAAGAATGATAATGCTTCAAACAAAAGGGATGTGAAGAAGCCAGAAAGAAATGGTGATGCTCCCAGTTCTAGCAAAGGCAAGGAGAAACATCAAGGCTACAATGGAAGAAATCTTGCTCCAAGAAGAAATCATGCTCCAAGAAGAAATCCTGCTCCAAGAAGAAATGTAGATGATGTCAAAGATGCGAGAGGCAATGGTTATCATCAAAGGATCTCAAGGCAGAAAGGCTTCAGAAGTACATCAAGGAAATCTCCATCTCCCAAGTACCAAAGTTCATTTTTTGGTTATTGTTATTCTTGTACAAACTTTGGTCACATGGAAAAAGATTGTAAAGCATATCATAAAGATAGATGTTATGGTCCCCAACCATCTCATAGAGATAGATATTATAGTCCCCAACAATCTCCAAGAAACAATTTTGCAGGAAGAAATCATGAATTCTTATTCATGAACAATGTAGAATGCTTCAAGTGTCATAACATTGGTCATATGGCACGTGATTGTAACTTAACTTGGGCTCTTACACAAGCTAGAACCATGCAAAAGAAGAAAGTTACACAAGTATGGAGAAGGAAGCAAATACAATCCGAAAGTCCCTTGAACTCTCCAGCCAACAGCATATGTCATTGGCCTGAATTTTGACAATCTAAGCATTTGATGAGAAGACTCTGCCAAAAGAGATAATGCATACAGTTAGGGGGAACTTGTGATTCTTGATCATTATTGCAGAAGCTATTAGTGAAAGGGTCCTTACGAAATCCTTGTTGAAGCTATATTAACAATAATTCTTTGATAAAGATCATTTCTCAAGAGTACTCCATTGAATAACATGATCCTGTAACCATTATGTGGACTGTTGTTAAAGATGCTTTCCACTTAATCACTAAGTAGTATTTGGAGCAACAGAGAAAGTCATCTAATGCTAGATAAATAGGGCAAATAAATATGGTGTTGATATTACAGATGCTAAATGTCTTGACTTGGCGATTTAATGTGAGAACAGATAAATTATGGACACTAATAGAGGCAATCTTCAAACAGATAGATACATCTGGAATGGAGTCTGAAGTAAGAGCCGCTGGAAGCATATAACAAAACTAAAGCATTGCAATAAGATGAAAATCAACAAAATGAATTTAAAAGACAATCATAGACTGGATATCTAAATCTGCTAGCAGAAATAACATGCAGAGATATGCACAAAAACACAAAGGAACTCGGTTCTGAGGAAAGATGGCAAGAAAGAAAATTTCAGTGGCATTTTCTCTTGATTCGGACTATGAAGGCCTCTCAATTCTGACTGTGGAGACAACAATCTGGATTGAAGCATAAAAACCTGAACTTGGACACTTGGTGTATGGCTTTTTGCAATCTGATTGAAAGCATTGAAGTAGAGCATCTTTAAGCATTGTTGAAGCCATGATAAAGTAGTTATGAGACATGAAGAGGGAATAATGTGCTAATTGATGATAAAGCATCAATCCTTCTATCTTGAGTAAAAAGAAGAGCACTATGACAGGGGGAGTCACATAGCCATGAAAATCTACCATTCATGAAGAACAAAAGCAGTTTGATAGGGGGAGTCCCAGAGCACTCCTTTGCCATTGATGTCAAAGGGGGAGAGAAGAAGAATATTGCCATCAATAACAAAGGGGGAGATTGTTGACCTAGGTTGTCATTGATGTCAATATGGCAATATTCTAGATACTAGATGATGATATGAAGCCAAGGGGACGCAAAGCAGATCCATGAAGAGACAGGAGCAAGGCCATGAAGGTAGCCAAGCCATAAGCAATAGTCTATTAACGGAGGAGTTAACAAAGGAGGCATAACAAAGCTATTGCATAATACCAGAGCAAGAGAGACATATTGCAGAATATCAGAGCAAGAGAGGCATATCGGAAAAGGCAGAAGCCATCAAGGCATGAAGGTATCAGAGGAGGTCTTTGAAAGACATTGCCAAGCTAGAGAAGCTACATTGGAGCAAGAGGAGCAAACAGAGCAAACAAAGGAGCAAACAGAGCAAACAGAGGAGAAAATGGAGCAAACAGAGCTATCAGAGGAAGTAGAGAGCAAAATAGAGCTATCGGAGAGCATATCGGAGGAGCAAAGAGCAGATAGATCCATCGGAGGAGAAAATAGAGCTATCAAAGCTCAAGAGGAGTCTTATCGGGATTAATACATGCCAAAGAGTCTTATCAGGAATAATGTATGCCAACCAAAGAAGAGCGGAATACATATATGCAGAAGAGTTAAAGAAGCGGAGCATAAAGAAGAGCGGAAGAGTTAAAAGGAGCGGAGCTTTATATAAGATATGTATATGAAGAATACACTATCGGGAGCAATATAGTGTATATGCATGCAAATACACTATCAGAGGCGCAAACACATATATATAGGCATTTACACTATCAAAGGCAGAAATCATAGCTGTATCCGAATACACTATCGGAGCAGAGAATATTGTACATATAGAGGAATACACTATCGGATCGGCGATATTGTAATCGGCGGGTTCAGTTATATGCCATCACCCCAAAACCCCCAATTGCGATATATATGTGCGGACCCGACGACATATATGTCCGGGTGTATAAACAGGTGAAGTCCAGGTAAGTGCTTCAAAGCAGTTTAAGTGTATTTCATATATATCGTTATATTTGGGCTCTAAGCCTTGCCGCATTAACACTTGCGAATTGCAACATATATATATATATATATATATATAAAATAGCGATATGCTGCGGACTCGCTTAAACATTACAATATGACTTTATTGTTATATATATATATATATATATATATATATATAATAGCGATATGCTGCGGACCCGCTTAAACATTACAATATGACTTTATTGTTATGTCGCATCTGACACATCGCAAGTGCTTAAGGCCTTGCTGCTTCAAAAGCGCCGATTGCGATATATGTCGCGGACCCGATGGTCCGATTGTAACACAACTCAATATTATATCGCGTCCAGCAGGGCCATCGGCCATCGGCGATGTTATGGGCCCAACCTATACAGGACCACGATAAGCTGTGACTGCCGATTGCGATTACCCTGCGGACCCGATAAAGTTAAAAATGCGGGCGTAATGCATTTGAAGTCCGCCCTTTAGAGTTTCGGTCATGTTTTCTCAAATATTCCAGTGTATTTGAATATTTGCATTGCGCGGGGTTTGAAGGCAAAAAATGCATAAGAAACGCTCCCGATAGTTCAAGAGGCCTGAACGAAAGCCAACTGCGATTGCAATTGGGACGTGGCATGTCCGTTAAACGATAAAGTCATGTGTATGAACGTTATTAAAGAAAAAAAGGGGTTGTCTCTAATATCAGTTAATAAGCATCATTTCCTTTGTATTACAGCCTGCTCTTATGTATTAACGTGTCTATGAAGCAGTGGCTAATCTGAATAGGCAGAGGAAACTACAGCGCTCAAAGAGGGAATCCGAAGGATCAAGCGAGGTAGAGGGAACTACAGAGACCGAGGAGGAAGCCAAAGAGCCAATGGAAAAGGAAACCGACAGTTAGAGGCATTAGGAATGAATAAAATAAGAAACACAAAGAACAAGAACAGTTAGTTGTTGTTGTTGAAAAGGCTGGAGGAAACAGAGGCAGCAGTAGAGGTCCAGCAGAACAGAAAAAAGGTCGAAGGACCAATAGGACAGGAGACAGTCGAAGGGGAGAAGTAGTCAGCAAAGAAGCAATCATGCTGAAGCATTCACTGTGACAGTAAGAACATATGCTTGAACAGAAAGCTGGTTCTTATGCAGAGCTTAGTGCAACTAATAGTAGACTCACTAAAGCTGTGTGGAGACATTATCAGAGGTCATGAAGGCTATTGGAGACTCTGTGTGGACAGTATGAAGAGTTGTAAAGACTCCTTCATAAGAAGACTAGTTTTCATTGATGTTGTAGCATGGAGACTACAATGAAACTGTAAACAGACAGAACTCAGTAAAGAAGAGTTCTGAGAGCAAAACATTACTATCAAACATGCCTTGACAAGATTGGGTTGCAAACCTTGGGGTTGGTGCTTCAGAAGTGAGAAGGATTGGAGTCCTTGGGGCTGATGCCTCAGAACTAAGAAGGATTGGAGTCCTTGAGATTGGTGCCTCAGAAGTAGGAAGGATAAGTGTCCTTGGGACCAGTGTCTTAGGAACTGGAAGGATTGAAGTCCTTGGGAATTGGTGCTCATAAGTCCAAGATTGGTGCCTTGGTGAAATAGAGTTGGAGCCTCACAAAAGTCCAAGTTGGTGCTTGGCAACTAATTGCAACCACTTATATATTGTATCTATTTTTACTGCAAAGATTATATTAATAAAAGCATTTATTCTTGTTGTTCATCTTGTGTTCTGAATATAAATGTTTAACTGGTAAAATAATAGTCGAAAGAAAGAAATACCGATTCACCCCCCCTCTTAGTGTTTCCAACAAGATAAACCCATGTCTTGCGAGAGTGCTCAACAATAAAAGGGACATATTTCATATTACCACCTAAGGTCTTGTCAGACATACACCCACAAATGTTAGAGTGCACAACATCCAAGATTCCTTTGGATGTACTATCACTGCTAGCACATCTTCCTTTAAAAAAATTCCCGAGGGCACATCCCTTGCAAACTACATCATGTTTAGTTTTGATTTTCGACACACCTTTAACAAAATCTTTCATTTTAGACAATGCTTTATAACGAACATGTGCGTACCTTTGATGCCATAGTTGACAAAGATCAGATGTGTTGAGTATTAGGGCTTGGAATGAGTGACCAAGGAAACGATATAGGCCTCCAATTCATACACCAATGACTTTAGCAAATTCAAAGGAGGCATCCTTTTTCCATACTAGAACTTGTCCATCCATAAAAGCAATTATATATCCTTTGTCTTCAAGTGATGAAATGGACAAAACATTCTTCTTCAAACCAAGAACATATAAAATATTGTTAATAGATACATTACCTCCTAATTCCAATTGGAAGGATGATGAACCAATGCTTTTGACTTCGTATTTGCTATTATCTCCAAGCTCAACCCTTTGAGTTATCTTCTTTTCAACCAATCCAAAGAGGTTCTCACATGCTAGAGTCACCACTGTCCACCAACCATATTTCATCATGACAAGCAATGGAACCTATAAACGCAGAATAAAACGAGTATTCATCATCAAAATCTCTCTTTCGAGGCCCCCTCTTATGTGAGGATTCATCAAGGTCAACTACATAAGCATGATGCTTACCTTTCTTCTTTCAATCATCATTTCTTTGATTCCTTTGAGGACATATATTTGGATAGTGACCATATGCATGGTAACAATAGCATTGAACATTTGTCAGAGCTCTTTCATCTTTTCTATTTTGAGAGGGAGGAGGACGTCTACTTGGTAGAGAAGGTTCCCTTCTTGGTGAAGATCTTGGAGTTGGTCTTGAATTAGGTCTTTTCTTAAACTTTTTTGAAATCTTCCAAAGTTAGGCCTTCTTTTGTTACTCTTTGAGTGGGTCACATAATCTTGAGATCTTCACCTAGATTTGCAATATTGACTCTATAAACGAGCCTTGATTCTTCTCATGTGCAAGAAGCCCATTGCTTATCAAAGGAGGATGGATTCTCTCTTCCACTAATGCTTGCTACAAAAAGATCCCATGATTCAAGTAGACCACCCATTGCCACAACTACTATTTCTTTGTTGGACACTTCTTCTCCAATAACTTTGAGTTAATCTCTTATTTAAGATATACTTACAAAATATGATGCCACAATATCATTATTTGTCATCTTCATATTGCGAAGTTGACCCCTCAAACTTATAGATTGATTGATGTTGTTGATAGTGTACAATCCAGTAATGGCATCATACATCTCCTTGGAAGTTCGATGATCAACAATATAGGGAATTAGATGATCTCTAACAGAGTCTATAAGGATGCTTCTTGCTAAGATGTCATCTTCCTGAAATTTGTCTTTTCCTACTTTGTCAGTTGGTTCAATAAATTTTCCTGTAAGAGTACACAAGACTTTGTGCCTTGTAAGCACTAGGTCAATCCTAAACTTCATGCCTTGTAATTTGTATCTCCTTCAAGCTTGTTCTCGATCTTCATGAAGGAATTCAAGATGAAGATGTCCAACCAAAAACAAAAGGTAGAATCCCAAACTCTTTAAAATGATTTTCAAGGTGCTCTTCAAGGTGATCTCAATGCTCTTTCTCTTCACCAAAGCTCTAATACCATGTTGATTTTTTAGCGCAATCAAGACTAGTACAATTTTTCAAACTGATAACTACTTCCAATGATACAATTAGACTTCTTTAGAGCATTCAATCACTAAGTAATTATACATGAAAAATTTCAACCATTCACTTTCATCAATAGAGCAATATAAATGACAATGAACAATAAAACAAGAGACAAGAGACACCAGAAATTAGTCTAGCAGCGAGGGCAAACCAACAAGTGGAAAACCCAACCAATCTTTCCTTATGTGAGAGAAATTCAGTTCATCAAAAGTACATTTGAATATTCCAACAAGAATCCAATTTCCGACTTAAAAATTCCAATGTCAAAACCAAAGGAGAATCCAGATCTGCAACAGAACGGTCGGATTTCGGCCTGTGGAATCTTTGAAAAATCTAGTCCAACCTCTATCAAACAAGCCTCTGAATTCTTGGTCAAAGCTTCAATAAAACCTACGATCAACCCAAGTTAATGATCCAAAAACGAGCAAAACATAAGTCAAACTAGGTCAACAAATCTCTACAATTTTCAGCCTCTTCAAACAGTAAAGACTTCGTTCAAATAAAAGAAGATTCTCCCAAGTCAACGTTGGTCAAACAAAAGGATAGAAGCTGGTCAACGCAGAATAGAAAGACTCATTTGACTCCTCTGCACGTGTGGACTTCTTGATATTTCATATTGTATGAGTTGAAGTGATGTGATCCAAATTGTTGGATGGTGTTGTCATTAATGTCAACCCATGGAGTTGACTGGGTTTGACTTTGACCAAAAACCCAGTCATTGATGTAAAATGGTTAATGAACGCTTCTTAGTAATTTCCGGATTACATCAAGATGGCAATTATACTGTTGGATGGTTAAAAACCCATCCTAGGGTTTGGATTCCCTGGACTGAGGATGTACCCTGACCTTGTCGAGGGTTTTTGAAGGGTCAAACCATGGAGTTTGTGTTGGAGATCTAGGTCATTAGATTGTCCTCGAATAGATGTTTCTGTTGATATGTGGTACGTCCCATGGTTCCTCCTAGTATGAGAGAAAATTGAGCTTGAAATTGAAGGCCCAATTTTGTGGGCTAAAACCCCCGCAACAAAGTTTGCTTTTGGTTCAGAATGATCAGTATGTGGAATCGGAATAGCTTATTGCTGAGGTTCATGCTAGAACATCTTCCTTCAAGGAAAAAGTTTGCAAAAATATATATTCTGACTTAGAAGGAGAAATGCAGGGTAGTGACATGACACCTCCTCCTACGGTTGTCAACATATGACATTGTTTATCATTTTAATCTCATCCCATATAAGTTAAATAGCTTAAAAAACCAACGACAATAAATCAATCATTGACTTAATGCACTCATGTGTCACCTACCAAACACACCAAAGAGGGTTAGTGTACAATTACTTAGAGTTTAATAAACAAGTTATTAACAATTACTAAATTAAATTAAATTTATTAAACATCTAACTTAAGGTTTGAAAAGAACAATTATATTAAGAAATGACATCAAACTACCTTCACTCACAAGGAGTGTCCCTTCCTTGATTTACAAGTCTGATCTAATCATTTTAATGGCAACATTAAGTTACAAGGCTTACAAAATCATTTTTTTAATAATTAAAGCCCTGTAACATCTACCTTAAAACCCCTTCCTAAGTTCTCCAACGGTCACTTAGAAGCCCCTCCTAAACTAAAGACAAATCTATAAAAGGGAGACCTATTCACTCTCAAGACATATCATATCTCAACGATTTATCTTGGTGTCTATCTCTGAAATAACTTCGACCTACCTGTGGTTGGGACGTCTAAGGCAGAAAAGGAATTCGGACTTCCTGAAGTACATGGACAGCTTTTAAGGTAGCGAAGTCAGTCCTCTTCTACTCGGTTTATTTAGGTAAGTTCTTTTGCTTGTTGATCTCCTATTTCATGTTTGGTTGGGAAACTTTCTTTGTGTATATAGACCCTGCAGTCAGGGCATACTTTTAGGAACAACGAAATATCTGAGTTGGTTAGGATTCTTTTGTTTCCTTTTTACTTTGGTGATTCGTTGGAATAGGGACTTTGTTTATTGGGTTTTGGTTGAGAAGAATAACTTCAGGACCTCAGTCCTCATACAACAGCAAGAAGGAATCCATTTCATAACCTTGAATAAACTAATTTAGGATTCAGACCTGTGTAGTAGGACATCTTTTTTAGTGCAGAAGGTATATAATTTTAAAGGCTCTATGTCATCAACATTTAATTCATGGGGCCCATGTAGTTCTAACATTCACCTTTCCTAAGTCTATAAAAAGACGTCTAATGAAAACTCATCAATCCAACGACTTTCCTATGTCTTAAATAAGCTCTAAAATTCTCAGTTTTTCTGAGGAACAGAACAGTGAAGAAATACAGGAGCACTAGGGTTTGGTCTTTTTATTTGTTTTGGTGGTTTGTTTGAACTTTACACTCTAGATCTATCTTGAGGAAGAGCGAAGATCAATCCAAACCTATTTATGGGTCTAACTTAACTAGTGAAGGTCTTTTGGCACTGGAATCTTCGGCCTCCTGAGGTAAAGAAGTTTCTAGCATTGTTTTGAAGTTTTTTTTTAATTGAATTTTAGCATACTAAAAGAAAGCAAAGGTCTGATTTTTTTTTGTGACTTGAATGGGCATATTTTAGCTATGATTTGTCCAGCAAAAAGTTACAACTACTCTTATCTAACAGTGCCTTCAATCAGAAGATAATAATGATCTCTTATTCCCTTTATTTCTATGTGTTAGGGTCTGAACACTCCAGCAAGTTTGTCTTATATAGAGGTAGCAAGACACTTGTTAAATTTTTTGTAGCATATCAACAGTCATTGAGTTGTTATGAGACAACAATCCTTGTTTTCTATATCTTGAGTCACAAATGAGTTCTTGTGAAGTTTAATGTGACAATATCCCTGTGATTGTCGTAGTGAAACAATGATCACCTATGTTTGTCAATATATGACAACAATTCTCACTGTAATCTTATTGTCTATCAGTGAGTATTCCACTAAGCCAAGATTTAATAATAGCATCTATTATCCTTTGTAATCTTGCATACTATAGTAATCATATCTATTAACATCCTAGACATATGACATACCTATATAAGAGACTCGACATTTAGATTTGACCATATAACTTGACTGTGAGATAAAGACTTAGTAACACAGTGGCAAATGATTATAATATCATAATACTTACCTTATGTAATCTTGCAGTAATATAAAGCATCTCACATGAACTATGATATGTCATATTGTGCATTAACTATGTATGTGTATTGACTATGACAGAACATCTTGGCTTAACATGTTACAGTGACACCTACAACATTACAGTGATCTTATTCACATGAACAAAGAGAATTAACCTTAGTATCTTAACTATAGCAATCCCTTGGTCCCTTGACTTCAATTCACCAATGGTTTATGATAGTGAGTTTACATATGACTCGACAGTGATATAAAATGTCATAGAGTGATATAAATTGACATTGACATGATGTATTGACTTTGACCTGACATTTAGGACAACAAGTTAACACTTAGCCATTGATATGATATCTTGACCTTGACAACAGTGAAACAATGACTTATGTCTTTTGGGAATGTACTTGTGATGACCAAGATTCTTGTCTTGACAAACATTGCAGTTGGTCTATGACCGCCTCATTGGACAGTGATATCATGACTGCAGTGGGTGATGATGGCTCTAGGGCATTAACTATCTGATCAACAGTTTTTACATGTATACTAGTAGCTCTCTGAGGGCAAAACTTGAGAGCATTGCAGGTAATCATGATGACTTAAGGCACCTTGGATTGTGTCATTATTTAATAGCATTGCCAATTGGTTGCAGCATCGTGTGCAACTTGATACAGTGTGGCATCATGATAAATTGAGTCTTGATGCTTATTCATTCATGACCAACTTGGTGCGTTGATGTGCAGTGGCAGCCAACAGAGGTGTAATAACAGTGGTCGTGCATTGATAACTATTCATTCATGAGAAGTGACATGCAGTGATAGCCAACAATTGTGCAGTGATTTGTAGTGACAATGATATACAGTTTGCAGTGACAATGATGCGCAATTAAACAATGATAGGTTGATGTATAGCATTATGCAGTGATTAGTTTGTAGGAACAATGATCAACAACTACCAGGATTCAACATTTATTCTAAATATTTCTTACAAATATTCTACAAAGTACGTGGGGTCCAATCTGAAAATTGTGAAACATGGTCTTCAAGCTCGTCAGGGTGGCAAGGTGGTGCATGGAAAGTAATTGGAGACACTCATCAAGTTGTGGCCTGAGAACACTTCAGGGTGGCAGGGTGGTGCTAGGGCAAGTTGTGGCTTGCATAGGGTCATTGTGATGTCCATTCAGTTGTGGCTAATAAACTAACAGGTCAACAAAGCATATTTTTCGACAACAACTGGTAAACAAAGTGTTTGGGACATTCATCAGGTTGTGGCCTGATCTACAAGGCGTTGGCGCATCCTTCTGGTTGCAACAAAATAGATATTAAGGTCTAGTAGCGTCCTACAGGTTGTAGCACGTGAATTAAGGGGTTGACGCCTCCCTTAGTTGTCGCTGAAATTTTGATGTAATCAATTTTCTTTTAACGGGAAGAAGACAATTACTAAAGAAGCGTTTGGTGGTTTTTGACCTAAATGGGATTTTCCACAAAAAAAAAATGTCTTCTGTTTTATCTTTTTGCATTGTTGTATGGTGTTGTCTATTGTTGATTATTGTTTATGATCATATAATAATAAATGAAGATTAACTAATGCTCTAAAAAAAATTAAGTGTTAATTGCTAAAAAAATATTGATTCACCCCCCTCTGTGTTTCCAACACCAAATGAGAGTCAACAAGGTCTTATTTATGTGTATTAGGAAGCATTTCATCATGTGGGGCTGACTTGTGCTTCAAGGTCGAATTGA
The DNA here is from genome assembly GCA_031772625.1 of Pinus tabuliformis. NCBI lineage: Eukaryota > Viridiplantae > Streptophyta > Pinopsida > Pinales > Pinaceae > Pinus > Pinus tabuliformis. The sequence continues at coordinate 172,317,174 of CM062810.1, read as the reverse complement.
TGAACATGTAAAAACTATAATTTCTCCATTGATTTGCAAATGAAAATAGTGACCATAGCTACCAGTTTTCAACAATAGTGAGACTAGATTCAGGGAGTTTTTATAAAACTGTATTTAGAATGTTTACAATCCATCCTCGATTTTATGGATAGGTGGGTTTTAAGAAAATAAAACATTCTGTCCTAATTATTAAGAGTAATTGCAGTGGCTGTATTCAGCATGCAGCATAAGTATGCAGCAAATCACATTGTAATTACGAGTAATTGCAGTGGCTGTATTCAGCATGCCAATTTTGCAGCACGCAGCATAAGTATGCAGACAAATCACATCTTACAATGATAGAGGCAAGTCAAGATAGCTCTGTCCATTTTCATTTTAGAGGTAACGGTATTTTAACCATTACCTGGCCTGCTGATCCAACTAATCTCAAGTTGCTGCTATATAAATCTATGTAGAATTTTTAATATCAATCATCGACTATCTTTATATTACCTGGCCTGCTAATCCAACTAATATCAAGTACTGCTATATAAATCTAGGTAAAATTTTTTATATTTTTTATTATACATCATTGACTATCCGGATAGGAAGGTTTGAAGAAAATAAAACAACATGAAAATCCACAGGCTTGTAAAATAATATTTTTCCTCTTAATCTTGAATTTGCTATGTTCAAATAATTAGGCTCGTCAAATCTTTCTATCATTTATTCTTTGAATGCAAGTGTGCGATGGATTACTCCAATATGTTAATGCCTCTAATGACCTAGAAAAGTTACCATTTTTATGGTTCTTATGGGACGGGTTCCATTCCTATTATGCGTATTAAAAAAATATGAGCATTTATAATCCCTCAATAAAAGACCACTTTCAGCGACCATGCCATTGAGATATGAAAATTCCCTTCAATTGTTGATATTTTTCTCTTTATCAATTCCTTCCATGTCAGAGACCCTTAGAGACAATGATATCATTTAAACATATAACATAGACGAAGTAGTTTAGAAATCAAGGGGTTGGAAGTAATAGATTCTGACGTCAATTAGAATGTTCTTATAATACTGCTAGAGATTTAGCAAATGGAACGAAATTTGCTTTGAATTACATCACTAATGTATTTTTAACGTAACTATTATTTATGTGATTCAAGGGTAACTTTCTTGTAATCCGTTAATAAATGCCACTGTGAAACTAAAAGTGTCATCAAACATCAAGTTAAAAGGCAGGGGTGATTGGTACTTGCCGCAGTTGATGCCAAGTTCTCTATGGTATTTTATGGCAACAGCACCAAAATTGCCCATCTGTGCTTCCTGATTTTGTAATCAATGAAGCCCTGGACACAATCCACAAAACCATAAAGAATTGCTTCATGCTTTCAATGAAATCCACAAAGTCCAGAGATGAGTCAGTTTGATGATTTATAAGATGACTGCTTGACTCAGCACTTGGGCTGGCAATAGCTAAATGGTCTATAACACATAAAATAATAAATTACAATAAATGTAACCCAATGACATTCAATATATGCATATATTGCTATACACTAAAATACATCATTCAAAAGGATCCCACTGCCCAGGCATTAGAAGTTATTCTTGAAGAACATGATACCTCTTGACAAAATATAACTTGCACAGTGCTTTAAATGCTAACTAGCACAACTAAAAACCAAGAGAACTGCAAGAATTGATTTACAATATTTTTGTTAATATTTACAAATGGCTATTTTTTGACATGATCCATAAGCTGAACTTGCAGACCAATCCCAAAACCTGCATACTCTTTGAGAACGTTGTAACTAAGTTTGGCCTGGATCCAGCTACTCAATTTGCTGCATAGAATTTCTGAAACAAATGTTCATAAAAGACAGTTGTTAAGCCAGTAACATTACTCAATATGCCAGACACTTGTACAGATGAATGCACCAACCAGGAAGAAATCCCTGTTCCTAGGCATATTCCCCTCGTACATTCTATGATTATTACATCATATGCCTCTTCTGTACAGTCCTTCCACTGCGGCTAAGGGAACTATTTGAGCTTGGTGTACATATAGCTCGTGACTGTGATGTAGCCAGTTCTCTTACACGGCCTAGAATATGGGCTGGAATAGGAACCGATGCGTGGTTTCTCCTGTTCACGGACTACAGTCAATGTGTAAAAAGCATGTCATTGTCAGTTTGCTGTCAAATAAAAAATTATTTGCTGCTATAAAATACTTTCAATATTTCATGTCGAATTATCCAGTAAGAGCAACCACAGAGCATAACCAAATGTACTTCTCAAAGGAATTTCCTCCTATTTCACTAGGCAACAAGAGAAAGGACTTCCTCTATAAACTCAAGTCTGCATCTTGGCATGCTAAATAAGTTGGTTGTATGGAAAAATGTAAGCATACTTAGCTAAAGGCATTCGACAACATAAATGCAAACTTTACATAGGAATTTGAAGATGTGATAAAATCAGCATTCCACCAAGTTTCCAAGACATGGGGATACAGGACAATGGAAAAACATAAAATAATATATTTTAAAGTATAAAAACATAAATGATACGTCTAATTGTATTAAATCATTGACCATCGTAAATGATATTGTTATAGGAGAAACATTTCTCCTATTTATCTCTTCTAGCCGGCAGCCAGCAACCCCTGAGAGCCACCTTGTAGCCAATGTGACATGCCATTCATATCTCCGCCATTTGCATCAGTCATATGGTTCCTCGCCCATTTGTCAAGAGCACATGCTGAAAGGTGGGTTTTTTATCAAAAGATACTTTATTCATTATGCAATTGGGTGCTTATGCTTGTTTTTATTTGGGCATTTTGGCATGGATTATGGGGTGACTTGGAATAAAGAATAGTCATGGCCGTAGTTTTGTTTTGTTACCTTAAATGGAGGGTTAATTTTCTATCCTAGTCCAGTGGGACCACCCCTAACGACCCTTGGCTTTAGTAGGGGGCACTACTTGGGAATCCATGATTGAGATAGCGTGTTCCAACTATCTTTTTTACATACTTATCACTTCCATCCGTACTTTACAAGCCCTTGTTCCACCTCCCTTCTTCGGATTAATTGACCATTGGTTCATTGGGATTTGACATCGACACATCTTCATACCCTAGGTAGGGCCTGGAAATGCACCTTGGGAGGATGATGCAACTAAATGAAAAAGAAAGAGCATATGATGGCCAAAAGAAAAATTCAAATGCAAAAAATGGTCGGGACTTATAAATTAGCATGTGGCCAAAAGCCAAGCATGTAATGTCCCCATCTGCTTAGAAGACATAAGGGGACGACTCTGCTAGCTTAATTAGGTTCCCATATGCTAGGACGAGAAAATTAATCGAGGGAACAATATTCGCCTAGAAGAAAACCTTATAAAAGCTAAAGGGGGAAAAGGGGATATGGATCCTACGCTAACAAAAAGTCACATTTAAATTATAAAGTGAGAAAACCCACTAAAGTGACTTTATTTAAATAAAAAGTAAAAAGGTGGCAAAAGAGTCAAATGAGTTATAAAAAGGGTAAAATGAAGAGTCTCTCTTCATTCTTGCATTTGCTCACTTGAAAAATAGAATTTTAAAGAGCTCTTAAAAACAAGATTAGGGTTTTTCGAAACCTTCATTCTAGTTGTTGGTTTTGGTGTTGAAACTATACACCCTAGCTAGTATTGGAAAGGGATCATTCAGATTCTGACATTGTGCTTCATTGTGCATGACAAAGAAGACATTCACATAAAGGTATTAGTTTTAAGGTGTTATCAGTGGATTTTATATTCTGACTTTGTGTATTTTGTACTCTTCATACAGACTGAGTTCACACCATTCAAGAGGTTGAATTTTTGAGCTATATGGGAGGACCGATTTACCATTGCTTTGCTGAAGCATTAAGGCAGAGTTACCTTGTGTTCACTGACCGAGTTTGAGTCTTTTTGAGGGTTGAGTTATAATCATTTTTGTGGAGGCTAAGTGCCATTTCAACGAGAGTCGAGTTTAGTATTTTATGGGGTTGAGTTCTATTGGAAAAGGGTCGAGTTTGCATCTGTTTGAAGAGGCTGAGAGCCTCATTCCCTTTGTTGGTCGAGTTTCACTATCAAATAAGGGAGTCAAGTTATCACTGTATTGCTGGTCAAATATGAGTTTTAAGAGGCTCGATTTACAACCATTTATGGAGGTCGGGTTTGGTTATTTCAGAGGGTCAATTTCCTTGTGTTTCTATCTAAGTCGCTGGAGTGTTCTAAGTAAAAGGGCGTGTTACCCACCAAAAGTGGGTACCCCTAGGAGAACTTTTCTCCTAATTTTCCAACCAACAACGAGCAACCCCTGATATCCACCTTGCAGCCGATGTGATGTGCCATTTTATCATCGTCACCTACATTAGCCATATGCTTCCTCGCCCATTTGTTGAGAGCACATGTTAGAAGGTGGGCACTTCAATCCAGAAGGTACGTTATTCATTGTGCAATCGAGTGCTTATGTTGGTTTTTCATTTGGGCATTTGGCATGGATTATTCTTGGAAAAACGAAGGGCTTTGACCGTGGTTTTATTCTCTCACCTTAAATGGGGGGTTAATCTTCAATCATAGACCAGTGGGACCTCCCCTAATGGCCCATAGCTTTAAGAAGGGCAATACTTGGGAAACCCCAATTGAGATAACATGGTTTGGTTTTTCCATTCTGTATTTATCACTTCCCTCCATACATTATGAGCCCTATACTCTATCTCCCATCTCTGGGTCCACATAACCATGGGTCCACTGGGTCATAGCATACCCCCTTGTCCACATATCTGGGTCAAGCCTGGAAACTTTGCCCTGGGAGGTTGATGTAGCTAAAAGAAAAATTAAAAAACATATCATGGCCACAAGCAAGAAACAAAAGAAATAAAATCATGAAAATGCAAAGGATGGTCAAGGCATTAATATTAACACATGGGAAAAAGCCAAGCATTATCATTATGGCCATCACCTGGTTCCTGGGGCCAATGTCACCCTATCACATCATTGAAAAGGAACCCTTGCATGTCCCAACCCCTAGTGGGTGATGAATTGCCCCCATCAAGGGGTAATCATTGTTACACATCATACATAGCATACTCTCATTTCCTAGAGCTTCGAGCAATAATACACAAAAAAATCAAGAAAAGGAAAAAAGGCAATAAGAGGGGTGGAAAGACAAAGGCTGGGATAACTCATGCATTCATGATTGCTCCCTTCTCACATCTGTATGCCCAAGATGTGGATCTCCTCATCATAGCTACCCCTTTGACCATGGCATTTGGCCCTAAGACCCCTTTTATCCCCCTTCCTTTCCATCATTATTCACATTCCACCTATTGATTAAAGGATGTACCATGGACATGTCATTCCCCTTAGGGCCTGGGAACACCTAGTAGGATCGTCTATTAGCCACTCCTACCTAGGGAGGTAAAACAATTATGTGTTCAAAGCCCAGACTTTAGAAGGAAAGACCTATATGAAGTATCAATTTTCCGTTGACTAACAAGCTTGGTTCACTTATAGATGCACTAATAATAATTGTACCTAATGGTGAGGATGCAACACTGGACATTTTGTGGGTTGGGTAACTTCACTGGGGCCCAAGTCCACTAGAGAAGAATTATGACACCCTACAGGTGAAGCGTTGAGAGCCATGGGACTCCTACCACTTTTAAAGCATCATTCCATTCCATGGCCACCTACAACACCCTCAGTAGTTTGCAATTTGCCCCACATTAATCATGAGATAATGCACTTGGACCAGTGTGCCCCAGCAAGCATCACAATGTACACATGGTTTGGCAGTTGATCCGAGGCCCAGATGAGATTTGTCTCACCCCTTCAAGACATGGGAGGGCTATCGCCATCCTCAGAGTCGTCAATGTTGGAGCAAAATCAAGCTATTCTATCACCAGGAGATCCATGAAACCCATTCTTTGCTCCAAACACAAAACTAGGGTTCACACGATGATTTGCATGGAGATTTAGGGGCCAACCCCCAGATGATTTTTGGAGGCCCTTACATTCACTTTGGCACTGGACGAGCTCAACACATGCCCACAAGAGGCCTACACATGCATGACATCAGCATTTCAACCCACTTGTGGGTGATTTATTCTAATTTTATATTGGCTTGCGACCTCACTTAGTATTTGCCCATTATTTTATTATTTGAGGGGCTCATAGGCTAAAATTAGAGATCATAGAACACATAAATTAGGGAGATCTCATTTGATCTCTCATCATCACACTTGGAAAATTCGGACCTCTTGAAGGAACTTGCACTTGTTTCTCTGTGGCTATTGGAGATTCTTGGAATGCCTTTCAATGTTTGGAAGCTATTTTGGATTGTCTTTGGAGCTATTTCTTTAGTGAATGGATGCATATACTACATGTTATCAAGTAAGTGCCTATTGTTGAAGATTATCATTTTGAATTTGTCTAAAGTTATCTAGTTGAGAATTACATATGTTACTCACTAGTATAACATGTAATGAATGTTCCTAGTGGAGGAATTCCTATAACTCTCCATCATTATCATTGAGTGGATAAATGTTGGAATTTTGGTACCTAGGGCATCAAATTTTAGCCTCCTTGGAAACAAATTAGGCTTATCTAAAGCATCCTTGACTCTATATGCCCAAAGGACAAGGCACTAGTCCAAGTCTTTGGTGATCAACCTTAAATTTTATCCATAGTTTCCTCTTCTCAAATTTGGTCGTTTTAAGGCTAGAGTGAAAATCTAGGGTTTGGAGCGAAATTTTAGGGAGGAGGATTTTTGGTGATTTGAGAGCCCAAACATCAAGAGATAGGTCTAGGCTACATAACCTATCAATTTGGTGGGCATCCACTCAAATTTCATCCATAAAATCTCTTGCCCTAGGTGTTGCTCTAAGAGGGAAACCCTAGTTTCTTCTCCCTCAACTTGAGGACTTTCTTGAGGGTTTCATGAAGCCTTGGATTAACTAAATATCATTGTAAGAAACCCTTTCTCTCGGGCCTTGACCTTGTGAATACCTATTACCATCGAGAATTGTTGATTTTGTAACTATGATCGGTCTTCATAATGTATATTTGGTCACTTGATGTATTTATTATTGAAAAGCATATTTTAAATGCTATAGTCAAAAGAAAAATCATTTTGAGTCAAAGTCCCATTGCAATTGTTTAAAGAAGGAAATTTGAATTTTTGAAATATAATTTTTGGCGCCAAAAAGTGACAAGTTCGCTTCCTTCCAAGTCAAGTCGACCCTAGTAGGAAACACCCATTCGACTAAGACAAACTATTATATAAAGGCAGATCGATCTCCTCCATTTGGGCATTCGATCTCTCACACAAAAAGACAGTTTCTAGGAAGCTAGCGAAGGACAAGAAGGACGAAATAGGATGAAAAAGGACGAAATCTCTCTCTTCTCTCTCTCTTGCAACTTGCACGTGTGGATTGGAGTCTCTTTGTGGTTTGCATTTTGCTAGGCATTTTGTTGCAGAGGAGCAAAATTTTCTAGGTAACTGGGCAGTCGCTGCAGGGCCAAAATTTATGGGGCAGCTAGGAATTGCAAGAGGACTGAAATTCTGGGTCAAATAGGCAAAACGAGTTGCTCTAGCTGTGTCTCTCATTGAACAAGAAGAATTTCTCTATTGAAAAAGGTTTCTAGGTTTTTCCCCTTGGTGGGTTTTCCCAAGGTAAATCTTGTCTTCTTTTGTGTATTGTGATCTCTATTGTTCTATTATTCTTTATGGTTGAATTTTTGAAGTCATTAGCCATCACCTGATTCTTGAGTACTTGATGCTCCATCTCAACAAGCAACCCTTGCATGTCCCAAACCTAATGAGAGAGGAACTGACTCATTTTAAGGGGTTAAACAAATGCTATATCATAAAGAGAAAGCTTTGATCCTTGAGCTATGCACCATATAAAAAACATTATCAAAAAAGAACTAAAAGGTGCAATAGAGGGGTGGAAAACACATGCCAAGCAAAGGAGCAACTCATGCCTTCATGATTCTCCATTACATCTATACACTCAAGATGTGGACCTTCATTAGTTGGTCCCCTAACCATGGTACTTGGCTATGAATTCATTCCCCTCCATTGCCACCTATTCCCACTAACACCTATGGATTGAGGTGTTGACCTTGGAAATGCCACCTTCCCCTAGGGGTTGGAAGCACCTAATATGGTTGATTACCTAACCACTTCTACAAAGATAGGGAACACTTTTACGGGACTTGCTCTAGTTAGATATTTGAAGGTGATCCCAGTTTGAAGTTTTACTATGTTTAAGTATGGTTTAGGTAAGATGCATCTATGGTTATTGTCTCTAATAAATGGTTGCTTTCACTTGAGTTTGGAATGGTCTTTTCAAGTGGTTTGCATAGAGCAGCTGAGGCCTTGACGACAGTTTATTTCACTCCTACTCCACATGATTCTCAGACCATACTAAACCCCCAGAGAGCATGATGGCTTTGCAAATGTAGTGTTGCCCTTATACAACAATGTTGGGCACTAAAATGATTTTGGCAATTGATGAAGACCCTAGGGCCCAAAGCACCCTCAAATGCCAAAAAATTGAGTTCATCTTGCTTAGCGTTGAGGATTACTAAGGATGTAACAGTGGACCCAACATGCCCCTAGGTTGACCGTGGCACTACTTGATGGGCATGCCTTGATCCAAAACCCATATGAGGATGGTTATCCCCCAGGATGATTGAGGAGGGCTTTCTATACTTGATGGAGCCCCAACATTGGACAAAGAGTACACCATGTTGTCTAGATGACACCCATAGATATGACACAAGGCGCCAAGAGCTAGCTTTTAGACACATGGAGATGCTTCGCAGCTTGATTTGAGGATCCTTTCACAAAATAAGGTTGATCATGATGCTGGGAGACTCATCTAGCCCTTCATTTGCACCTTTGGAGCATTTCGAGCCCTAAAAGGGCATTGTTACCCACCAAAATAGGTAACCTTATCGGAGAAAACTTTTCTCCCGTACCTCACATCCAACCAGTCATCCATGTAGCCCTTGACAACCACCACTAGATGATGATGTGCTACTATATCTTTGCCACCTGCATCAGCTACATGCTTTCACCCATCCAATATGAGCACATGGACGAAGGTGGGCTTCCGATCAAAAGGTATTCTATTCATTTTGCAATCGGGTGCTTATGCTTGTTTGTATTTGTGCATTTGATATGGATTACGAGGTGAATTGGAAGAAGGATGGGTTTTGACTGTGATCTTGTTCCCTCACCTTAAATGGAAGGTTAATCTACAATCCTAGTCCAGTGGGACCTCCCTTAATGGTTCAATGGGTATAGGAGGGGCACTACTTGGGAAGCCCTTAATGAGATAACGTAGTTCCATCTATCCCTATTCCATACTTACCACTTTCCATCATATATTACACGTCCTTACCTCACATCCATTCTTTGGGTTCAACTCACGATTAGTTCTCTAGGCTTCGGCACCCATACATCCACATACCTAGGTAGGGCCTGAAACTTTTCCCTAAGAGGTTGATGCAGCTAAAAGAAAAGGAAAAAGCATATCATGTGTTGGAAACACTGAGAGGGGGGTGAATCAGTATTTCCTATTATTTGTCACAATTGGTTAATTCTTAAAGATAATTTAGAGCATCATCATAAAACCATAAAACATATAACATGAAAAGCAGTACACAAGGGATTTGGCTTTAACAAAGCATTGTATTATGTAGTGTACAATGTACATACAATACATTACCAGGAAGACCTCAAAGGAAGTGAAACACTCCCAGGAGTTTTCCAACAACCTAGAAGGAAGCAAATCTTCCTGATGGTTGGGATCCTCCTTCCTACACTAGGGGGTCTGATCAAGATTTGATTCTTCAACAAAGAGTTATGTCCAATCTCCCACGATGACCTGATTATAGATTGGTTCAGTAGAGCAAACTTTTACGAAGTGCCACGTGTCACTGTTGCAACCTTCGGCCCTAAAAACGATACCCAACAAACTATAGTTTGTCCTCTTTCTGTCACTATTTACGAAATTTGAATCCAATGCTCAGAGAGAGTTATGAAGATTTTCCCAACATCACCTGTTTGACATGGAATTCGGGAGCCTGCAAAAACCCTAACTTCCTCGAATCATATCTCCAAAAATATAGTGAACCGAGATTTCAAATTCGGTCACGAGGTTCATCAATATTTCAACTCAAATGGGTTTTAATTTCAGCTTCTGAATCTTCGCAGAAAAAAAGTTATAGCAAAAATGCCACGATGAACTATTTGAAGCCACAAAATCCCTACTAGAGGATATGAGGGTCCCAATTTATATGAATGTCTAGAGTTGAGAGGGCCCTCAACAAGTGAACGTTGGAGGGATTTTAGGAGCAAAAAAAAATATTAATTATTGACTATTCAATGACCACAACCAATTATGAGTGCCATGCCACAACCCCATAGGGTTTTAGCCCACTAACTGGGGTTACTAACTTCAAACACAAATATCTCTCAAACCATGAAGAATTACGTGGTGTGCCATATATCAACAAAAACATCTCGACGAGTAGAATCCATCTAGAAGATCCTTGACTCAGAATAGAGTAAGTTATCAAGTCAAAATGCCCATGCAAGATCGGGGTAGCCCCTGGTGCTGCTTGGGTTGACTTCAATGACAACCATTGATCAACAATTTTGATAGATTCAAATATAGATATAAAGATACTTACTTGTCAAAGTGAAGATGCTACTTGATGTTAATATCTTCAACTTGATGCCTTCTTTATTTTGATGATGATAGAAGATGTCTTCTTGATGAAGATGTTTTCCTTCAAAAGTGATCCTTCAACGAGAGGGAGATCACCTTGATTCCTTGATGATGATGATTACGCTTCTTCTTGCTTCTCTAGAATGTAGAGACTTTTAAATGCTTCAATGTGTAGTTCTTCTATGGATGAGCTAGGGCTTTTAGGTCTTTTTACAACTTCAGATTTCAACCCTTCTTCATATTTTAGGCTTCTTGTTGCAAGACTGCAATTTTGGCTTCTCTTGCAGAAACCCTAGGTCACACGTGTGGCTGGAATATGGACAGACTTGCCTCCTTTTGACTTCGCTTGACCTTGACTCCTTCTCTTGACAATTCGGCTTGCTAAATAGTCCTTCTTTAACCCAAACTTTGGCTCCTTTGAGTGATTGCAATTTTCAACTTCTACTGTTGCAGGATGATGCCCTAACCTTCGCATGTGTGGAGGAGAATTAGCCCAAAACAGAGCAGGAAATGCTTTGCTCTTCTTTATTCTTCCTTCGTTGGGTATAAGGCTTTTTTCTCTTTCTTGATCGAACTGTTCTTGATGCTTCTTAGATGCTTTTCTAGTTCTTCGGCCCTCGAGTGTCCTTCTTTAAGTTGCATTTCCTTGTCTTGACACCTTAGCTCTAATACCATGTTGAGAAATCTAGGGCAGCTAGATTAGGTGATTTCTCTTACTTTGATAATTGCTTGTGATGTATTTTTACTTAACTTGATTACCTTCTTCTTAAAATTGATTATTATTAGTTTTTTTATCATCAAACAGCCACCAAACAATAAAATCAAAGAGACAATAGGACACAAGATGTAGGCAATCAGCCAGGGCCAAAACCTCTCCAACTAAGAGGAAAACCCACAAGAATTCTTCTCTTCTTATAGAACTTCAATTGATGAATTCTAAGACCTATGACCCTGTACCAAGACCCTCCAAGACCAAGTCAAACCTTGAATCCAACAACTTATGCAATTTCCACTTGCTCGGTAGATTCTTCTAGAACTTCGCCATGCCCAACACATTCTTCTGCAACATTGATATGCCAAACAAACTCTTCTGCAACTTCCACCAACCCAGCAAATTCTTCTGCAAATTCCACCTGCCTGGCAAATTCTTGTCCAGAAAATTCTTCTGCCCAACAAATTCTTTTGCCCATAAAATGTAGAAACCCTAACATGAGAGAGAAAGAGAGGTCCAAAAACTTTGATCTAGTTCTTCTCCTTCCTTGTCGTCCTTTTTCCAGCTTCTATCTTAAGAAGATCAAACTTGCTTGACTGAGTCATAATGAGGTCAAGTTCCTTCTTATATATATGCTTGTGAGGGGTACGAATTGCTCTTTTTAGGTTAACTTGTCCCTTCATGTAGGCCGACTTGATCTTTGTGCCACGACGAGGTCTTGGAGGGTCTTTTGATTCTATTTTGACTCTAATAAATTTTCTTTACAATATGTAACATGCCTAAATGGGTATTCAATACATGACAATGACTCAATAGACTTTATGACAAACCTAGAAGCACTCAATGGGTGCTTGACCTAAAAAAAAAAATCCCCTTGAGCATGAAACTCATGCCTCAAGAATAATAATAAATTTATTTTCCTTTTTGCATTCAATACATAAAATCACGAATACATATGCCATTATGAAGACTTAACCTAGTTACATATTTCAACACTTAAAAATCACTCCTTATCCTTTTATTAACTCATCCATCTAGTGATTCCCTTTATACCGAGTCTCCTCCCATCGATAAAAGGCTGTAAAGAGCAGGGAGCCTTAGTTGAGGTGACAGTGGGTTATCGCTTCATTGTTGCCCTTGACCTAGTAGTTTCCCTTTTAGGATCCCCTCCTAGGACCCCTGCTAGTTTGAGCAACAACAGGTCTTTTATACATGACAATGACTCCCTACACTTGTAACTCAATAACAAGCCCTAGAAGCTCACAATGGGAGCTTAATCTATAATAATAAACTCTCTTGAGCATGAAACCCATGCCTCAAGATCAATAATAATAATTTATTTTTCTCATTACATCAAATATATGAAATCATGATTACATATGCCATTATGAAGTCCAAACCTAGTTACATGGTTCAACACAAATCACACACTCCTATGGATTGATGCACTAACCTGAGACAAGTCACTCCCTTTGAGGGCTTGAGGCACCTAATAAGGTTCCTGACCTAATCATCCCTAACATAAGTGAGGTAACTTGTTTATAGATCCATCCTGATCTAGTTAGACATTTGAAGGTAAGTTTTTTGTGAAGTATTTATGTGCACCTAACATTAGATATGGTTCACTATGATGGTTTCATGTCCCTAATAAAGATGATCTCACTTGATCTTTAAAGGTTTTGTTCAGGAGGTATCACATATGCAGCAAAGATCCCTTGAGGGATAGTTTGATTCTTCTTTAGTACCTTCCAATAGGTAATTTGCCTAGTTATGAGAGAAAACATTACTTTGTGGCCCCAACGTTGCCCCTCGAAAGATGAGTGTTGGACCTTGAGCAGCTTCCCACATACTACGACACCCCTTGATGAACCTCTAGACGCTAAAATTTTGGGAATGAAATCTAGGGCAATGGACTATTTGATGATGTGCCCAAATGGACCTAAGAAGCCTCCAAGTTGGCCTTGAACCTATTTGATAGACGATACCTTGTTCTGAAGCCCATATGAAGATGGTTATCACTAAGATGACTTGGGAGGGCTAGTGCATCCCTTTTGATGTTGACGCTTTCCCTAAGAAGTGTCGCATCACTCCCACATGCATGAAAAGGCTGGCATAGAGCCTCTTTTGGATAATGTAATGAACATAGTTAGTATACACAGCAGAGTAATCTTCAAAACACTTCGAAGACAAGAACATCCATTGTAGGACAAGTAATTGCATATTAAATATTATATAAAAGAACTGACGAGATGATGTGATTACAACCGAGGGTCATGTACATATACCTAGGCCGGTACCCTTTCACGAATGGCCATGTTTTCAGAGACATGTCCCTTCATTAACTAATTACTAGTTAATTAATCATTAATTATGATTATTATTGTTTACATTTATTTTATTATTTTATATAGATTATATTCGTAACATTGCCTTCCTCTTCAAAAAGCTTTGTCCTCAAAGCTTACTAATGAAAGGGCTTGATCTTTCTTCCCATTTCGAATATCTTCTCTTCTCAGAACTTACATCTTTGTTGATAGAGGACGATATGATCCTCTGAGTGATAAACAGAATTGTCGGACTGAGAATGGATCTTGACCATCCTAGATTAATCTTCTGTGGAATCCTTTGTTCACTGGAAATTTGTAATGAATTGTTATCATAGGACTGGATTCAACAAACTTTAGTGTCTCTTGGAACATAAATCTGTTGTTTTTGTTCTGAATGGTTCAAATATGTAGACCAACTTAGTTCTCTGCTCTTGTGAATCAGATGTCGATAAGGAATTATTCTGGTTTGATTTTCCCTTATCTTGGGTATGGCAGTTTCCTGATTTACTTCATGTATTGTTGTTGTTGAGTTGACCACTGCATCATCACTTGGAATTCCCATTGTTTGAACTGCTTCACCTGAATATGTTTTAACTTCTATTGGTTTCTCAACTTCTTGAATTGTGATATTGACTAGATCGGTATTTTTTCCTTTATCTTCAACTTGGGAATGTTACGACTGGAGGCTTCAATACTTCTTCTTGAGTAAGTTGTTCTAACTTGTCATTTATCGACTTCTTGTCACTTTTAAGCTTCTTTATTTGCATAAGAAGGGTTTGGTTATGATTCCTTAGGCGTAAAATCTCTTCACTTTTTGGATTGTTGACTTTATTCTTAGTATCCTCCTCATCTTTTAAACTTTTGATTTGTTCTACTAATGTTTGATTAAGGTTCTTTAAACGTAAATTTTCCTCTTCTTGTTCTGATAAGTGCTTCTTGAGTTCTTTTTTTGTGGCCTTAGCTTCCTTGACTTGTTCAAGTAGTTTTTCACTATGATCTTTAAGGTGCGAAATTTCTCTGTCTTTATTGGAGATGACTTCTTCAAACTCTTTCTACTTCTTTGGTATAGTTTTTTTATTATCTTGAAATATTAATTTCGAAATATCCTTGAAGTCTTATGATGAAGGCATTATTGATTCTGACTTCATTGTCATGTCCTGAAATGTGATCATCTTATTCTTACAAGAAAACATCAAAATCCTTTTCTCTAAGTTTAACATGAACGTACCCAATTCTTTTAACCAAGGTTGACCAAAAATTATGTCAATTTTAAAATTAAGCATAGTTACGACACAGAATTGAGAGATGTATACATAAGTGTCAATTATTACTTGTAAATCATTAATTTCATATTCCTTGTAGCCAAAAATATTTTTTTCTTTCCCCTATGCTTGACTCTGGAATTAATAGTTGATTTGCCAAATTAACATTGACGTAACTTTCCTCGACACTTGTGCTAACTGTGATATTAATCTCCTTCCCTTGGGTATTCCCTTTTAATATAATTAATCTACAATCTGCAATTGAAACACCTTTATAAGAAAAAAAGTCTTCCTTTGTTTCTGAATTAGAATCCATTCTTTTTTTGTCATTAATAGTTTCCATCTTGCTCTAAAATATTTAAATACTTTTGCTTTTTTTAATAATTAAATAAATACCTTTTTCATAAAATTTCAAAACTTTTTCCTTCCATTTTTTTCGTTCAATAATTCTCTTTACTTTATTTGCTCCCTTTTTTTCTAATATATAATTACGATATCTTAATTTAAAAAAAAAATCCTCCAATAGCCATTACTTTCCTTAAATATCTCTCTTCAATACTTCAAAGTACTCCTTTATATACTTTTAGGAGTATAATAGTTTTCTTCTTTTTTACCTTTATAATTTTTTCCTTTAAAAAGTAACTTAATATTTTATGACAGCGTCCATAATTTATTAAGCTACGATTTTGTTAACTTCCTCACTAAGTTGCACGAAACGGGGAAGCGAAACGAAACGCGGAAGCGAAACGAAACGCGACCTCCCCAAATTTTGGAAACGGGGAAACGCGAATATATATATATATATATATATTAAAAACATTTAAAAATTATTAATATATATATGTGCAATCATAAAGCATTAATGATACATTTACTTAAACATTTTAACATTAAGATTAAATTTACATCACAATGATCACATTTACTCATGAGTCATCACATAATGAAAATAAAAATATAGGAACTGGAAAATCCAAAATCAGCCTTTATTTATATTAGTATATGAGGCTGCAAGTACAATAAAGACTATAAGGCTGCAAGAACTATAGAGACAAGTCACAAAAGACTAATCCTCATCATAACAATCCTCATCAAAAATAGAAGCAGCAGAATGCTCAACAGTGGATGGTGGTGCTGAAGAAGATGATGCACCAATTCCACTTCCAGAATCCTCCCCAATATTCAGGGCAGCAAGAGAGAGATCCAAATCAGGATTTTCTACATCCACATCCCATTCTTTAGAAGGACCACTGTTGTATTCTGGACCCCTACGAGATGCAAGGCGAAGGTTGGAGTGCACATAAACAAGATCCTCTGCTTTCTGTGAGCCCAACCTATTGCGCTTCACAGAATGAATAAAACCATAAGTGCTCCAATTCCTTTCTGCTCATGAAGAGCTTGCCACTTGTGAAAGAATACGAATGGCAAGGCTTTGCAAATGTACACCATTTGCTCCATGACAAATCCACCACCTAACTGGATTCATGGTGCTTCTCTCCTCCAAAGCTGATATATCTGCATAATCATCTATTCCTGCAGCAAAACTGGCAAATTCCTCCTTTACCTCCCTATGTAGATGAAAAGGAAACATTCTCATTAGTGCTTTTTTCACCCCAGTAGCCACCTCTCTATCCTTATGGGGTGCCTTCCTCTTCCCATTGCTTTTAGCAATAAGCTCCTCATCATAAAATTTGGGGTTCAAAGCATGTGCTAAAGTGTGCAATGGTGTATTGAAATTGTTCCACCTGTCAACAATGATTTTCTTGATCAAACCAGCAAAATGATCATCAACAAACAGAAGTTGTGGAGACTCCTGCGAAATGATTTCCATAGTTTTCTCAACCATGGAATCCATGCCATCATATACCTCTCCCAAGAAAGGTTGGTCAGTGTCAGCACTCCGGAGAAGCTCAAATGCAGGGGTTGTGAACTTTAGCAAGAAATCTACCTTGCTCCACCAATCCTCATCAAGGCACAATCTACGGACCATAGATCCCCGCTCTGAATCTGCTTGTCTCCACTCAATCCAAAGTTGACTCACCACCATAGAAACTAATGCATGCTTAACCTCAACAAGGCGGCGCAACATCACGAAGTTTGAGGCATATCTTGTCTCAGCAACTTTTAACAACTCCAATTTGGAGTACTCTCGAAATATGGCCTGAGACTGGTGGTGGTTGGTGATGAATTTGATAATCTCCCTTGCTTCCCCTGTGACTTCCTTTATCCAGGAAACTTTGTTGTCGATCTCCTCTAAGATCAGATTCAGATTATGGACAATGCATGGTGTCCAAAAGATGTGGTCATACCTCCCCTCAATAATTAAACATGCAGCTTTGCAAACTGGTGCATTATCCGTGATAACTTGCACCACCCTATTAGCCCCTATTTGTTCAATAGCTTTTATAATAACATCAGCAATGAATTGTGCATCTTTCACCTCTCCTGAGCAGTCTTCTGCCTTGATAAACATTGCTCCTTTGGGGGAAGTGGCAATGATATTTATCAATGGTCTGCGCCTCATATCTGTCCAACCATCTGAGACTATGGTAACCCCAGAGCTACTCCAGGAAGAACGAATTGGAGCTAAAACGTCCTCCACAAGTTCCTTCTCATTTTTGAGAAGCTGGGTTCTGACTTTCTCATAGTTGGGCCCCTTGTACCCTTGAGGAGCTTTGTTAACTGCCCTTATCATATCTTGCCAGTAAGGAGAGCGAACAACATTGAATGGGATACCACATGCATAAATGCACCTGGCCACTCTGGAATCAGCTTCTTCTCTTGCTTGCACATTCACCAATCTAGCAATTCTGCTATCCTGAACTGATTGGGATGCCCCTGAGCCTCTGGTATGTTTGGGTGCTGCTTGTTCATGTTCTTGAGTGTGACCAGCTCTCCTCTTTCTTGCTTCAACTACAATCCTTGGCTCAATGTTAGATGTAGCCTGAGTATGCTCATCATGCCTTCTCTTAGTACCATCCGCCTCATCTTGCTCTCTTTGATATGCCCTCCTTACCAACGGATCTGATGTTTTTGTGCAACCCAGAATCCCCTGTCCTCCTCCATGCAACAGATGCGCCTTCACTCTTGGGTAGGAGCCCTTGTACGTATTATTGCAAAGAGTGCATCGCCATTCCCATGAGCCACCACCTCCACATTTTTGAAGCTTCGTCACATGCCTCCAAAGAGGATAATATTCAGCCCTTGGGTTGGCCCTAGGGCTTGAAGTTGCAGCTGCACTTTGGCTGGAAGCCATTGCTGCAAAAATAAATTAAAAAAACAAATCTGTAAATAATAAAAACGTTTTTCATATTTTTGGCTGTATAAACCCTAGAAAAATTAAAGAAATAGTAAGAAAAAAACTAAGAAATGAATGTGGCTTACCCAAATTAATTTTCTGTGGCTGAATCTACCCTAAAATGCCAGAAAAGAGGAGAAATATGGCTGTACCTGAGCCAAATCTGCTGCAAAAATAAATTTAAAAAACAAATCTATAAATAAAAAACGTTTTTCAGCAATTTAGCTGCATAAACCCTAGAAAAATTGAAGAAATAGTAAGAAAAAACTAACAAAATGAATGTGGCTTACCCAAATTAATTTTCTGTGGTTGAAACTACCCGGAAATGCCAGAAAAGAGAAGAGAAATATGGCTGTACCTGAGCCAAATCTGCTGCTACAGAAATCTCCTGCTGAAATCTCCTTCTCTTGCTGCTGAAATCTCTTTCTCCCGCTGCTGAAATCTACTTTGCTCACTGCTCAAAACACCAGCTACTGAAACAACTGCCAATCTCCAAGAGAAACTCCTTGCTGAATAGTGTGATGAGAGAATCAGAGGCACTGCTCTTTTATAACTTTAGAAATGGTTTCTAGAACAGCTTAGAAACCCTAAAAAAATTTAAAAACTAATTAGAAAAAAAAAAAATTTAAAAAACAAGTCATTTTTTGGGGAAACGGGGCCCGTACAACCTGGAAACGCGTTTCCGGCCGTACGGGCACGTTTCCATTTCGGGAAACGTGCCCGTACGGCCGGAAACGCGTTTCCAGGCCGTACGGTACGCCGAAACGCGTTTCCGTTTCGTTTCCGGCCGGAAACGGACCCCTAGGCAACGTTTCCTGCAACTTAGCTTCCTCACCTTTTAAGATTCCTTGTAATTTTTCCAAATAACCCTTTTTTTCTTTATACATATAATTTTAAATGACTTATTTCTCCTTAACAAACACCCTTTCACAACATTTAATTATGGATGAATTTAGGAATAGTTGTGCGATCGAACAGATGCGATCGGAAATGTTTCCATGTTTGCTCTCCTAATTTTTCCAACAACTATATGAATCGATGGGTAACAGGTATAGTAAGAAAAACCTTCTTCAAGAGTCACACACCGTTTGAAATGGATAGAAGATTTCTTCGGTTGAATGCCTTACCTGAGCCTCTAGTTTCAGTCAATCCTACTTTGGCAGACGAGCAACAGGAAAGGCACTTAGTGCAACGGATAGTTCTATAGAGCGGTTAATGATGAAGAGAATGTGGCTGCAGTGGGCACAGAGGCGGCGCTAATTGGTAACTGCTAGTGGAGTGGTCAAGGGGTAAGGTGGCGACAATGGTGGAAGAATCGTTGTGGTGAAACTGACAGCTGAGCGATTTCATTGGACGATAGATGCTACAGACAGCGAACCAGTAGCTCGACAATGAAGGTTTTTGGTGGGGGTTTTCGGTGGTTGTCAGGCATCGCAAAATTGTGACAGCACAGGTGGTCATTGTCGTATGGCTGCAGCACAGTCTCTTTCTTTGTTTTTCTATTTTATTAAAGAAAAAATAATTATATATACATTTTTTATATAATTGTTTTTCAAGTTTTCTATTTATATTGACCCTTTTTTTTAATAATTTTTTTTCAACTCGTATTTTTTTTGTTATATATAATCTCCTCTTCTTTTTTTAAATATATATTCCTTCTTTTTTAAAATCAAGTTACCATGTTCTTTTCTTAGGACAGTTAGTTCAATGTTTCATATCAGCCCATTTACCAATCTCTTTCATTTCCATTAGCAATCACATAAATTATTATCACATTGATAGTAACTAAAGAAAGAACATAAATGATAGATGCAAAAGACAAGCCAAGACAAGAGAACACAAGAATATGGCTCAAGCCAGGGAAAAACCCCAAGAAGGGGAAAACCCTTTATCAATTCATCTTATTATTAATATCGAATGTTCAGCAAAGAGAGAGAGTACAATAATATGACTTGCCAATTTGGAGATCCACTATCACTGCTCTTAGACAAGTGGATGACCCAAAACTACAATACCAACATTCTGTCAACAGTAGTCAATTAAGATCTGGATAGGACTACTTACATTCCACTGTTGTTGCATTCAATTGATCCAAAAACCCTCCTTTCAATTGTGGCTTTCCCTGGCATGTAAGATGTTGACCTTCGCTAGCCCTTAAGGCTGGATTGAACCCATGATAAGCCTTTCGGCTCGCTTGTCTATGATAGAGCAGACCTGCGGCCCTGCCTGGTGCAATAGATCCGAAGTGTGACCAAACAAGGGGAGAATATCTTCCTCAAATCGTCCACAAACTAACCCAGAAGCAACACAAAAACTCGACCTGATTTTATGTTCTTCAAATCAAACCTATAGGGACAAATTTATCCACACAAACTTCACAAAATTTCCTCAAAGCCTGCAGCTGGTTATCTAAAGAATCTCGACCCTATTGGAGAAGAAGAAAACCCAAAACAAACTTCCTTTTGACCTCCTCCAAGAACTCGGCTACCTTAGACATAAAATTTTCTATGCAATGAAGTACTTGAAATGTGTCTTTAGAGGTTGGAGGACACCTCTATTTATATAAAATGGAGAGGGGAGTCACATGACTAAATAACCCCAAGCCGACCTTGATAATTTGCACATATGTGGGCTTCATTTCAAAAACACAGTTCTCCTTGTCCAAATTTAGAGATCCTTAGGTTGATTTTGGTCCTCTCGAAAAGAGGAATTTAATGCAATAATTATCTTCATCAAATGAGCTTCCCAAAGTGGAATTTGGCCATAGTTTCCAATTTTAACACTCCCTCTCAACTAGGGAAAATTCCACCTGCCAATCCATCCATCACCATGCCATCCTGTCATAATGTACCATCTCTGGATCTCGTCTCTACTTTGTTGAACACCGATGTAATAATGAAGAAGAATTGATCGAGAGTGAGTCACAAGACCTTACCACTCTCCATTGCCAAAAGTCAATCCAGGGGTAGAACCCCAATTAGACGTGATCCCAGATCAAGTTATTGAACATCATGCATCCTAGACATAGGGACTACGACAGTACACGATGCGTCCATCGATAGTGCTATGGTCCCAAACCACTTTTTCCGAACTCATTGGCTAGATGAAAGGTACTTCCCATGTGTCCTGGACTACATGGGTAGGATGATGTTGGGGCAATAGCAAGGAAAGAATAAATCACATACTACTCACAACCACACGTAGGGAAATGATAAACCACATCCTACAGTCACATTTCACAACCATCGTAGGGAAAGGATAAGCCACATCCTACGTGCATGCAAACCACCAAGGGTAGGGGAAGGATGAACCACGCCCTACATGCATGTCAACCAATAATAGTAGGAAGGATCCTACAAATGGGGAAGGGATGAACCATGTCCCACTAACATGTCAACCATTGATCGTAGGGAATGAGAATCCTACATGTGGGGAAAGGATGAACCATGTCCCACCAACATGTCCACACGAGACAACCAACAGATATCTATTTGCATCTCTCACTAGGGTGTCTGCAAGAGAAGGTGAACCACTCATCTTGCTTCATATGCCATAGGAGAAGGTGAACCACTCATCCTCATCTTCTTGATCTCTTGTAGACTTGTGACAGTCCAAGAGGAGTGTTGATAGAAGATTAAAACACCCAAAATACTACCATTGGATCATTGATTTTAAAACCATTATTTGTGCCTCGTAAGCCCCTTTAAAGGGATTTCTTCACCCAAGGATCCACCAAGGAAACCATTGTAAATTTTGTAAAGAAGGTTCTTCTTTTGGGTTTGCCAAAAGATCCATTGTAACTCCTCAAATTTTTTGTTAATTTTTGGAGAAGAGCATTTGATCCCTTTGAGGGAATCTTGTTGTAAGCTCTCTTTTCAAAACATATATTCAAATCCCTTTTCCAAAAGGGATCTATTGTATTATCTCTCTCTCCATCCCTCATTCTATAAGAGGGATCTAATAAAGAAGTCATTTTTCTTGGGAGTTAAGGGATTTTTCCCCTAAGCATCCCCCCTTCCCCATTTGGGGAAGTGTCCCTTGTGGTGCTTGAATGATTTTCATTTCTTGCTAAACTACAGTACAGCAATCAGACTAATTTGCATCTAGTCTCTCTTATGCATGTTATTTCCATTTTGTTATGCAATCCTTTTCATTCCATTTGAGTAATCTAGTTTAACTTAATCTCTTATCATTTGCTCCTTGGTTTAGTCATTTTACTTTGCATTTCAAACAATTCCATAGATTAGATTTAACCTTTCAGTAGTTCGATTTAGTCATTTTACTTTGCATTTCAAGCAATTCTATAGATTAGATTTAATCTTTCAATAGTTAGATTTGTCTTTTGCAATAATTAATTTACCTCCAACTTTGTTGGTTGAAGTAGTAACTTAGGGACCCTCTTCCCCCCAAGACTTGTTATTCTGAGATCAGAGCCCCAACGAAGATATTGAAACTTTTTCAATCTTGCAACTAACTAATTGGTAAACTAACTTAACTTAATATAAACCAAGGAATACATTCATCTACATTTATATTGCAGCATTGGTACTTGAGGTTTCAACTCATTTGCTTTCTAATTTTATAAAGTTTCTCTATCTTATTTGAGGCAATTGTCATTACTTCAAGTACATACATTTTGCTTAAATTTCATATTGGGCATTATTGTACTCTCTATTTTTATTTGCCACATTTACCCCTCAAAGCATTTTCTTTTGGACATTTATTTCTTGAGCATTTATTTTCGAGCTTTACTTTCAAAGTTATCTTCTTTACTTGGATTATTTGCTTTACAAGTACTTTATATCTAGCATTGGTCAACTTTTGCTACAACTTGTCCATTATTGCAATATCTCTACTTGTTGATGGTTATTTTTATTATGCTCATGAAATCGATGCCTTGAATTCATTTGTTGCAATTTATGTATTAATTTAATTTGGATGTATCTTTGATCAATATAATTAGTTCCCAGAACTTAACTTCTCTAGCATAGATTTTTTAAGCCTTAGTTATTTTTTGTAGGGTCCAGCCCCCTTGGCTTCGCTAAGAGATAGCCTAGACGGAGGAGTTGAGGTTTGAGTGACAACATCCCAACTCGAAACTTGTCCCCCTGGCCACACCAATTGGAGTTAAATATTTTCTCCACGATATCCCAAGTGTGGATTCAAGTGACTTGTCCTTCTTCCTTAGAGGACAATGTGTGTTCTAGTGACCGAACTCGCCACACCTGAACCACTTGACCTTAGACAGGTCCTTCTTCTTCTTTCTTTGCTCCCTCTGCCCCTGACTGGGGCCCTTAGATGCTAAGGCCACATTCTCCTCCTCCTTCACCACCTTCTGTTCGCTGCTACTATTCCCACTGATGGAGCTCTTCAACAGAGCTCGTCTCAATTCCTCCTGCTGCAAATCAGCCCACATTTTGTCCCATCCTGGTAGTGTGTCTCTGCCCAATATACTTTGGACGAAGACCTGCCAATCCTCTGAGACATTGTTGAGTGCCAATCGTACTAGCTCTGAAGGTTGAGGCGTTGCCCCAACAATTGAAAGCTGGTCTCGGACTTCCTGAATCCTGGTGAGGAAGGGATCTATGCCTTCCCCCTTCTGCATCCTGATGCATCTCAGCTTCTCCTCTAGGAACATCTTTCGTTGCTCGGAAGTACCTTGGTATAGCGTGGAGAGAGCATCCCACATTTCTTTGGTTGTTCCCTTGGCCGCTATATGTGAGACAATATGGTCCCGAACTCCATCCAAGATCAAACACTTCGCTTGCGCCATCCCCTTCCTATATTCCATGAGCTGGTCAGCATCATGAAGAACTACCGCTACATTATCAATGTAGGCTTTCAAGCCATATTCATCAAGAAGGAAGGGCATCCTGGCCGTCCAGATGACATAGTTGAATGATCCATCCAACCTATCCTGACATCTAAGCCCTGTTGTGGCCATCTTTGATCAAGTCGAAAATCCCCTCTTTTGCTTGGCTACTGCTCTGCTACTCGCACTCCCTTCGGGAGTGAGAAGATATGCTCACAACCACTACCAATCTGCAACGAAGAATCAGCCTTCTGAGACTCGAAGTTCCGAGAGAGAAATTTTCCCTCTGCTTTGTTGTTGAAATTTGATGACTACAAAAAATTTCCAACAATCCCAACCCGGTTTTAATTTCACCTTATCACTCCCATTCAGTTAAATCCCCTTTCCCATAAACATACATTCAACATATAGAATTCTGGAAATGAAATTTTCAGATTAAAACACATGGGATTGTCAACACATGATGAAAATAAATATGGACATAACCAAACCAGCGACACACATAAAAATACACAGATTTTTGGTCAACTTAGACCCAGGCAAAACTCCTTCAAATTTATTTATCTTTCAAGTTCAAGAAAAATACATTTGTAGACAAAACAAAACAGCAAACAACTTATCTCTTTAGCCCAAAACTCCTTGAAAACTGTGCCCACTTTGCCTCGATTTTTGTGCCCACTTGAAGCTGAAAATATGTATTGTATGGATACGAATGTACGGGCTGTAGGGATTTTTTTTTCAAAAACTTCTCTCGAACAGCTTGCAGCGCACAGCATTCAATGTTGTTCGTACTGTACCTTATGTTGTCTTCTAAACCTTGATTTCCATGCCCAACTTTGCCCAGAAATCACTCCTATAGCTTGCTGCAACAAATTTCTCCTTCAAAACTTCTCTCCATCTCTCAGCCTCCTTTCTCCAATCTGCTCATGAAGAATGAATGCAGTCTCTCTTTTCTTTTCCCCCTTTTGTTTCCCTAAATGACTTTTGGGCAACCCTAAGATCTAATGGCTCAAATTCATTTAGATCAAGGGATGAGAATAAATGTGCATTTAATTCTCATTTTCTATTTTTTAACTTGCCCATTAAATAAAGTACCCGCATTGTACTTTATGTCTAAATTCATTTTTCACATTATAATTTAACATTGACTTTACCACTTATAAAGTCACTTTCACTTAATAAAGTCACACTTAGGAAAAGAATTATTTTGGACACTTTTCCCTAGGTAGAGACTAACCCATGGGAAACCACTTGTCCAAGGTACATTAAAAATCAACATTTGTGTGTTTTTCTCTTCCACCCAATGTTGGTTCTACTGCTTCAAAAACCCTCTGTGTCCAACCAGAAATCTGCTCGGCGAAAATCTGAGCTACAACTGCTCCCTCTGACTATTGGAATCTCTCTCCTGGGCAAATTAAATGTTTTGCACCCCTGCAACTGAAAATCGAACTGTTGGCCCAACAATTTAGCCTACCTATCTAAGCACTGCGTTGCCTCAAAAATTTTGGCCTGCTGCACCCTCTGAGCAGCGAAATTTTTTCTCCTCTTCTAAGCTTTCTAGCTGATCAATCACGCTTTGATACCATGTGAAAATTCCAAAACTGGAATCCTATTGCAGCAACTGGTATTATTTCTTCTAATTGATAAATTAATTATTCAGTTTATTGCTACGGCAACATCGAAATAAACACACTACAACCTTCACAAATAAAAATTGCAGAAATAAAATAGCGTTGGAACTGAGAAATGCTAGCATACACACATAAAAATTAACACTATTGTTTTTGGACAAAAGTCCCCGGAAAAAGCCAAGGCAGGAAAATCGATGCAGCAGATGCAGATTTTATTTTATTATGCAGCAATGAAATCTGAGTACAATCTATGGATGCCCAACTGGCAATCCAAAGTTCAAACAGCAAGAAAATCTGGGAAATTATCTGAGGGAATTACCCTTCTTCCACAAGCAACCCTGGCACGAATTCTCTTCAGAAACTCGTCCTCCTAAACCCTCTGTGTCAACCTCTACACTATTCGGCATAGACCCTATGATGTCTACCCTTTGCACTGCCTCTAATGAAGTCGTTTCCCTGTCTCTGCTGAGGAAATCACTTCTCCAACACTCTGAACCCTCTGCCCGACGTTTGGAACTGAAAACGAATTTCTCTTCAGCAAAATCAAATTTCTTCGCAATCCTTTGCGCTGCCTCACTGGGAATAACTCGGCCCCTTGCTGTTGCATCTCCAAATCTGGAAAACTTTATCTGGATCACTGTCTCTGCGCCTCGCTGACCCTACTTCGATCGTTGGCTCTCCGGCAACTGTTGCTGCTCTCTGGAAATCGATCTGCTCAAGAAAATCGAACTACAGAAGTGTCTTCTCTAAGTGCCCATCGAATTCTTCTTATAATCCACTGTTAGAGCACCAACAACCAAGATTAAATATTAATCAATGGCTAGGATCATATTGGAGTCGATCTGTGTAAGTTTCTAGATGATTCGAACCTTGACTTAATTAATTTTGTTAAATTAACCATATTCCCTAAGTTTAGACTTAGGAAATATTTAAAAATTGGTTAATAATCTAATTAATCCCTCTCAAGGTGGAATTTTCAAAACAATTTATGGGTTTTGGAGACCCTGTGTATTCTAGCCTCTCCACCAAATTCCCTGGCCTGAACACATCTGATGCTACAAAAACAAGAGGTTGAAAGGCCAAAGGGCCATAGGAACAACGAAATAATAACCACTTAAATAGTTTAAATCAAAAAAGTTGTTGACCATTGTTGTTGTCGCGTGGATGTTGTCTTAACCAAACTCATGCGGGCTTGCCAAATAGCCTCACCAAAAGAATTATCATAACCACATTGACACGGAATACAACGAATTTTACGAGCAGTAACAATCTAAAACCTCTTTTTGTGTGTGAATATCCCATGGTTCTTTATAAGGGGAAATGTTATTAAACTTTTAAATTTCAGTGAGTCAAACGTAACTTGCATTTGAATCATGTATTATTCGCAAACCCCTTAAAGAAAATATAAAACACCTATAGTATATAACCACAAGGGTAGGGAAATTATAAGTGATTGCGTCTTTCAAAACCGTAGCATCTGAGGCAATAAAAAAAGCCAAACCCAAAGTGTAAACTAATGAATTGGCTACCATGCATTATACAATTTCATTGCGGCATTATATTATATTGTCAAAAGTATGTGCCATGAAGGTTGTATTACAACGAGCAAATGTCGTGGTGAGCAAAAAGGAATAACAACATGAACCATTTAAAAGAATGAGTTTGTCATGCGCACAGGGCTAGTTTGACCTCGTGATGACCGAAACTCATACCACGCTGCCATGTCACCAACATCCAACCCGAAATTGACATTTTGGTAAACAGAATTTGATGAATCCATGAAACCTTACATGGAATTGCCAACGCATAACAAAACCAGTCACTATCCAACTTTTAATGCATGCCATATTACCCTCCATGTTGTTATAGGTTTTATTGTATGAAACATTGACATGGATTGATTACACAAGATCACCAACCAAATCATATCTTCAGTTAATTTCCACAATCAAGGGATTTGTATCACAACGATATTGCCATAAAATTTGAAAATTTAAACACCACGTTTGAATCTCAAAGAGATTGCACAAAGAACTCTATCCATGGAGATAATATCAGAAAGCAACTAAAGGCATAGTTTCATGAAAGTACACAGAACAAAAGAGGGAAAATTAGCATGGAGTTCTGGTTATATTATTGTTTTCTCTTAATTTTAGAATAACTACAGAATCTCAGTCATTCTTTTTTCCATGGATTCGAGGTTATTTTTTTGGATTTTGATTGCTTTTGTTTATAATAACTGTGGATTGTTTTGTTGGCAAGAGATCATAATCTGGAGTTGAAGCGTGATAAGATTGGAGCATTAGTAAAACGAGGGAGGTTTCTTGCTATAAGAATCAAAAAAGAAAGATGAAAATCTCGTCAGTTCACAGAAGACGAGCTTCAAACTTGATTTCCAGGCAGTTCACAGAAGACGAGCTTCAAACTTGATTTCCAGGCAAATGGTGAAGAATCGCACGAAGCCATTGAAAACCTGCTTGTAGAACAGACCGATTTACCTTTATCCAGAGTGATTTTCTCAGAAAATGAATCGTTTGGGAGAAATCATGATCTGACTGAAATGGAATTTCCCAGATTTCATCACCTGACCAGCCCTCTAAATTAGCATTTCGTTTTGAACAACCCAGGGATTTGGGAAACTAATGTTTGACATGAAATTAATTAAAATCGAATCAGTTTCTGGAGTAGATGTTTATATATAAGGAGAGGAGAACTCTGTTAAAGAAGGGGAAGAGGAGGAAAAGATGATGGAAAAATTTTGGTGACTGTGGAACTTGTTAAACTCTGATATTTGTAAATGTTTTGGTTTGAACTATTTCAACTGATTAAAACTTGTACATACGATATTTTAATTTCCATGGTTGTTGATATTTACTTCCTCTGAATTTTTTATAGCCTTGCTTTGAAAATTTTTGAAGAAACAACATTGTTTTTCCATGACTGAAATCTGTGAATAAACAGTGAGCTAATCGCATCTTTCCTTACCGTGTTAGTTCTTCTCATATATATACATTCGATCGTATTAACCTTTCAAGACCTATGTCTTAAAAAATAATTATGATCTGTACATTGCTCAAGCCTCTGTTTCTATGAACGATTTCTGGAAATTTAGATTGTTTGAGAATGTTGTTCGCATATGAACTGGACTAATACTCAATATTGTAACAGTTTCTGTATTTTTATAATCTTTTACCGCTTGCCTGTTGAACTATTTTGGGGTTTAAGTGCTAGAAGATTTATTGTTTCACTGAAATTGTTATGGTTAATTAGTTTGGCCTCAGCCGAGAATAGCATTAGGTAATTATAGGCATTTGTAATAATTCTTGATGCGTAATACTAAAGCAAATTCAGGTTATTCTGAGTTTGTTTAAAAGATTGGAGGGTTGCATTGTTGTACTTTTCTATCTTTTATATATTGCATTAAGAGATATTGATATTTAAAATTATAATTGCATTTATAATTTAAAATTATTTATATAATTTCCATTAGGAATATACAGTAGTGAAAGTATAATTCATTCTTTATTATTTCCACCAGTTACACAAATTTCTGGTTCCTTTCTTTCTGTACTATATTTCTTGTATAATTTGTATATCATCCATTGTGTATTAACAACTAACTACTAATTTTATTATGTATCATATTTAACTGTTTATCCAACTTGTAGGTTAGGCATATTAAAATAAAATAGTAGCTTAGGATTCATGTACATATAACATTAGATAATCTTAGGATTCCCTTGTCTCTTTTCTTCGCAAGAGGAAGAGATCTACAGGCTAACGAAGCCTTTAAACCCGTCGGGGGTGACTACTTTAAACAGTTTGGGTTATATAAAGGGCCTCAGTCCAGGCCACGTCCCCTTTGTTGACAAAAGGTCCAAAAGCCCGTGTCAACAGACTGAAAGCTCATTTGGGAACAGATCCAAGAAACTCTATGCAGGCAGGGTTGAAATTTGAGTTGCAAAAGAGTACTAAAAATCCCTCAGAAGCACTCCCTTGCGGATTTCTAACAGCAACCTGGTTTTACAAATTTAGTAATTATTGTTTTATCATTCCTAATCAATACAAACCTCATTAAAGATCATTGCAATAAAGACCACTGCCTACCTAGGTCCTAAAGATAAGCCAATGTTCTTGAAAAATGTCATACACCAAATTCATTTCAACAAGGAACAAATGCATCTGGCACTCCCTTCTAAGTGGTCTTTCAAATTTTAAGGAACAAATTAATTTCGAAGGGAAAGGAGACAAACATGACAAAACATTAAAAATTGAACAATAAAGAGCACTGTAAACAGACCTGTTTGTTTGTCTGCAATTGTGCATAGCTAGCCCTTAGTAGATTTCGCCACTTATCCTGACAAATATAGACAGTAGCATAAGCATGGTATGTACTATGAAGTAATCATACAAACATCAGCCTTTTGCTGAACGCAAACCATAAGAAAATAGATAATAGAAAGATATCTTAGATTACCAAGTTATTTATCATCACCTTGAGATCAACCGAAGTACGATACCCAGATGATGAAAATGCAAGCTTCTTAATGTCAGACCACCTTCCAACACCAAAATGAGAAACACCATCCACCAGTTTAACCACCTCATGTAGCGTCCAAGAGCGGTGATGTTTCCTTCGAATCCCTCCTTTTGCTGTTCGAATTGTTTTGAGATAATCATATGAAATATCATCCACTGAGTCAGAGTTTGAGGTCTCCAAAATATAATTCCTATCTGGTGGAACTGAAACTAATGCCTGTTCTTTAATTTCTTTATTGTCGTGCACCTGCAGTTTAAAACACACGGCTTTAAACAAAAATTATTGGCATAACATCATGATACATGATTCCTCACATTCTGAACACTGCATGAACTGGAATAGATCTCAATAAAAAAGATAAACCACCACTAATTCAACATTCAAGTCTAACCCCGACTTGTTCAAATCCATCTTTAAGACTGTAAAATGGTATAATTGCTTACAACATTCTGACTTGATCCAAAGGGAACAGTCTGTTTCATATTGGCAGTATCACCACTATAATGTGCTGTTTGTACACAAAGGGCTTGCTTTACAAGGTTGCCATCTCTTCCACTTGATTTGCTTTTGTGTAAATCCTAATTCCAATCCACATCATGAAACAGTGCAAAGATCAGAATAGATCTCAATAACAAAGATAAGCTTCCATGAATACAACATTAAAGTCTAACCCCGACACTTTCAATTCCATCTTCAAGAGTGTCTAATGGTATGATCCCTTACAGCCTTCTGACTTGATCCAAAGGGAACAATCTGTTTCATATCCGCAGTATCACCACTATATTGTGCTGGTTGTACATGAAGCTCTTTTCTAACAAGGTTGGCAGCTCTCCCACTGGATTTGTTTTTCTGTAAAAAATACTGAAATCAGAAAAAAAACCTGATTCCAATTCAACTAACCAAGATAAATACTTTGCACACATAATAACTTCCTGGCCTTAAAGATCTTGTTGTAAAACCCGGTAATCATGAAAACAAGACCAACATATGCAGTACAAGTTGCCATACAAAAGTACAAGGAAAATACAATTTCAAAGAAAATAAAAAGCATCAAAGATACTATGCCATAGAGGAAGAGGAATTTTTAATATTATTCGCAAATGAAAACATGGCAGGGAAAACTTTGTACCCTCACGTCATAAGAGGGATTATGTAAGATTGGATCATTTTAATATGTCCACAAATGATCAAGAATTAGGTCTATGGGACTTGAGAGTGTTGAATATTTGTAGCTATGGCCAGTTTTCATATTTATGTATTTATCATTGATGTACTTGTAAAGCACAGTCTTCATGGCGGGCTGCTGGGTTCCTCTGGGTCACACAAGAATATTAAAAAAAAGAAGGATATATATATATATATATATTAAACTCACCAAAATAAAATAAAAAGCATGGTCTTCATGCTCATTTGAAAAATCGAATTATTTTTGTATTTATTAAAAGATAAATTCAAAAAAAAATTGGCACAGTTGTCCAATTCGGCCCTCTACCCTTCACGTTGGCTCAGCTACTCTTGGCACCCATTCGATCCATGGATTCACTATATATTGATAGCATCCGTCCTCCTCTCCAACTATCACTTGCTCTGACCATCATACAAATTAAGACAAGGAGCAGATCGAAGATTTAGAAGCCAAGCCAAGTCTCTTGGAAGAGTTGAACTTCCTCTCTGATATATCTCTTGGAAAGGCCGAGTATCTCTTTGTGCTAGTGAGCCAAATTTCTGTGGATACAGGAGGCCGAAGTTCTGTGATTATCTCTGTGCAAGGAGGCCAAAATTCCTGTGGTAGATTTCTGTGCAAGAGTACCGAGATTCTGAGGTTTATTACCGTGGAAAGAGGCTGAAGTTCAGTGGCTACTGGCTAGTCTTTGTTGAAGAAGGGCCGAAGGTCTGTGATATATCTATGTGGAAGAGGGAGACAAATACTGTGTTATCTCTGTGGTTGCAATCAGATTGAGAGGGCTGACTTGGATACTTGGTGGATGCACATGCTGGTTAGTTTATCCATAGCTTTGACTTTGATATCTCTTGTTGAATTGATTCTATAACGAAGGTTTGCTGTGTTTTTCCCCCATGTGGGTTTTCCCAGGGTCTTCTTTGTGTGGCTGTCTCTTTATGATCCTAATGTCATATACTGTTGATGTCTTCTGTATAATTGTTTAATGATGGAATAATGAGTAATAAATGATTGTGTGGAAAAATCAAAATCATTAGAAGTAATTATCTGTATAGAAGACACCCTTAAAATCAACATGATTTCAGAGCTTATGGTGAAAGAACAGCCCTAGAAAGGTTGTCATACTTGGTTCAAGCAAGCCTAGTTCATGAAATACATCTTCAAAATGAACTCTGTCCAAGCTATCTGTCATAATAGGTCTGAAGCCTTAGACCTTGAAAAGAATGACATCATTGCAGAGATAAATTTCAGGAATAAGGTGCTTCAGAAGGCCGAAAAGGACTAGGAGGTCAAGCAATCATAAATTATCCTCAGGCCGAAAATCTCAGAAAGACTGATTAAAGATTGAAGGCCTAAGACTCAGTCATATATCCGAATCCTCAGAAAAATACATTGAGTTGCAGAAGGCCGGATATGTTCAGTATCCGAGATAGCTAGGATAAAAGGATTGTATTTCTGTAAATGTTGGAGCCAAAGTCTCTTTGGAAGGAGCAGTCAAAGGGAGTTTGAAAATCCTCCATAATCAAAGAATTGGAGACCAGAAACCAAGGTATGTATCTGCTCACTGTAACTTTGAAGTTTGGCTATATCCAAGGATCAAGCATAGCTGAAAGTCTGTGGTTAGACTTGCATCAAAGTCTACTTGACTCTATTAACCTCCAGATTGAATATTGCAAGACCAAATCTCAGATAGTTCACTGAAGTTCTATAGTAAGGACATATCTCAAAGGAAGTCTGTAATATGCCTTATATGAAGTCCGTTTGCAAGAAGAGTAAGATTGGTAAAGATACTAAACGTTTTTACAATAAAAGATGTTTGAAATATAAGTATGATATCTCCTTAAATCTCTGGAACGTGAATGACCTGTGCAACGTCTGGACGGAGGAGTTGAGATTTTAGTGACAGCTAAACAACTTGAGACTTGCCCACAAAACCACATCCAGTGGAGCTAAAGATTTTCTCCACGTTAGAACAAGTGTGGAGTTTGGTGGTGTTACCCACCACCTGTGGGTAGTGTGTATGAAAAAAAACTCTCCTAGATGGTCCTCAGCCGAAAGCTAGCAGCCCCTTGTAGCAACCAGATAGCTCGATCTGCCATTTTCTCCGCCACCTGAGCCGGTCATGTGGTCCCTCAACCACTTGTCATGAATTTATATTTGAAGGTGAGCCTTCTAACCCCAAGGGTATGGCTTTTCATTGGTATAATTGAGTAATTTTCCTTACTTGTCATGGGCACTTTTGGACAAAGATTGGTGGGGGGATTCAGCGGAAAGAGTTTTCTAGGCTTATATCCTTGTCTCCATTGCCCGATTTTGTGGTTACCCATGTATCCTAGTCCCGTGGGGTTTCCTTTACTGGCCATTTGGCTTTTGGGTTGGCACTACACGAGAAATCATGATTTTGGTTGTGTGGTCCCGCTTTCCGATACCACCTACATCACTTCCCTTCCATTCATTTTACCCCCACTCATCTATTTTCCCATCCGGGTCCACGTAGAGTTAGCCACTCCCTCCCCTTGTCCACACCTTGGGTCGGGCATGGAACAATGCCCTGGAGGTTGATGCAGCTGAAAAGAAAAGTAAAAGCATAATTTGGCCACTCACAACAGGAAATGTACCACAAAATGCAAAACATAGCCAAGACATACAAAATTAGCACGTGGGCAAAAGCCAAACATGAGCTCTACCCCTTACCCACGGCCATCACCCTAGTTCCTATGGGCCCTAGATGAGCTCCCTCTATCATTAAGGAACCCATGATTGTCCCAACCTGTGGTGGGCAATGAACCGCCCCACCTTAAGGGGGTATTCACTGCTACATCTCACACATCATGCTCTCCATCCCCTGGAGCCCCAAGCAGTTATGAAGAAAAATCAATAAAAAGCAAAAGGCATGTAGAGAAGGGTGGAAACACAAAGGTCGGGGTAACTCATGTACCACAATCTGCTCCCTTCTACACTTATATACCCAGGTATGGGCTTCCCCTGTTATAGCTACCCTTGCACATTGACATGTGGTCTGGATATTTCCCCTTATCCCCACTCCATTCCATTATTATATCATTTACCACCTGTTACTTGAAGGATGCACGATGAAAATGTCACCCCCTTTAGAGGTTGAAACCACCTAATAGGGTCCTTGGAAAACCCCCTATTGAGATTGGAAACACTTATACATACCAAAGCCCATTATGGAAGGGCATGCCACCATGAAGTGCCCCACTGGTTCCATGACTTGTAAGCTCTTTTACTTGATTATTCTAATGATTTGTATTGGAGGGCAAGGGGACACATTGGATCTTATGCAGGATTGCAGGTGGATTGCCATTTGGGGCTTGGTCTCCCTATACGGGGTCCTAGCCCTCCAGAGGGCCACATTGGCACTTATAAGGTGAGCGTTGAGAGCCATGTGCCTCCACCATAGCCGAGATCATTTCATGGATCCCCAACAACGTTCGTTGATTGCTCCTATGCCACCTTTTGGACGAGGATGATGCACCTGGTTCACCATACCTAGCCAGCTTGACAAATGCAACATACACTTGGCAGATGTTCCAAGTTCTAAAGGATTGTTCCCCGTTGCAGAGGCAAGGCTTATGTCATCATTCCAGCCCTTACAGATGGTCTATAGGCACTTTTGATCCATTTGGAGACCCATGAGGGTGACCTTGTGCCCCCACACCCACTTGGGAGCACCACAGGCTTTTGCTTGGAAAACAAGAGGCCAACCCCTTGTCCACTATGTTGGAAGTCCATTTCTACATCATGGCACCCTTTAGACTTCATTAGGCCTCCTCAAAGGCCCAACGACTCACTTAGTTGATCATTCGACCCCTTGAGAGGCTTATTCATGTATAATTGAGCTATTTGTTGGGCTTGTCACCAAAAGTTAGTGTTATTATGCACATTATTTTATTCTAGGGGCTAAATTAGGCCTAATTAGCTAAATCAAATTCATTAGGAAGTGTATAAATAGAAGTGTGATGGAATCATTTTATCATCATCACTTGGATTGATCATATTCTCTTGTGAGATTTTCACTTAACTCTTTGGAGGACGAAATTGGATGGATGGGTGAATTTTGATGTTTGGATATCTTCATTTTTTGGAGCTTCCATATTGGCATATGATGATGATTGGATACTTATTCTCAAATGTAAGTGCTCTTTTAATGTTATTTTGTCATTCTTTTCTATGTCACATAAATGATGCTGGGATTTTCGCTATACTAGGCCGAAATTTTGTTGTTTTTCTCTGGTGAAAGGGTATAAATTTGTCTTTTATTAGTGTTTCATCATGTTATGGGCCATGTTGGAATAAATGAATGTTCCTAGAGATATTTCATTGAAATTTATCTTGATAAGTCATCACGTATTGCACATTGAAGTATAAATACCTTGAAGCAATTTTCCTCATGCCCTGATCGACATGCGCAATTGTTTAAGAAGCCTCCTTGACTGAATGAAACCATCCTAAGCATTGGAATCATCTTGACTCAATTTCTCCCAAAGGATTAGGCACTAGTTGTCCATATATGATAACCTTAAAACATATTTTTCTCACCTCTCTAGGTCTAGCCTACATAGGTCACCTAGGGCATCAATTATCTCACAATCTAGGTTGATGCAGCTGAAAAGAAAAGTAAAAGCATAATTTGGCCACTCACAACAGGAAATGTACCACAAAATGCAAAACATAGCCAAGACATACAAAATTAGCACGTGGGCAAAAGCCAAACATGAGCTCTACCCCTTACCCACGGCCATCACCCTAGTTCCTTTGGGCCCTAGATGAGCTCCTTCTATCATTAAGGAACCCATGATTGTCCCAACCTGTGGTGGGCAAAGAACCGCCCCACCTTAAGGGGGTATTCACTGCTACATCTCACACATCATGCTCTCCATCCCCTGGAGCCCCAAGCAGTTATGAAGAAAAATCAATAAAAAGCAAAAGGCATGTAGAGAAGGGTGGAAACACAAGGGTCGGGGGTAACTCATGTACCACAATCTGCTCCCTTCTACACTTATATACCCAGGTATGGGCTTCCCCTGTTATAGCTACCCTTGCACATTGACATGTGGTCTGGATATTTCCCCTTATCCCCACTCCATTCCATTATTATATCATTTACCACCTGTTACTTGAAGGATGCACGATGAAAATGTCACCCCCTTTAGAGGTTGAAACCACCTAATAGGGTCCTTGGAAAACCCCCTATTGAGATTGGAAACACTTATACATACCAAAGCCCATTATGGAAGGGCATGCCACCATGAAGTGCCCCACTGGTTCCATGACTTGTAAGCTCTTTTACTTGATTATTCTAATGAATTGTATTGGAGGGCAAGGGGACACATTGGATTTTATGCAGGGTTGCAGGTGGATTGCCATTTGGGGCTTGGTCTCCCTATACGGGGTCCTAGCCCTCCAGAGGGCCACATTGGCACTTATAAGGTGAGCGTTGAGAGCCATGAGTCTCAACCATAGCCGAGATCATTTCATGGATCCCCAACAACGTTCGTTGATTGCTCCTATGCCACCTTTTGGACGAGGATGATGCACCTGGTTCACCATACCTAGCCAGCTTGACAAATGCAACATACACTTGGCAGATGTTCCAAGCTCTAAAGGATTGTTCCTCGTTGCAGAGGCAAGGCTTATGTCATCATTCCAGCCCTTACAGATGGCCTATAGGCACTTTTGATCCATTTGGAGACCCATGAGGGTGACCTTGTGCCCCCACACCCACTTGGGAGCACCACAGGCTTTTGCTTGGAAAACAAGAGGCCAACCCCTTGTCCACTACGTTGGAAGTCCATTTCTACATCATGGCACCCTTTAGACTTCATTAGGCCTCCTCAAAGGCCCAACGACTCACTTAGTTGATCATTCGACCCCTTGAGAGGCTTATTCATGTATAATTGAGCTATTTGTTGGGCTTGTCACCAAAAGTTAGTGTTATTATGCATATTATTTTATTCTAGGGGCTAAATTAGGCCTAATTAGCTAAATCAAATTCATTAGGAAGTGTATAAATAGAAGTGTGATGGAATCATTTTATCATCATCACTTGGATTGATCATATTCTCTTGTGAGATTTTCACTTAACTCTTTGGAGGACGAAATTGGATGGATGGGTGAATTTTGATGTTTGGATATCTTCATTTTTTGGAGCTTCCATATTGGCATATGATGATGATTGGATACTTATTCTCAAATGTAAGTGCTCTTTTAATGTTATTTTGTCATTCTTTTCTATGTCACATAAATGATGCTGGGATTTTCGCTATACTAGGCCGAAATTTTGTTGTTTTTCTCTGGTGAAAGGGTATAAATTTGTCTTTTATTAGTGTTTCATCATGTTATGGGCCATGTTGGAATAAATGAATGTTCCTAGAGATATTTCATTGAAATTTATCTTGATAAGTCATCACGTATTGCACATTGAAGTATAAATACCTTGAAGCAATTTTCCTCATGCCCTGATCGACATGCGCAATTGTTTAAGAAGCCTCCTTGACTGAATGAAACCATCCTAAGCATTGGAATCATCTTGACTCAATTTCTCCCAAAGGATTAGGCACTAGTTGTCCATATATGATAACCTTAAAACATATTTTTCTCACCTCTCTAGGTCTAGCCTACATAGGTCACCTAGGGCATCAATTATCTCACAATCTAGCCATCCAAACACTTCAATTTTTGGTCCAGAACTGCAATGGAGTTTTGTCTAGAGGCCCTCCAAATTTGAAGCAAATCTGACAGTGGGATCTCCAGATATTGCAAGCCCTAGCTCAGGGACTGTTTCTTACCCTAGGTTTCCCTTGGCTAGTGACCTCATCTAGATCATTGCATTCCATTCCAAGAAGATTTGTCCATTGATCCTCTTCTCTTCCACAATTAGGTCAAGCCCCTCCTTGAGTGACCAATTCCTCTTACTTGACCTAATTTTGGGTCCACTTGGTCCTGTGTGGTCCCGCAACTTTTTGAAGATAATTTCACAAAGACCACTTGGAATCCAAGTTTCCACAAGGATTTTGGGGTCTAGGAATCTCCTTGACAAGTCATATACTCAAACCCTAGCCCTTGGAATTCTCTTAAGCCCTTCCTAGAGAGCCTTTCATCTTGCTTTCCAAGCAAGCAAGCCATATATTTGAGCCTCTTGTGAATAGGCTTCTAGAATCACTTTTCATCCTATCATTAATCCATTCATCTTTGTGATCCTTATTATACCGGGTCTCCTCCCATCAGTGAAAGTCCGTAAAGAGCAAGGAGCCTTAACTGAGGTGACAGTGGGCTATCGCTCCATTATTGCCCTTGACCTAGTAGTTTCCCTATAGAACCCCCTCCTAGCACCCTTGTTGGTTTGAGAAGTAACATTTTGGTGTTGTTGTCAGGGATACAAAACGTGTGTTTTGTTCCCGAAACGACATATTGACATATCATTATTGGCGACTCCATTGGAAGAACGAAGCCCTAGTTCTTCATTGAACTTTAATACCAATGCTTGTAGGGTGAAGCAAGCATTTTTTACGCATCTTTAAATTCACCTTGGCGATTCCTACATAGTTTACATGTATATCTCAAATAGGTTGTCTTGATGATTTGCCCACTTTGGACATCGCTAGCGTCCCTGGCAACCCTAATCATGTCACGGGAAGGATGGTACGTGGTGTGCCTGTGTTTGATGGTGATCTGCTCTGCGCAATTGACCATGTAGAAATATTTAATGCACATGCTTCAAAAGAGAAAGTGGTTCACCAGGATGTCCTTATGTTGTTGTTCATGAGATCTCTCGGTAGTCATAACTCATGGTTGCATGATCATGAACCTTAGAGCATCTCATATATTGAGGAGTTCATTGATGGCTTTCTTAAACACTTTCAAGTATACCTCGCATTAAGCATCCAAGAGGAAGCCTTCATCGAATATCACCAAGACATTGAGAATCTAACTAATGAGCAGGAAGACGAATCATTGTTGGGTCCGCACAATGAAAAAGATGATTCTAACAACATGTGTGTAGGAAAGAATGAGTTTATGGAAAGTGAAGTTGAGACTAACCTTACCTTTCTCAAGGATAGTACTCCTGATGATTCTCCTTTTGAAAACCTTGAGGAAGGTGATCCCATTAGCCCCTTGGAAAATGACATTGGAGATTATTTCCATATTGAAAAGGAGAAATGGGAAACTTTTGGTCCTCAATTTGATTGTGCATCCATTTATGACATCGACAAGGAGGATGAGGTTGAGAGTGGTTCTCCTTTTCTCCTGAGCATTGTTTATGATGACATATCCATCGGTACCCTTGGGAAGGAGAATTGTCATTTTCCCTT
The DNA here is from genome assembly GCA_031772625.1 of Pinus tabuliformis. NCBI lineage: Eukaryota > Viridiplantae > Streptophyta > Pinopsida > Pinales > Pinaceae > Pinus > Pinus tabuliformis. The sequence continues at coordinate 172,277,325 of CM062810.1, read as the reverse complement.
GCATGAAAGGGAGCAATTGGAAATGATTGATTCTCCTTTTTGGGAAGCCTCTACCTTTGATACCAACAATGATAGGATTGACGAGACCTAAGTTGCACGAAACACCAAATCGTTTCGGAGTTTACGAAACATGTACGTTTAGAAACGTCACCTCCCAAAAATGGAAACGTAGGCCGAAACGTCATATGTATATATATATATATCTATATATATATATATATATATATATATATATATATATATAGGTGAATAACACATTATCTTGTAAGAAAAAAAGGAATAAGACCCATAGATGACAATTTGATAGGAAAAACAAGTCTATATTAACTCTAATAGATGATTACATGATGGTTGAGTTTCAACCGAGTTTCGGCCAAGTTTCAAAGTTTCGGGTACGAGTACGGGTATGACCCGAAACGCCGGGCTCTTTGAAGTTTCGTGCAACATAGGATGAGGCCCATGCTCATACCTACCTTCCTTGTGATTTTGGCAGTATATTCAAATCACTAGAGCCTTTAGAGTTGGATTTTCAAGAAAGGGATCCCATTGAGACTTCACCTTCCCCTTTGCCCTTTTCTATTGCTCATCATCTCAAGACTTCATCAAGTGATTCCCTCCCCCCTTGTCATATGATCTCAAGTGTCTGTGAGCCCTTCCACCTTCCGAGTATAGTGTAGAGGAAGAGCCCCTCATTGATTATACTTTACCTCCTTGGACACACCCTCAGGGTTTTGATCACTCCATGACCTCCCCTCTCCAATATAACCATCACCTTGATTAACCTATTTGTTGCACTCCCTCTTTCCCTCACCCTTCATTCCCCTCTCATCACAACCTTGTGGCATCTACAAAGCATAATATTATAAACAATGATTGTGATAAGGAGTTCTTGAGAGTGATCATTCATTCCACCATTGTGTACTTATAAGGAAAGCCCGACACTTCTAGATTGACTTATTTTCTTTCTCCTAGGACTTCCCTTTACCTCGAATGGAGATTATGTTTTCCCACCTCCCACCACTTCATCCTCCATGTGACTATGTCCACATTCAATTTGGGATTTTCTACATGAGTAATCATACTGGCATACATATGTATATTGATGTGATGATATGTTGGTTGCACTACCTTTATGATTACACTTATTATTAGCCTTGCTATATGCATGTTAGCATAGGATGCACTACATGTTGATTTTCTCATTAGAACTAACATCATATGATATTTCTCATCATAGATTAAGTTGCATTTAGATTGAATTTGCATATCTTTTCTTTCCTGTTGATTTTTATGGCCTAATACTAAGCATGGGTGATCATAAGACACCACAAAAACATGTTGCACCATGTGCTTAATCTTTGTATGTGCAGGTAACAGGTCTACGGTAACTAAGAGACTGTTGGTGTTCTCATGACCTCTCGTTCCAGTAGCTTCGCACACTTTTCCAAGAGCTCATGTCCCAGTTGGACCCAGATGTCATTGACCACCTATGGGTAGTGTGTATGGGAGAAAAATTTTCTCCTAAATGTTCCTTATTACCCACCATTTTCTGGGTGATATCCCTAGGAGAAAAAATTTCTCCAAGATGGCTCTCAGCCGGCAGCCAGCAACCCCTTGCAGCCACCAACTAGCTCATTGTGCCATTTCTCCACCACCTGAGCCAGCCATGTGGTCCCTCACCCATCTACCATGATCGTATGTTTGAAGGTGGGCCTCCCAAACCTAAAGGTATGCCTTGTCATTTGGTAATTGAGTATTGTAGTTTGCTTATAATGGACACTTTTGGGCATGGATTAATGGGGGGATTCGACAAAAAGAATGGGTTAGGTTTGTGCTCTTCTCCCCTAAACCCCTTTTGGATATTAGCCTTGAATTCTAGTCCCGTAGGATCTCTTTTACTGACCATTTGGCATTAGGGATGGTATTTCATGGGAAACCTTGATTTTGGTTGCATGGTCCCGCTCCCTCATCCACATATATTGCCCCCTTCCCACTTAGTATAACCCCATTCATCTCTTCTCCCACTTGGATCCACATTCCTCCAATGGGTCCACATAAGGTTACCCTTCCCCCTCCCCTTGCCCACAACCTTGGGCCAGGCCTGGAATGATTCCCCAGAGGTTAATGCAGCAAAAAAGAAAAGTAAAAGCATAATTGGCCACATTCAATAGGAAATGTACCACAAAATGCAAAAGATGGTTCGGACAAACACATTTAGCACGTGGGCAAAAGCCAATACATGAGCTCTACCCATCATCATGGTCATCACCGTGGTTCCTACAGGCTCTATGAGCCTCCTTCATCATATCACAACCCATGATTGTCCCAAATCCTGGGGGGCAATGAACCTCCCTACCTTAAAGGGGGATATCCACTACTCTATCTCACACATCATGCTCATACCCCTTGGATGAAGGATTGAATTTCTTTTGCCTCTTCAAAAATAACTCGAATCCACTCAATTTGCTTCCCCATCTTGCTCAACATGAGCTTCAATGAATGTACAGCACAAGGGGTCCAAAAGATGTGATGATATTTGCCTCAATAACTAGCCCTGTTGCTCTACACACCATTGCATTCTCAATTATTACCTAGACAACATTTTCTGGCCCCACCAATTCAATTGCTTCAATCAAGATGTCAGTAACGAATTGAGAATCTTTCATATGCCCTCACAATCCAATGCCTTCAAAAACATTGTCCCCTTTGGGGTCTGAGCAATCACATTAATCAAAGGCCTATTCCTTTGATCTTTCCATCCATCAAAAATGATGGATACCCCTTAAATGCGCCATGAATTACGAATGGGGCTTAATTTAGCCTCCAAATCTAACTTTTCAGCACTCAACGTTGTGGTGCGGACCTTCTCAAATTCAGAGCTCTTCAACCCTTTTCGGGCTTCATTCTCTACTTTTATCATCTTTGCCCAATAAGGAGATCGCACAAGGTTAAAGGGAAGGCCATTTGCATAAATGTATCAACCTATAGCTGCATTTGTCGTCTCTCGAGCATCATTATTAAAACTCCTTTCAAGCAGTCCCAAATTAGACCGCTTTGAACCAACAATTCCATGAGAATGAAGTGGAGGCTTTGATGAAAATGCTCCCAACCTTGTTGGGTGTTTTAATTGAGAGGCAGAATTTGCCTCATTTGCTTTAGCATCTGGCTCGTCTTGTTCATTTCGATATTTTGCAAGTTTTGTCTTGCTTAAACCATTTCCATCTGTCCCATTCTCTTTAGGTGGGCCACTGCATATTCGAACCCCATTGCCTTTTAACCTAAGTAAATGTGCTTTAACCCATGTGTATGATCCCTTATATACGTTTTTAAACTCACTGCAAACCCATGCCAATGATCCTCCTCCTTGGATCTTCCCAACAATAGTTACATATTTCCAAAGTGGTGACTTTAGATCAACTTTAGGGGCAGATTCAATTTCATGTTCCACTTCCTCTAGTTCACGAATCGCTGAACTTGAAGTTGCCATCATGATGATGTAAATGAAACTGCAAAATAAAATTGACAAATATGTATTTCAAAACAAGTTACAAACCTTCAATTCGTTTCAAAACCACTGTTAAATTTTAATGCTCTTACTTCTATTTCCTTGTGTAAAGCAGGCAGTGTTCCTCATAGAGAGGAGGGATTTATTGTTTTTTGAGCATGTAGTAGTGAGCACATACATTTTACTACCCAATTGAGGAAGAGAGCCAGCATGAAGTTGTCCATAAAATAGTTAAGAATCAAGATGGCGTGACAAATGTTGTCCAATAGAGGGTTTAGCATTCAAAATGACTATATGAAATGAAGAATATCAATATAGCGCCCAGGCACAAATTAAAGAATTAAAGGAAGAAATCGCAAAACTTCAACAAAAGAGCGAAACCTCAGAGACGAAATATAAAATCTTATGAAAATTCTATCGCTGCAGAAACTGATTTACTTTTCCTACTTATTTCATCATAAGTTATTCATGAAATTACTTCAACAAACATTAAAATAAATATTGTTGTAGATATCACACCGTCATACAGAAACAAACATACGCACACATTGACACAGTTATTTTGGACTAATGTCCCCGAAAAAACCCAATGTGGGAAAACCGGTGCAGCAAGGGAGGATTTTATTAATCAGCAATTTTCTTGTACAATAGGGTGCCAAACTGGCTTACCCACAGATAGACAAACTTCCTGCACTTTTCTAAACCCAGCGTAGGCCCTACTAACCTCTGCTACAACCTGAAACCCTCTGCGTCAGCCTACTGAGGCTCTACACAGCCTCTCTAGCCTTTTGCGTCACCCCTGCAACGTCTACGTGGATGACGCATGGCCTTCTGGCTCTGCGCAGTTTCTGCTGCCTCTGCGTGGCTTCCTCTGGTTCTGCATCTGCCTCTTCTGCGTTGATCTCTCGTCTCTTTATTTTGTACTTGCTTCCTTCTGACTACTCTCCAGACCACTTGTTCAATTTCTCAGCAAACCCCACTCCAGAAATCGAACTGACTGGTCTCCCTCAGTGTGTTCTCCAAGTGCCCCTCAAGCCTCATCTTATACTTTTTCTGTTGACATCTCAACGGCCGAGATTAAGTCCCTAATACACGGCTAAGATTAGATCTGGCTTGATCCATGTCTTTTGGACCACTCTAACACAGATTCATATTAATACACATTAATATTTTATTTTCCCTAAGTTTAGACTTAGGGACTCCATTAAAAATATTAATTATTTTAATATCTCCTGACCTGTTTAGAATCTGCCCAAACCCTTTCTGGGTATTGGAGATCTTATGTGCCCCAACCTCTCCACCAAATTTCGTGGCTAGAGCACATCCGATGCTACCCCAAATCAACACTCCCTCTTAGCGAGAATTGTGCTCTAACAATACTCCTCATTGAGTATTTACTCTGATCATCCAGCATCGATACCTGCGCTGATGCTAGGCCTTCCTGCCCAACATCCTCTGCATTGCTGCCTCCTGTACTACTACCCATGACTCTACTACTGCCACTGCTGCATCTGTACGACAGCGCCCTCTGCATCTGTGCTGCTGCTGGTCCTTTCTCCCAACACTGCATCCGCAATGCAACTTCCTTTGCATCTGTGTTGTTGTTGGTCCCTTCTCCCAACATTGCATCTTCACTGCAACTCCCTTTGCATCTGTGCTGTTGTTGGTCCTTTCTCCCAACATTGCATCTTCACTGCAACTCCCTCTTAATTCGTGCTGCTAACACACTACTTCTGAAAGGGGTTCTTTACCATCCTTATCTTTTCCCTAAAGTAGTCAAATTTTGACTTTCCAAGGGCCTTGGTGAGGATATCTGCCACTTGTTCCCCTTTAGGAGTGTAGCTCAACCATACAACTCCTCGTTGGACACAATCTCTAACAAAGTGACACCGGATATCAATATGCTTTGACCTATCATGAAATACTGGATTCTCAGAGAGTTTGATGGAACTCTGATTATCACACATGATCCTGGTCGCCTCCATATTTCTTCTGAATAGGTTTACCAGCAATTTTCTAAGCCATATGGCCTCACACAAAGTTGTGCTTGCTTCCATATATTTTGCCTCAAATGAGCTCAGAGCCACAGACTTTTGTTTCCTACTGCACCAAGAGGTTATTCCTGATCCAATGTTGAAACAGTACCCAGAGGTACTTTTCCAATCCACTGAACTTCCTGCCCAATCTGCATTAGTAAATCCACTCAACCTGATATCCTTCCCCTTGTTGTATAAGACCCCATAACCAACTATTCCCTGTAAATACTTGAGAACGTGCTTGGCTGCTGCCCAGTGAGCCCTCTTTGGTTCCACCATGAACTAACCGAGGGTGTTCACAATGTAAGCAAATATCTGACCTAGTATTGACTAGATACATCAGGGACCCTATGAGTTGTCGGTATAGGGTGGGATCGACATCCTTATCTTCTGATGCATCAATCTTCTTCCAGTTGGTGATCATTGGCGTAGCCATAGGTCTACAGTCTCCCATCCTGAACCTTTTCAAGATTTCTGTAGCATACCTTCCTTGCCCAAGGAAGATTTCTCCTTTCTGTTGCCAAACTTCCAACCTTAGGAAATAATGCATTCGTCCCAGATCCTTCATATCGAACTCTGTGGCTAGATTTTTCTTGCAGTCTTCAATGAGTCTGGATGATCCTGTCAGGAAGAGATCATCCACATATAATACTAAGATAAGTGGCTCGCTCTCTACGACCAGATAGTAGAGATTCGGATTTGCGTCACTCTTGACAAACCCCATCTTCTGCAAGTAGCCATCTATTCGACCATACCACGCTCTTGGTGCCTGCTTCAGCCCATACAAGGCTTTCTTCAATCTACATACATGAGACTTCTTCTCATGAGTTTCAAAGCCCTCTGGTTGTTCAATGTATACTTCTTTTTCTATTACCCCGTTCAGAAATATCGTCTTAACATCCATCTAATGGATCCCCCATCCCATCTGGGCTGCAAGAGATATCACTGTGTGACAGTCCTAATAGATGTATACCTGGCAACCAGGGCGAAGGTTTCCTCATAGTCAATCCCTTCCTTTTGAGCATACCCCTTAACCACAAACTTGGCCTTGTATTTTTCAATACTATCGTCCGCAGCATATTTGATCTTGTAGATCCATCTTGAACCTACCATAGATCTGTCTTGAGGCCTTGACACCACCTCCTAGGCATCATTTACCATTATGGAGTTATACTCCACCATCGCATCTAGCCAAACCTGATGCTGAGCTGCCTCCTTGAAGTTGGCAGGCTCTCCATCCTGAGCTACTAACGCCTAATACCTGTCTGGTTATTTCGCTCCCTTTTACTGTTCCCTGACTCTACGATGAAATTTTCTGCATCACGCAGAATCTAACGAAGTTCCCTAGTGGTTCTTCCTCTGCCAACAAGTGCTTTTGTTCGCTCCTCTTCCTCATCCTAAGAATCTTCCTGATCTGAGGGAGGATTCTTCACTTCTGTTGGTTGAAGAGGCATGACCAACAGATCCTCTTTCGACTGCTCCTTGGAAGGCATTTAGCGAGATCTTCTGAAAGCTCTATCCTCCATGAACTTTACATCTTGTCGTACTACTACCTTCCTGCTCTCTGGAAGATAGACCCTGTATGCCTTAGCGTTCTCGCTATATCCTGCCAGATACCCCTTTTCTACAGTCTGATCCAGCTTCTTCCTCTTTTCTTCGAGTATGCAACAATATGCCAAGCTCCCAAATATCCTAAAGTCAGTCTTCCCAGTGAAGACTTCTTCTGGAGTAATCTTGCCCAATGCCCGATGAGGAGACCTGTTCTGAACGAAGACAATTGTGTTGCATGCTTTTGCCCACAGGAATTTTGGCATATCCCGATCATACAGCATGGCCCTAATTGCTTCTACAATAGTCTTGTTTTTCCTTTTTGCCACCCCATTCTGCTCCGGATTGTAGGGAGTTGTCCACTCTCTTCTGATGCCCTCCTTAGCGCAATAATCAATGAAGTCTTTATCAACATATTCTCCACCATTATCTGAGTGCAAGACTTTTATTTTCTTACCTGTCAGATTCTCCACTTCAGCCTTGAATTCCTTGAATCGACAGAAAACCTCATCCTTGGTTTTCAGAAAATAGATCCAAGTTTTCCTCGAGTGGTCATCAATGAAGGTAAGGAAATACTCGACACCACTGAGTGCTTTGATGGACATAGGTCCGCAGATATCTGAGTGTATCAATCCTAGTACACTCTTGGCCCTGTGGTTGCTCGTAGGAAATCCCGCCTTGGCATACTTTCCTAGAGTGTATCCCCTGCATACATCATCTCATTCCGTACTCAAATCCGGAACTCCTGTTACAGTGCTCCTGAGAATTCTCAGAGCTCTATGGTGCAACTGACCCATCCTTCTCTGCCATAGTTCGTTCAAGTCTTTGTCCCCATGACTACCTATTAGTGTCATTGGAGATTCTAGTTGTAATCTGTACAACCGATTACTTTTGATCCCAATCTGCACTTTCTTTTTCCAGCTCGGGTGTTTGACGTAGACCTTTTCCTTCATGAAGTAGACGTCATAGCCCTTGCCTTGTAGTTATGACACGGAAAGTAAGTTCATCCCCAATCCTGGCACATGCAGCACATTTGTGGCACGGAACCGCTCTCCCGATTCTGTCTGAAAAACTATGGTACCCTTTCCTACTGGAGTACACTTTGCCTTGTTCCCCATGGTGATCTGAAAGTTCATCTTCTCTTCTCGATATTCTGAGAAACACTCCCTGATTCCCGTCATATGCCACGAGGCTCCACTGTCTATATACCGTACTTCTGATGATGCAACACTAGTCATGCACGCCACTTCTTCTTCAAACCTGGAAGCCAACATAGAGAAATCGAAATCTCTCTCTCTTGTGCAATCTTCTGAAAATCTGCGTGAGTACCCTAAGGTGGATGTCTCTGCATCGTGGTCTCTACCCATAACTGATTTTCCATTTTTGTCTCTGATTACTTGCTCTGATACCATGTCAAAATTCTATCACTACATCAACTGATTTATTTTTCCTACTTATTTCATCATAAGTTATTCATGAAATTACTTCAACAAACATTAAAATAAATACTGCTGCAGATATCACACCGTAATACAGAAACAAACATATGCACACATTGACACAGTTATTTTGGACTAATGTCTCCGGAAAAACCCAATGTGGGAAAACCGGTGCAGCAAGGGAGGATTTTATTATTCAGCAATTTTCTTGTACAACAGGGTGCCAAACTGGCTTACCCACAAATAGACAAACTTCCAACACTTTTCTAAAGCCAACGTAGGCCCTACCGACTTCTGCCACAGCCTGAAACCCTCTGCGTCAACCTGAAACCCTCTACGTCAACCTACTAAGGCTCTGCACAGCCTCTCTGGGCTTCTGCATCACTCCTGCAGCCTCTGCATGGATGACGCAAGCCCTTCTATCTCTGCGCAGTCTCTGTTGCCTCTGCGTGGCTTCCTCTCGTTCTGCATCTACCTCTTCTGCACTGATCTCTTGTCTCTCTATTCCGTACTTGTTGCCTCCTGACTGCTCTCCAGACCACTGGTTCAATTTCTTAGCAAACCCCGCTCCAAAAATTGAACTGACTGGTCTCCCTCTGTGTGTTCTCCAAGTGCCCCTCAAGCCTCCTCTTATACTTTTTCTATTGACATCTCAACGGCCGAGATTAAGTCCCTAATCAACGGCTAAGATTAGATCTTGATTGATCCATGTCTTTTGGACCACTCTAACACAAATTCATATTAATACACATTAATATTTTATTTTCCCTAAGTTTAGACTTAGGGACTCCATTAAAAATATTAATTATTTTAATATCTCTTTATCTGTTTAGAATCTGCCCAAACCCTTTATGGGTATTGGAGATTTTATGTGCCCCAACCTCTCCACCAAATATCGTGGCTACAGCACATTCGATGCTACCCCAAATCAACAGATCTCGTAGAGCAGTTTCATGCAAAATTAACAGAATGCAACGAAGAAATTTTGCATCTAAGGAACCATAATGAAAATCTTCTTGCACAAATGAAAAAAAAGTATCAAAGAAAGAAGAGGAGAATTTATGCTTAAAAGACCCTAACAAAAAATTATTAGAACAAATCAAGTGTTTAAAAGACGAGAAACTTGAAGGCCAAAATAAAGTTGACTCAAAAAATGAGAAATGCTTACGTCTCAAAAATCATAACCAAAATCTGCTCAAACAAATTAAAAAACTTAAGGACGATAAGAAATCATTGATGAATAGGTTCGAAAAAATTGTCGCAAAAGAAGCATCAAAATCACTAGATGTAGTAGTCCAAGTTGGTGAAGAAGAAACAAACATCGATTCCACTAATCTCATAGTTCAAGCAAATTCAATTCTACTGAAGTAAAGACGTACCTAGGGGCTGCCATTCAAACGACGAACATTCCAAGTGATGATTCAGTCGCCAACTCAACAACAACATCGCCTAAAGAAAATCAAGAATCAACCACTAACATGATAAGTGGAAGTCCAACCAAAGGAACTATGTATCGACATTCAAATCACAAGAGCAAACTTTCCCATCAATCTACGTACCGGTACCACTCATAAAATAAACGACAAGTTTATGTTTCCAAAAATACTAAAGTCTGCAGAATCTAGTCCCACGATAACAATTCATCACAAAAGTTGATTCCGCAGAAGATGAATCTAGGATGGTCTGATCCATTCTTAGTACAACAGTTTTATATATCACTGCAAGGATCATATCAACTTGTATCAACAAAGATGATTGTCCCGAGAAGAGAAGACATTCACAACAGATAAGAGTTCAAGTCCTTTCATCAACAAGCTTTGAGGACAAAGCTTTTTGAAGGGGAAGGCAATGTTATGAACATAAATTATGTAAAAATAGATAATAAATAATAATCATAATAATATAAATATAATAATAAATAATAAGTAAATTAACTAATGGTTAGTTAGTTAATAATGAAAAAGCATGTCTTAGAGACATGCCTGTTCATGAAAGGGTATTTACCTGGTTATATATACAAGACCTTCATTCTCATTTGTAATCATTCTACATCAATTCTTTATACAATATACAATTTACAATTACTATCCTATGATGGATGTCTTTGTTTATGAAGTATTTTAAATATTTTCGTTACGTATACGACTTTTGGTCGTTACAAAGGTGCAAGAAAAATTACTTGACATTAACAACTAGCAATTTGTTTCTATGGACTTATACTTATCGCCATGCCAAAATGAGCCTTGAACTTAATCATCCATTATTATAGGTATTTCCATGTATTGCCACAACTAGTTCATTTGTATCAGGTTTCACCACAACATCTTCATGAGGCTCTGATGAATAAAGATGTCAAGAAGACAGCAAGGGTAGATGGCATTTCCATGCCAACACTTCAAAGCAGCTACAACTACAACAGATTTTACTCTTTATAAATCTACAAGTCTTTAGGAAACTAAATACTCAGCCGCACTCTTAATAACATAACACCAAAGCCATCACCCAACAAGGAGATCAAGAGGTAATCGATAAACAGAAGAATATCACTCTCGTCAATGTTTCAACTTTCTTTGAAAACATAATAAATACACCAGCGCAAGGACAAAGAAAATAAGTTCTTTAAGATAATATCAGTCCCTATACAAACTAGGTTCATGAAAGGAATATACATTGTGGTCTATCTCATGACTAATGTAACGAATGGATTACAAAAGTTGAGCAAGATGCTAGTGACAAATTCCCATATGCACTTTCTACAAGAATTGTGTCACCTTACATGCAACCACTCAATAATTAGCATATATCCAACAATCAAAATTTAGAAAGCATCTTCGTAGTTTTAGGAGTCACGTCTAGCCTTGCTAACCTACAAGGAAAAAGAATGAATTGAAGGCTTTCTTGAGAACCATTTGAGAACCTTTGCAAGCTTACGATGATAACATGGCCTACTTACACTATTAGGCTCGGCTCTCAGGATCGGCTCAGGCTCCCACAGTGACATAGTCGGCTCACTGTCTAAGGGCTCCAAGTCCACATTAATAGTTGCTCGCAGGTTGAGGGCTCCAAGTCCACACTAACAGTTGCTCGTGGTCTGAGGGCTCTACACTCGTGACTCAAGTCTCACAGTCCGGCTCACAAGGTGAGGGCTCCACACTCACATTGCATAGTCGTTTGCAAGCTCACTCCACAATCACAGTCGGCTCGCGAGCTCCAGGCAAATGACAAAAGGACGTCGGCTCGGTAAAGGTTATCGTCGATCGGTTAACCTAAAAGTTCGTCGCCTCATAAAAAAAACACAGTGAAAATCAAATTGGAAAATCATTCCTGGTGGCCAGAATCGTGAAACGTTTTTATTTTTGGCGGATCCGTTTTGAAAAATCAAAATATTTTTTGTTTTGGCCGGATCTGTTTCCGTAAATTCTAAAACGTATTAAAATTTAGAGGAAACAAATGATTTTTACAAAAAAATCACAAAAGACATTCTCGAATTCTAACCCGCCATTTTTGAAATTCTGAAACGCTACAGATACGGATCCATGCCGTTTTTTAGGCGTTTTGTACCAGTTTCCGGATTTGAAACGTCAAACAGCATTTCGGGGAGGTTAGACCCGCATTTCCGTTAACTTAGGAGCAGAGGTCTTGCCATTAATCTAAGCCGATAGGTTGAGCAGAGTTATTGAACAAAGTTAATGGTTTTATGTACTGCTGAATATATTGAGAGAGCAAATGCAGAGAAACATACATATCTTGAGCAGAGCTACTAATGCAAGTTGCAGTGAAAGTGATAAAGATTGTAGTTGCAAGCTTCGGTTGCAAGTTGTACGGTACAAGTTATAGATTGCATGATTGCAGGACTGGAAGTTTATTAATGTAGATATGTTGAGAAAATTTTGAGAAGCAGCAGATTTAATTGTTGAGCAGTAGTTGTGTTGTGATTTTTTTTTTGTATTAATTTTGAGCACAGGTGGATCCAATCTAAAAATTTTGAAATGTGGTGAGCTGAAGGTTGCAACCTTCAGGGCAAGTGGTAGCTTGCTAAGTAGTGTGGCAGGGTGGTGCAAGGCAGGAGAGTGGAGTCTCCTTTAGGTTGGAGCCTAAAAAAACTTCAAGGTGGCAATGTGGTGCTAGGGCAGGTTGGAGTTTGTGCAAGGCGTTGGACATCCTTCCCGCCGAAAGCTGGTAAATAAGGTGTTGGAGCATCCTTTAGATTGGAACCTGTAAACCAAGGCATTGGAGCGTCCTTCCAATTGAAGCTGGTAAACTAGGGGGTTGGAGCCTTCTTCAATTGGAGCTCAAAATATTGGAAGTTGGAGCTTCCTAATTGATGTAAATTATTGAAGACAAATATTAATAAGTGTTCGATGGTTTTTCTCTCGAAAAGGTTTCCACCTAAAATATCTAGTGCATTGTCTTTATTGTTGTGCATTGTTGAATGGTGTTGATGACTGCTTTATGTTTATCTGATGCTAATAACAATTAATGCTCTGTGAAGTTAAAATTAACTAGTTGAAGAGAAATATTGATTCACCTCCCTCTTAGTATTTCAAACAAATCTTACATATCACTAAACATATTTGTAATTCATCTCTTCAAGTTTAATTTTACATCATTAAAGAGTTTGAGCAAGTGTTTTCACCACTAAGGCTCAAATCCAGAAATTTGACTTCACTAAGCATTATAAACCATATTTTAAATTTAGTCCACTAATTCTTCATTGCTTTGGCATCTAAGTGGACTTATGTGATGTATGTTTATTTTCTTTAAGGTTAAATCAGCTTGTATGAAGCATCACTTCACTAAGTGTTGAACCCTTTATATGCTCCAAGCTATATCTTTCATTGGATTTAGTTCTCTATTATTGAAGTAAATATTTGCATATTTTGTTAATCATAGAAAAGATTTGCTTCCCTAGGCTCGACTTATAATCATTGCATAATTAAGGGATACCCCCCTTGGCCTCTAAAGAGACGGCCAAAAGTAAAGAGGAAGTTGCAATATGGTGACCATTATACAACTCCTAAATGTTAACCCAAGGTTGCATTTTTAGACTATGCTTTTCCACTTAGATGCTAGTTTAGGTGGTAACAAGGGGAATCTCACCCCTCCAGTGTATATATATTCAAAGAATAGTCATTATAGCATCCCACAATATGCCAAGTCATATAGGAGAATTAAATTTCATCATGAACAAAGAAAAGACAATGATCAATAGGATTTAATCACAAATTTTGGAGTTGATTTGATGTTGGACAAACTTCAAATCAGAAAAATGGCCCATAATGGCTCATTAATGCACCAGAGATGGCCAACACCAATCCAAGTTAGTAATAAGTATGTAATCCGAGCCCAAATTGCAATGTAATCGAATAGTCTTTGTTCTACAAATCCACATCCTGCAAGTAAATATCCCTATATTCAAGGACCCAAGGAGTCTCCCTTATTTTGAGGCTCGTTGGAGGCAATGGCTCCACTAGAACATATGCTTGCACCTCACTTTAAGAAGGCATTATGGACATTGGAACAATACTACAAGAACTACAAATGAGCCATGATGTAGCAATCTAGGCCATAAAAGATGAAAAGTGCGATATACATAACCACAGGCTTGTTGAGTGACTCAAGATGGTCAAACATTGTGGCAAAATGAACACACACATGGGGCCGTATAGGCAAAAGATCACAACATGAAATGATGAGTCTACTAACGTGAAGTTGAAGTAGACAACTTGGATGGCAAATACTAGTTGGGAGGAGAGTATTCTCTAAGGTATGAATGTTGTGGAAGCCCTTACATATCTTTTGACAACGAAGAAAGCCAAGACACCTTATGCAATGAGGAATTGGACAACAACTTGAGTTAGTAGCTATAAGATTAGACGGTCCATCATCAACAATTTCGAAGCCAAAGAAAAATTCCAAGTACAAGTCATGCAACCAGATATATTTCATTCTTTTAAGAATTACTGCTTCAAAGACTAAACTTTGTTTATTCCTCAATGATATCTTAGTACCAATGTGAGAAACAAGATTTTGGAAGCCAACAAAATTCTAGATGTGGTCTTTGTTGTTGAAAATTGGTAGTGAAGAGATGAATTTCCTTAAAAAAAAATTCATTTCTGACAATTCTAGAGTGACTTTCTAAAAATAGAAAGTCATGTCTATCATTCCAAGCATGACTTTCCAAAAATAGTAATCCACCTTACTTCAATTGGTAATCAAGTATAGATGATGGAAAATCACTTAACTTATCCTTAATCAATCTTAATTGATCAATTTTTTTATTTAATCATCAATATTATCATTAATGTTATTATTATCCTTATGCTACAATAATATTATTATCAAAAAGGAAATACATGTCATCTTTCCTAGTTGGCACTCAATCCTGCCACTTCGCACCTTTCTCTCTCTTTGATGGCACTCGTAACTCTCTCTCACCTTAATGAAGCGTTACTCTCTCTATCTTAATGGATTCATTGCACTCCTCTTACACTCGCTTACACTCATTAAATATTTGTCATAAAAGATTCCTCTTACGCACTCTTCAATGCATATGTTACACTCTCTCCTTTAAGGCATGAGTTACAAGGCATGCGTACCTCTCTCCTTTTATGGCATGAGTTACAAGGCATGCGTACCTCTCTCCTTTATGGCATGAGTTACAAGGCATGCATACCTCTCTCCTTTTATGGCATGAGTTACAAGGCATGCGTACCTCTCTCCTTTATGGCATGAGTTACAAGGCATTCATACCTCTCCCTAAATTGGCATATGTTACTCTTCCTCAAGGCATGTGAGTTACTCCTCCTTTATGACATGAACTCGTTGCTCCTCCTATATATATGTGCCTCATATCTTCACTCCTTACTTGTGCATTGTGAAAGGAGAATTCAAACTTGTGAAAGAGAGAGTTGGAGAGACTAGAGAAGGATTGAGAGAGAGAGAGACTTGGAGAGTAAGAGCAGAACTTGGTGAGCCAAAGTGATTCAGTGTTTGCATCAGCTGCTGCTACCAGAGATCTTCTTGCTACAGCTAGTTCAGATTTGGGTGAACTTACTCATTCTCTTGATATCTCATTGTATTATGTTTCTCTGTTGAACAATTGATTTCTAATAGAAGAAGAATCTGGTTGGGTTTTCCCCTCATGGGTTTTGCCCTGGTCATTGGACCTAAACTATATGTGTCTCATTGTGTTCTTGGATGTTTTCTATTGTGCATATGCTTAACTGATATTGCACCAGAAAGAAGATTCATAATAAGTAATTCTTTCAGCATAGAACATCAAATTTCAACATTTGTCAAACCCTTTCTCTAAAGTTTGTTCATGTATTTGCTCTAGCTTGGTAGGTTTCCTTGATGGCACCAAGATTTTGAAGGAAAGAAAAAATACCAGTTTAATGGAGGCAGTATTAGATGTAGACATAAATGTAAAAGCAAAAGGAAAAGCTGTAAAATCGCCTAACATAATGAATATGATGGACAATTGCTTCATTTGTCTAATTCAAGCTTTGTAATGTTTCTGAATCTTTATAAAAATTTCTCTTATTTAAAAAACAGCATCTGAAATGTCAATGGCGTAAGAATTTAGAAAGTGGCAATGTTTCAATAGGCTTATTTTTTAGAAGGCTTTTCAACTCCACACTATACAAAAGTTTACAACATACTGTAATAATTTTAATGTGAATACTAGCAATGGCTGTCCTTGAAACCAATTCAAAGGTTAGCAATGCCTGTCCTTTGACATGTGCATGCCGCCATAGCTAACAGAATTGTGTCTACTCTAGAAGCAATTCTACAACTATATAACATGACTAGATTCGCCAAACATGCACAACATTTCGGATATACATAAAGTTGAATACTGCATTGTCTCCATGGTAACTTGCAAAACCCACATACTACAAAAGATGCAAAGAAGTGTTATCTGAAAGTAAAATGTGAAAATTTGTTTTGAAGGTATAAATATACTCCCAACCTTCTCATTCTATAGTTTAACCATGTGGAAACAAAAAACGGTTATCAGAAGCAACAAGAGGGAATACAGTAACTCCCTCCATTACCAGCATTGATTATGAAAGGTACAAAGAAATAAATAGAAATTCAGCAATTACAATTTAATAATGCTGTGATTCAGTTTTCCTTCAAACTATTCTGTCTAGGTCGTAAAGCAGGAGCTCAAAAACCAGAAACACATACCAGAAGTGAACTGCAATTCTTCCTGGGGCGTCCTCTCCGTACTCTAAGGACAAATGGAACTTGGATACCACAGCCGCCAAGTGAATCCTGCCTAAACACCAATGCCATTCTCTCAAATTCATTCCAGTAAGGTCTAGCATGAGACTTTACTGGTGTGTATCCTTGGTCTGAATCTCTCTCAACAACTGTAGGCTTTCCACTATTCAGTCTGGAATCTACATCTGACAACTCTTCAATGTACCTCCGAGTCGGTTTTCGCATCCGCTTGCCTACAGTCTCCTCTCCAAGTGGAACTTCATCATTTGACAATTCAAACTCTGTTTTTGGGACAAAATCTGTAAGCAAAGTGGTGGAAGAATCCCTGCCAAGAGGTCTTTTCCTGGCTACCGCCTCTACAGAACCATCCACTACCACTTCACTCTTAATCACCTGTACGTTATCAGAATCATCGGGAAATTGTTGAACAAGACTCTTCCCAGACCTTGAATTTATCTTTTCTTTTATTTGTCTTCTTACTCACATTTGTCCCTATTGAAATACGCCGCTTCAGCCACTGTTTATCTTTAACAGAGGTTTCTCGCCCAAATGTTGCCTTGAAAGTTTCATGAAGTTCTTTAATAGTAAGATTGTCCAAGGAAAAATCACACTTTGCAGCATCTGGATCTGCCTTTGGAATTACAGTCTGAGGTGGTGGTGATCTGCTTGAATCTTTTCCAGTTTTTATGCTGGGATAGGAGCAATCCAAATTCAAATTTTCCAAAGTATTATCTTCAATTTGACCATAGCTTAAAAGAGGAAAACTTTTCTCAAAAGAACCATCTTCAGCAAGGAAATTTGACACCGGATTCACAAGGTTTTCATGATAGTGACTATCTAGCTGATTCCATCCACATTTTCTCAGGAGATTACTGGAACTGTGTGCAGGAAGCCCCGAAGCAAGACGAAGACGTTCTTCTTCTTTTACTCTCTGTAACATCACATCAAGAAACTGTATCCAAATACTATGTCAGAATAGCTCTTTGCCCAGTTCAGAATTCAACTAGTGAAATCACCACAGGTTATAAAGATATTCATTCGACCTTTTAAAGGTGAGGCATTGGAGTGAATATTCAATAAACACAATGTAAATAAATTAAATCAATGATTACAATATCTGGAAAACACATATATTAGTCTATATAAATGACCAATATTTTGTCACTGGAAATAACAAACAATTCTTTCCCTTTTTTACTTTTTTGGAAAGTTACGCTTACAGTGTGTAGAAAGTACTATAAAAGACATCTCTGCTGAAAGATTAGGGATGAGATCCTCAACACTCCTAATCCAGTGAAGAGAAGAACTGAAAATATAAAATTTTGAATCTAGTACTTCGGAAAATGATTGACAATGGGAAAAGGTGCCAAAAACAAGGAGTGTTGTTACAAATACTTCGAACAACCAAAAAGTTTTAAACCATTTATAACTTACAAGAAAAACACTTGTTTTTGTCGTTATAAATACTTTGAACAACCAAAGAGTTTTAAAACATTTATAACTTAGTAAACAAGAAAAACATTCTTACAAATAACTACAAAGATCGACCACTCAATAATTGTTCAAGTTAATGATACGAGAATTCTTAAGAACCTACTAAAAACTGCTTGTCTAATAACACAACATCCGTGTCCAATTTAACATAAACAAATCTATAATGAATATTTTAGAAACATGGAGAAACAAACTTCAGTAGAAATAAAGATAATCAATTAACCAAACCCATTGATAGAAATAAGTCAGATTTGATATCTGACCCAAATTACAGGAAGACCTTCAAACCAGAAACTATAGGAAAATCCCTGACATTGTCACACAATCCACACTGAAGCCCACAAAGACATGTGCACACTACTGCACCAGCCACATTCACAGGATGCTTTGAGGAGTTTCTCATTGGTCTAGGACGCAATTTATCGTACTGGGACCTTTAATTTACTTAGATATGTCTCTGGCCCTTCTTGGCACATCATCTTTTTTGCGTTGAGTTTTACTTTGTCTATAAAAATTAACAATGATTAACCTTGTAAAGAAGGCACAATTTTCATTCTCCCTTCGTCGACGATGATATATCTGCTAACTATGTCCTGACTCCTCTCACATTTTGGTAATTGGAGTCATCGCTCAGAATGGTGAATATTTTCATTGAATGCAATTCCAGTAAAAATCTTATAGTTTGCTATATATATATATATATATATCGGGTGGTTGGAAGGAATGTTGCTATCCTCCCCACCCAGGTTCATTTCCCATAAGTGACATGTTAAGCTCTTATCAATATATAATGTAATCACTTTGAGGCCTTGTCTAATTGTTACACGTCATTTTGTCACCATTAGGCAAATGACCGCCAATCCAATGAATTGTTCTGAAGCAATCCCATGCAATCTTGGAAGCAAAATTGTGTCAATCCCAAAGATAACAAGAATCCTAGATTACATTGCTTTAAACCCTGTTTTCAAGTACTTGCGCACTTGTCCTAGCCACTACCTGCGCAAAAACAGTTATGAGCATTATGGTCTACGCAATCCTGCGCTCTATCTCCACTGAAAAGTGCGCAAACCTTTAACATAGGTAAAAAATAAAAAGCAATTTCTAGAAGCTTTGTTGGAGGAATATTTCCCAACTGAAGGCCTCAAGCCTCTACATACTTGGGCGTCATCCTTTGGTTCATGAATGAAACTCCCTCCCTTTATGGATCTCATCCCTTGAGAAGAGGATCTCAAACCTCCTCCTCTTGGCCTATAAATTCAACACAGACCAGAGGGTGAGGGAGACTTTTTGAATGTAAACTTATACTGCTGGATTGGGCCTGGAAGCTTATCACTGAAGGAAGGATTGGAGACTATTGGGAAGAGGCTAAGATTGTATTGCTCCTTCTTATTCAAGATTAATACAAGCAATTGTTTCTTTCCTATTTGCACTTGTTATGACGATCATTGCAAAGCTCCTTGATCTTTTGCACAGTTTGTAATTGAGGTATTGAATTCATGCTATGATATATGCTATGTTGCAATTTCTACATATGTTGTTTTTCAATCTTTATCTATGTTATGCTTTTACTCTTTGTCTGGTTTTGTCTATGCAGATCTTCTCTTGAAGCAACAAAGAAGGGTTTTTGAAAGCATTCAGGGGACATCTACAAGCATTTCATAGAAAGGTAAGAGGTCTTGCATATTTTATATATCATGCCTCAGTTATAGATTAAGGAGGTCTTGAACATTTTATATATCATGCCTCAGTTATAGACTAAGGAAAGTTTACAGTTACTTTCTTGTTTGTTTCAAGACTTGTCTTTGAATGTAGGGAGAACGTTCTTGTCTGCAAGAACAATTCGTCTGCCATAACAAATTGGCGACCATACTGGAGAAGTCCCAGCTGTACCTAGAACAAACATTGACTAAACTCACTTGGACCTTTTTGGAGGGTATTCTTCACTCGAGATGGCATAAGTGAAGTTACTTGCACCATATTGTGGCCATTAAGAAAGTTGTCAACATAACTGATTCGCCCTACTCTATCTCTATCCACTTTTCACATTTATCTCTGCGACATTGGGTTTCATCACCAACTAGTGATTTCGCTGTGAAAAGGTTGTTTGCATGGTTTGACTCCTTAGATTTATTAGCACGTGTTATTTGCTTGTTTTACTTTTTGTAGACCTTAGGTGTGGATTGTGAATTTGGATTGTTAAGATTGTTAAATTTTTAACTAAAATTCACTTTTCAATAGACTTACGGTTGAATCTGATGGCAACAGTTCCGAAATTTACCAATCAAGGAACCCCATTTAATGGGGATCCTAGTCATTTTCCTTGTTTTTTGAAATGTTGGTCCTCCTTATATGGCTACATTGTGTCTTCCTGGATTCGCGATAGTTTTACCGATATGGTTGTTTTCAACCTCGTTGGTTTCAAATACCCAAATTACTTTACCTCAACCGGATCTTTTACCTCATGTTAATCCTTTACCTTCTTTGCCCAACATGTCTTCCTCCCTTTCTTCTTCTTCGCTTGGTAAAAGCCTTGATGCTAGTAACCAAGTGCATAAGAAGAAGAAGAAAGGGATGAAGAAGAAGAAGCGAGATAAGAAAGGAGTAAATCGACCAACCATTGCCGTGACGGTTGATAGTGAAACCTCCAACATCCATCACAAGCCCAAATAACCTTGCAATATTTGTAAAGGTGACCACTTCCTTATCAATTGTCCTGGTATTCCTAAGGTCTTGAAAGTATGGTTTGAGGATTATCATCAATTTACTGTTGATCCATCAAGGTTCCAAAAAGAAAGGGGAAAAAGGGAAAGTCAAGCTCCCTTGTAGGTTATGCGAATGGAGTCATCAAACCCACCTTTGCCCTCACATGGATGAAGCCTTAAAATTGTTGGCAAACCCTAGTGTTTCTCAACAACAACCTCCAACTGGTTATCGTAAGCTTTCTCCCAACCTATCGTCAGTTGACGAAGTGATTGATCTAATTCCAAGTACAATCAATCCCACTCTTCCATTGGAGAGTGAAACCCATATCATTCAGGTTGATGAACCATTGGTTGATCAAGTGGTCGAATTGATTCCATCTTTGGTCAATCCCACTCTCCCTTTAGAGAGTGAAGTTAATACCACTCAGGTTCTTTTTGTTACTTCAGATTCCACCGCACAAGGGGGCATTTCACCCGTTCCTACGGAACCCCCTACAAGTATTGAGGTTATTTCATTTGATTAGAATAGACTGACAGAGCTTCATCTCCCTTCTTCCACCCCCTCCCAAATCATTGTGAAGGCTTATGGTAAAAATGTGTGACACAGAAATGTAGATGAAGGTGCTTCTGTTAGTATTATATCCTCAATCGCTTGGCAAGCTTTGGGTTCCCCTCAGCTTGTGTCTATTACATAGAATCTGTTAGCTTTTAATAAAACCATCAGTAAACCTTTAGGGATCCTTCCTAAGTTACCCATTACCTTGGAAGGTAAAATTGTTTGTATTGATGTTATGGTAGTCCAAGGCCCCTTGGATTTCAATTTTCTCCTTGGGTGAGACTATGTCTATGCCATGAAAGCTATCATGTCCACACTCTTTCGTGTGATGTCTTTCCCTCACAATGGAAACATTGTGACTATTGACCAGCTTTTGTTCATTGGTCTTGATTCGACTACCAACCATCCAACATCCCTGAATGTTCCTTATATGGAAGTGGTATCTACCCCACCACGAGTTAATTATGTGGCAACTAGTCCCATGCATTCACTTACCGATAGAAATGAGCCTCTCACTATATGCTCATCTTCTTTTGACTTAGATCTAGTAGGTGACATGGTGAACCCTTCAATGGGGACATTTGAACCCAATTTTCTTATCCCTATTGAGTCCATTGACATGTGTTCCTTCTAGAGAATTATTCTTCCTTTTGATGAAGACCTCTTGGAAGCCATGATCGACATGTATCCCTTGGCATGTATTCCTTCCAGAGCATTGTCCTCTTTGTTGAAAAATCTAGGGCACCAAAGTTATAATGAGATTCTTCTAGCAATGATAACAATTTATGAAGTACTTTTACTTTTCTTGCTAACACAATCTTCTTCTTATTATTATTAGTGTATGTTCTCTTACTTCATCAAACAGTTACCAAAATACAAGAGACAAGAACACAAGATGTTGGCTCTCAGCCAGGGCAAAACCTCTCTCTCTTAGAGAGGAAAACCCTTCTTGAAATTTCTCTTATTGAAGCTTCTATTGATAAATGCCAAACCCTAGACCCTTGACAAGAAGATCCTCCAAGCACAAGTCAAGCCTTTGTCCTTCTTCTTCCGGCACTTCGTCCTCCTCCTTCCAGCACTTTGTTCTTCTTCCGGCAACTAATAGCAGCCCTAGTTATGCTTGCACTAGAAGAGATATTTTTCTTTGTTCCTTAGTAGACTCCTTCCCTTATGAAGAGTACCTTATCCCTCTTACAATCGAGCTCTTCCTTGAGATATAGTTGTAGTTCTGATGTAACAATAGTGTGGCCCTATTTCTTCGCACGTGTGAGGGGATTCCTTCAAGAAACTGATGCTAGATTGCTCTCCTTCCTTCGTTTGTGTGGTCTTCTTCTTCGCTTGAGTGAGAGGCCTAATAGGCACTCCTTTCTTAGCCCAACCAACGAACTTTTGTGACTGTAATAGGAGGGTTGTTATGACAACAGAGAGAACCTCCTTTTCTTCGCACGTGCCACTGTAATAGGCCCTAAGACAACCCTATTCCTGACCATGTTTTTAGAGCCATCACTCATGTTCATTGATATATATGATGACATGACTTTTAAACTGAAAACATAGATGAATACATACCTCATCTTGACTATTTCCTTGATCATCTTTGCTTCTTTTGATAGCTTTTTGAGATTTCCTCTTTGTTTTGCTTCATTTTTTCTTGCCTACATATCATTCTTTCTTGAATCCCATGAGTGGAATTCCTATCGAGGCATCTGCTTTTTCTTAAAGTTATGAATCTTCTATTGAAGATTCCACCGGAGGATCTTAATAGCCCTCATCCTACAAATGCTTCTTCTTTGTTGATGATAGTGGCTTTCTAAGATTTTATCATGATCATTTCCTTTATGCATTGATGAGTTCATTCAATAGCTACATCCTTTCTACATGAATATCTTTATCCAAGCTATCTCTACATTATGCTCCTATATTCCTGAAGATGCCATTTTTCCTAAACCATGCATTCTATCCTACTTCTACATGTCCCTATGATACCCAAAACTTTGAAAGAAGACTTATGTAAAGAAGTTAACTTAGTCATAGTATAGATCTGGAGGGTCCTCCTTTTTCTGCTTCTTCTCTTCTTCTTTCACTTCTTGAGTAATGTGAGCTTCTTCTCTTTTCCTCTTATTGTTGTCCTTCTTAAACTTGGGACAATCCCTTTTGTAGTGTCCATATTCTTGGCAGCCAAAGCATTGGACTTTGGACATATCTTTGTTACCTATCCTTCATGGACCAAACTTGCCAAACTTTCCTTTTCTCTTGGCCATGACAGCAAATGCTTGTTCCTTTGATCCCACATCATCTGAGTCTAGTCTCCTCAATTTTGCACAGAGACCAAAGTTCATTTAGTGGGGTAGCTTCCTTCTTGGCATATATACTTTATGTGAAGTTGCCCCAATCCTCAGGTAGAGCATTGAGTACTACAGTGGTCATTTCTCTGTCAGACATGACTTCTCCTAGCTCTTGTAGTTGATCTCTCATATCAGAGATTTTCATGAAGTAGGGAGTTATTCCTTCCTTGGATATCTTCATCTTAGACAATTCATTGCGTAATGATCTCACTTCTCCAACTGTGCTAACTGAGAATAGCTCTATCAATTTATCATAGATTTATTTCGATGTTTCAAGTTTGGAAACATAAGGAATGAGAGAGACCTTGATGGATTCTATTAGAATCCTTTGGGCCCTTGTTTCATCATTATTATATTTTGCTAGGGCTTGAGTTTGTTCCTTAGCATGGACAGTGATACTCCCTTTGATGTGTTCTAGAAGTTCATTCTCCTTGAGAAGTAAATCAATCCTCTTTTTCCATGCAAGGAAATTAGCAATCCCAACCAATTTGTTGCTTTCCTTGCAAAAAGACATTGTGATATGTTCAGAAGAGGACATACAAGTACTTACTTGATAGTGTTGATGATGAGGAAGTCATGCTCCTTCCTTGAAGATTTGATGATTTGCCTTCTTGGATCTTGGTGATCTTCAAATTGCTTCCTTCAAAGACATTGCTTGGTGATGAAGACTTCTTTGAATCGGAGTGCTTTTCTTTTCTTGAAGATGATGTAACTTGATGTAGATTCTTCTTTTAATGGATCTTCTTGTAGGTGCCTTTATATGAAAGGCTCTTCTTCTTGCTTTGTAGTCTTCCTTGATGGATCTAGAAGAGTAGATGATAGACCTCCTTGTCCTTAATGGATTTGAAACCCTTAGCTTGTAGAGTTGATGCTTCAACCTTGTATGTGTTCTTGAGATGCCTTTCCTTGATGTGTCACTTTAGCTCTAATTCCATGTTGAAAAATCTAGGGCACCTAAGTTATAATGGGATTCTTCTAGCAATGATAACAATTTGTGAAGTGCTTTTACTTTTCTTGCTAACACAATCTTCTTCTTATTATTATTAGTGTATGTTCTCTTACTTCATCAAACAATTACCAAAATACAGACAAGAACACAAGATGTTGGCTCTCAGCCAAGGCAAAACCTCTCTCTCTTAGAGAGGAAAACCCTTCTTGAAATTTCTCTTATTGAAGCTTCTATTGATAAATGCCAAACCCTAGACCCTTGACAAGAAGATCCTCCAAGCACAAGTCAAACCTTTGTCCTTCTTTTACCGGCACTACGTCCTCCTCCTTCCAGCACTTCGTTCTTCTTGAGGCAACAGGTAGCAACCCTAGTTATGCTTGCATTAGAAGAGATATTTTGCATTGTTCCTTAGTAGACTCCTTCCCTTATGAAGAGTACCTTATCCCTCTTACAATCGAGCTCTTCCTTGAGATATAGTTGTAGGTCCGATGTAACAGCAATGTGGCCCTATTTCTTCACACGTGTGAGGGGATTCCTTCAAGAAACTAATGCTAGATTGCTCTCCTTCCTTTGCTTGTGTGGTCTTCTTCTTCACTTGAGTGACAGGCTTAATAGGCACTCCTTTCTTAGCCCAACCAACGAACATTTATGATTGTAATAGGAGGGTTGTTATGACAGCAGAGAAAGCCTCCTTTTCTTCGCATGTGTGACTGTAATCAGTGTCACAGGGTTCGTCGAACCTAAACATTGAGGTCCGAAATTCAACAAATTTCAAAAAAAAAAAAAAAATTTGTTTAGGTTCGAGAAGGTTCGACTTTATCTTAGTTCCTATTGTGTTGAGGTTACAGATAGTGTTCCCGTGGCTCCACAATTTCTAAGCAAAAATTTAATAGATAGCAGACGCGAAGGAGCAAGGAGATCGCTTCTTGAAGTATGGAGGAGACTCAGAATTTTGTGGTGAAGATCGAAGAGGGAAAGAAAGTGCAAATCGGCAAGCCTTCTGTCGGCCCTGTTTACCGAAACATTTTAACGAAGGATGGCTTCGCACCTCTGCCGCAAGGGATCAAGTCATGCTGGGACATTTCTCACCTGACATTTCTTTTAGAAGTTAAATTATGGGCATTTGAGTCCGTCACCGCCTTGATATGCCGATTCTTTATTTAGTTGATTCAGTTCTTGAGAGAAATTATAACAAAATGTATGTGTCCATGGAAGTTTTCCTTTCCAGAAAAAGAAAGAACGTAAACCAATTCTTCGCTGTATGAATCTTAAGCGCGATAAGATAAAACCGCTGAACCAAAATTTGTAGTAGAATTTAGCATTAATTAGACCATACGTAATTCCACAATGCGTGCTTTTCCGAATCGGTTTTGTTAGTTATGATTTTAAGCCTACTTATAGGTTTAATGACGCAGCGCGTTGGAATTTAAAATTATAAATTTATTGATATAGTATATGATTAAAATTATAAATATATATTAATTGTAAATGAATATAAAAGATTTATGTAATTTTAATTATATATATATATATATATATATATATATATATATTTAAAATTATATACACGAACGAACCTAATGGCGAACCTCATACGAACCTCATCTAAAAATTCGAACTCGAATCGAACTTAATTGTAATCGAATTCGAATTCGAACCCGAACCATGTGACATTGACTGTAATAGGCCCTAAGACATCCCTATTAACTTCGGTTTTCTTCCTTACTTCTTCGCTTCACTAGAGGCTCCTTCTTCGTCCTTTTTCATACCCTATACTTGTCCTTTTCCTTCGCTGATTTCAAAGGTTAATTGCGATGCTTTAGAGGGGTGGAATGACCCTTATATATAGAGGTTTGCTCCTTCTTTAGGCCGACTTGACTTCTATGCTTCACATTGCTTCCTTTTGTGATGTCGTTGCATGGAGGAGGCTTGTGACTTGGCTTGGAGGTATTTCTTGGACTCACATACATAAATATACATGGTGTAACATACCCTTAAGGGTTTTCAACATTTCTTTTGTTTCTTTGACTTCCCTATAGCACTTTGACATGTTCTAGACCTATGCAATGAGTAAGAAACTCATTGATATGAATAACAAAAAAATAATATTTCTTTTCTTTTATAAATACAAAGACCAAAATTACATTTATGAAGACCGAACCTAGTTACACTTTCTTCAACACTCTTGGAATCCACAGCAAGGTTCTATGAGGATGGTTCTTTTACTGTGTCAACCTCATTAAAAAATGAAGCAAGTCCTCATGAGGATGATTCTTTTACTGTGTCAACCTCGTTAAAAAATGAAACAACTCTCTTGAGCATAGTTTCTTTTCTTATGTCAAGCTCGCTAAAAAATGAAACAAATCCTCCCCTAATTGAGTCGAGTCTTTTGACTAGATCTCGTAAATGTTTAGTCGAGTCTTTCACCTGATCTCATAAATGAACTTTCATTTCATCCGCCTATTAGTAACCAGTAGTCTACTTAGGCAGATCAAACGAAGCTTGGGGACCATGTGCCTCTATAGGTTATGATTGGGGGGCATTAAAATGTATCTTAAGCACAATTTTTCTCTATTTCAAGCTTGTGTAAAAATGAAACCACTCTTCCTCGTGATTGCAACTTTTTATCAGCCTATTTTTGCAAGATGAGTCTTCATTTTTTCATTCCATCATCACCATCTGCTTGGCCGATTATTCGCTTTCACTTGGTGTTGTACCCTTTCCTGAGGAACCATTGTGATGAGTGGTCTTATTAGCCTGCCTCTTGACCTCTACGTGTTTTGAGCAAAGAAAACGACACAGTGTGGTCTTAAGACAGAATGTTCAAAAGTCTCTCGTAATTATGGAGGTCAGAGGTGTGTAATGTGTATTTTTTATGTACTAATAGAAATAGTCAAGAGACAGGGTCGATAAAGTAATTAGGGTTTTGTAGCTAGGGATTGTATATTTTCCAAGATATCTAGGATTCGTAAACCCTAAATGGGACCTGGATTGGAGAAAACCCTAGAAAAGTGAAAAACCCTAACCCTAATTTTTTGGTTATTCCCTCTATAGAAACCTTTGCAATTGAATTTAAAATATCTAAGGTTTGTAAGTAACCTGGGTTAGGGTTGAATTGGATAAACCCTAGGTTGTGACAACAAAACTCTAGCTCTGATGTTTTCGGTGAAAGTAAAAATCTTATCAAGGATAAGATCCAGGAATCTAGGGTTTGTTTTAAAAACCCTATGAGTTCACCCTCTAAGATACCATAGAAACCCTAGACTGTCATAATTAACATCATGTTCTTGTATTTGTATATTGTGCTGGGTTGTACTTGTTGGTAAATATTGCAAGTACATAATAAAGGAAGCAAGACAAGAAGGATGGCAATGCAAAGCAGTTCTTATGCTTGTTAATGGCATCTTGAACATGATGAGCATGATGGAAAGAGGGAACTATAAGGACCTTGAAGGAATTGATGCTAACAAGTTCGTTGATGATTAAAAGAGATGAAGGAATGCAGATGGTCAAATTTTTAGGTACAAGAAGCAAGCTCATTCTAAAGGGATAGCTAAAAGATTGTATGAAAAGCAAAGGCATGCATATTGTAAGTAACTATTCAGGAAAAGGTTCATATCTGTAAGAATCTTGCAAAAGAAGTTGGATATAAAATGTCCTCAGTAAGCTTTTGACATGCTTTGGTATAGAAAAAGATCAAGACTCTCTAACAAGATTGCATGGCATAAATATAACGATGTTGATCAACATCAAGCACAGTATCCAGAAGAAAGAAAGGGCGTTAACAATGACAACTCCAAGGAAAATATTACAACTTGGTAATCAAGCTCGATCCATGGGCACTCTGATTAAAATGAATGCATAAAGAAAGATTCAAGTGGAGATGGATTCTGCGAAAGGATGTTGATCTCGAAGAACTCAAGAAAGTTAATGCCTTGATGAGAAGGCCGAGATAAGTCTAATGTTAATATTTTTGTTATTGGTTATCTGGTTAACATATTGCTTTGCTACCTAGAAGGATATTGCGGGAATACATGATGACAGTTGAGGCAAGTTCAACTGCATGAATTGAATATATGATATTTGGAAATTATGAAGTCAACATGTTTTCATCTTGGGATTGAAAGATAGCAATGCGAGAAGATAACTTGAAGTTCAATTTCATACAATGAAGATCACTTTGAGAGGGAACTATGATTGGCTTGAAGTTTGATAAGGCTCAATATAATGCCTTCATTGATGATAAAGAAAGGAAAGTGGAATGCAAGGTCGATGCCTCGAACCCTTTCACTAGATTGAAGGAAGAGATACCAAGGAAAGAAGTAATCATGCAGCTATCTCCATGAAGAACAAGTCGTTGATGTTGGACACATCCCCCTAGTTGAGAGGGAGCTTGGATATATTCCCTCTGTGTGTGGGGGGATTAGTACATAACTCCATAGTTGAGAGGGAGCTTGGATATATTCCCTTTGTGTGTGGGGGGATTAGTACATACTCCATAGTTGAGAGGTAGTAATGATGGACATGATTCTCTACTTCATGTGTCATGCACTAGGCCAAGACTAACAGTCGCATGTCTTGTGAAGGCCATGGAGAGAGAATGGGGTCCAAAGGATTAGGTAAGCATCCGAGACTGGTACTCCTTGAGGATTTGGAATCTAAGATACGGAAGTGGTCTTGTGGACCGACACTCTTTGAGGGTTGGATAGGGTATCCAACGCAAGAGCAGTCAAAGAGGACCAATATTCTTTAAGGATTGGGAATCCAAGATAAGAATAGCCCTAGAAGGACATACCTTGTGAACATTCGGATTGGGTATGTGCCTTGAGAGTTAGTGTGGTGTCCCATGTAAAGCCTCCCAACATTGTGCGCTAATCTAATGAAGAGATAGAGCTTGTTAGTCAAGGCCTTGCTATGTTGACAATGCTAGTTAGGATGATACAATGTTGACACTTACATATGGCTTACCAATCTGACTCTTCATATGAGAATATCCTTGTACCAGGTGTACAATTATGAATACCTCCCTAGTTAAGAGGGAGTGTTGGAGAATGTAACTAGTTTCGATCTTCATAATTTGTACTATTATGTATTTTATGTAAAAAGAAAAGAAAAAAAAATTATTATTTTTCTAGATAAGCATGTTCTTCATGCTTTTAGGTTTTTGAGTCAAAGAGTCAAAATCCTATTTTGGACCTATTGTAAAAGAAAAAGGAAAAAGAAATTTTCAAATGTAAATTTTGCGACAGAAACCCCTCTAGATGCCAAGTCGGCCTACATGTTTAGCCAACTCTAAGCCAATGGACGTGTCTATTCACACCCCTTCTAATCTAGATTCTATATATAAATAGAGGGTAGATGGAGCTCATTTGTATACACACTTGGATGGATTCTTGATCTTAAATATCACAGAGAAAAGAAGAGAAGAAATGGAGGACAAAGTCTAGAAGAAAGGATTCCTTCTTGAAACTAGGGTTTGTGGAAGATTTGTCTTGTTTTGCCTCTTGTTGTTGGTCTCTTGCTAATGAATCGGCTGGAAGCAAGGATGGTTTGGCATCTAGAGGTGGAAATTTTTGTGGTCATGGGTCTTGGATATCTCATTTGATCTGATTTTATAAGAAGATATTTTTTGGGTTTTGCCCTGGCTTGGAGCTTATATCTTGTGTTTTATTGTCTTCTACGATCTTCATGCTTTTATGGTAATTGCTTGATGAAGAAAGGAAACATAATAATAATAATGTTGTCCGATTCACAATTAATTATCATGTTAATGGAAATCTAATAATAAGTTGAAAACCTCCTAATTTCCAACATAAAGAGGGCGAGATTATTTATTTTCTTGACACAATGCAACCTCATAATTCCTTTGCAGATGTTCCATCATCTTCCAAAAAGCGCACAGTTGATATCGAACAGGATCTCCAGACGATGTTGCAAAAGTAGTTCCAGGAATGCATGTTTTATGTTCGTAATACCGTGACTGGACTCCGAAGTCAGTTTCATGGTAAGTTTTGTTTGTTCTACTTTAGAGGTTCCTAGTGTTGTTCCTCTTGTTGGTCAATCATTGAAGCCGCCAGCAATACCCTTTGTTGCTATGAGTCCCATTTCTGTTGCTCCACGTACAATCTTTGTTACTGTTCCTTCCACCTTTGACGCCTTTGCTTTCGTTTAAGCTTATGCCCAAATGAATCCTAATGTCAAACTCTCTCATATTGTTGACGTTACTGATGATGAGCCTTGTTGTCGCCCAGATTGTAGTATTGTGCAAGCACCTACGATAACCGCTCTGGGCGAGGGCTATCACTCTGATCCCCACCCACTCCATTCTAGTTGTCCCCCAACAATAGGCTATGGGGGGTAGACACCGATGAGTGGCCTAGACACTTGGTTAAATTAGAGCAAGATTTATTGATTAGATTAGATTTTCAAGTAATGCGACCAGTGCCTTAATGGAGTCACAATTCTTGCTTATTATAAATTGAAACCAATTGGTCGGATAGACACCCGCTACTTAAATGCTTGGCTAAACTATATGAAATGCAAGTCCTAAAATCTATGTGAAGCACAAGGATCTTGGTTAGTTTTGAATTATATGCCTGGTCTAGGTGTAACCTTCCATTAATTATTTTGAAGTTGGTCTCCAAGGTAGGTTGTGAGAAGGAGGCCAACAGGGGGCAAGCTTGGGCCTAATTAACGATACCTTTTGTTGTTCTCTTATCACCCGATACCTCCGGTGCTGCAGAGACTATGGGTCTTATTAGTGTCAGTCAGTTCTCCCTATCACCAATGATGAAATGTGTTTTTACCAAGTTTTGTTAGGGATCTCAAGTCAAATTTTATCATGTCACTAGGTTTTCAGAATAAAATTTGGTCACTGGCTAGTGTGTCTAGGTCTATTGTTGCTCCTTCAAGGTTTTCATGTTCCGATCACTGCCATCACTCAGTTGGATGTGCCATCATCGAACAAATCATTATCATCATCTTAGTCATGTCACCATGGTCTTCATTCCGCTCAGTGTCTCCATTAGGTCATTAGGGTTAGAGTCATCAAAACTGTCATTTCATTCAATAAACCGGGAAATGAAGGAGTAGGGTTTGCTCAAAAAGTTTTGTTTCTAAGTGTAATTCATTTCAAAGTGATGTAATAAGTTATGTTCTAAAAACTGCATTGAATGTTCCTAAGCTACATAGTTTCCAAAGCAAAAGTGAAAAAGACATAGTGTGGGCCACCCCACTACTATGAAAAGAAATTGACTTCTACAAGCTGTAAAAGACATCATAACTCATTTCCTCACCCATTTCATTGCTAAAGAGATCTCATTCATCACCAACCACTTCCTCAACATTTTTATGGCCAAAGACATTCCAAATAATTGGTCTCAAGCTACCTCGTTGTGTTTTTTGTGGGAAGCCCTCCTTTTCATGTTTGCAAGCCTACAAACCCTATTCCTATACATTTTATCCTCCCTCACACTCAAAAACACTCCCTAAAACCCTCACACCCCTCACTCTCATTCCTAAAACCTCCTATACCTAAAACCTAGCCCTACGCTACGTTTTTGGCAACCTTCATCGTTGGGACAATGTATCAATTCCCTAGCTCTATTCCCTCACTCTTTTCACTTCCCTAACATCCCTCCCCATCTCATAAATTTTTCCTACACCCATTCCTACTCCCTAACCCCTCCATCCTCTTCCCTCATTCCCTTCCCTGTTTTGCCCTCTAGGGTTTGCACTCACAATTTTACTATGGAGAAGGAAAGGAGGCCTTACAACAAGGGTGGGCAAATGGCACGAGGTGACATTCACTATATCAGCTGACATCATAGCAGCAGCCACAGGGATACCGAATATTGGTGAGAAATGGTTCAAAACTCAAGAGTTGGATGCCCAATTCTACCAACCCTACATCAAAGCTCATTGACAAAGAAATCAGTGGAGACAAAGAATATTGGCTTGACAAGGTCAATGACCACTTGGAGAAGCTTCTTAAAAGGGAAAACAGAGACAAGAGGCTACAAAAACACATGGCTGCCCATTATTACACAAGGAACTTGATTTTGAGAGCAAAGGTCAAACAAATGAAAGCAAGGCTAAGCAAAACCCTAATCAGTCAAAAGGAGAAGGGTAAGCTTGATTTGCTGGTTGATGCATCTATGATAGTGTAGTACAGCATATTAGGACCTTATACACAAATTTTGAGAAGTTTTGGTGAACATTTTGGTCATTTGCAAATTTTTGGTCAAATTTGGCAATTTTTGGCACAGTCACCCTGCCAAAAGTGTAGCGTGGGCCATGTTGTGCTTTTTCTGGAGAGCTCCAAATGGAAAAAACTCTACATGGTTGGATAGATTTTGACCCCTACATCAACTTTGGACACCTGGCAGCCCAAGTCATCAACTTTTACAGGGTGAAAATGGCCAAAAACCACCTAAAAAACACCTTTTTACCCTGTTTTTGGAGGCCACACTACGCTTTTTTACCAGTCTTGGGAGAAGTCACTTTTGAGGAGCTATACTTCATCATTTTCAGTGCTTGAGGGCTCTATGGATAACTAGACAGAGAGAGATTTCCAATGAGCTATCATGAGCTCAATTTGGAGTTCAAGAAGGCCTCCAAAAGTGGCCTGCAATCTCACGCTGCGCTTTTCCTCAGCCACGCTACGCTTTTTCCAAGAGGTTGATTTTCTTCATCAGTTTGACCTAGTTTGACTTTTTACCTATGTAAATGATGTAATTGAGCACATAATGATGTAATTGAGGTGTAATTATGCTAGATGAATGTCAAATTAGGTAGATACATGCAAATTTCACTTGTTTTGGGTCAAATGAAACAGTTTCTCAAATTGAGGGAGAGTTTGTTAACCTCCCTAGTCATTAGGGTTTTGGTTGAGACCTTTGGGGAACAACTCCACAGGTCATAGATTCAACCCCTCATAGTGTAGAGATGTTGTTTAGGTCTTTACGTATCATTTTCTCAGTGATAGAACAAGTTAGACATTAGAGGAGAGAAGTATTGTAGCTTGTACTTGGACATTTTCTGAAAATCAAAGGACACAGTTTGCAGCTATTATCTAGGAATTCATGTGCAATAAGTTTGTGATGTTGTATTTTCTCTGTTATAGTTTTATATGAAAGATATTCATCTTCTCTTTCCATTCATCAATTCTTCAATGGTCTTCCTTACAGTGTATAAACAAAATTCTTTGCATAAAGCTTTGTTTTGATGGAAATATCATTGTGTGTTACTTTCATTCTTGCTTAATGAATTCATGTTTCATGCTCATTAAAACCTTTTGCTTCTTCCAAACACTACACTACACCGACAAACCCTAAATCCATCACAGAATTATTGCTACCTTGCTCCTCTATATCTTTGTTGTTGTAACCCTTTGATCCTTTGACCTAGCTACCTGGTTTTTCTCCCTTATCCAACATCAAAACCCTAAAACTTTCAAACCCTACCTGCGCCTAGTATACCTGGCCTAAAATCTATTCCTTTTCAATCAAATCATTAGTTGTGATCATAGAGAGAGCCCTCTTTGGTTTGGTAGGGCTAGCTACCAAACTGAAAGCTTGGTCTGTGGTTACCTTCATCGATCTCCTCTCAGCCTGGGACATTGTGGAGGATAACAGCTCTGACAACTACAAGGTCATCTTGTTAACCACCGAAGAGTTGTCGAGGCCCCTCAAGCTAGATAAGAAGAGTTGCCCTATATTTCTATCAACCTAGCTTATGCTAGGAGGTAAATTATTAATTCAAGTGAGATCTAGGATGCTTAATGCAAAATGATGAGTGAAATTTATCTTGA
Source organism: Pinus tabuliformis (assembly GCA_031772625.1). Classification (NCBI taxonomy): domain Eukaryota; kingdom Viridiplantae; phylum Streptophyta; class Pinopsida; order Pinales; family Pinaceae; genus Pinus; species Pinus tabuliformis. Next base: position 172,242,708 of record CM062810.1, on the reverse strand, counting down.
GTTAAGATTGTTTAGGTTACTTAAATACTTAGTGAGAATCAGCTTATTACAAGAGTACTTGACAATATTGAGATGACAATCTTAAACAAGATAGATGCCAACGGATACAAGTGCAAAATTCAACTATAGCTCAATCCACAAGATGATTAAATAAATCAACTTATCCACCAATGATTATCAACACAAGATATTATGCGAATTTAAAATTAGATGTCCAAGTTAACTCTATCCATCAACAAGATTAACTTCAGATTTTGAATGCAAAGTCAAACAACCTTTAAGACCAAGATGAGATGAGCCAATTTCAGATTTATGACAATTTAGATCAGCAATAACAGTTCAAAAATTTCAGACTTTGTTAATGTTATGACAGCAGTAAGGAAACCACTGCAAATCATGAAATTTGCCCAACACATGAAACATAAAAAAATTTGATGACCAGCGAATGAAAATGAACTCGTTAAGCCCACTTTATGATGATGTATTCAGTGATATTTCAGATCTGATTTATTAATTACAGCAGTAAACAACCACATATCAACAAGCTAATCATGCCAAGAATAAATGACCAATATGCCCAAAATAACAAAAATGCACTGAGACTTGAAAATTTTAATTTTTAAGACTTTTAGAGCGCAAATTTCAAAACTGGTATGTTTATAACAGCAGTAAACAGATGACAAATCAGCAAGCTAGCAATACTAAAGACAATGCCCAAAAATAGTAAAATTTTGCTGGAAACTGAAAATTCAAAATTTTTGACCCTTATTAAGTGTATGCTTCAAAAATTTCAGGCCTGAAATTCTCAGTTATGCAGTAAATTCTAGCAAGCATAAAATTAGATCTAGGCTAGATCTAAGATGCCCAAGTGGCCAAAACTCGTGAAAATTTAGATTTTACAATTTTAGGTGATTTTGACCATTAAACATGTGGTTTTAGGGCTTAATTATCACTGATTTGACTCTGCTAATAAAACAGAGATAAAACTAGGGTTTAGATGTCAAACACTAGGCCCAAGGCCTTGAAGATCCCTTGGTAAAAACTTGTTGAAACTTTGGAATCAAGTTGCCAATTGAAAAATAGAATTTTGACCCTCAAAACCTACAAAACCACCAAGTATTCAGTGCTGAAAAATCAGAGGAGGGTTTTAGGGTAGATTAGGGCAAAAGAGGCCAAGAAAAGCCAATGCTAGGCCAAAGAAGGCCAGCGTTTGGGGATAAGGGGGCTAGAATGATAGATCAGGGGCTGAAAAGGCAAGAGGAGGTCGGAAAGAGGCAATGTTGGAGGAAAAAGAGCCTCAAAGGCTTGATGCAGGGGTAACCGGGGCTCAAAAGGGAGGACGTTGAGGGTTTTGGGCCTCAAAAGGCCATGACAAACCCTCAAGGGCAGCCATCTAGCCTTCCAGAGGGAGGTTGAGGCCCCAAAAGGCTACGGCTAGCCCTGAGAAGGGCTAAAACCCTCTACGCAGGGAAGGAGGGAGAAGGAGGAGAACTGTATGCCTTACAATCAGCCCTAGAGGGCTAAAAAACGTTGACACAAAGGGTCACTAGGCTGACGGTGGGGATGAGAAGGCCAAATCTAAGCCCGAGAGGCCCGAAACATGAAAACCTTTTCTCGAAAAAAAAATCTTTTTTTCGTGAAATATTTAGTGAATAACCCTGCAAAATTTTCAAGAGGCTAGATCTTACCCTCAAGGGCCTAGATCCTGCTCTTCCTTCACTTGATCTCTTGATCCAACCTGCAAAAAATAAAAATACAACAAACAAACCCCAAATATATACAAAATAAATCTAAAAAAAAAACAACCCAAGTTAGAAAAATAATTTACAATTTAAATTACAAAATTATTTTACAAATTACACAAGGGTTTCAAATAGATTTTGAGAGATAAAAAAATTTATAATATTTTTCCTTTGATGAATGGCTAAAAATGCTTCAAAAAATGTATGTTCACTATAGCGAAGATTTAATCCACTATATAAAAACTATGGATCCAAGCAAAATGATCCTTGCCCATAGTCTGTGAACTTGGAGACCAATGATTGAGTACCTACAAACACTATGTATTATCTGAAAATAATCACATAAAGCACAACATAGGAAACCCGTAGTCAATACATACCACAGATCAATGAACAAGAACACCTCGAGTTGCACCCCAAAGTCTTTTATTATAGCAGAAAAAATAGTTCCCAACGGGACAATAGTTTACAAAAATGTTTCAGCAACAATATTCTAGCCAAAGATCAAGATGCTAGAGACTCAACTGACTCTCTAATTTATAGATAAATCCTCCAAATGGAAAAATAACGGCTAGTTTCTTTGATCCTTGTCAAAATAATCTTGGTCGTTGATAAACACTTCAAGATCTTTTAATCTTGGCCCTTGATTTTTTATTTTTGAGGAATTTTCGAATTTATCATTTAATTCCATTTTAATTAGCTCAAAATTAATTATTTTGAACTAATTTCCTCAAAAATTTGACTTTGACTTAACCACCAAGGTCCAAGGGTCCAAATTTTCTTGAAATATACAATATTCCCTTGGTGGAGGACCTTTAAAAATTGACTCTTTTAAGACCCACGAAATTTTCCATTTGGAGAATTTATTTTCCTAAGACAATTTAAATTTGACTCTAATTAATTAATTTTTTGGCTTAGGATTTAATTTTATTTTGCCAAAAAAATTAATTAATTTACACATGAGAGAGGATTTAATATTTTTCCGACCCTCTAATACATAAGATTTTACATTTACAAGACTCAAAGAAGGAATACACATTTGGCTTAGACCCTCAAGACACATAACCCATCTGCGACACAATATGATCTAGTAAACCAAGTGATTTCTAATAAAATAATTAAGCCAACTAGCTTGAATTATTCCCAAACCACTTTTACATCAAACTCAACTAAAAACACTAGGACTCACCTAATAATTCACAATAAATTTCATCCTACCTTTGGGGTTT